>CM053618.1:24507170-24566838 GCA_028646535.1 Procyon lotor
GGGCTTGATCCCAGGATCCTGGGATCATGACCTGAGCCAAAGGCAGACACTTAATGACTAAGCCACCCAGGTGCCCCTGGAAAAAGAATATTTTTAATAGTAATTGTTCTACTTTGGGATTCTAAAGCTTTGTAGTTGTATAGATTTGGATCCCCCAAACCATACATTATGCAAGGTGGAATTTGTACAGGTACTTACAGTGGTCATTCCTAAGGAGAATTCTCAGTCCTTCCTCAAAAAACTAGGCAAGTATGAGCTTTTTTGTCTCTTTGTGCTGATGGCAAACTTTTTCCTAGTCCCCCCTCCTCCTTTCCCCGAGAGTGCAGATCTAGGATTCTCATTTAATTCTCTTTCAACTGGTTCTGAAAAAGCATAACTACTCCTATGAGACAAGTACCCGCCATTTTTCTCTCCCTGTTCCCTGCCCCACCTTAGATACAGAGATAGCTTGGGTGGATTTCCTCATTTCAGGTTTCCTCTTCAATTCAGACAGTTGGGTATTTCCTTTTCTTTTCTGGATATTGCAAATACACATTACAATTATTAAATATTTTCATAGTTTATGAATATTTATTGTGAGAGAAGTTTAAATCATACTATTCTGCCATTTGCTATAACCAGAAGGTTCTTCCTGAGAGCTCCAATGTTAGAGGAATTTCAGTCATAAGATTTAATTTTGTTTACAAAATTTTGTTTATAGGGCTATGGTATATTTTATTTTCCTCTATTCATCACTTTTGCAGCATTATCAAAATAAGTTCCATCTCAGAATATGATCTGTAGATGTTTATTCCCCTCTCGAAATAATTAATTAGCATGCTACATAAAATAAGACTTACCCCTGGCCTCTTTGCCATCCCATTAAATATCTTCTCTCAGTTCAGGGTGCTGATATTTTTCTTTATTGCTATTTCAAGCTCAGCGACAGGTTGCTTAACCAAATCAACTTTAAAACACTTTCTTTTTTTTTTTTTTAAGATTTTATTTATTTATTTGACACAGAGAGAGAGAGATCACAAGTAGGTAGAGAGGCAGGCAGGGAGAGAGGGGGAAACAGGCTCCCTGCTGAGCAGAGAGCCCGATGTGGACCTTGATCCTAGGACCCTGAGATGACCTGAGCCGAAGGCAGAGGCTTTAACCCACTGAGTCACCCAGATGCCCCTTAAAACACTTTCTTGTAGGGCTTTATAATGCACTGTTTCAAATGTTCTAGTAAAACTCAGTACATTTCCTTTACTGAGTTGGTTTTTCTGGTATTGCTTTTTCCTAAGTTAAAGTCTATGGATGTTTTGTAAATTTTGTAATTTAAAATTTCACTGTGCTTCCTAATTTTTCATTCATCTTTTTGTTCAGGGTTTTACTGTACTGTATTTTTTAAAAAATGAAAATTCCTTTTGGAGAATCAGGAAATTTATAAAGGCAAGCAAATTATATATGTGAAGTTTAATGAGAACTCTACCAAAATAGTACAAGAGATAGTAAGGTTTTATGGCCTATATAAAAGTAAAGTTCATAAATAAATTGTCCTTACACAAATCATTTATGTTCTTTTAGACATGGCAATGGGCATATGAATAAGGATGAATCACATAGCAAAACACTGAGCTAAGAATCTTACTATGTAATATGATTAACTTATTTCTCCCTCTCTTACCTCTACTCTACTCCAAATCTCTTTCAGTGTTCTGTTAGCTAATGTTCTTGTGATACACACAAAGGGAAGAACTTCCGACCGCTTACTATGTACTGAGCTATTGATTCAAATACAAATAAGACATACCCAAGATTTGGGTCCAACAATTACTTCTCAGTCCTCATATTTCCTGGCATCTCAGCAAATTTTCACACTGTTGACCATTCCTTCCACCTAGGAATATTTTCAAGACTTGGCTTCTGCACACCATTTTGCTTTTTGTCTTACATCCACAGTGATTCTTTCTTGATCTTTCTTCCTAGTTCCTCCTCTTTTCCCCTGCCATTTTATGTTGGAGTGCTGTAGGGCTTAGACCTTGACCTTCCTTTTTATCTTACATGTACTATCTTGATGATCTCATCTCAGTTGATGCCAACTTTATTTATTTTTTCAGTTGCTCAAGCCAAAGATTATGCAGTTGTACTTGACTTCTGTCCTTCCCTCACACTGCACATCAATCTGTTAGGGAGTCCTATGTGTTCTGTCTTTCAAGTATAACTTATTTCACTACTTCTACTACTTACCTCCTTGCTTTGAATTACCCTTACATCCCTTCTTACTGCAGTAGTCTTCTAATAGAGCTTCTTGTCTCTATCTTGTCAGTTTAATCTTAAATTAGGTATCAGAATACATTTAAAAAAAATTAAGTTACTATGTCATTCCTTTGCTCAAAGTCCTGCAATGCAGCTTATTTCACTTAGGGTAAAAGCCAAAATCGAATGACCTAAAGGAACTCAAGATTTAAAATGCATTATACCTCAGTGACTTTCTTCCCTTCTACTCTCCCCTTGCTCCCTTTGCATTAGTTACACAGACCAACTTGCTGTGCCTCAAACACTAGGCGACTCCCACCTAAGCACTTTGTACTAGCTAGTCTCTTTGTGTGGAATGTTCTCCCTCTTGAGTTCCTCTCCAGGGTCCTCATGTCTTTGTTCACATACAACCTTATCAATGATTCCAGCACTGACCTTACTATCCAAAACTTCCCTGACCCCCATGGCCTGCATCCACCCCTATTCACTCTATTAATTCTTATTTCCTTTTATTATACTGTATACTTTAATTATTTTAAAAAATAGTGTAACCTTTGTCTCTTTCCACTAGAGTATAAATCCTTTATCACAAAAAATTGTTTTGTGACTGAGGTATCCTAAGAACCAACAACATTCTCAGACCATAGTAGATGCTTGGCAGGTATTAATGAAATGAAAGAACAGTCTAGGAAGAGATAGGGAAAAAATGAAGATTATGGAAATATATTGTAATAAAATCTGAGGTTGCATATTAGTTGCCAATGGAGAGCAAAAAGAGACATCTAATCTAGTCTGTTCTGAGGATTCTGGGAGGGCTTCTAGGGTAAGACACTTGAACAGAATCTTGAAATAATGGTAGGATTTAGCCAGTGGAAGAGTTCTTGGAGAAAATAGAAAGTGCAGAGAACTTAAAATGTAAAGCTGTGCATTGAATGAATAGGTTTGGACAAAGGTGGTAAGTTTAGTTTTGGAATGTTACTGTAGAGGTACCTGATGTACATTCACATGAATGAGATCAACAGAGAGACCACTGACCTAAAACACTGAGCACAGTACGTGGGCCAGGTAGAACTTAGCATCAGAGAGATGAAGAACTTCCTCTGATTATTTTAAAGTTGTTCTTAATAACCCCCACCCACAGAACAAGCAAACCAAACCAAAACACGACAGCATTGAGGATTTGTTCTACACACAGACAACCAATCTTCCTTGATAGTAAATTCATAAAAAATGAGCATAAACAAAGAGTTGGTGGTTGTAATTTTACAAATTTACATCAAAGCTGGTTTGCTACAGATTTATGACTATACATAATCATTTCTTTGTTGTATAATTATATGCATAATAAATTACCCATACAAATTACTTTAATTAGAAAAATTTTACATAGTCAGATCGTAATTTGTGTTTTCTTTTCATACTTTTGCTCTCTAAAACCTATATTATTTTTCATGATAACTCATGCTACTGGATTGTTGTTACCACCCCACTGCTGCTCCAACTCCCCTACCATCCCTACCCACAGAGATACTGGTACACAAGCAAAGATCCATAATCTTATTTCCTAGAATCTAGGTGTTTTATTCTGCTATGGACTAAATTGTGTTCCCTCACATTTATATGTTGAAGCCCTAACCCCGATGTGACTATATTTTGAGATAAGGCTTTTAGGGAGATAACTAAGGTCACATGAGGTCATAAGAATGGGCCCTAATCTAATAGGGCTGATGTCCTTATAAGACGTGGAAGAGACATGAGAGATCTCTCTGCTCAAGCACAGAAAAGAAATCATGTGCAGATACAGTGAGAAGGTGGCCATCTACAAGTTAGGAAGAGAGATTTCACCAGAAACTGAATCTGGCAGTGCCTCTGTCTGGGACTTCTAGTCTCCAAAACTATGAGAAAATACATTTTTGTTGTTAAAGCCATCCCATCTGTTACATTTTTTAACGACAGTCCAAATAGACTAATACATCTTCTTGCGCTACCCAGTTCCCACATGCATGCTGGTATTCCATAGTTAAGTTTTTTTCATGTTGGCTATGAATTCCTACTCATTTGCTTTTTTATTCAACAATTTATTTAACAAATGTGTGTGGAATATCAGATATGAGCCAAGTGTACTGCAAGTTTGGGAGACAGAGGAGAATAAGCAGAGGCAGACCCTTTTCCTGAAGGAATTTATAGTCTAGTAGAGGATAAGATAATAAAAGAAGTAGACAAACAGATCTTGATTCAATTTATAATTAATTAAAGATTTAAAAGGTGAATTAAGAAAATAAGATTTTTTCTTTGTGAATTTTTAATATAGTTGTTTATTTTCCTTCTAAAGTTTGTTCTTTCATTGGCTCAAGCCATAGATGGCTCCAATAATCTAGAAGTTTTACTGTAATGAAAAAAGGTCTTATGGACATAATGCTAGAATTCAAAGTATAAGATCATTTTTCTATTCTGCTTTTTTAAAAATTTTTTATTTATTTACTTATTATTATTATTATTTTTATTTGATAGAGAAAGAGAGGGAGATCACAAGTAGGCAGAGAGGCAGGCAGAGAAAGAGGGGGAAGCAGGCTCCCTGTTGAGCAGAGAGCCCAATGCTGGACCTGATCATAACCTGAGATCATGACCTGAGGCGAAAGCAGAGGCTTTAACCCACTGAGCCACCCAGGTGCCCCTCTATTCTGCTTTTTATTAACTCTGACTTTACTGTGTATTTTAATCTCATTTTTCCATAGATAAAGAAAATACTAACTTGGACACTGTGAGGATAATTTGGTAATGTCTAAAAAATTTTATAGTTTGCCACATAAAATTACTATTAACATCTTAAACATATTTTAATAGAAAGAAATGGATATTTTTGAACATCTATTTTTTTACTTGGTCTGTCAAAAATTGCCACATGTCTCCACAAATAACCTTATTTAAAAAAGCATTGGAATTGCTGTGAGATTACTGAAGAATAGTCGTGTGACAAAATTGTGTGCAAAGTATGAACATGTTTTCAATTTGAAAACTGGCCTGGAAAATGACATTTGTGACACTTCCAGTGGCCTAAAATATTTTGTCAACTTTAGGTAGAACTAGATTTTACAAAGTCTTCGGAGTCTGCCAAGAAATACAAGGGAAGAACAATTAATAGAATTGCAAATCCAAGATAATTTGCTAATTTTAGTGTCTAAGTAAATTTCTCAAGTTCCTTAATAGGAAAAAAATATTTTAAAGGCACTGAAATAAGCTCACATGAAGATTATAAAGTATAGGGCAAAGTAGTTTGTGGGACAATATTTGCCTAATAAGCTACTTGGTTTGGGGTTTTATTGTGGAGTTTTATTAATGTAAAGTTTATGCCATATTAGATATCATGGAGAGATCTTATTGTCTTAACATACTCTTACTGTAATTCAAATCTCAATAAAGGTGGCCATATTTAACTGAATTATGAATGTTTTTTTTGTTTTCTATAAATATATGTACTGAGGGAATATTATGATACTAAGAAGAGTACAATTTTTAGAGTACTAAGAAGAGAAACATTGGATATTTCAGAAGAGGCTTCATATGTCTGCTGGCTCATTTTGTGGTATATTGGGATGAGTTAGGTTGGGAATCTTCTGGAGAAATTGATTTGTCACCAGCTAGGACTAAGGTGTCGTAAACTATTCTCTTCTTTCATCTGGAGAGTATCAGTCTCTGAGGGATTGAGTCATACTATGCCAACAGAGAAAAGATTGTTATAAACGCTGATATACTAATATCCTGTTTCTCTTATATGGAATTGCATAATAATTTGGAAACTAAAGCAAGGGAAAACTTCTCCAGAGATTAGATTTGCTAAGTATTGGAATGTACGACTAAGGGAGGCCATCTGGATATCCTTCCTGGATATTTTTTTATTCTATTCTATTCTATTCTATTCTATTCTATTCTATTCTATTCTATTCTATTCTATTCTATTCTATTTATTTAAAAATATTTTATTTATTCACTTGACAGAGAGATCACAAGCAGGAAGAGAGGCAGGCAGGCAGAGAGAGAGAGGGAAGCATGCTCCCCGCTGAGCAGAGAGCCCGATGTGGGGCTCGATCCCAGGACCCTGAGATCATGACCTGAGCCGAAGGCAGAGGCCTTAGCACACTGAGCCACCCAGGCGCCCCCTGGATATCTTTTTAAAATAGGAGCAAGATTAATTATCTAGGGTGATTATGGATAAGCCTATTGCCCACAGGAAAATGGATCATAAGTGCTGTTCTGTGGGAATTCTTTTTTTTTTTTTTTAAGATTTTATTTATTTGACAGAGAGGAAACACAGCGAGAGAGGGAACACAAGCAGAGGGAATGGTAGCGGGAGGAGCAGGCTTCCCGCGGAGCAGGGAGCCCGATGCGGGGCTCGATCCCAGGACTCTGGGATCATGACCTGGGCCGAAGGCAGACGCTTAATGACTGAGCCACCCAGGCGCCTCTGTGGGAATTCTTGTAAGGGCATCATGGTGGATGGCATTTATCAATGCCTATCCTTGTTTTTATTATTGCTCCCCTAGTCATCACTCTAGTTGATCCTAATATTTATTTTTCTTGCCTTCAAATGGTATAAGAGTTTATTTGGGTGAAGATTTAAAAGTCATATTCATAATATAAAACTTGATTTTTCTTTTCTATATTAATTTTTAGGTTTTTTTATATAGTTCTCTATTTTTACTAAGTTTGTTCTTTCAGTGGCTCAAACCATAGACACAGACTAAAAAACCGTTTTAGATGTTGTGAATCAGTGAAGATTCAGTATTTTGTTTTCATATTTAGTTAGTACCGTCACCACAAATCAGAGCAGTGGGTCACTTGCTGTCAATAAAATTTGATTAAATTGAAATAAATTAATAGTTTGTTCTTTTTATAAACATGTCATAGTAAAAAGGAGTTTTAATTGCTTTTATAAAAGTTACTTTCTTACAGAAATGTGAAATTCACAATCCCCATTAATTAAATTTGTTATCCTTTCAAGAGCCATATGACTATCTTGACATTTTTATCCATTGTTTCATGAATCCTCTTTCATCTGAGACTTGATTTATAATGAGATTACAGAATCGCCAGATGCTTTAATAAATATCTGTTCTCCCAACACAAGTTATAGTTATTAGTTTAGCTGCTGTGGATTTAATATATTTTTTGTGCATTTTAAAGGCAGAATGAATGAAATAAGTTTTGTGTAGAATGGTCAGTGCTGTACTTAACAAGTTTATCAGAGGTGTTTTTTTTTTAAAGTAAACATTTGATTTTTGAATTATTTATTTACTTCTATTGAAGTGCCGTGTGACACATGATGTTGCATTAGTTGTAGGTTCATAGCACAGTGATTCAGCAAGTTTAGATGTGATGTTATTATGCTCAGCAGAAGTGCAGGTACCATTCATCACCATACAATCCTAGTACAATACCACTGACGATATTCCCTCTGCTGTACCTTTTTTTCCCCATGACTTATTCATTCCATAACTAGCAGCCTATACCTCCCACTCCCTTTAACCTATTCTGCCCATTCCTCACGCCCCTCCCCTCTGACTACCATCAGTTTGTTCTATGTATTTATGGGTCTGTTTCTGACTTTTGTTTATTCACTTGTTTATTTTTGAATAATTTTAGATTCACAAAAATGTGACAGAGAATACAGAAAGTTCCCATATACCCTTCATCTAGTTTTCCTTGTTGACATCTTATATTAGCCTGGTACTTTTAGAAAAATTAAGAAACCAACCTTTGTGCATTACTATTAACGAAACTCTAGACTATAATCAAATTCCTCCAGTTTTTTCATGAATATATATATTTTTCTATTCCATGATTTGTACTAGGTTACCACATTGCATTTAGACAAAATGTTTATTGAAATAAAATGTTAGTATTCAAAATAAATGTTAATCTTCTATGAAGAATACATTGCATGTCTATAATCCCAAATTCAAGTCAAGGTGGAGAAGGAATGCTTGCTTCTGTGAGAGGGTGCTTGGAAGAACTACCTCTACAGTCTGTTAGGTAATTTTACACGCTTTCTCTGGCTTTCCTCATTTCATGCAGGTAAGTGGGAATGAAGAAGAAACTGCACACATGACTGACTCTGCCCTGAATGCTATCCCACTTCTGCCTTCTCTAATAACCCAATAAATGTTCCAACATTTTAAATTCTTTTTTCAATCACCTGTCCTCTGTAATCTGTAGTCTTCACAAGGTTCTTACTGGACTATCAGTGGACTGCTCTCAAAGGGCATTAAACTAGTCCCCTATGAAACAAAGTGCAAGATACACATGCTACTCTTTTGTATTGGAATATGTTTATTGGAGAATGGAGTTTGGTAATGGCTTTCTTTTAAAAAACCTATCCTGGAAAATTTCTAAATCATTTTCTTTCATTGCTGCCGTCTTATATACTGATGGAAACATTATTTTCTTCTCCTAAAATATTTTCTGGAAAGGATATAAATCCATGGCATTCTGGAAAAGTGTCAAGGCCATCTGATAGTTGTGTGAGAAACTTTCTTATACTGGGCTTTGGAGAAAGGGTTGATTCATTAGCAAAGTTTTAAACTGAGGTGACAGTAGAACTTTGCGACTTTGCAGAAAGAATTATGTTGCAAGCTATTAGAGAACATCCTTAGAAGCTATTATTTTACTTTTGAGCTTGATTTTCTGATAAATAGACCTGCAGGTTTAAATCAAAAGATGTAAAGGCAGTCTTTTTAACATATAAAAGTAAAGATACATTTAGAAAGCTAAAATTAATATTATTTGATTTGAATAAGCAATTTTATCAAATGAGAATTAAAACTACTTTCACTATGATCATATCAGAAAGCCTGTGTAATGTATATACTACTTCTGAATGATTGGACAATTTTCTGTTAGAGATCTTGACTATAGATGTTTAGGAATAATAACATTATTCTCATATATTAGAATATGCATTGAAATAAAACTGGGAGATTTTATAAGAGTATACTCTGAATATGTTGTATTTCTTTAAGAGCTTTAATCTTATGCATTTTAGGATATTAGGATGAGATATTGGGATGTAACCTTGTCTTACCGAATTCATGTTGAGTTACACATCAGTTATTTTAAAACGAATTTGCTCTTGGTCTCTTTGGTGTCCACACTAGCAACTTATTTTAACTTGCAGTCAGCTTTGATTTTGGGTTGTCCTATATTCTGAAACCAGCCCCTGTATTTGGCCTAAAGTTAATAGAGAGCTCTTGCTCAGCGTCATGAAAGTTTTGATTTCCTGGTATTTATTTTCCAGTATCCTGTCTAGGCCTTTGACATTTTGTTACTAAGCCTCATAACCTAAGTAACTGCTCCCTCTTGATTAAAACCTGCATTCATTGGCCATTGACAAATTCTGGCCTGAGAGACCAGCTTACCCTTCTTCCATATACTGAACTAATTGACCCATACCCTTTTCTTGCCTAAACCTATGGTGCTACCCTGTCCTCTGGACTATACTTTCTTGATTAATATATTTGAAAAAAAAAAAAAAACTGGGCTCTTAATCTTGCCTTTCTTAGTTCTCTTATATCTTTTTTGTAAGTCAAGAATTGGGTAGATATGGGGGATAATGAAGAAGACCCAGTTCCTACATTTTTATAGCCCTGGTTGGTGGAAATAAAAGACAAGCAAACATTATTTCTTGAATGTGTAGTGAGAGCTCAGGGAATTTTCCTGGACTCAAGTTGAGTCTTGGAGGATAAGTGGAACTAATCAGGCCTTGGGATCCTCCTGGCTGTTGGTGGCATGCAAAGGCACAGAGGTGTGAATCAATATGGTGTGCACGACAATAAAAAATGTTGTTACTACTGAATGGATTTGAAAGCTTTTCTTGCTTCCTCCCTTACCATAGTAGTTGTGACACGGTAGTTATAGAGAAATCAATATGACAGGGCTTCAGTGAGGTTAAGTCAATATTAGATCAAGGGATTTAGCAACTAGAAAGAACTGAACTCTGTCTCGAATCATGGCTTAATTAATTTGCCATGTTCCAGGTGAGAACTCTGGTGATACAAGAATCATCTTAGAGAGACAGTTTTGTTCCTCAGTGATTTAATCAAGATTTATTTAATATTCATAAAGATCTGCTATGATTCCAGATCTCATCATGAATATACATTTACAGAATGGAAGTAGTTGGTCCTTCCAGTTATTGAACCTATAACCTTGCCTATAGTAGGGTGGGGTAACCAACATTTTGGAATGAATTAGCTTCTATTCATTAATAGGAATTTTTCTTGTGTTGCATACAATGAGAAAGGTAAAATAAAAAAAAAAGAGGTAAAATAAGAAACTGCCACTGCTTTCAGAAATATTGATGTTTATAATAGAAAATTAAGATAAAGTCATTTAGTGCTAAATTATGTAGTTTAATTGAACTTGCGGTTCAAGTGTGTAGTGGAAAATCTCCTAGCTGGAGTTATGTGACATACATTCTCTCCAGGTCACTTGCCATTGTGATGGGGTCTAGCCACCTCATTTGTAAAATGTAAAGTTTGATTGAAATTTAAGGTCTTTTCCAGCATTAAAATGCAAGGCTTTTTAAAAAGTCTGTTCAAGAATTCTAGTCTTGGATCTAGATATTCCAGTGTGTGTAGGGAGACCTTGGGTCTACAAGGGGAACTGTCCTTCTAGCATCTCTCCCTTCTAATGTTGGTAACGAGCATGTGGTTTTATATCAGATAAGACTGTTGACATGGAGAAGGACAGAAAAGAGGAAAGACAAATACTGTCTATGTGAGTCCACTGTACAGATGGGATGTTGTTTGGATCAGATACGGATGATTGCATTAAACATATTTCCCTGTATGGCTAATTATCATGAATCTCTATATAAGTATCTTCCCTCTCTTATTTTATTGAAAGCTTTCTTTGAAAGCTGACTTCATATTACTATGGTTTGCAGAGCGTGGCTAGAGATGGCCTAGACTCTTATGTTATTATTATAACAATATCTCATTTAATTTCTTATGTGGTTGGACCATCACAGGCCACTCTTTGCCAGGCTGTGTCACTTTAGTAATACAACCTCCATAAAGCCTCCATGGCTGGCCAACTCTCTTCTGGGGACTTAGGCTAATAATCAGAGCCAGAAATTTTAGGGAGCCTGGTCCTTGAGCTTTGACTTCTCTGCAATAAACCTCAGTGTTCTGTGCGTCTCTTGTCAGAGCTTAACTGCTTCTAGCAGTAGGTACTTCTGCCTCTGGTGCATTTTGTATGCCAAAGGCACCCTCAGGTGGATAGTGTTGATTGGTTGGCGCTTCCTGAATGGAACATTCCAGTTATTATCTGAAATCAGGGCAACAATGATTTCGTTCTATTTCATTATGAAAAAATAAAAATAAAAAAGGAGCAAATAGAATTGAGGATGGAGAAGTGTTTCAGGAAATGGAAACTGAATCTGGAATAATATGATTTGATCCTTGAATTGTTAGGGAATCAGTCTGCATGAACATCAGTTTGGATTATCTCAAGTTGTGGGAGAAAACTATTAAGATTTCGATACAGGATTTAGAATTCATCTCTTCTCTCTTTGAGGTTGGAACTATTTTCTGTTTATTTTGCTTTTGTGACCCAGAGGTTTCAAAAGACTTGATGTGATCACTGTAAATATTTGAGAGTTGAGTTGGTCCTTAACTACTGTCAAAATCAATCCTGTGGTCAATGTTTAGAAATTACAATGCTTTATAACCATTCCCTAATTATTACAGATACTGCAGCTAGATAAGCATGATACAGCCTATTTGTTAATGGGAAGCTCAAAGGTGAGCTCACAATGACTGTCCTTCACAGATCATTTCACAAATGGACTTTGAGTAATTTGATTAATTCTAGCTGATATTTGGAATGTAGTCCATATCCCTTTTTTCAATCCGATATAAAAAAGAGTTTCTCTCAGATAGGCAACGGGTGACCTGCTTCTCCTCCTGATAGAATCCCATTGTGTTGTGCTATTCCCCTGCTGTGTTCAGGCCAGGAAAGGTTTTCTCTGCAAGACCCACCTGCATTTCTGTTCAGAAGTGAGGGACTGATGTAACGGTTAAAAGAAGGCAGAATTGCTTTTTGGGCTAAATTAGCATATGCTGCCAGATACAATTCTGTGTATTTATATAGCTACTTCCCTTACCCTTTATCCTCTAAAACCCCTTGCCCTTGCTTTCTCTATCAAATCAAAACAGTAACATCTGTTTCATACTTTAGAGTTGATACAAGTCATTTCATGTGCAATATCTCATTTAATTTCAACCGCTCTTGACATGTCCATGAACATATCTAAACAATTAAAATGTTTCAGGATTAAAGATGAAGAGTTCAATCATCCCAAGTTTTACTGACTAGATGACAAACATATGGGGGCTAGAACTAACTAACCTTTAGAAAAATTAGAAAGTGGACACTGTTTGTCTTCTACATTCTTCCACCTTGTTCGGTGTTTCTTTTCCTCACACAGCCAAATCTCCCTTCTGGCATACTACTGCAAAGGGCTTTCACTTGGCCTCTGATGAACTAGGATTCTCTCTGTGAAGAGCCTCCTCTGCAAGGCAGCCTGCTTCCCATTTAGTTTCCTTCCCTCCCAGTCATCAAAGTGTGCTCGCCTTACATTTTCTCTTAATATCTTCTCAGCTTATGGCTTATTGCAGTGATCTCTCTGAGGGCTATTTGCATCTTGGTTGAGAAATCCCAGAGATAATGTCTTTACCCAAAGAAATAAACCAGGAATGGTAGAATTTCATACAGAATGACAGATATAACTTAGAAATAGAGAGTCTTCACCTCACGGGAGGCAAGTGACTAGGTTTTTTCTGGAAGGCAGAGTATTGATGAAATAGTCAATTGAATCTTTACTTTTCATGTACGGCTTTCAATAGAATATAGATTGATATTAAATACCTGTTACTTATCATTTTCACCTTTAAGAATAAACTCCCAAGATACACTCTGACCACTGCATAACGCATCACCACTGGCAAACAAGTGTTTAAAAGGTGTTTAGGAAGATGATAATGGTATATATGGAATACTAAATCTTTTCCTCTTAGGAAAGTTGAGTTGCTGATCACAGAAGTAAAATATATTAATATTTATAAACTCTCCTCAGAATAAAATAGAAGAGAAAGTTTCATGTTGTTTAAGTTAGCTGAAGAGAGCATACAGATCACCTGGAGCCAATTCTTTTACTTGGCAGATGAGGAGACTGAGACATAAGGAGCTCGGCCTCTTGCATGTTATCATGGGCCCTGCAATTAGAACCCAGGTCTCCTTACTCCACCTGCGAACTTCTTCTGCCATACGGTTTTGCTGCCCATTGTCAACTAAAATAGTAACCCGAGATGAAGAGTAGACAGTCTCCCGCAGGCCTGCCTATCTACCCCTGGCTCTGGACTGTCTACACCCCACTTTGGTTTTCGCTCTACACCGCCTCCATTATTTCTCCTTGAACCACGACAATTTGCTTTCCTGCTTTATAACCTTAGTACACATTATTTGAAGTAGACACCGTGTATACATCCCGTTCTCATTCTAAAGATAAAACAGAGCACTTCATGCATAGAAGGAACTTAATGCATGCTCTGTAAGCAAATGTTTAAATAATAAAACTAAGATACGTCCAGGTCAGTCAGCTCCATAAAAGTGGAGACTGTGTTTTATGCTTATATGCCCACTACTTTATCCTTAGGTGCTAGTGTTAATTATTTGTGGAATGAATAAATAACTAGATGAATCAAACAGATATTTAAACTGTCTCTGCTTTCTTAATAATTTGGAACTTTTCTGAGTGACATTTAAAAATATTGTCATTCATCATTCATTCATCTAGTGGTATTTGATAGAAGCTAATTTTGCACTGATTAAAATGACATAATTCTATATTGAAAGCAAGGATTTTACATTTACTGAGAGTCATGCCACAGTTTATTTCAAATTATCTTTTATATTCTTTTTTTCTGTTCTTTTAATTGGACAGCAGAAGTCACATTCATAAAGATAGATGCCATTTATTTGGATCACTTGAAAGTTATTTTTCAAAGTAGATTCAGACGTTCTTTCTGGTTTTCATGTTAACACAACATTTCACACTTTTGTTATCATTCTCTCTGGTTTTTGTTCAGACCCAGGCAACTTCTTGGGAGGCGTGTTAACATGCTTAAAACATAGATGACAATATAAATCCCTCATTCTCCACGGAAAGCACTATTCTCTTCTGCTTTATGTTGCTCAGAACTCAGCCGACTGCTGCTATCAACTTCAGGAAACTGTCGGCTGGCTGGTTGCTGGATGAGTTAGAATTCTAGTTCTTGTAGTTATTTGGTGGGCAGGGGAGATGCCTCTTATCGTGAGTCGTTGTACAAGAGTCTTCACCTCTCTTGGCCTTTGTTTATTTCACCCAGAAATTTGGGACAATAACACAATTCCTGTAGTGTTGTTACAAGGAAGAGGTCAAGCTGCACTCAGTGCCCCCCTTTGTGCTTACACCAGTAGGTGCTCACTGGGTGCTCAATATAGAGTAATCCTGATCACCACTACGAAAGGAAAAAAAGCTCATGATTCATTGAGGTGGAATTTCTTGCATCTGATGAAACGGTTTGTTTTCCTAACTCAGACTGCCGCTGTGGCCTGTGCTTTAGTAGAGTGGCCAGTCTCGAAGACAATTCCTTGTGGCAGCATTTCATTTCTACAGTGTTTACAGGAGGGCAGCCAGCCAGGAAGCCAGATCAGGGCAGATTCCAGGCATAGGCAATATAGGAAACGTGCATAAAATTATTACCACAAACTGCCTTCAAAGGATTGTTCTGATTGTCTAAAAATATACAAATAGAACTTACTCTAATGATTTCATTCTTTTGAGGATTTCCTCCCTATTTCTGTCAGCGTTAAAAAAAAAACCACTGACAATGAAGGGAAAACTGTTGCCAAAACTCTTTACAACATGTGTATTTAGCTGGTCAAGTGTGGTGGAAAATTACAGCTAGGATTTGGAGATTCAGCCCATCAATCTCAAGTATAGTGTCAGCATGGCCACAGTTTATATATAATAAAATCCCTTGCTTTTTCTATCTTTGATCAACATATACAGATTTTAAAAATATAGCAGATTATATAAATATTCTGGAAAATGAGAATTTATACTTTTTAGATACAGGCTCACATGAAAGCTCATTTTCAATTCGAGGCACTGGAAAATGGTGCTCAAGTGATTTCTGCTCTGCTTTTCTTGGATGCTATTACTTTGGAGTTATCTATTACCTGCAAGATCAATTGTTTCTCACATGCCATTGAAATAGATCATCTCATGATAGAGGCAGAGCTGACAACAATGTTACACTGGAGGCATTTGGTCTAGTGGCACACATCCTGTGACTTGTCCTCTCAAACTACCAACTTCATTAAATATCTCTATGGTGGGTAGTTTAGCGGAATCAATAGGATATTCAACTGGACTTCTTACTGAGTGGGAAGATAAATTATGTGCAATGGCCACTTTTCCACTCACACAAAAGGGTTTTATTGGAATAGTAGATGAAACAAGTGGCCTCAAGATCCTTCCCTAAAATTCATCTTACTGCTTTTTAAAAAAAGTGCTTTTAGAAACATCTACAAATTACTCATCCATACAACTTCTGCTTTAAAGGAAATAACAATAAAGTAGATGCACAAGGATGTCTAAGCTTCTTTTCTTGATGAATGTTGCCCAATTCTAAAAAAAAAATAAAATAAAATAAAAAGGGATAAAAAAATATAATGTAGCAGCTTGAAAATGGAAATTTAGAGAATAAGCTAAGATTTTCTAGCCTTCATCTAAAAACCAAAAGCAGCAAAGAAGTTTGCTGTGTTTTTTCTATTCAATTTGCTGAAGTCTATCTATCTTGTGAGACCTCATGAAGAGAAATTATCTCTTGGAAACAAGAGACTGGGAATATAAAGTTAACTGCTAGTAGAATCTTAAAACAAGTCAGTCTCCTTCTTTAAATGTCAACTTCCTTCATAAAACTTATATAACACCAGTTCTTATATTATGTTTAAGAAAAATAATAATCAACTTTGGCTTAAAAATATAGGCTGACATGATTAGTAGGCTTAAGGATTATTATATAGTAAACCATTTTATTTTGCTTTGCAGGCTGATTTTCCTATTTGGGCGGGGATACTTTAGAATTTCACTTAAGAAAAGATTTCTATTATAATTTTACTTTCCCCATTGGAAACAGCTAAAGAAAAGCAGTCAGTTTTGGAATTCGCAGTAGTGAACTTGTTGCTTTTTGGATTTGTAGGACATTGCAAGTTTGAGATCTTAAAATATAAATTGTACAGCATAGGAAATGTAGGTGATTATTTTGTCTATATAATATTGATGTTGCTTAGTATTTCAAAAATAATTTGGAATGATTACTTGATTCATTTACTAAATTTGGATTGGGTTTCATCTATTAGATTATTTTATTTATTTTAAAGACTTTATTTATTTATTTGTTTGTTTATTTATTTGAGTGAGACAGCAAGGGGGAGAATGTGAGTGAGCACAGGCAGCGGGAGTGGCAGGCAGAGGGAGAAGCAGGCTCCCCCCTGAGTAAGAAACCCGATGTGGGACTTGATCTCAGGACCTTGGGATCATGACCTGAGCCAAAGACACACACTTAACTGACTGAGCCACCCAGGCATCCCTAGATAATTTTATGAATTTCCCACTTATTCAACAAATGTTAATTAAGAATTTCCTATTTAATAATATTTTAAGGTGTTCTATATTCACTTACTCCTGTTTATTTCCATTTTTTATATAAAACATAATCATTTGATGACTTCCAAGTATACGTTTGATCATTTTTTACCCCCCAAAATTAGCGATTTCACGTGGTTAAAAATCTGTATATGTATGACATTCACAACTGTTACAAAATGAGTATAGAGAAAAAAAGACCAAAAGGGAACCGCGCTAAAGGATTTTATTTCTCAAACATGATCCATCCTTAAATATAATCCAGAACTTAAAAACAAGAACTTGTTGAATTGACATAAATGTTGAATATATCTGAAGTGATTGGAGATATATTGAATCTACTATAAATCTCTCCATCTTGTTTTCTCCAAAAGGTGCAGTGTCCAAAAGGTTTTTATTAGAGCAGCTATCAAGTAGCAAAATATCCTAATTTCCCCCACTCCTTTTTAGGATATCTTCTGACATATCAAAACAAGGGAAATGGTAGAGGAGAGGCCAGGAATCAACCACCATTTGAAACTTAAACTAAGAACAATTCAGAATAGACACAGCAGTTGCCCTTGTGAAAGGGAAATATATTCCCATTTATCTTTCCATATGATTTCTCATAATTATGAAGTACCCCAGGAATAGTTATGCTGTTTATTTTTAATGTGAAAAGTAATGTTATTAAGTAAATCCATGAAGTTCTGTATCTTACTTGTTACCTTAACAAAGGGCTACATATTTCCCACATACACAGCTAGTTACATAAATTGCTTAATTTCCCTTTTATTACATTAATAGCATGTAAGATTAAACATTAAGTCCTTTGGCTGTTAACAATATGCTTAACAAAAACAATTCTTCAAGTGAAAAAGAGAGACTATTTCAAGAGTTCTGTAAGGCTTGTGCTACTTAGAAATGAGAACTTACCTATTAAAGTACCACATGGTCAGCACATTTTGATTTATGCTTTTCTGATACACGTGCAAAATATAAGCTAACTGGCTTGACAGTAGAGCATTTTGATAAGGTGTAACATTCAGAAAAAAATGAGTGATGTGGAGAAACCTTAATTTTCTTTAATTAGGGAAACAGGTTGGGACATATGATTTCTTGATGGAACTATGATAATATGCATAACACTTTCCTGAATTCTTCATAGTATAAATTTTCATTCCTCTGTAGAAAATCCTTCTTCTATCTATAGGAGTTAGTCTCACCCTGTTATCTGCTCCATCTTACCATCAGGCAATCTGTAGACACAGAAAATCCCTGAAGTATATTTCTTAAAGTATGAGTTTAAGCAGATAGAGTAATGCCATTGGATGAATGGCATCTCTTTTTGTTCATTATACCTCCAGGGCCTAGAACAGTGCCTGACACATGCAGTTGTTGAATGAATGAATAATTTGTGGATGGGAAGGCATTTCAGCAAATAGTCCAGATAGGCTTTGGTATTTTTTTTTTTTTTGCCGAGTCTCCATCAGGGTCTTTGCTAGAGCGAGACAAAGATGTGCCCACTCATTTTTTCAATGCTCTCTCTCTCTGTCTCTCTCTCATACACACACATGACAAATACAAAATACAGTCCTCAAAGAGAAACGGTATAAATCTAAAATCTGGGACAACGTTGGGATGAGCTTCCTAATGTTTGCAGACCCGGTGAGTGTCTGTATGGTTCTTGTGTATCTATTTAGAACCACAAGAGTGTTGATTTTATAGATTAAGTTTATTTGTTCCATTTCAGAATTCATAAGCAGTGCTTCAATATTGGTTTTACAGTAGGAGGGAGATTGTAAATGGAGTAGACATGTAGTTTAAAGGTTTCATTTTAATTTATTCTTATTGGATCCATAGGAACACTTTATTTCCCAGCATCTCCATCAGTTGGGTTTGAGATGCATAATGCATTCTGGCCAGTGGGCTAGATATGGCAGTGATCTGTGACATTTTTCAAATAAAAACTTGGTAATGTGTGTCCAGGCTACTCTTTCCACCCCTGTGGTGACTGAAGTCAGCTGTCCTACATGGAACCGTTGAGTTCCATGTGTGGAACTTGCACACACTCGTTCTTACTGGACATGTAATGTGGGGAAAAAAGTAAGCATTTGTTACTAGGTCATTGAGATGTTAGAGTTATTAATTTCTTCACAGTCTAGCCTATTCTGATTAATACATTTTTCAATCTATAAATATTTTTCCTTAGCTGTTTGACCCAACATTTCTAAGCAGTTTTTCGTATTAGTATCAGCTCGGAACCACTGCGTCATTAAAAATTAGGAAAGGCAGATATATGAAGATTTCAAATGTTTTACTTGCAGTTTTACAAAAGAAGTAGTTGAGAGAAAGAATTACTTAATGGTTAAATAAGAAGATGTTTTAGTTTTCTGTCTCCCATGCTTTTTTCCCCCTGGATTATGTTAAAGCAAGTTCTAGACATCATGTTATTTTACCAACTCTAATGAATGAGAATAAGTCTTTATGTATATAAGTACCATTCCATTATCTAACTTAACAGAATTAATAATTTACATAGTGAGTGTTTAAATTTCTCTGAATGTTTAAAAATTTGGCAGTAATATATTTACATTAGGATTCTAATAAGGATGACACATTGCCTTTGGTATTTGTCTTAAAACTATTTTATTCTATAAGATTCCCCTACTACAGTTCTCTTTTTTCCCCATGAATTTTTGGGAGAGAAAATAGGTCTTTTGCCTTTTAAAAAAATTCCATGTTCTGCATTATGCTGATTGCTTTGTTCTGTCTTTTATCTTGCTGCTCTATCCCTGTATTTTATATAAAGTAGTAGTTAAGTCTAGAGGCTTGACTCATTTCATTTTATTTCATATTATTTTATTGTGCAAAAAATATATCCAATACATTATGGGGAATATAATATCTGGTTGTTCACCTTTAATGAAGCTAAGTTTGATCATTGGTTTCATGTGCTGTCAGCCTAATCCTTCCATTTTAAAATTCCAAGTGATTTAATGTCTATTAGCAGTTGTTGCCTCAATCCATTTGCTTGTTTGGGGTTACAAAATGGTTATTTTCTAATTCTACACACATAAACATGCCCACACAAACACACACAGACTCATACACCCTCTTGTTTCATAAAAGAGAGCTTATTAGCTCTGAGCAAATCCAGCTGCCATGTTATGAGCTGTCTTATGGAAAGAAGTCCATGTGTCACAGAAGTGATGTCACTAGCCAGCAGCCAACAAAGATCTAAGGCCTGTCAACAATATGAGTGAATTTGGAAGTGGATGATCCTCCAGCCAAGCCTTGAGATGACTGCCAACACCTTGATTGCAGCCTCGTGAGAGATTGTGAGCCAGACAGTCTAAGCTGTGCCCAGATTCTTGACTTAGAAACTGTGAAATATTTGTTATTGTAAGCCACTAAACTTAGGGGCAATATTTTCTGTAGGAATAGATAACAAAAACAGATTTTGGCTCTGGAAGTACGTTGATGTTCTATGGGTTGCTTTTTCACTAGTGAGATAGCCTGGAGATCACTGCTTATCAATTATAGCGTTTTTCCTTTTTTTATATTGCATATTATGTTATTGTGTTGATATACCATAGTTTATTCAACTAATGCCTTGCTGATGGATGTTTAAGTTGTTCCTAGCTTTTGCTATAGCTAATAATGCTACAGTGAATAGTCCTGTGTTTAGGTCATTCTCATAAGTGAGGTTGAGGATCTTTTTATGTATTTATTAGATATTTTCATTTCTTTTCCAGTGAATTTTATATATATATATATATTTTTTTCTCCTCCCTAGCATTTAAAAAATACTTTATTTTTTTAAGAGCAATTTTAGGTTTATAACAAAGTTGAGAGGAAGATAGATTTCTCACATACCTCCTGCCCCTTCTATTATCTACATCACTCACCAGAACACTACATTTTTTTTGCCAACCATGGACCTAAATAATAAGGTCCATGGTTGGACCTAACATCATAATCACCCAAAGTCCATCATTTACTTTAGGGTTCACTCTTTGTGTTACATATTCTATAGATTCGTAAAAATGTATAATGACATATATTCATCATTATACAGAGTATTTTCGTTGCCCTAAAAATCTTCTGTGCTCTGTCAGTTATCTCTCTCCTTCTTCACCTCTGGCAAGCAGTGATTTTGTTGTTCTTGTCTTCATAATTTCCCTTTTCTAGGATGTCATGTAGTCGGAATCGTACAATAAATAGTTTTTGCAGATTGACTTTTTTTTCCTTAGTAATATTTATTTAAGTTACCTCCTTGTCTTTTCATGACTTGATAGGTCATTTCTTTTTAGCACAAAGTAATATTCCCATATTATCAATTATTTCTCTCATGGATCATGTCATTAGTGCTATATGTAAAAGGGTATCATCATCATTTAGGGCCTGGTGCTTTCTGTTTGGGGAAGATATTAATTAATTTTTAATTAAATTTCTTTAAATATAGCATATTCAGGTATTCTGCTCCTTTGCGAGTTTTGATGGACTGTATCTTTTAAGAAATTCGTCCATTTCAACTAGATTATTGAATTTGTGGACATAGACTTGTTCCTAGTGTTCCTTTGTTATCTGTCATTTTAATGTCTAGGATCTGTTATAAGATCTGTAGTGATGTCCTCTCTTTCATTTCTGATGTACTTTCTAATTTATATCCTTTCCCTTTTTTTCTTAGCCTAACTAGAAGCTTATTAACTTACTGATGTTTTTAAAGAACCAAATTTTGGTTTTATTGATTTTCTTTGTTGATTTCCTGTTTTAAATTTTATTGGTTTCTTCTCTAAATCTTGTTAAATTTCTGCTGGTTACTTGAGATTTAGTTTCCTAAAGTGGGAACTTGGATGACTGATTTTAGGTCTTTTTTATATATATTCGATGTATAAATTTCTCTGTGAGCATTACTTTTGCTGCACACTAAAAATTTTGATTTGTGTTTTAATTTTCATTTAGTTCAAAATGTTTTAAATTTCTTTTGCAATTTCTTTTTTGAGCAATGTGTTATTTAGAAGTATGTTGTTTAGTCTTGATATATTTTGGCATTTTCCAGTAATCTTTCTGTTATTGATTTCTAGTTTAATTCCATTTTAGTCTGAAAGCAGACATTGTATGATTTATCATCTTTTCAATTTGTTAAGGTGTATTTTGTGTTTTAAGGTTATGTGTTAAAATGTGGTCTATCTTGGTGAATGTTCCAAGTGGCTTTGGAAAAAAAGTGTATATCTGCTGTTGTTTGTTAAGTAGTCTATGGATGTGTATTAGATCTAGTTCATTCATGATGTCACTGAGTTCAACTATGTCCTTAGAGATTTTTTGCCTGCTGAATTTGTCCATTTTTGATGGAGTAGTGTAGAAGTCTCCAACTATTATAGTGGATTTATCTATTTTTCTTTGCTGTTCCTTTGTTTTTTACCTTATGAAGTTTGATATTCTACTGTTAGGTGCGTACATGTGGAGAATTGTTATGTTTTCCTGAAGAAACAACTCATTTATCATTATATGATGCCACATTTTTCTCTCCCTCCTTTGTCTGAAATTAATATAGTTACTCCTGATTTCTTTGGATTAGGGTTAGCATGCTATATTTTTCTCCATTCATTTTCTTTTAATTAATTTTCTTTTAATTTATATGTGTTTTTGTGTTTAAAGTGTATTTCTTGTAGAGAACATATAGTCGGGTCTTGTTTTTTGATCCACTCTAACAATCTCTGTCTTTTAATGGATGTGTTTGTTTATTATTATTTTTTTTAATTTTAATTAACATATAATGTATTATTTGTCCCAGGGGTACAGGTCTGTGAATCATCAGGCTTACACATTTCACAGCACTCTCCATAGCACATACCCTCCCCAGTGTCTATAACCTAGCCACCCTATCCCTCCCCGCACGTTCCCCAGCCACCCTCAGTTTGTTTTGTGAGATTAAGAGTCTCTTATGGTTTGTCTCTTTCCCTATCCCATCTTGTTTCAGTTTTTCCTTCCCTACCCCCCATGACACCCCACCTTGCCTCTAAAATTCCTCATATCACAGAGATCATATGATAATTGTCTTTCTCTGATTGACTTATTTCACTTAGCGTGATACCCTTTAGTTCCATCCCCATTATTGCAAATGGCAAGATTTTGGGTTTTTTGATGACTGCATAGTATTCCATTGTGTGTGTGTGTGTGTGTGTGTGTGTGTGTGTGTGTATACACATATATACATATATACATATATGCATATATACATACATATATATATATATATACACACACACACACACACACATATATATATATATACATACACCACATACACACACACACACACATATATACACACACAAACCACATCTTCTTTATCCGTTCATCTGCTGATGAACATCTAGGCTCTTTCCATAGTTTGGCTATTGTGGACGTTGCTGCTATAAACATTCAGTTGCACATGCCCCTTTGGATCACTAAATTTGTGTCTTTAGGGTAAATGCCCAGTAGTGCAATTGCTGGATCATAGGGTAACTCTATTTTCAACTTCTTGAGGAATCTCCATACTGTTTTCCAGAGTAGATATACCAGCTTGCATTCCCAACAGTGTAGGAGGGTTCCCCTTTTTCCACATCTTTTTACCACCTGTCGTTTCCTGACTGGTTAATTTTATCCATTCTTACTGGCATGAGGTGGTATCTCACTGTGGTTTTGAGTTGTATTTTCCTGATGCCAAGTGATGTTGAGCACTTTTTCCTGTGTCTGTTGGCCATTTGGATGTCTTCTTTGGAGAAATGTCTGTCTTCTCCCCATTTCTTGATTGGATCATTTGTTCTTTGGGTGTTGAGTTTTGATAAGTTTTTAATAGATTTTGGATACTAGCCCTTTATCTGATATGTCATTTGTGAAAATCTTCTCCCATTCTGTCAGTTGTCTTTTAGTTTTGTTGACTGTTTCCTTTGCTGTGCAAAAGCTTTTGATCTTGATGAAGTTCCAATAGTTCATTTTTGCCCTGCTTCCCTTGCCTTTGGCAATTTTTCTAGGAAGAAGTTACTGAGGCTGAGGTCAAAGAGGTTACTGCCCATGTTCTGCTCAAGGATTTTGATGGATTCTTTGTCTCACATTTAGGTCTTTCATCCATTTTGAGTCTATTTTGTATGTATTGTAAGGATTTGGTCCAGTTTCATTCTTCTGCATGTGGCTGTCCAATTCTCCCAATACCATTTGTTGAAGAGACTGTATTTTTTCCATTGGACATTCTTTCTTCCTTTGTTGAAGATTAGTTGACCATAGAGTTGAGGGTCCATTTATGGGCTCTCTATTCTTTTCCATTGTGTCAGTACCATACTGTCTTGATGATTACAGGTTTGCAATAGAGCTTAAAGTCTGGAATTGTGATGCCACCAACTTTGGTTTTTTTTTTCAACATTCCTCTGGCTATTCAGGGGCTTTTCTGGTTCCATATAAGTTTTAGGATTATTTGTTTCATTTTTTTTGAAAAAAATTAATGGTATTTTGATAGGGATTGCATTTATTTATTTTTAATTGGTGCATTTAGACCAATGAGTTTCAGAGTGGTTAGTTGATTTAATAGCTACCATATTTTATTTTTTATTTGTTGCCCTTATTCTATGTTCCTATTTTTGTTTTCTACTCTTTTACTACCTTTCATGGTTTTATTTGAGCATTTAACATATTTTTTTCTCCTTTCTTAGCATATCTGTTATGCTTTTTTTTTAGTGGTTGCCTTAGATTTTGCAGTATACATTTACAGCTAGGCTAAGTCCATTTTCAAAAAACCCTGTATCACTTCCCTGGTGATGTGAGTACCTTACAATAGCAAATTAATTCTAATTGCTTTCTCTCATGCCTTATATCATTGCTCTCATTCATTTCCCTTATATATAAGCTTGATACCTGTACACACACACACACATGCACACACACACGCATAATCAAATATGTTGTATTTGTTATTATTTTGAATAAATTGCAATCAGATCAATTAAGAGTAACAGAAATATGTTTTCATTTTATCCTCACTGTTTCTTCCCTGATGCTCTTCCTTTATTTCTGAAGATCCAAGTTTCTGACCTATAGTATTTTCCTTCTTTCTAAAGAATTTAACATTTCCTACGTGGCATTCCTACTTGGAACAAATTCCCTCAATTTTTATTTGAGAAAATATTTCTTCTTCACTTATGAAGGACAATTTCATGGGGGCAAAGAATCCTATTTTGGTGTTTTCTTTCTCTCAAAAGTTTATTTTTTATTTTTATTATCATTTTATTCATTCATTCATTCATTCATTCAACAAAGAGTGAGAGCACAAGCAAGGGGAGTGGCAGGCAGAGGGAGTGGGAGAAGCAGGTTCTCCACCAAGCAAGGAGACGTACTCAGGGCTTGATTCCAGAACCCTGGGATCATGACCTGAACCGAAGGCAGATGCTCAACCAACTGAGCCACCCAGGCACTCCTCTCTTATCACTTTAAATATTTTACTTTATTTTCTTCTTGGTTGCATGGTTTCTAAGAAGTCAAATATAATTTTTATCTTTGTTTTTCTATAGGTAAGGTGTTCTTTTCACCCTCTCTGGCTTCTCTCAGGATTTTTTCTTTATTTTTCATTTTTTATAGTTTGAAAATGGTATGACTGAGTCTATTTTTTTGTTTGTTTTTCATACTGTTTTGTGTTCTCTAAGCTCCCTGGATCTGTGGTTTGGTGTCTGACATTAATTTGGTGAAATTCTCAGTCACTATTGTTTCAAATATTTCTTCTGTTTCTTTGTCTCTTCCCTTCTGGCATTTCCTATTATGTGTAGCTTATACTTTTTGTAGTTGCCCACAGTGCTCAAATATTCTGGGTTTTTTTTTTTCCAGTCTTTTTTTCTTTCTCTCAGTTTTTGAGGATGCTATTGATACAGCCTTTATTTGGACATTCTTTTCCCCATCTTGTCCAGTCTACTTAATATCCCATCGAAAGGCATCCTTCATTTCTGTTACAATGCAATGTTTTGTTTTGTTCTTTTTATGTCTAGCATTTCTGTTTGTTACTTTCTTAGGATTTCTATTTCTCTGCTTATATTGCCCATCTGTTCTTTTTTTAAAGATTTTTATTTATTTATTTGACACAGAGAAGAGAGATGACAAGTAGGCAGACAGGCAGGCAGAGAGAGAGGGGGAAGCAGGCTCCCCGCTAAGCAGAGAGCCCGATGCGGGGCTGGATCCCAGGACCCTGAGATCATGACCTGAGCCGAAGGCAGAGACTTTAACCCACTGAGCCACCCAGGCGCCCCTGCCCATCTGTTCTTACATGTAGTCTACTTTATCTATCAGAGTGCTTAGCATATTAATCATAGTTGTTTTAAATTCTTGATCTGGTAATTCCAACATTCCTTCAGTTTCTGGTTCTGATGCTTGCTCTGTCTCTTCAAATTATGTTGTCTTTTGATACACCTTGTAATGTTTGCCTGATAGACATGACGACAGGGTAAAAGGAACTTTTGTAAAAAGGCCTTAATAATATGGTGGTCATGTGTGGGGGAGGGTAAATGTATAACAGTATGGATAAAATAGTCCTATGATTAGGTCTGAGTCTGAATTGTGAACTTCGCAAGTGTTTCTCAGTTTTTTTCTCCCCCTTTAGGGGGGAGAGGATGGCCAGAGTGGGCTGAAGTTGTATATTTGCCTATTTTCATGGGAAAGGTAGAGTGGTTGGAATTGAGTATTTCCTTACCCTAGGTCAGGGTAGTCTCTGATTAAGTAGTTCTCTGGAGGGCTGGTCCTATTAGGGGTGCTCTGGCGAATTTCAAAATGGATCATTTTCCTCTCCCCCTGCAGGGAACCAGAGGGGATTTTTCTCTAATGTTTGCTGTGGGAATCAATTCAAGTCCTAAAGGTAAATCTCACAACGGTGTGAAAGTCCAACTATTATTGGGTTCCACTGGAGTTTTGGACTCTCAGAGTCGTCTACACAGAGCCTCCAGCAATTCATCAATTTCAGCTCCAGTGTTTCTACTCTAGCACTGGAGCCCACAGCAGTATGCATTCAAGAGTTTCTGCTCCAGTAAGCTGTTTCTCCCTGTTTTTGTCCATCTCCCTGTTTTTGTCTCTCCTGTTCTGTCTGTCTTTACAGCGTTGAAGTGAAACAGTTTTTCCTATGACCTCATCTTACCTACCAATCCAAGAAAAGTTGTTAATTTTTCAGACTCTTCAACTTGTTAGGATAGAGTGACAACTTCTAAGCTCCTTAAGTGCAGAACTAGAAAACTTGTGTACCCCCCACGGGTTGTTTTCGCTTCTCAAATTTTAGGAGTCTTTTATGTATTGAGGGTATAATCTCTTTTTGATAAAATTATAATTTTTTCTCCAATTTGTCACTGACAAATTAAACCAAAGTATTTGTTTTATATGGTGAAATGTACTATCTATTTTCAGTGGCTCTTGGATTTCAAAGTATAGTTAGAAAATTTTTTCTAATTAATTTTAAAGGGATACTTTCATTTTTTTTTTCTTCTAGAACTTGTGTAGTTATAATTATTTCACATTCACACCTCTAACCCAGCTGGAATTTATCCTGTGTGAAGAACAGATCCAATTTTAGGTTGGTTGGTAGTTTATAACTTCTGTTCTTTTTATTTTTTCCTATTTAATTATTTTTTGACTTTTAAACCTGTTCTTTTGTTCTCTTATGGTTTATTTTGTTCGTTTGTTTTTTTTTCTATCTTTTTGAGATGCATTCTTTATTATTAATGTAAGTATTTCATTCTTTTCTCTGAGCACTGCTTACCAGTATTCCATATATTTAAGCTGTTTCATTGTCAGTATTTGCTAGAAATTGTGTAATTTCATTTTGTATCTTTTCCTTTTGATCCAAGGGTTGTTTATTATCATTTATTATTTTTTTATTTTTAAAAACTGATTAATTATTTATTTTAACGGGAGAATCTCTTCTTATTTTTCATTTTATTTATTTTTGTTTCAAGGTTTTATTTAAATTCCAGTTAGTTAACATACAGTGTAATATTAGTTTCAAGAGTAAAATTTAGTGGGATTCATCACTTGCATATTATACCCAGTGCTCATCATATCAATTGCCCTCCTTAATACCCCTCACCCATTTAACCATCCCCCTGCCCACCTCGTCTCCAGCAACCTTCACTTTGTTCTCTATAGTTACGAGTCTGTGTTATGATTTCTTTCTCTCTTTTTTTTCCCTCTTTGTTCATCTATTTTATTTCCTAAATTCCACATATGAGTGAAATCATATGGTATTTATCTTTCTCTGACTGACTTATTTTGCTTAGCTCATGGATTAGAAGAACAAATATTGTTAAAATGTGTATACTACCCAAAACAATATACACATTCAGTGCAATCCTTATCAAAATACCACTGGCATTTTTCACACAGCTAGAACAAGCAATCCTAAAATTTATATGGAACCACAAAAGACCCTAAATAGCCAAAGCAATCTGAACAAAGAAAAGCAAAGCTTGAGGCATCACAATTCTGACTTCAAGTTATATTACAAAGTAGTAGTGATCAAGACAGTATGGTACTGATACAAAAACAGACACATAGCTCAATAGAACAGAATAGAAAACCCAGAAATGGACCCACAACTATATGATCAACAAAGCAGGAAAGAATATCCAATGGAAAATAGATGAACTTGTCAACAAATGGTGTTGGGAAGACTGGACAGCTACATGCAAGAGAATGAAACTGGACCACTTTCTTATACCACACACAAAAATAAACTCAAAATGGATGAATGACCTGAATATGAGGTAAGAAACCATCAAAATCCTAGAGGAGAACATAGGCAGCAACCTCTTTGACATTGGCTGTAGCAACTTCTTACTAGACACATCTGAGGAAAGGGAAACAGAGGCAAAAATAAACTATTGGGATTTCATCAAAATAAAAAGCTTCTGCACAGCAAAGGAAACAATCAACAAAACTAAAAGGCAACATTTGGAATGAGCGATGTTATTTGCAAATAATAGGTCTGGTAAAAGGTTAGTACCCAAAACCAATAAAGAACTTATGAAATTTAACACCCAAAAAACAAATAATACAGTTAAGAAATGGGCATATTACATAGCCATGAGAAAGGATGAATACCCAACTTTTGTAACAACATGGACAAGACTGGAGGAGATGATGCTGAATTAAATAAGTCAAGCAGAGAAAGTCAATTATATGGTTTCACTTACTTGAGGACCCTAAAGAATAACATGGAGGACATTAGGAAAAAGAAAGGAAAAGTGAATTTGGGTAAATCAGAGGGGAGATGAATCATGAGAGATTGTGGACTCTGTGAAACAAACTGAGGGCTTTGGAGGGGAGGAGAGTGGGGGGATTGGTGAGCCTGGTGGTGGATATTAAGGAGGGCATGTATTTCATGGAGCACTGGGTGTGGTGCATAAACAATGAATCTTGGAACACTGAAAAAATAAAATTAAATTAAAAAAAGAAATGGGCAGAAAAGTGAATAGACATTTTCCCAAAGAAGACATAAAGATAGTCAAGAGACACATGGAAAGATGCTCAACATCATTCATCATCAGGAAAATACAAATCGAACCTACAATGAGATGTCACCTCATACCTGTCAGAATGGCTAAAATTAACACAGGAAACAACAGATGTTTAATATCATTTTTAAAAATTTCAAGTAGAAGGGAGTTTATATGTTTTATTAGTTTCTGTTTCTATTGTGTATGTTAGAGTATACTGTTTTTACTGTTTAGTATTTTTGTTTTTAAAGAGAAAGAGAGAGAGAGAGAGTCAGTGGGGGGAGAGAAAGAGGGAGAGAGAATCTCCAGCAGACTCCCTGCTGAGCATGGAAACCCACATGAGCCTCGATCCCTTGACCCTGAGATCATGACCTGAGCCAAAAATCAAAAGTCTGACACCTAACCAACTGAGCCACAACTATATGGTCAACAAAACAGGAAAGAATATCCAATGGAACTTGTCAACAAATGGTGTTGGGAAGGTGCCCCAACTGTAATATTTTTAAACTAGTTCCAGTTTTTAAAATTTATTGACTTGTGTGTGTGGAAGAGCTTATATGTAGTAAATTTTTATGAATGATCTATGTTCACTTGAAAATAACCTATGTATTGTCAAAGTAGTAGTTTACAGTATTTTCCTATAATATACCTTATTGATTTTTTAATTTTTATTTTATGCATTTGGGTTTTTAAAGTTTCCTCTATCTCTACTAACTTTTAGTCTACTAAATCTGTCTTAAAATGAGAGAGATACTTAAAATCATTTGTAATTAGTGTTTCACTACATTTCTTCTATCTCCTGTAGTTGCTTCTTTATGTAAATTCTTGCTGTGTTTGTAGTTTATAGATATTGACTTATTTATTCTTTATTGTAATTTATAGCCTTCAACATTATAATGTGCCTCCTTGTTATTTAATACCTTTGTATTCTAATATTAATGTACTAATCCCTGCTTTCTCTTTTTAAAAAGTGCATTTGCTTGTTATATCTTTGCTTTACTAAGATGGAAGATTCATTAGGCTGAAAGGGAACTCAGGAGCCTTGAAACAAGAGATATTCTAGCTCAGGACCAAAATAGGGGAAGTGAGCGGTGGGATAAATTTATGTCTCATTCCCATTTGGGATATGTGTTTTAGAGAACCTAGCCTGAGATGACATTTTTTCCAGTTTGGTCAGTATAATCACAAGTTACATTATTCTCACCTCTAATCATAGTCTGTTGGTTTCATATTCTAACAGGACTACACAATTTCAGGACAGAAAGTCTCATTTTCTCTCATGAAGCAAAACACTGGAAAGGTGAAGGGCAGAGAAAAATATTAAGATCAAAGAATTTGATATAAATTTCTGTATAAAATTTCTATAAAATTTATGGTTGGGGATTTTTATTCATTATTTTCTGTGGATTTGAAAGAGATGAGATGAAAATAGACTTTGCAAATAGTAGTAATACAGTTTGCTAACCAGCCAGCAAGAGTCGTTTTTGCTTATGGAGTTTGACTTTACAGTCGTGAATCAAGAGATCATTTTCATTAAAAATAATTTTCCCCACCAATATTTTAAATTTGTTTTTAATTAGACTAAGGACAGATAGAATATCATGGTGATTGGCATGCTAATATTCAAAAATATTTTTTTCTTTTTTAAGTAAAAGTAAACTTTAATGGCCAAAAATGTCATAAGCTTGATGAACCATGTACAGATAAAGCATGTGAAAGGACTTTTCTTTTTTTTGGTGAGATATTTTTGGGATCTAAATTGGGTCAAAAGAGCAGAAAGAATATTCTTTGTTGGGGCGCCTGGGTGGCTCAGTGGGTTAAAGCCTCTGCCTTTGGCTCAGGTCATGATCTCAGGGTCCTGGGATCAAGCCCCGCATCAGGCTCTCTGCTCAGCAGGGAGCCTGCTTCCCTCTCTCTGCCTGCCTCTCTGCCTACTTGTGATCTCTCTCTTCTCTGTCAAATAAATAAAATAAAATCTTAAAAAAATATTAAAAAAAAAGAATATCCTTTGTTGACTTGCTTATCTCTAGAAGGTATATTTACAAAGCTTAAGTATTCCCAAGAGCAACACATTCTTCTTTGGAGAAAATGAAAATTATTAAAAACCTCTTAGGTTCTATGAGTAGCTCATTTACCTGCCGATGTGGGGTTCGATCCCAGGACGTGGAGATCATGACCTGAGCCGAAGGCAGTCGCTTAACCAACTGAGCCACCCAGGTGCCCTGAGACCAAATTTCTTATGTAGAACTACTTGTTCTGGCACTATTTACTGATCAGTTTATCCCTTTCTCTACTGATGCGCAGTTCAGGAGCTGCTGTATATTAAGTATGTATATATACATGAATATATTATTGAACTTTTTCTTTTCTTCCATTGGTTTATTTGATCATCCATGTGCCTTTGTCATATACACATAAACACATATATACATAAATCACATACACATGATTATATATATATCATATATATATATATTTATAAATATATATATATAAAGCTCCTGCACAGCAAAGGAAATCATATATATATATATATATGATTTTATTTATTATGACAGACATAGTGAGAGAGGGAACACAAGCAGGGGGAGTGGGAGAGGGAGAAGCTGACTTCCCATGGAGCAGGAAGCCTGATGTGGGGCTTGATCCCAAGACCCTGGGATCATGACCTGAGCCGAAGGCAGATGCTTAATGACTGAGCCACCCAGGTGCCCCAGGAGCTTTGTATTTTGATAAAGTCCTAATAGTTTATCTTTGCTTTTGTTTCCCTTGCCTCAGGAGACATATTTAGAAAGAAGTTGCTATAGCCAATGTCAGAGAAGTTACTGCCTATGCTCTCTTCTAGGATTCTTGTGGCTTTAGGTCTTACCTTTAGGTCTTTCATCCATTTTGAATTTATTTTTTGGGTATGGTATAAGAAAGTGGTCCAGTTTCATTCTTTTGCATGTTGTTGTTCAGTTTTCCCAACATCATTGTTGAAGAGACTGTATTTTTCCCATTGGCTATTTTTTCCTGCTTTGTTGAAGATTAATCAACCATATAATTGTGGGTCCATTTCTGGGTTTTCTGTTCTGTTCCATTGATCTGTGTGTCTTTTTTTTGTGCCAGTACCATACTGTTTTGATGACTATGGATTTGTAATAAAACTTGAAGTCCAGAATTGTGACTTCCAGTTTTGATTTTTCTTTGTCAAAATTGCTTTGGCCATTTGGGGTCTTTTGTGGTTCCATACAAATTTTAGGATTGTTTGTTCTAGCTCTGTGAAAAATGCCAGTGGTATTTTGATAAGGATTGCATTGAACATTAGATTGCTTGGGTAGTATAGACATTTTAATGTATTTGTTCTTCCAATCCATGAGCATGGAATGTCTTTCCAGTTCTTTGTGTTGTCTTTAATTTCTTACATCAGTGTTTTATAGTTTTCAGAATGTAGGTCTTTCACCTCTTTAGTTAGGTTTATTCCTCGGTATCTTATTTTTGCTGCAATTGTAAATGGGATTCTTTCCTTAATTTCTCTTTCTGCTGATTCATTATTGGTGTATAGAAATGCCATGGATTTGATCTATAGAATGATCTAGAAATGCCATGTAGACTGATCTATAAACGTAAGTGAGGTGTTAAAGTCCTCTGCTATTATTATATTACTACTAATTGGTTCCTTTATGTTTGTTATTAACTGTTTTATGTATTTGGGTGCTCCCATGTTGGGTGCATAAATATTTGTAATTGTTATATCTTCTTGTTGGATTGTTCACTTAATGGTTATATAGTATCCTTCTTTGTCTTTTGTTATAGACTGTTATAGTCTGTTTTGTCTGATGGAAGTATTTCTACTCTGGCTTTCTTTTGACATCCATTTACATGATAAATGTTTCTCCATCCCCTCACCTTCAATCTGCAGGTTTCTTTATGCATTAAATAAGTCTCTTGTAAGCAGCAGCATAGATGGGTCTTTTTTTTTTTTTTTAAGATCTATTTATTTTTTAGAGAGACAGAGAGTGTGCATGAGTAGGGGGAGGGGCAGAGGGAGTGGGAGAGAGAATCTCAAGCAAACTCCCTGATGAGCATGGAGCCTGCAATGTGGGGCTCGATCCCATGGCCCATGAGATCCTGATCCGAGCCAAAATCACAAATCAGACATGCCAAATGAGCCACCCATGTGCCCTGGGTGTTGTTTTTTTTAATCTACTCTTTCTTCTTCTCCTCCCCACATTTTAGGTATATGGTGTTATTTTACATCCTTTTATTTTGTGAGTTCCTTGACTGATATTTTACAAAATTATTCATTTTTACTGCTTTTGTTTTTTCTATTTTCATACTGTCAGTTTTGGTCTTTCCACTTGACGAGTTCTGTTTAATATTTCTTGCGGGCCTGGGTTAGTGGTCCATGAACTCCTTTAGTGTATGTTTATCTGGGAAACATTTTTTTTTTTTAATTTTATTTGGGAATCTCTTTATCTCTCCTTCTATTCTGAATAATTACCTTGCTGGATAGAATATTCTTGGCTGCAAATATTCCCCCTTCACATTTTGATTTCATCATGCCACTCTCTTATGGCTTGGAAAGTTTCTGCTGAAAATCCCCTTAGAGCCTTATGGAATTTCTCTTGTTTGTAACTGTCCTCTTTTGTCTTGCTGCTTTTAAAATTTTTTCTTTATAATTTGCCATTTAATTAAAATATGTTTTGGTGGATCTGCTTTTGTTTATTTTGTTCGAGATTCTCTGTGCCTCCTGGATCTGGATATCTGTTTTCTTCCCCAGGTTAGGGAAGTTTTTAGCTATTATTTCTTCATATAAATTTTTTGTTCCCCTTTCTCTCTTTCTGGGACTCTTATAATGTGCATATTATTGTGTTTGATGGAGTCACTGAGTTCCCTAAGTTTATTCTCATTTTGCATAATTCTTTTTTATCTCTTTTGTTCAGCTTGATTATTTTCCATTTTCTGTCTTCTAGGTCATTAATTCATTCCTCTGCTTCTTTCCTGCTCTTCTTTCCATCAGGCACATTTTTCATTTTGCCTATTGAGCCTTGGTATTGTGTTGTGCTTTGTTTCTGTGTTCAGGGTCTCACTGATGTCTTCCACTCTTTTTTTTTTCAGTCCAGTGAGTATTTTTATCATTATTACTTTAAATTCTCTATCAGGCATGTTGCTTATATCTGTTTCACTTAGAACTCTGGGTGTAGCCTTGTCCTATTCTTTCATTTGGGACAAATTCCTCTGTCTTCTCATTTTGTCTAAGTCTCTGTGCCTACCTTTCTCTATTAGGAAAGTCAGCTCCATCTCCTGTTCTTGAGAGTAATGGCTTTAAGAAGAAGTTGTTCTATAGTGCTCTGCAGTGTAGTGTCCTGTTCCCCAGGCCCTGATACTTTAGGGAGTATCTTGTGCTCATGTGCTCTCCTGTTGTGTCCTCATCACTTTATTGTTCAAGCCAGTCATCTGCAGAGGCTGTTTTTGCCTCTTGTGGGCAGTTTGGTCCCTGCCCTGAATGGGACATATTTTAACTAAGTGTGCTCTAGTCTGCTTCTGAAATGAGATCTGTTTCTACTACCCTTGGAACTGAGACCCTGAAAAACTCTTGGGTCAAGAGATGTGGGTGTGGGCAGGGGTTTGGGCTGGTCTACTGAGACTGAGGCAAGTATGCCTGGGAAAGATAGTTCCACTGGAACCAAAGTTATGGATTCAGGAAGGTATGAGAAATTAGAGTCCATCAATCAATCTGTCATGCAGTCAATCTACTAAAGTGCTTATCTTTAAATTGTATTCCTTATATGTATGTGTATGTTGACAGTGTCTGAAGTTAGTAATTTTCCCTACTCTACTCATGAATTATATATCTAAACACTTACACTTTATTGAACCCCATTATCCTGTATATATTTTTGTTCCAAGTATTAATCCCATCTTTGTTTGGACTCCATAATTAATTATTATTATTATTTTATATGGTTAATGTTTTTCCATCTTATCTACTATTTTTTAAAAAAGATTTTATTTATTTATTTGACAGAGAGAGAGAGGGAGTGCACAAGTGGGGTAAAAGGCAGAGGGAGAAGCAGACTCTCACTGAGCAGGGAGCCCAGTGTGGGGCTTGATCCAAGGACTTGGGGATCATGACCTGAGCCGAAGGCAGCCACTTAACTGACAGAGCCACCCAGGTGCCCCCATTTTGTCTACTTTTATTTGTTTGTTTGCTCCATCCTTTCTTGTTTCTTATTCATTCTGTCTTGAATAATTTTCAATTTTCCTGAAGTACTTCTTTACAACTTAATTTAGGGGAGATCTGTTGGAGATAAATCTTCAGAGATGTTAATTGAGTGAAGTGTTGATTTTGTCCTGTTCTTCAAGATGTTTCTATAGTCCTCTGGTTCTGTTTTTTCTGTTAAAAATTATACCGTCAATTTAATTATTACATCTTTGCAGTAATATGCTTTCTCTCTCTAGCTGCTTTAAAAACCTCTGTCCTTTTCTGTTTTGGAATCTTGTGGTATCACTTTAATTTGCTGAAGTGTAGAATTTTTCTTTATCATGCTTATGATTTGGATTTTGAATCTGAATTCTTAGCTACAGGCTTTTTGTATATAGTCTATCCCCCAGTTTATTCTATTCTGTACTTCTGTTACCTCAGTTAGACATGATGTTCTTTCCTTCATGTCTGTTAACTTTATTATTCAAATTTTATGTCTTTTTATCTCTGCAGTTTTCTGGGTTAGTCTTTAGATTGACTGTCAAATCATTACTTCTCAGCTGTATGCAGTCCACTGTGTAATCTATCCACTAAATTTTTAGTTTCAGTGATTATATATTTTCTTTCTTTAGATTCTGTTTTTTTCCCCCTAACCCCGAACAGGATTCTAAATAGTACCTTAAGGTTTTAGTGTGTTTGTTTGTGTGTGTGTGTATGTGTTTTTAAAGATTTTATTTATTTATTTGTCAGAGAGAGAGAGGGAAAACAAGCAGGAGGGGAGTAGCAGGCAGAAGGAGAAGCAGACTCCCTGCTGAGCAGGGAGCCTGATGCAGGACTTGATTCCAGAACCCTGGGATCATGACCTGAGCCAAAGACAGATGCTTAAGGGACTGAGCCACCCAGGTGTCCCAAGATTTTTGTTTTTAAAAAATATTTTTAATATATAGATTTTATGTTATGCAATGGTTATCTGTGATATAAAATCTTTGGGAGTCTAATTCTGTTGTTTGATTCCTTTGTTGATTTAAAGTTTTATTTCCTATCATAGGACTTAAATTTATTGCTTCTGCAATTTTATAAATACTATCTATAATGTTATATAATATCTTAAGTTGTTTTTATAATATTTTTTCCTAAATATACATTGTTAACTTGTTAATAGCTAATTTTATCAACCTTGTTTTGCAAATGGTTGAACTAGATGTGAACTCTTGCCTTTTCTAGTTAGGATAATTTCTCTTTCTAATTCAGCTGAGTATTTTCTGACCCTCTTACCATTTTGTGGCAAACAATATTAAAAAGTAAAGAATCCTTTAACCAAATGTTATACAGTTACAAATATTTGTCTAGTATAGATATGATTCAAATTACATCCTAATCAGTGTATAGATACTATCAGACATTTCTGATTGTATTTTGAGTTTTAAACATATAAGGGAAGAAAACAAGAGGAAAGCACCAGGCTGAATTTATTATAATTCAATTAGATCTATTAATAGAACACATACACATAAACAAAAATAAAAACATTTATAACCTGATACATACATAGCACATGTGTGCATATATACCTACATACACATATAGTTTAACAAAGTACAGGAAAATCATGTGATTTTAATTTTTCAAACTTAAAATTTTACAATTTGTGGGATAAATTTCCAGGAAAGTAATCTTACCCATCGACTCTGTATAACAAGCACACTTCCTCTTCCTCTTCCCAAAGCAAAACATATTACCTGTGGGCTTCTTACCCAATTATAGTTGCTATATAAAGTTTCAGATTTCTTAGTACTTCACTAATGATAAACTACATGAAAGTGAAATATCTCATACATTAATTTGCTAATAAGGTATAGATTTAAGGAATAAACTCTGTTGGATGGTTTTAACTAGGGAAAACATTATGAATTAAATTTTAAGGTAATTGTGTAATGAGAGACAGGTTCTAGAATTGAGGAATGAGATGTATTAAAGGAAATATTTCACTCTAAGGAAATGATGGTAGGGAAGGTAATAAGGAAGAATATAACAAATCATGTGCTTTTCATGAGGATCAATATTTTCATTATGTGATAAACATTCTTTATAGTTTTTGTTGGGCTATTGCTCAGGCTATATTATATTTAGATCATTTGTCTAGAGTAGGTTTTTAGGAAAATTGATGTTGATTACTGGTTTTCTTTTTCTTTGCTACACAATAATAAATCAGGAATAATGGAAATCTAAAAATAAAAAAACTAAACACACACAATTTTTCTCCATCTTGTTCATATGCATGTATAATTTGGCATAATTATAATTATAGTGCTTTCTGATTTTCCTCTCTGCATTTCTGTATCTCTGCATTTCTCTTATTGTTCAGTGTTGTCCTCATTTTTAGTGGCTTCATCATATTTTACCTTTGTGATATGGAATCATTTACTTCACTCTCTCTGTTAGTAGGAGACATTTACGTTAACAAGTCTTTATTTTGTAAGAAACACTATTGTTTGTCCACATAGAATCCATTCTCCTCTTTTTCATTTCTAACAGATCCCCAGTTTTGTACAAATACCCATACATCTCCTGTGTGAGTCAATGGAGGATGTGTTTATTTCTGATCTAAGAATGGAGGCTGGTTAGACAAATCCTATCAGCACCTGGCATTCCTTTGGTCACTATCACTGGTCTGGAGTGGCTTTGGGTGGTACAAACAGACAGAGTTTACATCCCAAATGTATCACTTACTAACTATGACTGTAGGAATGATATTTAATCATTCTGTGTCTCATTCCCCCATCTGAAATTAAAAATAATAATAGCACCTACATCAATGGTTGTTTGAAATATATATAAGTGAATATACCTGAGGTTCTAAATCAGTTTATAAATGTGTAACATAGTACTGGCATATAGCAAGTATTCAATGTCACCTATATTCTTCAGAGTTCTATCACTTATATAGTGTAATGTCATCAGAAAACAGCTTAAGATAAGATTCCTCCTATAATAAGCAGACATCTGGTGTGTGTGCATGTATGTGTGTATTTAAGTTTAGGAGACCTCAGACCATTAAAACTTTAGACATATGGCCATTATTTAGTCCATATGACAAATAGGATCCAAAGAGGTAAAATGAATTCACTCAAGTCAAACTGTTAGTAACCGGTTTTCATCTATTGTCCAACTTGAATTTATATTATAAAAAAAAAGAATTATTTTTATTTTTATAATAAAAAATTTATTATTTTTCTTTGAAAAATTTCATAGTACATTCTTATTTGTATAAGCATCTATTTATTAAAAACTTATTTTAAAAGAGCATACTATGTGCCAGGAATTTTTTTTTTAGCTTCTGGAAAATTTGGAGAACAAAACTGATTATTTTTTTAAAAATATGATGGCAAGCCTTAGGTTGGATTTGGTGGGGGAAAGGCATAACATAAGTCATATTTAAGAAGGAATACTCCAACTGCTGTATGAGAATGACTGTAAGAAGATCAGAAGGGATGCAAGGAGAGACTAATGAAGACTAATGAAGGGTGCTTGTGGCCCAGTGGGAGAATGGTGGCTGGAGAAGAGGTGAGAAGTACAGGGATTCAGGATGAAATCCCTTTAGTAAAGTTTTAAACAATGTATATAGCAAGGAAGGAATGAAAATAATCCCCTTTAATCCTTATCTCTGATACCAATTTTTTTTCAAAGATTATTGTTAGTGGTTTAATATGTATATATCACCAAACCTTATCTTATGTCATTTACAAATAGTTTATGTATATATAAAAATAAATAATTTTCATTTATTTTCAGTTTTTTTTCTTCTTTATTCTGTGTTGCTACCTCCTTTTTTAGAGCTGAATTAAGACTTAATGATTTGGAACTCCTTAGAAACAACCTACTTCACAACAGTTGTCATCTTTGATATAAGGAGTTAATTAAGACAACAAGTAAACAAACAACATCAGCATAAGTGAGTCTTTTTTTTTTTTTTTTTTTAGATTTTAGATAGAGTGCAATTTCCCAGGATTTGAGACTATTTCCATTCATTTTTCTTCTTCCCCCCCCTTTTTTTTAAAACTTCGGGCTGAAAACCAGTAGAGGGCACTGATAACCCTGTACATGTAAGAAGTCTAATGGAAAGATACTCACAAACAAAAAGTGGAATAGGGTTTTCAGACAGGGATCAAAGCACAAGGCACTACAGGAATGTCGTTTTGGGATTTTTTTGAAATTCAAAACTATTTATACTGCTAATAGGTGAAGTCTTCTTCATCCATCTACCCCCTTAGCACATTTGAATGTGGGCCTCTAGAAAACATTCTAACATATACAACAAATATTTTTGGTGGAATGAAAGTTATTACTTAATAATATTTTTTTATTTGTCAGTTATTTTACTTGATTTAACATAGTCTGACACTGAAATCCTGAGTAATGTATATTGGCTAGAAAATTCAAGTAGCCTTGGATTATATTTTTATAGTTTTTCAGATTGTTTGTGTGTGTGTGTGTGTGTGTGTGTGTGTGTGTATTCAAAATTTTAAAAAGTATTCAAAAAAGTTATATCTGTACCTGTCATGGATATGTAAAGTGCCTGGGAAGAGCAAATGTAGTTTGGAATCACTATTTCATCCTGTGTTAAAACCCCAAATTGATGTAAGTTTTGAATTTGGATCTTCAACAAAATGTAAATAAACAGTAATAGTCTAGAATTAATGTACTTGTTTATTCATTGATTGACAGAGGGAATTTGGCCTATGGAACAGCTGTGAAAACTGACCCTTACCTAGTCAGATAGTAATATCAAATGATGGAGTACTAGAAAAATAGCATATCATTTTCTCTCTAAGTCAGAAGCTATATAATAAGGAACTCCCTCAGAGTAATCCCAGCACTTTTCAACAATGTAAAATCTTTTAGGATTTTACTTACTAATTTCAACTAAAATTATTTACCTTATACATTTTGAAAAATTTTTGGAATCCCACATTCAAATGATGGATATTTGTGTCCTAATAGGCTTTTCATAGCCAGGAAATACTATATTTTATCCATGCTGAAGGGTAATGAGCTGCCTTCATCACCGACTGGAAACATTAATTTTTAGTGTCTCCACTGAGATATCATATAGCTTCAAAACAAGAAAAAATATACTTTCAAAGAAATGTAGAAGAGTTCATTTTCAAGATATTTCATACTTTTGCACTTTGAGGAGTCTGTGGAAATGGTTAGCCTTGTATCAGAGAAGGCTGCATTTTCTTGCACTATGACTAGGTTTGATGAATGCTAAATATATTCCATTACTTATGAAGACAGTAGGACCACAGAACCAGTGACACTTGATTATAAGTATTATTTTCCTATTCTTTGATGATTTAATGGGCAAAACTGCAACAATGTACACATTTTTCTTGGCTTACTTCCTTTTTGGTAAAACTGTAATAGGATATGGCAGTTCATGGCTTTCTGCCTCTGGATGGCAGTAACTCCTGCTTAAATGTTCATAACCCTTAACTGTAATATCCTGAAGTAAGGATTTCCCATTCTTTGTCAGTTTTCCATCCAAAGAAAACACTAATTTTACTTAGTCTGAAATATATATATATATATATATATATATATATATGTATACTTTTATATATATTTATCTACATGCATACATATATATCTTTTAAATTTATACACACACACATATATACATAGACACATTTGAAAACTAAGTATAAGTGAGGAATCTGTTTAATGTTAAAAATTGATAGCATAAATCCCAGGTTAAAAGGAAAATGAGGACGCAAAGAGCTAACCTAAAAAAAATTGGCATTTGGATATTTCCATATGTTTATATGTGATTCATTTTCCTTCTTACATAAATTAACAAATGCTGCTGAGCCAACCATATTTCTTACCTCGAGACAACGAGGCATTGCGAAGGCTCTAGGAATATGTCCAGGCTTTGGGAATAAGCATGTCTACCACTAAAATTATGTGCTCTGATTAATATAGTCCATCTGGATTTTCTGACTGTGACTTTTCATAGACACAAAGAATTAAAGAGCTTAAACATTAAATAAAATGAAATGCACACATGTTAAATGTAGTTCCCTAAACTCTCCCTGCAGTGGCTACTGGAGTGCCATAAACTAACATCTGGGTTGGGCTGTGGGTTGTAATTTATTGTCTGTAATATTTTTTTCTGGCCTTCCTCTTACTTGTCCTTTTAAACCTGCTATTTCGTTCCTGGTTCTCCACCTCAGCCCCAGATACCTTTGCGCTGCCTACCCCCTAAAATCATCTGTATTTGAAAACCTAGTTAGACACTTTCTTAGATCTTGCTGTCTATATTGAGGTGCTACAGCTGTGCTTAAGAAGTGCTTCTGCAGCCTGTTTCGTTCCATAGGTTGTAGAGCCCACTGGCAAACCTGCACGGCCTCCTTGCTGGGGAAGGAGGCTGGATCAGTAAGTAAGAAAGAACACTGTTGGAAAATGTTCCACATTTCAGACAAGCTTTATCTTTTTAACAAATGTCCCTCTGAGAATTTAAGGCTTTTTGAAAGTGATACATTAAGACCAAAATTTACTGCATAAGATAAATTCCTGGGCGTGTCAACTTTTGATGTCTAATTGAAGTGACATCAGTTTCTGATGACTTCATAATAACTACCTTCAAACCAATGTTGATTTAATAGACTTTACTATGTACTCATGCGTGTAATTCTTTTTAACTCAGAAAAATGAATATAATTTTAATGACTTCTGGATGATACATTTTAAAATAAATATTATTACAATGATGATTTTCTTTGCCTCAAATAAAATAGCCTAGTTGTGAGGATGAGGATTGGGTTTCCTTTGGGACAGAGTAGAGAGTCTTCACTCAAGGTAAAGATGGACACAGAAATAGCTGGAACAAATAGTCCCAAACATTGAGGAATACATAACCTTGGTACCAAAGTCAAAGAAAGAACTCAGAGTCACTGAATCCCATAGTGTTTAGAAGCAGGTATGGAATCTGGCATGTAAAACTTAGAATCTGGATTCAAGTTGACAAGAATAAGTGCAAAAATGTTCAGGAGATTGGGAGGTGAAAGAAGAGGTCTTGAGAAGCTGCTGCTGCTGCTGCTTCTTACTCTTCCTCTTCTTCCTCCTCTTCTTCCTCTTCTTCCTCTTCCCCTTCTTCCCCTTCTTCCCCTTCTCCTTCTTCTCCTTCTTCTTATGTGTCCTGCAATTCATATTAATTAAGAAGCTACTTCTTAGAACATCTTCTATTTTAATTTTTCTTTCCTAAGATGGGAGATGCAAACTTTGTGCATTCAAGTTAGAGCCATAACCTACTTATAAATAGATGGTTTTTTGTCATTGGCCAAAAGAAAGCTGGACTCTAGGGAGTTATTGTATTTTGCATCATCTGGCTTGGGTTACTTCTAGAGTGCAATGACATCCTCATCCCCAGGTAGGCAAGAACTGACCGCTTTGCTAATAAAAATAATATCATGGGTAGAATCCAATGTTCTGAGGATTTGTGTCTGAGCTGGGTCAGAGCCCTTAAGACTTTCCACTCTACCCACTTCTGAAACTGCAGAAAACTTTTTAAAAATGTCTGAAGAGTGTTTTTCATTTAGTGGAATTCTCCTAAGTTCTATCTCCACCCTTCTTCCCTGGATCCTCCTTTCACTGGTTTCCATGATTTTCATTCTCTTGCTTTGTGTGTACTTACTCATTTAAGAAATATTTATTGGGTCCCTAAAAAAATGCCAAGTATTGTGAAGCATTGTGAAGGGTACCAGGTATACAGTGGTGAAGAAAAGATACAGATCTTCCCTCATGATGTTTATAGTTTGAGGAGGGATGAGGACCAAAGGGAAAAAAAAATACAAATCAGAGGGATGAGGGCTACATGAGAGTGAACATTGTGCTGTGGAAGCTTTAGTAGGATCATCCATAGATTCTGGTGGTGGTGGAGAGATCAGGGAAAGTTTGCCATGGGATATGATGCTTGAGCTGGCATCTGTTGTCTGTGCTCAATGAAGCCAAAGTTGAGGCCAGCTGGCTGAAGGGAGGATGGATATTTGGGCAGAAAAACAGCATATTGAAAGACTCAGAAATGAGAAATAGATAAAATTGATTATACTTGTTGAGTCTTCCAGGAAGCAGATGTCAAGATAGAATTATGTATAAGAGATTCTCTGAAGGAAATGCTTGTGATGAATAAAGAGGCAAGGAAGCAGGAGTGGTAGTGGAAAGTCACAGAGCTTGATGCAAGCTTAATACTTGTGAAAGGAAAGTGGGAGGAGAAGGGGATAGAGTAGGAGAAGCTCAAACTGCAGAGCTGCTCTGCAGTGTCTTGGCCAGGCTTACAGGGAGCTCCAGAACAGTTTCTTGTTGGAAGAGTCCCAGAGTCCTTATGGGAGACAGAAATAGGTCAGGCTCCAGTACTCCTGGCCTTAGTCACTCACAGTGCTCAATCATTGGCTGGGAGGATCCCAGAGAAAGTGGGGCTTTAGAGTGAGTGCTGTGGTAAATCCCTAGGGTGCAGCAGTTAGAGGCTGTACACTAACTTGCTACTCTTCTGGGGCAGATTCTCTCCTGAAGGTATATCTGAGTGCCATACCCCATGGCTGCCTAAGTATACCCTTTCCATAGTACCATGTCTACGTCTATGGTTCAGGGAGAAGTTCCTTCATGGCTCCTGTTGCTTCTCCTTCTGAGGAGAAGACCTACAGCCCCATTGCTATGATTTGTCTCAGGGCTGTGCCTAGTATTCACTATTTCCCTTGTCCGCAATTTATTCTAAATTCATCCCAACCTCAGCCATTGCCTCTGCAGGTCTTGGTGTTTTAGTTTGTGATGTAATCTTGGCCCTCATTCCTGATAGGGCTGAACCCCTGGTAATTACAACCCTTTTAGGTCAGGGCTGTTGGACATCCATTGTTCTAGTTGGGCAAGGGGTTGGATTATCCTAAGTGAATGGAGTGGAATACCAGGGTTTGATTTATAGTCTTCACTTCACTCAGTGTGTGAAAGAAGCACTATATCACTGTATTCTTTTTTTTTTTTTTACTGTTGTAAGTATTCTTTTTAAATTTATTTTTTATTTAAAAAATTTTAAATTTAAATTCAATTTAATTAACATATATTTTATTATTAGTTTCAGAGGTAGAATTTAATGATTCATCAGTTGCATATAACATCCAATGCTCATTCTATTAAGTGCCCTCCTTAATGCCCATCACCCAGTTACTGCATCTCCCCACCCATCTCCCCTCCAGCAACACTGGCTTTTCCTATAGTTAAGAGTCTCTTATGGTTTGTCTCCCTCTCTGTTTTTGTCTTATTTTTCCTTCCGTTCCCCTATGTTCATCTATTTTGTTTCTTAAATTCTGCATATGAGTGAAATAATATATTTGTCTTTCTCCGACTGATTTATTTCACTTAGCATAATACCCTCTAATTCCATCCATGTCATCGCAAATGGAAAGATTTCATTCTTTTTGATGGCTGAGTAATATTCCATTGTATATATTGAATAGATATATATGCCACATGTTTTTTTATCTATTATTTTTATTTATTTTTTATCTTTTATTTATGGATATGTGGACTTTTTCCATATTTTGGCTATTGTGGATATTGTAGCTATAAACATTGGGATACTTGTGCCCCTTTGAATCACTATGTTTATATCCTTTGGATAAATACTTAATAGTGCAATTGCTGGGTCATAGGGTAGCTCTATTTTTAACTTTTTGAAGAACATCTGTAGTGTTTTCCAGAGTGGCTACACCAGTTTGCATTCCCACCAACAGTGTAAGAGGGTTCCCCTTTCTCTGCATCCTTGCCAACATCCATTGTTTTCTGAGTTGTTAATTTTAGCCATTTTGACTGGTGTGAGGTGGTATCATTGTGGTTCTGATTTGTATTTCCCTGATGCCAAGTGATATTGAACATTTTTTCATGTGTTGGCCTTTTGTATGTCTTCTTTGGAGAAATGTCTGTTCATGTCTTTTGCACATTTCTTAACTGGATTTTTTGGGTTTTTTTTTTTGGGTGTTTAGTTCAGTAAGTTCTTTATAGATTTTGGATACTAGCCCTTTATCTGATAAGACATTTGCAAACGTCTTCTCCCATTTCATAGGTTGCCTTTCAGTTTTATCTACTATTTTCTTTGCTGTGCAAAAGCTTTTTACCTTGAAGTCCCTATAGTTCATTTTTGCTTTTGTTTCCCTTGCCTTTGAGATGTGTCTAGCAAGAAGTTGCTATAACTGAGATCAAAGCACTTGCTGCCTGTGTTCTCCTCTAGGATTTAGATGGATTCTTGTCTTATATTTAGGTCTTTCATTCATTTTGAGTTTGTTTTTTGGGTAAGAATGTGGTCTAATTTTACTCTTCTGCATGTGGCTGTCCAATTTTTCCAACACTATTTGTTGAAGACACTGTCTTTTTTCCATCGGATATTTTTTCCTACTTTATTGAAGATTAGTTGACCAAGAAGCATTATATTCTGCTGATATTCTATGGGACCTCCATATAGACTTTAAATCAAATGTCCCTGCCACAATATTGACTCTTCTTCTTGCCTGTTGGTCTTTGAATACAACCCAAAGTGCCCAGAGGGCAAATATGATATGTAGTTCAGTGGGACCCATGGTGTGTCCCTTGGCAAGAGTGTGCTCCTTTGGGAACCACGACTTCTAACCCAGAGTTGTGGGTATGGAAAGTCCCTCAGTGGGTCATTAGGGGTGATGATAATTGAGACAACTCCTGCTTCCATATTTTCTTTAATATGGAAAGAACCATATTAAAATTCTCTAATTCAGTGTTTATACTGTATCCTGGCCACCTAATTCCTACAGAGTATTTCTTCCGAGCTGGCACTTAAGTCACATTTTCAGTAGACAATTCTAATACAGTATGAGGCCAACTGCTTCTGGATGGTGCAGTGAATAATTTGACCAGTAGATCTCATGATATTGAGTCTACTTTTACATTGCCTTCACTGTGCAGTGAATCTATGGCTAGATAATATGTTGGTATTTCATGCCTGGGACTCAGGGATCTGTGAACATTCAGATAATGGTCCTGGCTGAGCCTCAATGAGCACAAAAGGCAAAACCATACTCATAAGAGTTTTCTGTCCCTATGAGTACTAACCACTAGCCCTTTCAGGATGGAAAAGGCCCAATGTAGTCAACTGTCTACCAAAGACCAGCTAATCTTAAGTAACAGTGTCATATTGGGGATGCAGCATTGATTTGTATGGTTGGTAGAATGGGCATTCAGAGATGGCAACAGCTAGAGTGGTCTTAGGAAGTGGAGGTCTATGATGTTAAACTCATGCACCCCTTCCATTTCTTCCACCATGGCTATTCCTGTCATTTACCCTTGTGCTAGTTCTGGGGTTGCTGCTGCTGCTGATTGTCTGATATCAATGAGGTGAATTGTATTATTGTTGAGTTATTACTATATGCCTTTTGTTTTATTTATAATATTCTCATTTATCCCTGAGCTTGCCAAGATATTATTATTGACCATTTGCATATCAGGAACAAGGCTCAAAGAGGATATTTATATTTATACGTAAAAGATTTGAACTTCTTTTGCCACTAAATCCTATTTTGTATCACAAAAACATTCATTAATTGACTGAGAGCATGAGATTCACATGGTCAGAGTTTTAACTTAGACAGATAATTCTATGGGAAAAAATATGAGAATGGACCATATGTCAGAAAGGTGGAAGATTGGATAGGACGCTGTTATAAAAGTCTATTTGACAGGGCACCTGGGTGGCTCAGTCGTTAAGCGTCTGCCTTCGGCCCAGGTCATGATCCCAGGGTCCTGGGATCGAGCCCCACATCGGGCTCTCTGCTCAGTGGGGAGCCTGCTTCTCCCGCTACCATTCCCTCTGCTTGTGTTCCCTCTCTCACTGTGTTTCTCTCTGTCAAATAAGTAAAATCTTTAAAAAAAAAAAAAAAAGGTCTATTTGACAAATGATAAGGGCCTGGCCAAAGAGTGGGGATGGAGAGGAGGGGTTAGAATTTAAAAAAAAAAAAAAAAAGTATATATATAGATATATATATATATCTATATATATCTCCAAAACAAAGTAAAGTTTTCAAAACATTGAGAAAGACTGAAAGTAGAGATTTCAGAAAGTGAAGAATTAAGAAGGACTTCTGATTCCTGCTTTAGGGGACATTGTGAATGGTGGTACTATCAACAAAATGTAAACTTATGGGTTTAATTATTTGTGCATATGTGTCTCTTCCATTAAAATGTGGTCAGAGACTACTAATTATTTCCAGCCCTTAATATAATACTGGCTCATTGTGTAAGTGTGGATAGAAATGGATTTTACTGATAATAATTTGATCACCACTATCATAACATGAAATTAGTTGAGTCAGTATTGTTCGAGGATAATAAACTTATTGAGGAATATGAGAAAACACTTATAATATGTCTTCATCACAATTTCCATTTTGCAGAAATATACTTTCTGCTTATTGAGGATTCCTATATTTATCTTTCTTCTAGCATACCCACTTTAAAGTGTTAAAAAAATTCATTTCACTTCTAGAAAACAATTATTTACAGTTAGAACACATGAATTAAACTTGATTGGTGAGAATTTTGGCTGAGAACTCAACCAGGCACTGGGTAAAATTATTGTGGTAGCAAGATTATGACATGTTTTGATACCAGAGTCTGGATATAATGAGTCTTTCACTGTCTGTTCAGTGACATGATAGACCTTTCACTTACCTTTTAATGTCAAATGCTTTCTAAATAAAACAACACTCAACTGGATTCTTTTAAAATTACAGTAATTAAACCCTTAAGCTTCTTCTGTTATACAATAAATTGTGCTATTATTTAGAGAGATATTAGTATACTTTTATTAGTTAAGTATCTAGACTTATAAAGTGATCTAATTAGTACATGAACCTGGTATGTATAATTGTAACAGAAGAATTTAATAATGTCCAATGAACATTGTTTACTTGTTTTATCCAAACAGCCATGTGGAAAGAGTCTAAGTTGTGGAGTCAGATCCAATTTGAATCTAACCTTGGTTACTTACTATTTGGGTAGCACAGTTTACATAACCTCAAGACTCAGTTCTATGTTTGTAATATGAAGATAGTAAAACCTTTGCAGGATTGTTACCAGGATTATAGATAATGAAGGTAATGTATCTGGCATGTAATAGGTAGTCAGTAACAGGAGTTGTTATTTTGGTTGTTGTTGTTATTAATTAATACTGGTTGTGCAAGTGTAACTTACAAGCTTTATGACCTGGTGACATGAGCTCTTTGAGCTCCTTCCATTTATTTCCCAGCCTGTGCTTGCTAAGGGATGTGAATTACATCTGAATTTCAGTATAAGTACAGTGGTATGGTAGGGCCAGTGGGTCAGTCATAGAAACATAACTGTGTTACCTTCAGACAATCTAAAAGTCAACCCCTGACTTGATCAGGAGTTTTCTCAAAGAACTGTGAGAAAATCCTTGAAGTTTAAATGTCTTTTGTGTTTTAGTTGCTAAAATCGAATGGAAGATTTGCCATTTGGGAATTGCCTGCATCAGTGCTTCCTTCCATTAGCAAAGATAGGTGAAAGTTGACTGTAATTAGCTGTAATTAGCTACTGATCTTTTTGGACAACCAGAAAATCTGGTTTTTCCTCCAGACATTAAAAAGGCACTCAGAAAGGATAGAACTTTTGTAGCAGATAATTTTGAAGCAGATGATATTGAATCCTTCAAAAGCAGCACTTTTACCATTGTTGGTTCTGTATGTATTTTTAGCATATTTGTTAAGATGTGTCATTGTCTAATGGGAGAATAAAGAAAGAACAAAACATGTAAGAATTTTCCAACTGGCTGTATAGTGCTGTATATAAAACACTGAAGCTAATTGAATTGAATGGCTTTGAGCCCTTGGAAGTCACAAAGTGACAAGGTTTGCTTGACAGCTAGTGAGCGATTATTTCCCGTCCCACTGATTAATTTGGTCAATTAGTGGCAAATAGTAATGTCACAAGTGGAAAGGGTAATGAGAGTCATTATAAATGTAAAAGTAAAATTGAGGGCAACCTTGTCACAAAGGGGTCTGCTTTGGCTAGCTCAGGCACTGATGAGACCAAGAGTTTATTCTCTTTTCTGTTTCTCTTTCCTTAGAGACTGAATCTTAATTTTACCAGAATGTCTAGGAAATCAAAATGGACCCATGGCAATATTTTCTAATGTACATATAGAAAACTTTTTTTAACGTAGCATTTAAAATATTCATCTCCTATTTGGTCTTTTAATTATATTATCAAATTAAAATTTGCAGTTGTATTTTAGAACAACTGAGATAGATTCAGATTTGAATGCCTAAAATGCTGAGCATACCTATGATTTCTCAATTGGGGAATGCTAATTAAAGCATTAGAATAAGACCACTGTGTTGGTTTTCTGTGGCTGCTGTAAAAAATTAGTGCAAAATGGGTGACCTAAAACAACAGAAATTTATTCTTTCTCAGTTCTGGAGGCCAGAAGTCTGAAATGAAGGCATTGGCAGAGGTGGTTCTTGTTGGTTCATGAAATGGCCCCCTAGCATAGAGGGCAAGGAGAGACTGAAGAAAGAGGCAGACCACTTCAGATTGGTAGATGGCAGTTTTAATTAACGCAAGAGAACTTACTTATGAGGCTTGTCTTGAGTGGCTAAAAGAGAAAATAGATCTCTATACTTGTCCACCAGAGTCTTAAAATTTTATATACAGGCCTTAACTAGGTCCAGTCACATATTATCCAGATTGTCTCAACAAAACCTTACTGTCTCAAGGCCATGTCCTTAGAACGGCTTCCACTGGAGGAACAGTAGGCCGAGCTATATTATATATCCTAAGGACATGGGGGGGGATGAGGAGCCTCTGCCCTGATCTAGATCTGGGGTCAACCAGTGGTCATGTTTTCTCTATTACCTCCTTCAACAGTTACTTCTGGAGGCTCTGAGGAAAAGTCTGTTCTGTGCATCTCTCTTAGCTTCTGGTGGCTGCTGGAAATCCTTGACATTCTCTGGCTTATAGATGTATCATTCCAGATTCTGCCTTCTTCACAAGCTCTCTCTATGTGTCTTCTTTCCTCTTCTTCTAAGGTCAGTTGTAATTGGTTTTAGTGTCCACCTTAATCCAGGATGATCTTGAGATTGTCTTGAGATTCTTAATTTACATCTGCAAAGATGCTTTTTCCAAAAAAGGTTACCTTTACAAGTTTATGGTGGATATATCTTTTGGGGGACCACCATTTAACCATCTACACTCATTTTTACAATGAACACCTTCCAGTTTGATCACGTCCCAAGAATAAAACTAAAAGGCTCTGTGAGGTAAAGAGGATTCTGTATGTGTACAGACAAGAATTTGTGGTCTTTGCACTATGACTTCAGTTCACAATGGCTGATGAGCTGATAGTGCCTACCAGACCCAAGGGTAGCCTACTGACCATCATCTCTGCATCTGATGCATCTCTGCACCTCCCTTCATCAGATGCTATTGCTTCATGCTTCCTAGCTTAATGCTCTTACTTAAAGCTCCTTATATTAAATCCTTCTAAATGTGCTATCTTTTCCCCATTCCTAAAAAAAGACTGCATGATCAAGTGCTACACTGTCCTAGAGATGAATTCAGTTGAAAGAATGAAATAATACTCTTAGGAATGGATATATTTTTTCTTTGAATTCAACTTTTATATTCCATTTGTCCTGCTTTGCTTTAGTTTGACTTTTGATCACTTTTGGGTAGGAACATCTCTTGTACTTGTCTTGTAAATGGCTTTCTGCTACTACTCTATCATGACTTTCCTTTAGACAACATATTATCAGATATATTATCAGATATCTTCTAAAACAACAAATCACAGTTTTGCTTAAACTTTTTGGTGATCCCATGATTACCATGAGATAAACTAAAAAAGGGTTCACATGAAATAAAATTCAACTCTAACTTACATCTTTGGCTATGTTTTCCCCTTGCAACTCTTATAGCCATGATATAAGAAGATGAAAAATGTACGAGTTTCTCACTAGGCCCCAAAACGTGTCGCTCTCTGTCACAGCTTTTGTGGCTTTGTACAGGCTGATCCCTATATTTGAAATGTGTTCTACCTTTTCCTTTTGACTTCCTATTAATCCTTCAAAACCCATTGCATATGTCTTCCCTTTCTGACACCTTTTCACACTCCTGGGGGCATAGGTAGTCTCTTCCCTCTCAGCACTATATTTATGCTAATATTATATCAAAAATAAAACTGTATTAACAATTTATGCGTAGTCATTCATTCAAAGACATGCTTGAGTGAACTTTTACTATGTTCAGGAACTATGCACTGTAATTTTCTGAATATGCTTACTTCCTTTGCTGGTCATTAAGCCCCATGGGGAAAATGATGGACTTTGTATCCCTAGTACCTCATACAATGACTATGAGATCTAAATAAACACTTAACAAATAGATGGAATGAATATGCAAATGAAAGGAGACATTGAATATTGCTAAAGAATATTTTGGTCAATTCAAATAGATTCTTAGGCTATAGATATACCGGTCAACCTTCTTGACTTATGATTCTTTACATTCCATCATATAATTTACTTACTATTATGTAAGTAATAGTAGACATAAGATTTAAGCCAGTATTCTAAGAAAAAATTATATATTGAGAGCATAACTAGGTACTTGAGAATGAAAGGACCAAGTATTGACTTTCTTCAGAAGTGATATATCAACTGTTTTACATTCAGACCATCTAGAAATTAATCTCTGTCTAAACATAAATTCCCTCTAAAAAGCACTCTGTAATAAAAACAGGGTTGGCTGTGCCCTTTAGTGCTTCCTGAGGTGACTTGTTAAGGTGACACATTATATACATTACATCAGTGTGCCTTATTGTCAACCTCAGATTTCTCCGTTCTGTCCTTGTGCACCTTCCTAGGGAGGAAGGCACTGAAAGTATATACTGAGGTGGAGGATGCTGTATTTGGCAATAAATGCAAGGACGCTGAAGACACATGCTTCAGGTTGACATGTAATACCTCATTCAGAGTTTCATTATCATTAAAATAAAAAGGGAGAAGGAGGTGAGTAGAAAAAGGCATGGTAATTCATAGCCTAGATGGAATATTGGGTTTTCATATGTCCTGTTTTATATGGCAAGGCCAGCAGCCTTTGAATGCAACATCCTTCTCTGTAACATACATTGACTTTAACACTGCACCTTGATGAATGCCTAGCCAATGCACTATTTCTCTTCCTTATGTTTTGTTGGAACAAATAGTAAGTTATCCATTTTTTTCACACTTTATTAAGTGTATCTCTGTTGATGTCGACCTGCAGAGCAATTAGTTGAAATAAGAAAGGAATAAGTATTCATGTAAAACAATGGAATTATAATCCCAGAAATACAAAACACATGTTCCTCATTGTCCTCATCAAATGGCTAATAGAGTTTAAAAATATGACTTGACTTGTGTGTTATTCTCAATGTCCTTCAATTGGATACCTGAAACTATTTACTACCTAAAGTATGATATGTACTCAGGTGGTCAAAGTTGGTTCACATGTAATGTTCAGTTTTGAATTTTTTTTTAAACATTTACTCTTAGTTGATGGAAACTATTATGTGTTCAAAAGATAGTATGTAGGGGCACCTCAGTAGCTCAGTCAGTTAAGCGTCTGCCTTTGGCTCAGGTCATGATCACAAGATCCTGTGATCAAGCCCTGCATCAGGCTCCCTGCAGGGAACCTATTTCTCCCTCTCCCTCTACCTGCCACTCCCCCTGCTTGTGCTCTCTCTCTCTCTCTCAAATAAATAAAATTTTTTAAAAAAAGATAATATATAAAAGGCAAGATGATACATATAAAAGCAAATGGACTAAGAGTTAACAGACATTTATACACTAGATTTATAGCATTGGGCAAGTTCCTTAACCTCTTTTTGCCTCAGTTTCCTCATCTGTAAAATTACAAGGTTGAATAAAATCGTAACAGCATACCCTTATATAGGATTTATTCTCTTTCTGACACTGTTCTAAATGCTTTTTATATAATTCATCAAATACTCACAGAGATCCTGTGGAGTGAAATCTATTATCAATTCCATTTTTTTTTTTATAGGTGGAGAAAGACAGGCAGTAGCAAGAGGTAATGTGCCCAAAGTCACACAGCTAGTAAGTGACAGAGCTGAAATTTTCATGGGGTATTCTGACCTTAGGTTCCATGTTCTTAATTGTTATCCTATACTTTGAGTGCTTTAGTGACTATATTTTTACTGTTGTGTAGGAAGGGGAAATGTTATCTAGAAACTAGTACCTAATTTTGTGTAAAATTTGTTTTCTTGCCCAGAATCAGTAGGAGGTATAATATTCGTACACCAAGCCAGTATGAATCTGTTTTTAAAAATCTTTTATGAAATACTTTCTTGAAACCATGATGAATCATTTCAGTGGAGAGGACAAAAATAGGAGAGTGGGGCTGATCATTCCCATCCTTAGTTCGTCTTAGAAAGAATTTCCATTTCTTAATGATTTTGAAATGATTCAGTCAGAGTAGACAATATTTTCTAGGGATAGCAATCTTTTTTTTTTAAAGTTTTTATTTAAATTTCATTTAGTTAAAATACAGCATAATATTAGTTTTAAGTGTACAATATAGTGATTCAACACTTTCATACAACACCCAGTGCTCATCACAAGTGCACTCCTTAATCCCCATCACCTATTTAACCCATTCCCCCTCTTCCCTCTGATAATCATGTTTGTTCTCTATAGTTAAGTTCTCTTATAGTTGAGAGTCTGTTTCTTGGTCTGCCTCTCTATCTCTCTTTTTCCTCTTTGCTCATTTGTTTTGTTTCTTTAATTCTACATATGAGTGAAATCATGTGGTATTGCCTTTCTCTGACGGACTTATTTTACTTAGCATAATACACTCTAGCTCTCATCCATGTCACTGCAAATGGCAAGAGTTCGTTCTTTTTTTATGTTTTTTTTAATGGTTCATTCTTTTTTATGGTTATATATGTATGTACACACACACACACACACACATCTTCTTTATCCACTCATCTGTTGATAGACATCTGGGCTCTTTCCATATTTTGGTTACTACAGATAATGCTGCTATAAATATTGGGGTGCATGTATCTCTTTGAACTAGTATTTTTGTATTCTTTGGGTAAATATCTATTCTTTGCTAGATCATAGGGTAGTTCTATTTTTAACTTTTTGAGGAACCTCCATACTGTTTTCCACAGTGGCTGTACCAGTTTGCATTTTCATTAATAGTGTAAGAAGGTTCCTTTTTCTCCACATCGTTGCCAACACCTGTTATTTCTTATTTTGTTGATTTTAGCCATTCTGACAGGTGTGAGATAATATTGTATTGTAGTTTTTATTTGCATTTCCCTGATGATGAGTGATGATAAGCATGTTTTCATGTGTTTCTTGGCCATCTGTATGCCTTCTTTGGGAAAATATCTACTCATGTCTATCTACTCAGATTATTTTTGGGGGTATTGAGTTGTATAAATTCTCTATATATTTTGGATACTAGCCCTTTATCAGATATGTCATTTTTAATTATCTTCTCCCATTCTGTAGATTGCCTTTTAGTTTTGTTAATTGTTTTCCTCACTGTGCAAAAGCTTTTTATTTTGATGAAGTCCACATAATTTATTTTTGATTTTATTTTCCTTGGCTCAGAAGATATATCTAGTAAGAAGTTGTTATGGTGGGGTTATCAATCTTAAAGATTAGGAGGAAAGCATAGAATATGCATAAAATTCCTGCATATCATTATCTCCCATATAGCATAGAGGAAACAAAAAAATACATTTGGCCATGTTCCTGAGAATTGGACTTGGTCTGGCTAGAGAGAATTCTACTTATCTCTCTACTCTCGATAATGTCACTTGGGTGCTGGATAAGAATGTGGCCACTATGAAAACTTTAAAGTGATAGATAAAATGTTACTTTCTAGTAAAATTTTGACATGCAATTAGTGTTGTTTAGTATGAGATTTGTGATACTTGGACTCAAAGCCAGAATTTGAATTCAGAACATACCCTTTCACTATCTCATGACCCTGGGCAAATAAATATTTATCTTTCAGATTTGTCACCTATAAAATGTCATTAGTAATAATAATTTATCTTAAAGGTCTGAATGATAATTAGTTTTGTGTACTTCAGGCATCATATTAAGAAAAGTTATTATTGGGATTGTTATGAAATATTTATTAGTCATGCTTTACCAATGAATATGTGATACTCCCTTCTCCAGTTTTCAACCTCACACTTTTTTTTTCTGCATCTTAAGGCTTGGGGTAATATATTCCAGGTTTTCCATATTCCAATTAGAGACATTTAAAAAACAAACAAAAAAACAACATATGAACTAATAGAAAAAGGAATAAAATAAAATTAGGAAAAGGATAATAGAAAAGAAAAAATTTAGAGGAACAAAACAGTGTAGTGACTATCTTTTGAGATTTCCAGCTGTAATATTCTGTTATATTTTGGTAATACCACTTAGCCTCTGCCTATGGTTCCTGTGAGGCTGTCATTCACAGAATTATACTCCCAGAGGGGTGGTCTGGTGACCTAGACTGGCCAATTATTTTATTCATTGATCAAGGAAAGCAGAGTTCTTCCCTGCGTTTTTGTTGACTCTTAAAAGAGAAAAGCTCTTAGGGCGCCTGGGTGGCTCAGTTGTTAAGCATCTGCCTTTGGCTCAGGTCATGAATCCAGGGTCCTGGGATCGAGCCCTGCATTGGGCTCCCTGCTCAGCAGAGAGCCTGCTTCTCTCTCCCTCTGTCTGCCGCTCTGCTTACTTGTGCTCTCTATCTCTATCTCTCTGTCAAACAAATAAATAAAATCTTTAAAAAAGAGAGAGAGAGAAAAAAGCCCTCTCTTCAAATTTATATCAATAGTTGGGACAACAAATATGTGGGACTTTCTATGACCATGTTACCAACACCACCCCCACCATACTGTAGAAGAAATTTACCTGTAGTAGGAGAGAATGAGATTAAGATACAGAGAAAACAAAACAGGACATTGGACATAGAAAGCCTTCATGGATAACATGGTTATGTGTTTGCAGCCAGTGGTCTCTGAAGCCCAATCCCCCTCTAATTTTCCCATTCAGTCTGTGAATACTTACTGAGTGCCTACCAAATCAGGTGCCAAGAACTCTTCTAGGTTTTGGGGGATTTAAAACACTTAAAAATGCTTGCCTTGTGGCATTTACATTCTATAGGAAGAGGCAGACAATAAATATGATAATAAGTAAATTGCGTAGTACATTAGAGAATGATAAATCCTATGAGATACAGGGAATCAAGTAGGGTGAACAAACATGTAGGCAAAGCTGGGGGAAAGGAAGTAGGCAGGTTTTGATTTAAATAAGAGATATGACAGGCATTTGACCATATTTGAAAGAGGTGAGAGAATGAGCCAAACAGGTTTCTGGGAAGAATGATCCAGGGAGCCAAAACAGCAAGTACAGCAATCTCCAGCAAGAACATGCCAAGTATATGCCAGTGACAAGGTAGCCAGCGTGACTGAAACTGACTGCAGGAAAAATTGAAGGAGGTAAGGCAAGAGGCAAAAGGGGATAGGTCCAGATTATCTAGGGCCATATAGCCATTGCAAGAGTTTTATGTCTGTGAAATGTGATGCTATTGCCAGGTTTTAAGCAGCAGAGTGAAATGACCTGGGTCATACATTCGAAGGACTCATTGAGAAGGACTGTAGGGGGAGAAAAATGGAAGTAGAAAAATTAGGAAGGAGGTGATTTTATTAATTCAAGGAGGAGATATCTTGGTGACTTGGACAAGGATGTGAGAAATTGTTGGATTATGGATTTGAATACAAGTCCAGTTGGATTTCCCAAGGTATAGGATGATATTAGGAGGAAAAGAGAAAGATCAGTGATGATATGAGCAACTGGCAAGTGGCTTTGCTGTCAGCTGAGATTGTGAGGGTGGTAGGTGGAGCAGAAATTTAGTTTTGGACATGTTGAGTTTAAGATCTCTGCTAGACATCTGAGTGGTTACAATAGTAAGGATTGAATATGTGATTCTGGAGTTAAGAAAATGGGTCTGTGAGAGGTATGAATTTGGCATTTAATGACATGAAAATAGAGAAATTTGCCAAAGTGATATATGAAGGTAGAGAAAATCTAAGAACAGAGTTCTGGGGTAACCCAATATTCAGAGGTCATAGAATTATAAAGGAATCCTTGTGAGAAAAAAATGAACTGTGCTATGGGAGGAAACCAGTAGAGGGTGGTGCTCTGTCAGGCAAGTGAAGAAAGTGGATCCAGGGGGAAGGCTTGATCAATTGTGTCAAATGGGTCAGCACAGAAGACACTGATAGCCTTGATAGGGGAAGTTTCCTGGAAGTAGTTTAAGTGTGATAGCTGGAGCAAATCTTGACTAGAATGCACCTGAGAAATCATAGGAGAAGAATAATAAGCAGACACTGAGGATAAGCAACTGTTGTGGGTTTTTGCTGTGAAGGAAAACAAATAAGTAAGGCAGCATTTAGCTGGAAAGAAGGATTACATTTTTTAAAAAAAATTTTCTTTTTTAAAAGGAGAAATTATAACACATTTGTAGATCATTTGGAATGATCTAGAAGAAAAGAAAAATTGCTGATGAATGAGTAAGAGGGAAGAATTGCTGGATCAAATTCCCTGAGCAGCAGAGAGGAAAATGGAATTAAGGGGCAAATGCAGAAGGATTTTACAAGAAAATACTACCTCTATAGTAATAAGAAGAAAGGAAGAGTTGGCAGAAATAGATACTAAGTTAAATATAGGAGGTTAGAGTTTGAGGAAATTCTCTTTCCAGTTACTTGAGCCAATGAATTTGGCTCACACCACTTCAAGATAGTTCCTAATATAACCAAAAGTCTCTTGAGAGAACAAACAAAGGAAGTTAAATAATTTCCCCAGAGTCATATAGCTAATAATATAGCACACTGCTTAATGGAGTGACACTGGAGTTGGCCAGATCTTGGAGCTTGTTTTTGATCCTAAGTCTAACCTAACTCAAGCCTGTAAAGAGCTTATTCATCATTCTTGCAGTTGTTTGTTGAGTGACTAATAGGCATCATATGGGAAAAAATTAAAATGTGACAATATCAGTGAAAAAGAGTTACTTGATGCATTGCTAAAATACAGTAGGGAGATTTTATTGGTTCAGAAATATCTAGTGAGACTTCTGTAAAGAGTGACATTAAACTGAGACTAGAATGATGGGGAGAAGTTAAGAAGCAAAGGGAGCAAGAAAAGCATTTGAGGCACTGAAAACTATGTTGACCACTGTTTGTGGTAGGGGAGAACATAGAAGTGTGATGGACGGAATGAAGAAAGAGAACTGGAGCAGAGACTCCAAAAAGAACTTGATACATGATGAGACTAGAACATGGATTGAGCAAGATCATTGTTCTAATATGGTATTTAAATACAAGTAGATCAAGATATCAGAGTAGGAAGATCCCGAGCTCATCTCCTCTCATGAACACACCGAAATCTTCAATTAATAGTACAACTATCTCTAAAAATGAACTGAAGACTGGAAGAATAGATCTTATATAACTAAGGATATTTTTTAAAAAGCCACATTGAAATGGGTAGGAGGGGTAGAGATGTGGACTATTTAGGACCCACATATCTGGCATGACTACTCAAAAGGGGGAGAGATATCACAAATATAGAGGCCTACCCTGAGGAATGAGGGGTCTGAGCCTTCACACTGGGCTCCCCAGCCTGCAAGACCTGTAGTGGGATGATGGCTCCCTATAACGTCTGGCTTTGAAAACCAATGGGACTTACAACCAGGAGAGCTGGAGGGGGATAGGGAACTGAGCCTCTATTCTTACAGGGCATGCACACAATCTCACACTCCAAGTCTGCACAGAGGGAACAGTTTGTAAAGTACCTGAGTTACATGTGAAGAAGATCCACTGACAAATTCTAGGGTATGTGCTGGAGT
>CM053618.1:24566938-24631359 GCA_028646535.1 Procyon lotor
GTGCTAGCACTATTCATCTTGCTTTGGCATTCTCTGGTTGCCCAAACCACTTGCCCTAGCCCTTCACACCTCCCTAGTGGCTTCCCTTCCTGCCACACAGGCAGATATAGAGCATTCCATCCCCAAATAGCAGAATAGATGTTCTTTTCAAGAGCACATGATACATTTTCCAAAATAGATCACACGATAGGCCACAAAATAAGTCTGAATAAATTCATTAAGATTGAAAGCATATCAAGCATCTTTCCTGAGAGCAATGATATGAAACTAGAAATCGATTCAAAAACTAGGGGAAAAAAGAAACAAACATTTTGAGGCTGAACAACATGCTACTAAACAACCAACAGGTCAATGAAGAAATCAAAAAGGAAATTAAAAAAGAGAGAGAGGCAAACCAAGAAACAGACTCTTAACTATAGAGAACAAACTGTTACTAGAGGGGAGGTGGGTGGGGGATGGGTTAAATAGGTGATGGGGATTAAGTGTTGTGATAAGCACCTTGAGTTGTATGGAGGTGTTGAGTCACTATATTGTACACCTGAAACTAATATTACACTGTATGTTAACTAACTAGACTTTAAACAAAAAATAAATAAATAATACCTGAGACAAATGAAAAGAGAAATACAGTGGTCCAAGTCTATGGGACGCAGGAAAAGCAGTTCTAAGAGAAGTTTGTGGCAAAACAGATCTATTTCAAAAGACAAGAAAAATCTCAAATGATTTAACCTTACACGAAAAGGGTCTAGAAAAAGAAGAATAAGCAAAGCCCAAAGTTAGCAGGAGGAAGGAAATAATAATGATCAGAGTGGAAATTAAAGAAATAGATACTGAAATAAAAAAAAATAGAAATATCAACAAAACTAAGAACTGGCTCTTTGAAGAGATAAAATTTATAAACCTTTAGCAAGACTCATCAAGAAAAAAAGAGAGAGGGTCCAAATAAATAAAATCAGAAATAGAAGAAGAGAAGTTACAACTGATATCACAGAAATACAAAGGACGGTAAGAGAGATCACTACAAACAATGAAATGCAAATAAATAAATAAATAAATAAATAAATAAATGAATAAATAAAAGGAAGGGAGGAAGGAAGGAAGGAAGGAAGGAAGAAAAAAAGATTACAGGCTAATATCCCTGATGAACATAGATGCAAAAATTCTTAACAAAATAGAAAGTATTAGCAAACCAAATTCACAATATATTACAAGGCTTATGCACTATGACCAAATAAGATTTATTCCAGGGATGCAAAGATGGTTCAATAACTCCAAATCAATTAATGTGATATACCACATTAATAAAATGAAAGATAAAAATCATATGATCATCTCAATAGATGTAGAAAAACCATTTAATAAAATTTTACATCTATTTACAGTAAGAACTCTTAACAAAGTAGGTGTAGAGGAGACGTACCTCAAAATGATACAGGCCAAACGACAAACCCACAGCTAATATTATACTCAACAGTGAAAAACTGAACACTTTATCTAAGATCAGGAACAAGACAAGGATGCTGATTCTTGCCATTGTTATTCACCATAGTACTGGAAGTCCTAGCTGCAGCAATTAGAAAAGTAATACAATGTATCCAAATTGGAAAAGAAGTAAAGCTGTCACTATTTGCAGGATACATGATGCTATATATAGAAGACCCTAGGAATGGCACTAAAAGCTGTTAGAACTAATAAATGAATTTGGTGAAGTTATAGGATACAAATTTAATATACTTAAATCTGTAGCATTTCTATACACTAATATTAAATTATCAGAAAAGAGAAATTAAGACAACAATCCCAAGGTGGCTCAGTGGGTTAAAGCCTCTGCCTTCGGCTCAGGTCATGATCTCAGGGTCCTGGGATTGAGCCCCACACCGGGCTCTCTGCTCAGCGGGGAGCCTGCTTCCCCCTCTCTCTCTGCCTGCCTTTCTGCCTACTTGTGATCTCTGTCCTCTCTGTCAAAAAAATTAAAAAAAAAAAAAGACAAAAATCCCATTTACAATCACATCAAAAAAAAAAAATACCTAGAAATAAATTTAACCAAGGAGGTAACAGACCTGTACTCTGAAAACTATGATAAAAGAAATTGAAAATGACACAAATCGATGAAAAGATATACTATGTTCATGGATTGGGATAATTAATATTGTTAAGGAATTTACAGATTCAATGTGATCCCCATGAAAATACCAATGACTTTTTTTTACAGAACTATACCAAATTATCATAAATTTTTATAGAATCGTAAAAGAACCAGAAGAGCCAAAGCAATCTTGAGAAAGAACAAAGCTGCAGGTATCACACTCCCTGATTTCAGACTATACTACAAAGCTATAGCAACCAAAATAGTATGATACTGGCACAAAAACAGAAATATAGCTCAATAGAACACAATAGAGAGAAATATACAATCACTTAATCTTCCACAAAGGGGCAAGAATATTCAATGGAGAAAAGAGTTTCTTCAATAAATGATGTTGAGAAAACTGGACAACTAAATGCAAAAGAATGAAACTGGACCACTTTCTTATATTATAAACAAAAACAAGTTCAAAATGTGTTAAAGACTTAAATGTGAGACCAGAAACCATAAAACTCCTAGAAAAAACAGAGGCTGTAAGCTTTTTGGTCATCAGTACTAGCAATATTGTTTTGGATCTCCTTAGGCAAGTTAAACAAAACCAAAAATAAACAGATGAGACTATATCAAAAGAAAAAGCTTTTGCTCAGTGAAAGAAAACATTAACAAAACAAAAAGGTAACCTATGGTATGGAAGAAGATATTTGCAAGTGATATAACTAATAAAGAGTTAATATCCAAAATAAATAAAGGACTCACACAACTCAGTATTAAAAAACCCCAACAATTTAATTAAACAATTGGCAGAATACCTGAACAGACATTTCTTCAAAGAAGACATGAAGATGACCAACAGATGCATGAAAAGATGCTTAACATCACTAATTATCAGGGAAATGAAAATCAAAACCACAATGAGATATCCCCTTACACTTATCAGAAGGGCTATTATTAAAAAGCCAAGAAATAACAACTGTTGGCAAGAACGGAGAGGAAAGAGAACTCAAGTACCCTCTTGTTAGGAATGCAAAATGGTGAAGCCATTATGGTCAACAGTGTCATAAAATTAAGAATCCAACTACCGTACAATCCAGTAATCCATTTCTGGGTACTTATTTGAAGAAATGAAAACACAAATTTGAAAAGATACATGCACACCTAAGTTTATTGCAGCATTATTTACAATAGCCAATGTATGGAACAATCTAAGTGTCCATTGATAAGTGAATGGGTAAAGAAGATATGGCATATATACAATGGAGTATTACTTAGCTATAAAAAAAGAGTGAAATCTTGCCTTTTGTACAACATGGGTGGACCCAGAGGTACTATGGTTAGTGAAATATGTCAGACAAGAAAGACAAATATTGTATGATTTCACTTATATGTGGAATTTAAGAAAATAAATGAACAAACAAAACAAAGCAGAAACTCAGATACAGAAAACAGTCTGGTTGTTGCCAGAGGGGAGAAGCATGTGGGATAAGCAAATAGAGAAAGGGCATTAAAAGATACAAACTTCCAATGATAAAATAAATAAGACTCAGGGATGTGATATATGGCATAGAAAATATAGTTAATAATATTGTGATAACTTTGGTGACAGATGGTAACTAGATTTATTTTGGCCACCAGTTTATTATGTATATGAATGTTGAATCACTATATTGTACACCTGAAACTAATATAATAGTTTAGTTATATATTATATAGTTATATAATACTGTATGTCAACTACACACCAGTGAAAATAAAGTAGTTAATGTCATAAAGCACAAACGTAGGGTGGTATGAGTGTACATTTAAGATACTGGTGATGATAAAAACACAGTGTTACTTAAAATACTTCTACATATACAATGTCATCTAAATCTCAAAGACTAAATATTTTTTAGTGTATAAAAGGTGATATTTTTATTTATATTTTACAGATGAGGAACATCAGTCATTGGGAAGACTGCAATTTAAATGTCAGCTCTCTACTTCTAAAAACCTTTCTTTTTTCCACTTAATTGTGGTTTGGTAAACATCTCCAAAAATATACAAAAATGACATGATTTATAAAATGATCCTTTAGTTGCAATATAAAAAATATATGAAATAACCTGAAAATTAATGGAAAAAGAAAATATAATCATGAGTTAAGTATTAAATATATACTTCGGTGGGCAATTTTATATGAATAATATAAATATCCTTTTATTGTGTTTCCAAGATTTCTTCAATATATAAGGCTTTTTTAAAAATCGATGTGTAATTGACATTCAAAATCCTATTAGTTTCAGGTGTACATTGTAGTGATGTTTTTTTTAGTAACAAAAATATACATTTATTTATAGCAGATAAAACTTGATGCCAATGCAAGAAATATTTACTTCTTTTTAAAATTTTGTTAATTTTTTATTATGTTGGTCCCCATATTACTGTATGGTAGTTTTCATTAGTTTTTGATGTAGTGTTCCATGATTCATTGTTTGCATATAAAACCCAGTGCTCATTGCAATACATGCCCTCCGTAATACCCATCACCGGGCTCACTCATCCCTCCACCCACCTCCCCTCTGAAACCCTTAGTTTGTTTCCCGGAGTCCATAGTCTCTCATGATTCATCTCCCACTTATTTCTCCTCCTTTCATTTTTCCCTTCCTTCTAATGTCCTCCATACTATTCCTTATGTTCCACATATAAGTGAAACTGTATGATAATTGTCTTTCTCTGCTTGACTTATTTCACTTAGCATAATCCCCTCCAGTTCCATCCCTGTTGATACAAAAGCTGGGTATTCATTGTTTCTGATAGCTGAGTAATATTCCCTTGTATAAATGCACTACATCTTTAGCCACTCGTCTGTTGAAAAGCATTTTGGCTCCTTCCACAGTCTGGCTATTGTGGACATTGCTGCTTTGAACATTGGGGTGCACATGGCCCTTCTTTTCACTACATCTGTATTGTTGGGGTAATACCCAGTAGTGCAATTGCTGAGTCATAGGGTAGTTCTATTTTTAACTTTTTTTTTTTTTATTAATGATTTTTATTTATTTGACAGAGAGAAACACAACGAGAGAGGGAACACAAGCAGAGGGAATGGTAGCAGGAGAAGCAGGCTTCCTGCTGAGCAAGGAGCCCGATGTGGGGCTCGATCCCAGAACCCTGGGATCATGACCTGAGCCGAAGGCAGACGCTTGACGACTGAGCCACCCAGGTGCCCCTATTTTTAACTTTTTGAGGAACCTCAAACTGTTTTCCAAAGTGGCTGTTCCAACTTGCGTTCCCACCAACAGTATAAGAGGTTTCCCTTTCTCCACATCCTCTCCAACATTTCTTGTTTCTTGCCTTGTCAATTTTTGCCATTCTAACAGGTGTAAGGTGGTATCTCAATGTGGTTTTGATTTGAATTTCCCTGATGGCTAATGATGATGAACATTTTTTCACGTGTCTGTTAGCCATTTTATGCCTTCTGCCCATTTTTTTATTTGATTGTTTTTTTTTTTTTTGGGTGCTGAGTTTGAGAAGTTCTTTATAGATCTTGGATACTAGCTCTTTATCTGTAGTGTCATTTGCAAATACCGTCTCCTGTTCCGTGGGTTGCCTCTTTGTTTTGTTGACTGTTTCCCTTGCTGTGCAGAAGCTATTAGAAGATAAACAGAAGGGAGAGGGAGCCACCATAAGCTGGTGCTGGGAAGGTGATATAATATTGGAGTGCAGAAGTATCTAGTGCTGGGGACCGGGCCCAGACTCTCAGACTGATGGTGGCAGGGAACGGACTTTAGTGCAGCCCCCAGGCAGGATCCAGGGGCAGCTTGCAGTTTTAGAAGCACAAAGGATGTGCCCAGCCCTGGGCTCCACTACTGGGAGTGTTGCTGTGGGGCGCACAACCCAGGAGACTGCAGTTTTTAGCAGTGCAGAAAGAAAGGGACACAGGAGAGCTCGGTGAAGAGCTGACTTGATATTTTTATACATTATGAAATCCCCACAATAAGACTAGTTGCCATTTGTCACCATACAAAGTTATTTTAATATTATTGACTGTGTTCCCTGTTCCGTATATAACACTATGACTCATTTATCTTATAATGGAAAGCTTGTATCTCTTAATACTCTTAAATAATGGTGCCCACCCCAAACCGCCTCCCCTCTTGTAACCAACAGTATGTCTCTTGTATCTGTGAATTTGTTTCTGTTTTGTTTTGTGCATTTGTTTTGAAGATAATTATAATTTGAAACTCTCTCACACACACACCCTTCTGAAAATCGGAAAAATCTATGGTTTTAGGAGACAAAACAGAAATATAATTTATATAGGTAAATGCTTTACCCTAATTTTAAAACTTCTCTGTCCTGAATTATAAATATTTGAAAGATGGAACAAACTTGCTTTGTACAGTACTGCCTACTTGAATTTTTTTTTTTTTTTTGATAGAGAGAGAGTACATGCACTAGTTGGGGGGCAGAGGGAGAGGGAGAGGGAGAGAGAGAATCCTAAGCAGGCTCCACACCTAGCATGGATCCTGATGGGGGAGTGGGGAAGGGGTGGTACTTGATCTCACAACCTGGAGATCATGACATGAAATCAAGAATTGAACAATTAAATGACTGAGCCACCCAGGTACTTCAAAGAATTCTTTTGGGAAGGAATTCTAAGCCCAGCATTATCAATAATATTCTGAAGTTATGAAGAAGAGATAACACTGTGACTGTAGATGTATCCTGTTGTGTGAGATCCTTCCTATGTTATATGTGGCTATGGATCGATCACATTAAATTGGGAGTATTTTTCAAGTATTTTATAATCATCTATTTATTTTGTGCATCTAATTGAAGACTTGGACTTTAAAAATTTTTTTAAATTTTAATTCCAGTTAGTTAACATACAGTGTCAGGTATTAGTTTCAGGTGTGCAATATGGTGATTCAACAATTCATACTTCACCTGATCCTCATCACAAGTGTACTCCTTAATCCCCATCACTTATTTAACCCATTCCCCACCCAACCTCCCCTCTGGTAACCATCAGTTTGTTCTCTATAGTTAAGAGTCCGTTTCTTGCTTTGGAGACATATCTAGTAAGAAGTTGCCTTACTAGAGGAACTTATTGCTTTTGTTCTCTTCTAGGTTTTTGATGGTTTCAGGTCTCACATTTAGGTCTTTAATCTATTTTTAATTTATTTTTGTGTATGGTATAAGAAAGTGGTCCAGTTCTGTTCTTTTGCATGTTGCTGGCCGGTTTTCCCAACACCATTTGTTTAAGAGTCTCTTTTTCCCATTGGGTAGTCTTTCCTGCTTTATTGAATATTAATAGTATAGTTGTGGATTTATTTCTTGATTTTCTATTCTGTTTCAGTGATCTATGTGTCTGTTTTTATGCCAGTACCATACTGTTTTGATTACTATAGCTTTGTAATATAACTTGAAGTCCAGAATTGTGATGCCTCCAGCTTTGCTTTTCTTTTTAAAAATTGCTTTGTCTGTTTGGAATCTTTGGTGGTTCCTTACAAATTTTAGAGTTTTTTATTCTATTTCTGTGAAACATGCTGTTGGCATTTTGATAGAGATTGAATTGTGAATGTATAGATTGCTTTGGGTAGTATAGACATTTTAACAATATTTGTTCTTCCAATCCATGAGCATGGAATGTCTTTCCATTTTTTATGTGTCAGAAGACTTGCTCTTAGCAGAACTTTATGCTTGGTGCTGTGGGGAATGAAATGATTCTTGTCTTCATGGCAATTATAATTAATGTAGATATGACAAATCAAAATATAATAATGTAAGGCAGAATGTAAATGACAGTGAGAATAGCTACTATTCATTGAACAGCTATAATATTCTGGACTATTTCCATATACCCATGTGTTATCTCTAATCCCATTAGCAACACTGAATAGTAGGAATTATTGTCCAAAATGAAGAAATGAAAGCTCTGAGTCATTAAACAATTAGCCTATGGGTATGTGACCAAAAAAAAAAAAAAAAAAAAAAGAGCAAAACTAGAGGTAAATGAAGTGGAGACACACACAGACATAAATGTTTATAGATATATGCATAAAGTATATACACACATACCTATGTATACAAAGTATATACATATATATACACATACAAAGTAACTCTACATGGAATACCCTTGTTTATTTCTTTGTTCTTTTTTAAACAAATTTTTATTACTTTTTATTCACAACTACACTGAATGCTAAATGTCTACCTTTACAGTAAACAAATACAGTAATGGTAAGTCACACTAGAATGAAATATTTCTTCTAGCCATTATTTTTCTGTTTGGGACAATTTTAAACTTTTTTTTTGGTCACAAACAGGAATATATCTATACAACAGCTCAAAATAGGCCATCTTTCAAATAAAAAGGTGATTCACAGAAGACTATGGATATAACATGTAACTAGTTGATACAAATCTAATAGGATTTGTTAAAATCAGTCACATCTAATAACACACCATTAGTGTTTGTATATAAAATACCACAGAAATAAGATGTTATCAATGTCTAAAAATGTGGGTTTGTTCATAGACAATCCGACAAGTTACCATAAAAAGGGTTTCCTGAGACATACGGAAATGTAACATTATTTTTCTTGAACTCTTTTAGTTCAAGACTTTCCACTCAATAAAGTCGATGAGGATATGAAACTGAGAAAATATAGTTGAGTACAAACAGCTTATGCAACTTAATTCTTTTTCTTTTCTCTTTTCTTTTCTTTCTCCTTCCTTCCTTCCTTCTTTCTTTCTTCTTTTTTTTTCCCGTTATTGGAGGGTGTTACTGAATTCACAACCAACTTGTCAGCTCAGTATACGATTCAGATGGGAGAGAGACTTCTGTACAGGAGCCTGTATGGTCTTCGGTCCTATGCTGCCAGTTGTCTAACATAGGCAAACAGTTTTCTCCCCATTTTGTAGCCACCATGCACCGAAGGGACTAGAGTCATATGATGGGGATTTCCTCTTAGGATTTTTTGTTTTGGTATTTGGAACTCCTGAAGCAACATTCTAGAGCAAGGTATTCAGGACCTGCTGTGCCCAAAGGACTGATAAAGGAAAAAGATATGTTTATTCTTTGTGATTTGATGCACAGATGAAGAGCATAACACATCATAACAGACGTTGGTTGTTAATAAATCACACCCTAGTCTTTCAGTGCTTCTGTAACCAGAAGACAGCCTCAGCTTTCCTATGTCTGGGCTTCTAACCCTCTTAACTCTGCGACATCAAAGATGTGTATGTCCGACATCAAAGATGCATATGTCTGGAATCAGTTCAAAAGTCAAATTCCTTTTCTTAGTTCTATTTTTCACTGTCTCTTGGTCGCAGGTTTATCTGAATGATTACTGTTTGTCATTCCCTGCTACTGCTCACTGAGGTGCTCTCTATTGTCTTTGTGTTTTGCAGGCTGGTTGGGAGAGGGAGCTTGGGAAGGGTGTGCCCCTGCAGGGAGGTTGTGAGTCACCAGGATACCTTGGGTGTGATCCCTTCTGTGGCTGCAGGAAGCCCTCTGGGAGCCACACCCACAATGCCTGTGTGTCTTTGTATGTGGTGCCCTTGAGCTCCGGAAGAACGCTTGCTGATTACTGACTAGGGAGCTGTTGTGACAAAGAATTCCTTGTTCCCAGTGTCTTAAGCTTTCAGGGATGCGACCTGTGATTGTCCAGCAGATCTCGGTGGCAGCTGCCTTCCTCATCTCTAGAGGCTTGCTCGCTATACCAGGCTATGGGGAGTGTACAAATGAGATTTGGTAGATCTTTCAAGGGACCGTGAGCAAAGCTGAAAGGCTCTGATTCATGCACTTCGAGGGCTGCCCCTTGTATCCTGCCTTCCTTGAGGGCTTGGGCTAAGGCTTTCTCATCCACCAGCCCCCCACGGACTGCATTTACTAGGAATGCTCCATGCTTCATTGATGAGGTGGTGGTTATGGTTCATTGAGATAACAGTACAAGGAGACTCAGTTGCTCTGATACAGTAAGTCCCAGGGACTACTCTACCCCGTCCTGTAAGTAGGGGTCATAAAATATGATGCTGAATCCAAAGGCCTGGGGTGCAACAGAAATGCAGCAGAAGCGGATGAGGTGCAGTGCCTCCCGTGGATGTGGACCACTCACCAGGTGTCCCATCTGCTCAACATTCTGGACCAGTGTGCCTTCCTGCAGCACCTGGTACAACCATGTGTTCCGCCAGTATGGATTAAGGATGTGACAGATGCTGGAGTCAGCCTTCTATTCTGTTGCCACTGAGGGATGTTGCATATGGTGATCCTGAGCTCACCAGCAGCCTTGATGTCAACATTGTCTTAGCTGCTGCCAATCTGTGCAATCACTCTCCAGGCTTTGAACTTCTCTAGGTCCTGGTAAGGGTGATGGTATGGCATATGCTTCACAGAAGGCCACAGTGGCCAAGTCCCTCAGGACTGGCATCTCCATGGTCCAGTCTCTGCCACTGAGTAGAGCCACCAGAGGGCAAGGGTGTGGGGGGCCATTCATGATTGGGGGGGTGAATACCTTCTCAAATTCTGTCCAGTCGCTCTCTTGATTTTGTGCTGATCCACAAAGCCATTCTTTTTCTTTTTTTAAATTTTATTTGTTTATTTACTTATAGTGTAGGAAGTGGGGAGGGTTGGAAGGGAAGTGGGAGGGAGAGAATCTCCAGCAGACCCCTCGCTGAGCTTGGAACCCAAAGGATGGGAGGATCCAGAGATCCTGACCTGAGCTGAAATGGAAAGTCCATTTCTCAACCAGTTGAGCCACCTTGGCACTACAAGAGCCATTCTTCATGGAACTTTGTAACTCTCTGATTCAAAAGGCAAAGCAGTCCTCTTAAGAATTTAGGGGAACGCTCGGGAGTAATTGGCTTTATGCCACTATGAACCCAATATAAAGCTGTCCATAAACTATAGTTTATACAGTGGGCTGTGTAATTCCCTTTAATTCCCTTAAAGACATAGTTTACACAATGTCTTTAAGGGAATCCAGGTTCATTGGGTCAAAACCATTTAAGGTGATGAAACTCTGGTTCAGCTCCAGGCCCTGGGTGCAGTCTCAGGACCTGCCTCGCAGTCTTGGGTTGTCTTGTGGCTCTTTCCCAGTACTGTCCTGGGACCAGAAGGGGTGTCAACAACCCAGTGGTTGTGGATGGTGGTAGACTGACCTTGGCTGCAGGGGTCAGACCCTGCACAATGGCCTGTGGGAGGAAACGGGCATTTCTTTTGTTCTTTTGTTCTAGATCCCCGCTTGACAATAGAGGCACAGAGTTCACAGTATAAATCATTTTTTTTTAGCTCTTTATTTTCGTTTGTGATTTTCAATGTTTTCTCTTTATTCATAAAACTGTAGAAAATAAGAAAATACATAGAAATATGGGGTGCCTGGGTGGCTCAGTGGGTTAAAGCCTCTGCCTTCAGCTCGGGTCATGATCTCAGGGTCCTGGGATCGAGCCCCACATCGGGCACTCTGCTCAGTGGGGAGCCTGCTTCGTCTTCTCTCTCTGCCTGCCTCTCTGCCTACTTGTGATCTCTCTGTCAAATAAATAAATAAAATCTTTAAAAAAATGCATAAAAATAAAAAAGAAGCAAATAAAAATTATCTGAGCACTGGCCAGTGATAGTACTATTCACATTTAAGAATAATTTATATCTACCTTTATATACTTATATATTTGTATGTAATTGTATGTTTATTTATATACGTGAATGTAATTTTTATGGTGTAAAATTGTGGTCATATTACCTATACAACTATACATATACACACATATATACAAGTGCTTTTTTCACATTATGTTTTTTCATAAGTATTTTCCAGTTATCAAATAAACTTTGAAAACATCATTATTAAAATTTCTATAAAGCTCCATGTAAGGGTGTTTCTACAATTTATATAACTCTTTTCCTTCAGGCTATGAGTTCAGGCTATGAATCAGCATCAAGTAAAAGGGGTGCCAAGTGGCACTGAGAGTCCACTTAGACCTGAAAATACTCAATTTGTAGTTGTTCCAGTTTGTGGTTATACAATTTTATGTTTTATGTTTTCAGTTTTATACTATTGCAAGCAATTTTGCATAAAATATGATTGTACAACAGATTTGGTTCACAATAGATTATCTCCTATTCTGAGAAGAGAATTTATTCTATTAAAATGTAAGAATACCTTTAAAAGTCTTAATGCAAATCACAAAATTGTACTGTGTTTATGTGTATTTAGTCCTATTGGGGAGATTCAGGGAAACTCTTTTTAGGGCAAAGGAATTTTAACAGTTTACTTAGCTCAGCATGCATTTCTTAAGTTCATAGTATGTACCAACAGCTCTCCTAGGTGTTGGAGATCATTAGAGATGAAAAAGGCAGTTTTGCTCCAATGAGATATAATCCAGGGAAGTATTGGGCTTCTCCTCTAGTCAAGATGACCTTTTTTTTTTCTTTTGACCACATACAATTACTTTCTTTTTTTCTTTTTTTCTCAAATACTTTTGTTTTTTCAGTATTACAAGATTAACTGTTCATGCACCACACCCAGTGTTCCAGGCAATACGTGCCCTCCTCAATACCCACCACCAGACTTGTCCAACTGCCCACCCCTGCCCCTCCAAAACCCTCAGTCTGTTGCTCAGAGTCCACAGTCTCTCATGGTTCATCTCCCCCTCTGATTTCTCCCATTCATCCTTCCTTTCCTTCTCACAATGCCTTCCATGTTTTTCCTTATGCTCCACACATAAGTGAGACCATAAGATAATTGACTCTCTCCGCTTGACTTATTTCACTCGGCATAATCTCTTCCAGTCCTGTCCATGTTGATACAAAAATTGGATATTCATCCTTTCTGATGGAAGCATAATATTCCATTGTATATATGTACCATATCTTCTTTGTCCATTCATCCGTTGAAGGGCATCTTGGCTCTTAGTTTGGTGATTGTGGCCATTGCTACTATGAGCATTGGGGTACATGTGGCCCTTCTTTGTACTGCATCTGTATCTTTGGGGTAAATACCCAGTAGTGCAATTGCAGGGTCATAGGGTAGCTCTGTTTTTAATTTCTTGAGGAATCTCCACACTATTTTCCAAAGTGGCTGCACTAGCTTGTAATCCCACCAACAATGTAAGAGGGTTCCTCTTTCTCCACATCCTCTCCAACATTTGTTGTTTATTCTCTTCTTGATTTTGGCTATTCTAGCTGGTGGAAGGTGGTATCTCAGTGTGGTTTTGATTTGAATCTCCAAGATGATCTTTTACTAGGAAGGCCCACCTTCCCATCCCCCAACACAAAGCCCAGTTTAACTCATTTCTTTCCTGTGGAGGCCTTGCTGCATTTTGGTTATGCTTTCTGCTTCCTGAATCATTAAACTTGGGTTAGATCTTAATTCTGTCCTATGTATTCATGGTTAGGTTAACATTTTAAACTTTTCCATCTGTAAAATGAGGATAATACTACTACTGATACCACTGTTTCTTGTTAGTTTTAAGTGACCTTATGTATGTAAAACAGTATAGTGTCTTACACATGATAAACTTGCAATAAATGTCAACTGTATCATCATGTTTCTGTGTTGAGAAGCCTGAGTGTCAGTCCAACACTTACTTAGGCCCTGAGCATTCTAGAGCTTAATTTTCAATGACAGGTAGAGATCCAAAGTAAAGGTGGTACATAGAAAGAAGTAACACGAGACTGTTCATGTCACAATAAATGGGAGGAATGGAGAGAAACAATGTTAATACTAGGTGCCTTTTATTATTTTGATTTGGCCAGCCACTGTTTTAACTGCTCTACATATATTAATTTTACCCTACAAGTCAGGTACTGCTGTTATTTGTATTTTACAGATTAGAAAACTGAGGCAAAGAGAAATTACAGGGTTTGCTCAATAATTTACAAAAAAAGAAGTTAATTATGGTGATTCTGTGTTAGACATTTAGAAACAGAGTCTTTTCCCAGTTCTTTCAGTGACTTTTCAGAGTAGTTACTGAAATAAATATTATCGTTCTTGCTTTATGGTTGAGGAAACTAGGACTTAAATACTATCAGGAAAGTGCCTGTGGTTCCCTGACTAGGAAAGATAGCTGCAATTGAATACATAGTGGCATGCCACCCAGGCTGTGCGGTTTTCTCTTTCCAGAAGTGTCTCTTAATTTCAGGAATAAACAGTGAATTTTCTTAAGATTTCTATAGCTAACATATGTATATCTTTATAATATGTATAACTAATATATATATTATATATATACGTATTTGTTTTCTACCATTCATCCAGTAGACCACAATCTAAAGAAAAGAATATCATAAAGCAAACAAGCACGTTTTTCCCAGTAAACTTTAATTTAAAGAAACACAACACAATTTAAGGATTTAACATTATTCTAATTTTGAACTTGCTTTAGACTAGAAACATACAGATGCAATCATTTGACTTTTGACAATTGTATAAAAAATAATTGTAGCTTTTCACCTTTTTCAAAGCCAACATTTAAATGAAGACAACAAACTCTGGTTTGAAAGTCTTTATTAGGTCGTTCCCCAAAGAATCTTAATTGTAGCAAATGCTCTGCCTGCCAACTGGAAGAGTTTTCCCATTGGAGCTTTGTGTGTATTCTACAGTATGGAACAAAATTTGAAAAGGAAGTTCAAGGCCTAGCACTGCAATGTGTGACTGGACATATTGAAATCCAATAGGATTACAGAAGTAAGTGAACAGCAGGTGCCCCATCTGTAGACCCCTCAATAATGAGTATAAACAAGTGAAGTCTCATCTCTCACTGTTACTTTCACTGTCACTTGGCAAATTAATAAGACACATCTTGGAGTGCAGATGAGGTGGCTAGAAAGGGCTCTAGGCCTTTTTTTTTAGATTAAAATATTAGATAATAGGTTTATTAGATTGAGGTGTCCATTGAGGGTTTAAATTCGAAACCACATTCTCTTTCAAGTAAGCCTAATCAGTTGACCGAACCCAAACTGTGTAAGGTTTGTCGGTAAAAGGTCGGTCACGAAGGATTGAAACCCCAGCTCAGCAGTCCTTAACAAAATTCCTCTGTGCGGTAGAATGTATTTAACTTCTTCCATCAGAGGCAAGATTTGTCAGAAAATAAGCATTTAATACAGATCCACAGGGCTTTTCCTGAAATTCCAAACTTAGAACAATTTTGAAAACAGAGCTTTATAAAAATGACATCAAACTTATATAAAATAACAGATCCTAAATGTTTAGTTAAATGAGTTTTGACAACTATATACACCTGGGCAACTTGCCATACTTTCAAAAAAAGATAGGAACTATTTCTATTATCCCACAAAGTTTCCTTATCTTTCAGCCTGCTCCCTTTTCTCCACAATCTTCCTAGAAACCATGTTCTAATTTTTCTATCACTGCAGATTAGTTTTGCCTGTTGTTGGACTTCACATCAAGAGAGTCATATAGCAGCTGAATTATTTCATTCAAAAACTTTTGAGATTCATCCTTATTGTATCTGAAATATGTTCTCTTTTTCCTGAGTTCCATTCCATTATATAAATATAACACACTCTGTATATCCTTCTGTTGATGAATATGTGGGTTGTTTCTGGTTGTTGGCTTATGAATAATGTTGGTGTGACAATCCTCATACAAGTCTTTTTTTGTGGATATATATTTTTATTTTTCTTGGGTAGATATCTAGGAATGGAATTGCTGGGTCATAAGTTAGATATTTAACTTAACAAGAAAATGCAAAATAGTTTCTAAAGTCCTTTTACTCTTTTGTACTCCCACCAGCAAAGTATGAGAATACTGGTTGTTTTTATTCCCACCAATATTTGATATTGTTGGTCTTGGTCTTTTGGACTTTAAGTACTCTAGTGGATATGAAATAGTATAATATTGTGGGTTTAATTTATATTTTCTGATGATTAGTGTTGAACATTTTTATAGTGCTTACTGGTCATTCGTACATTCCATTTTATGAAGAGGTTTGCAATTTTTTTTTGCCCTTTTTTGAATAAGATTTTTAAATTGTTGGTTGTTAGGATTCTATTTTTTTTAATTCTTTATATATTTTGGATATGAACCTGGTGCCAGATATGTGTATTGCAAATATTGTCGGTAAAAGGTCGGTCACGAAGCCTGTGGTTTGACTATTAACTGAAAACTGAACATTTGAAGATTCATTTGAATAAATTCATTTCGCAGGAAATCCTAACCTGAAATAACATATAGTCTTTACTTGTGCCACTTAGTATCAATATTCATTGTAAAAATATTAATGCATTTCATTACAAAGTATTACGTCAGAACCTACTGGAGGTTTTGCATCATATATGGTATATATGTTGTTCTACAACCAAAAATATTAACTATTTCCAAAACATTCAGTCGTAAGAGTTAGGAATTAGGAATGTATTGGTCTTAACATATCCTAGGGTGGTGATAATGTTACTGGAATGCTGAGCAGGACAACTGTGGCAAAAATATTGGCAACTTACATAAATGTACTTCATTTAATTATTATTATTGTAAAAGGTTTTAATGCATGACATGTAAAATTACAAGGTTTTGGAAGTCATAAACCAAGTTTATTTTTAACACTCTCCAATGTATATCAAGACAAAAGAAATTAAATTTAGTTAATTAAGTTATAGAAATAAATCAAATGTATTTATTATAGTGACACATAGTCTGATACATAAAATTGATTTTTTCATTGTGAATTATTCAGAGTTGTTTATAGGAGCTTTCATCTCTGACTTGATAATCCTTTATATATTTCCTTACTTTGGTAACTTTTGCCTTAGAAACCTATTTCTCAAAAGAACAGTGTAAATAAAATTTTCAGTTGTAATAACTTCAAAATACACACACACACACACACACACGTACATATATATATAAAAGATTTTACTTATTTATTTGTGAAAGAGAAAGAGAGAGTGAGCACACAAGCAGGGGGAGCAGCAGGTAGAGGGAAAAGCAGTCTCCCTGCTGAGCAAGGAGTCTGATATGGACTCCATCCCAGGACCCTGGGATCATGACCTGAGCGGAAGGCAGATGCTTAATTGACTGAGCCAGCCAGACATCCCTGTAAAAATATATTTGGCTGACTTTTGGTTTTAAGTAATTAGCATTTCATTGTCAGTGAGAAGGCAAGCTATGCAAAACCAAGAGCAGTAGTTAGTAAAATGTGTTTTTGAGTTCTTAGATCAGCAGTTAAGATGTGGGATTAGGTAAAATTGAGAACCCCTTTTTTGTTTGAATTTTCTTTCTTTTTTATTTTATCTTATTTATCTTATTTTATTTCATTGTGATAAGCATACTCTTTAATCCTCATCCCATATTGCCCTCATACCCCCACCGACCTCCCCTCTGGTAACCATCAGTTTGTTCTCTATTGTTAGGAGTCTGTTTCTTGCTTTGTCTCTCTTATTTTTCCCTTTGCTCATTTATTTTGTTTTTTAAATTCCACATGAGTGAGATCATGTGGTATTTGCCTTTCTCTGACTTATTTCACTTAGCATAACACTCTCTAGCTCCATCCACGTCATTGCAAGTGGCAAGACTTCATTCTTTTTTATGGCTGAATAATATTCCAACAACTATATTTTTAATATTTATATTTATATTTTTATATTTATATGTATATAAAATCACTTCTTTTTCCATTCATCTATGGATGGACACTTGGGTTGCTTCTATATTTCTGTAGCTTGGCTATTGTGAATAATGGCTATAAACAGAGGGGTGCATACCTCCCTTTGAATTAGTATTTTTATATTTTTTGGGTAAATTCCCAGTAGTTTAATTACTGGATCATAGAGTATTTCTGTTTTTAACTTTTTGAGGGAACTCCGTACTGTTTTCACAGTGGCTATCCAGTTTACAATACTACCAACAATGCAAGAGGATTCCTTTTTCTCCACATCCTCACCAACACCTGTTGTTTCTTGTGTTTTTTGTTTTAGTCATTCTGACAGGTGTGAGGTGACATCTCATTGTAGTTTAGTGTGAATTTCCCTGATAAGTGATGATGACCATCTTTTCATGTGTCTTTTGGTCATCTGTATGTCTTTGGAGAAATGTCTGTTCATGTCCTCTGCCCATTTTAAGTGGATTATTTGTTTTTTGGGTGTTGAATTTATCAGTTCTTTATATATTTTGGACACTAAACTTTTATTGGATATATCATTTGAAAATATCTTCTCCCATTCTGTAGTTTTTGCCTTTTAGTTTTGTCAATTTTTAAAGTTGAGAACTCTTAATTCTGTTATGTTGACATATGTGAATAATTTTGATTATATTAACTACCAAAAGTGTTTTGGAGAAGTTATAAAAATAGTTTGTATATTTTGTCTTTTTCAGTTTTAATTTATTTCTCAGTCAAAAGACCTTTATTGTGTTTGCATGTCCCTTTTTTTTTTTTTGGCATGAGAAAACATGTATTTAATACATTTTATTAAGTTTTGACCATATCCTTGTGCTACTTTTGAAAAGTAAAATTAAATATATTGATTTTAGGGATGTCTGGGTGGCTCAGTTGGTTAAGCATCTGCCTTCAGCTCAGGTCATGATCCCAGAGTCCTGGGATCAAGCCCCACATCAGGCTCCTTCTTCAGCAGGGAGCCTTCTTCTCCCTCTGCCTGTTGCTCCTGCTGCTTATGCTCTCTCTCTTTCTCTGACAAATAAATAAATAAAAACCTTAAAAATAAATAAATAGATAGATTTTGCATCATGCTATCCATTTCATGAATTACAAAATAGTAAAACTCTTTGACTATTAGGAAATGTTTCACTTTTTCTTATATTTCTTAATATTATTTTTAAAGATTTATTTATTTTAGAGAGATTGTGAGTGAGCATGTGTGAGAGCATGAGCAGGGAGGAGGGGCAGAGGGAGAGAAGCATGAGCTGAAATAAAGAGTCCCACATTTAACCCACTGAACCAACCAGGCACCCTTCTTATTATTTCTCAATGTTAAGGAACTTTTAAAAATATTTGTGGGAGAATTGCAGAGGTGATTGAAAAGTCATTGACATCTTTAAGGATATTCATATTTAATAAACCTATGCTATTGAGACATCAGATGTTTACAGAAAGATTTTTTCTCTTAAGAACTTTTAATTTAAAATTATATAAATTAGGCATTTTTAAAAGGCATCTCCCTTTTTTGTTATTTCTCTTTACTTTTGTTAAAGATGAACTAACTATAAAAATATGTAGTGAATACATGGTACATTTTAATCCTACATTAATGAATTAGAATAAATTGGAGAATATCCATTTTTATATACCAGAATTTTAGCTGCATGTGTACCTACTTGTAAGTCAGAAAGATAATGGCCAAAGATAGGTGGTACTTTACTCTTAACTGAAGTATAAAATTATTAGCCAAGAAATATGTAATTCTTCAAAAAACAGAATATTGCTTATAGTCATTGTTTAGGGACTTAATTATATCCCATCCCCCACAATTCATATGCTGTCGCCCTAACCTCTGGTACCTCAGAATGTGGCAGTATGTGGAGATAGGGCCTTTAAATAGGTAATTAATTTAGGCCCTTAGTATATGCCCTAATCCAGTCTGACTTATGTCCTTATAAGAAGGGATTAGGATATAGGGAGAGAACCAGGAATGCAGGCACATAAAAGAAAAGGCCATGTAAAGAGACAGCAAGACCAACTCTGTCCACACCTTGATCTTAGACTTCCAGCCTCCAGAACTGTGAGAGAATAAATTTCTATTGTTTAATCACCTGGTTTATGATATTTTATTATGTAATATGACAATTTTATAATATGATCCTCAAGCCAGAAAGAAAATTAGGCTTGGTAAAGGAAGATGAGAGAAAGAAAAGTAAGTGAAAGAAATAATGAAAGAGAATTCTTTTATCTTGGAAATGGTTTAGTTATATATCTTTTCAACTCTTTCATTACACTGGTCCTTCAAAAGATAATGAAGATAGTAGAAATATTCAATGAAGGTTTCTCACAACTATAAAGTTCTTACAACAGATTTCTCTTACTTTCAGAGTTTAATGAGGCAAGTTAGAAGTGAGGAAGAGCGGAAGAGTTAAGTGTAACAGGGTTTCTCAACATTTGTTGGGCTACTTTTTATCACCTTAAGACAGGGCCATAGATGGAGTACAAGCACACATCCCATGTCTTTCTTGTCTAGTGAACATTGTCAGACTTCACTCAATACCAGGGGTGTAAGACAAAATATTTTCAATGAACAGAAGGAAACCACATTGAATTTGCTAATGTTACTATGCTTAATAATTAACTGCTAATAATTAATATGCTCATTACATCAAATGTTAGTCACACCATACACTTTAAAACCGCACTATCCAATACAGTAGTAATTAGCCACATGTGACTACATAAATTTAAATGTAATTTAATTAAAAATCATTTCCTCAGTTATACTAGCTATATTTTGTTGGCTCCCATATTGAATAGCCATGAAGTAGAACATTTCCATCATCACAGAAAGCTCTGTTAAGTGGTACTGCTTTAGAAAATAAATTTGACCAACCTTATAAAGATAGCAAGCCACATCCATTTGAACTATTTAAATCCCTATATTATGTGTATCTTATAGTTTTTTTTCTGATTTCCTTCTGCTTGGGTTAAAACCAAGAACACTAGTTTTAATGTGTACAAAAAAAGGCAGTCAGTAACTTCTGAGTGAAAACAAATGGAGTCATGAGGGGGTAACTCTACCTTTTTGTCCTCCCAGCAAGATCCATTTTCAGCTAGTGTTAAAAATTGCTTGGGTTGGCTGCGTCCAGACTATAGACAGGCAGACCGCTCCTCTCCGCATGGGGGCGCCAGAGGGACCGGTGGAATAAATGTTTCAGGAGGTCTCAGTTCATTTTCCAGCGGGTCTGGGGAAACAGATGATGTGGCACACTCTACCACAACTGTCAGCCCATCCTGCCCGGTATCCTGCCCTCCCCCCACCCCCCACCATGAGGGCAAAGACCAAAGCATCAAAGGAAAGCACAAATTCCTCACCACACATTTAATTGTGCAATCCTACACCTGGGAAATGTTTTTCTCTGACCAGGACTGGTGATCAGCTTGTGCCCTAAAGCATGAGAAAAGGGTCATTAATTATACAGTGAACTGGGTTTTATAAGGATCACTTCAGTATGGAAAATAGAATGCAAACTGCTTTTAACTAATGTGTTTCTGTGTCCTTCCCATTAAAGTGGAACATGGGAGGTTTTATACTATTTCTTATTTTAAAAAGAAAGAAATATTGACCCCTAATTAAGAATATTGCCAGCAGGCTATATAGAGAAAACAGGATTAGAGTGGAAAGAAGTTGAAATGGAAAGTATGTAAGTGTCTTGCTAGGGGCGCACTATTCTCTTTCTTCTTTAACTACAAAATATATAAAAGGTGTTAGGGCTTACAGAGCCTTTTTATTGTTTTGTTTTAAGGCTCTGAAAATGGCCTATAGAGATTTAACCCCCTTCACCCTTAAGAAAACTGTGAACCTTCCCATCTGAATCAGGAGGAAGGGGAGGAGGCAGGAAGAAAAAGATTACTTGCTATCACTTAGCATGAACTACCCCAAAGCCGGAGTGAGTGGCCACCACCCTGTGGGTATATCCCCTGTACAGCCCACAGTGGGGATTAGGTACCTATGACTGTAATGGCTGGGGGAAGCTCTCATCCTACAAAGGGAAATCAATCAATCCAGAGTATGCTTGATGTCAACACAGCCTTCAAATCTGTAGAGAGGCTAGGCCGAGGTGGAGCTGGATGGATGTCGTCTTTGGTAAAGTTCTACCGATTTCAGGAGCTCCCACAGCCCTAATGCTGTCTTCTCTCACCATAGAATGGTGTGACTTAAGGGGAAATACTTTGGCCTAAAACCTACTGGCACTGGGCTCTCGTGCTGCCTGTGACACTTAGCTGCAAATTACTTAGCCTTCCTCGACTTTCTCTATTTCTTCATTTGTAGAACAGGGACAATGAAGTCTATCTGACCATATTACTCTGAGGGAAAGTAGAACACATGGAGCTCCCTAGTACACAGTAGGTTTCCAATCTATGGTGGCTTTTATGGTTGTGACTATTGTATGGGTACCTTTCCTGAAGGGTGTCATAGATTCTCAGGGTCATCCACACCCAAATACAACTTTCCTGTCTCATCTCATTTACTTAGGGATCCTATGTTCAGCTTTCTCAAATGACATCTGTGCTGGGGAAAAAGGGTTTTTTTTGCCAAAAAAATCAAATGTTTAGATTTTCCCTCTCAGGGCTTTTCTGTTCTGCACACTTTAAGGAAAGGTCTGCTGTTTCCATACCGATTCTTTCATCTTGGGCTTTTGTGATATGACATTATTAAAGAGGGGCCAAACGGGGACTCCATCTGGTAGTAGGTAGAAGAAAAGGGGAATATGTAGAAAGGCAAGAGTCACGGGCCAGAGTTGGGAGAATTTTGCAGGAAAGGTGAGGAGAATCTATGAGTGCAGAAGAAGGGGATGTGAAGGAAAGGGGAATTTTAAGAAAGGTTCCAGTGAATAATGATTTAGAAACGTAAGGAAAAAAGCGTACTATTTAGAACTTCCTATTCTGTTTTCCAAAGTGTTTTTGACTACACCACCACACTAATGTTAAACACCACAGACATTTCTTAGCAAAGGTTACAACTCAGCAAATTCTGGTGAACTCATCCATGCAAACATGTTCCTGGAGAATGTACTTCATGAGTGGAGACCTCTCACCTCACCTGTGGTCACACATATTCTGATGGGTGGGAGGCTTTGTTGCCTAATGCACTGTGTCTACTGTGACTTTAGTGGAGGACCAGGAGGAAGGTCCTAAGGAAAAGTTTTGCACAATCTGGGTGCCCGTGGGATACCTCAAATCAAACTGTGGGAACAGCTTTTTTTTTTTTTTAAAGATTTTATTTATTTGACAGAAACACAGTGAGAGAGGGAACACAAGCAGAGGGAATGGTAGCGGGAGAAGCAGGCTTCCTGCCAAGCAGGGAGCCCGATGCGGGGCTCGATCCCAGGACCCTGGGATCATGACCTGAGCCGAAGGCAGACGCTTAACGACTGAGCCACCCAGGCTTCCCAAAAGCTTTTTATTCTTATGTGTGGTATGGAGGAGGCAGGAAGGCTTGAGGTAGCCCTTTTTTAAATATGGGAAATTTTATTGGGAGACATTAATAGCCACTCCTTGTTGCTAGTGCGGGCTGCCTTCAGCCTGCACCCAAGAATATCATCTAGTTTGAGTATTCTTTTCCATTTGCTAAACCCCTTTGTCCCTTCTGCAGTTTGCAGAAAGGGGGTGCTCAGAGAATGTAATGTTCACTCTTTCCCTCAGTTTACAAAATCATGCTGTCATTCCTTTCAGTCATTTAGAATTGTAGGAAAACTTTGAAATATTTTTAAAATCCCAAGTGGAGGGGCACATTAAGACTTTTAGCAGGCCTTAAACACTGAGAAATTCAGGGTGCCTCTCCCACATGTATTAAAAATAAAAACAATTATAAATGATAGAAGAAGAATAGGTAATACAACAGGGTTTTTTTTAGGATTAACTTCTTTGATATGTCTAATTTAAATATCAAAATATATTCCTTCTGATATATTCCTTGTGGGGTCTCTAATCTGTTGGCACCCTAAATACAGGTTTAGGCTAGCCAGTAGGTAACTTTTTGAATGGTAGTTGACAGGTAGATTGAGAAAGTAGATGAAGGATAAAGGCAGCTTTGTGGAAACAAGGTGACTCAGGTAAGATAAATGTGTGAGATGGAGCCCTGGATTACAGAGTGAGACAACTACTTGGAAGTCATCATCATTTCTAAACTAGATCAGATAATCTAGCTTATTTGCTATTTTTGCCTCTCTGGTAGCACAAAGGGATTTTTCTTTATGACAAAGCTCCAGGTTAGTTTCCCCTAATAAGTCTTTTTGGAAGTATCCACCATGGTATTACCTAAAAATATTTTAAAGCCATTCGATATTTTTCAATTTTCTCCAGGTTATATTGCCAGAGTCCAGAAAATTGATAAAAATAATCCTTATTAAAGTAATAATGTTATTACTATGATAATAATAATAGTAGCACAAATAACTAACACTTGCATTGAGCTTTACAGTTTACAAAGAATGTGATTTCCCAAATATCTTTTCATTTGAACCTAATATCAGTCATGTGATGTAACAGGAGAATTATTAAAAGTCCTATAAAAGAGTTAATGAGCAAGCCTCCTTCACATTTTAACAGGGACTATCTGGAGATAGGATTTCTTGACACCAGAGATCAAAGCATTGTTACTAGCTTATGATTATGATTTTCCCCCCACAGAGCAAGGGAGAGGTCCCATTGGCACTATAAAAACCACATTATAAAACATACCTATACTCATTTTCACAGAGTTCTTATTCTTTAAGGCCTAGGATAAATGTTACCTCTTCTAAGAAGCCTGCCTCTCTGCCCAAGGAACATTCTTTATTCTTTCTCTAGTTGCCAGGGGTTATTCAATGTAAGCTTTTATGTTTTTATGCATCCTCCATAGATCAGGTGTTCTTTCAGGATTATTTTATCCTCTTTTCTACGACTAGCATGTAATACAGTACTTATAGCACATAGTAGGTGCTCAGTAAATATTTATTGACTGATCCATGAAGTAAACGAGTGAATGAATTAATAAATGAATGTTTGAGACCAGTGATAGGCATTGAAGATAGTTTACCAAATCAAGATTTCTAAATTTAGCAAGGATTTATAAGCTGAAGGATTAGGAGGAGCCCTTAGAATTTTAACTCAGAATCCCCCTTTGTCATTACCAAGTGTCGCTTTACATCAGCCCCCTGAAAATTGCATCTTTTGAAATATTTCAAAATATAAGTAAGTCTTAAGAGATTTCAGACATGCAGAAAATGATTAGAACATTAGATGTATCTGTAACGGTCCATAGGAGGATGCCTTCCACTTCTGCCCTTCCTGTAGACGAAGAAATTCATAAGGTATAGAATGCATTTTGGTACTCTTTTAAAGGCTTGCAAAAATTCTCAAAGGCAGCAGCTTGTAGGCAAGGCTCCTGGCAACATTCTACTGATTTCTTAAGTATTCAGTTTTGAAAAATGGAGCTCAAATGTGAAATGCATCTTCTGATCCCGGCTGCTGAGACACAGCAGTTATCATTAGCACTGATAAGCTGCTTGTCAGCACTCTGACTCCACAGTATAGAAAAGCTGCAGGCTTTCCTCCCTGATTAGCACCAGAGCCAGTGAAAGGCTTCAATAGCGACATTTTAGACAGATCTTCTGTAGTTTAAAACACATAATCAACAGAGTTCTTTATGGAAATCCAGTTGAAGTTCATACTTCACACCTTGGGACATTAATAACATTAATTTCACTCAGCCTTTATAATCAGAGAGTCCCACCTACAGACATTTATTTGAAGATGTCTGGGGGCCCACACAAGTAGGAAGGTAATAATACTTCTTCTAAAGAAAACTGCTCCATGGAGAAGGTGGAGATTAGGAAGAGTAATAATTATACCTGAAATGTTAATAACTGGATATCTTTTTCTGAACTCTTGCAAGTATTTACATTTAAAAAGATAAAATTGCTAAAAAAAATTAGAAGAAGAATAAGAGCAGTTTCGGTGAAAAATGGGCAATTTTCTTTTTTGTTGTTGATGTTACAGCCTAGTTTCCTTAGTGATTCTTCTATGTAAGCCTGGAAAACTGAAGGAGACCATTATTATGCAAAGCACTCTGGCACAAATGGCATTACATATCTCATACGGTAGGGAATTTCTTGAAAAAAAAAAGAAGAAGAAAGAAAAAGAAAAATGAAGCATTCAGTGTTTGGGGTTTTCATGAAAATTCATTGCTGTGCTTGCCAATATTATCCTGCAGCTGGATGTATGCTACTGCTATACTGTGAGGGGAGAAATTAGAAATTCAAATAGTTTCATATTAAGCTCTTAAATTCAAGTTAGGGAATAATAGAATATAACTTTTAATAAATTTTAATGTTTCTCTATTCATAAAGGTCGCATAATAAATATCATTCACAGAGATTGAAGAGTGTAAGTAGAAAACGTCAAATGTCTTTTAAAATTATTAGGAGATGATATGAGTGAAAATTAGAAGAGAGACCATTGTACATTTTTAAATTCAATATAAAGAAAACAAATGGTGCTGTCCCATTAACAAAGCAAAGAACTCAGTTACTAAGAACTCCAAATCCATAATATTTGCATTGTGTATCTGTAGCTTCCCTCTTGGCCCAAATGAGAATTGGATTTACTTAAGGTAAAAAGATAAATGAATCACATGTATTTCAAATTTAGACTCAAGACCATACCTGGCTTAAAAGAGAAGTGCCTGGAGGGGTGTCAGGTTATGACAGCCCTTCCCTTTGACCTTGGCCGAAGCTAAGCTATTCCTGCTTCGGTCGGGAATGTGTTTCCACCTTCTTGAACCATAAGATGTTTCTACCTTCTCGATCCATAAAACTTACTGCAAATCTAGAAAGACTGAAGGAAACATCATTAAGAGGGAACTGGGCTGCTGTATAGGTGTTCAGATCTCCCAATTCCATATACATTATATTCCAAAACCTTAAAGGGCTTCATAATGTTGTTCTAGTAACATGTATAATAATCTTTTTAGATTTGTGAATATTTCGTATTAGATTTTCAATTTTAATTTCGTGTTTAACATACAGTGTTATCAGTTTTAGGTGTACAGTATAGTGAGTCCACGATTTTATACATTGTTCAGTGTTCATCACAATAAGTATTATATAATAATCTTGAAGAGAAGAACAAAATAGTCATCAGAAGTCTAGAGAAAGGGAAACTATCTTGATTTTTTTTAAAGCAACTTCTTATACTGAGAATGTTAAACATATTTGAAAGTAGAATAATATAATAAAATCTCCGAACTTATTATACAACTTCAACAATTGCCCATTATATATCTACTTTCTCCCAGCCTATAAATTTTGAGTCAAATTTCAAACATCTAATTTCATCTCTTTGTATTTCAGTATATATCTCTAAAAGAACTTACTTATTAATGTAATGAAAATATCAATATCTTAGCTAAAAATTGAACAATATTTTAAAATATTAGCTTATATCCAGTAAACATGCAAATTTCTCATTGCCTCATAAATTCTGTAACTGGACTTATTTTGCAATTTATTTAAATCAGGATCCAAATAAGTCATATGTGGCAGTGGATTTTTTTTTTTTTGTCTCTTTTAATCTTTGGTTTCCTTCTCCATCTCTATTTCTTTTCCACTTTTATGTCTTGCTCTTGTTGTTATTGTTGTTAAAGAAAAGCAGGCTGTTTTTATGTACTAGAGCAGGTTCCTCTGTCTTTTATATATCCTGAAAATTGGCAGTTGGATCTAGAGTTCTGATCAGATATGTTCAGTTTTTTTTTTTAAGGCAGTTTCATAGGTGGGGGCGTGTTCTATCAGAAGGCAAATGATGTCTGGTCGTCTCTCTTTTTGTGATTTTGGCAGGCACTGATACTCAGTGCTTAGATGAAGTACTTTCTTAGGGGAGAAAGTGATGATATTCTACTTCTGTCCTTCGTTTATCAGCTGGAATCTGGAATACTATTATAAAGTGAAACTTCATCTGATCTGCTATTAGGTTACTCAGTGGTACATTAGTATTGGAAAGGCAGGGCAAATGTTTAATTATTTCTCTTTAAAAATTTTTTTTTTTTTTTTTTTTTTTTTGATAGTGAGTATCTTAATCAGGCTCCACGCCCAGCATGGAACCCCATGCTGGGCTTGATCTCATGATCCTGAAATCATGACCTGAGCCGAAATTGAATCAGTTACCTGACAGACTGAGCCACCCAGAGACCCCTGATTATTTCTCTTCATTTACCGATTTCTAAAATATTGAGTTCACTTCCTTCCATGTTCTGATGGTGATCAACTAGGTCTTTTTTGCGGGGGAGGGATTATAATAAAGTCATGTAACTAAACATGCTTGATATGTTTTGGTACATTGCACCTATTATTTTCATTGATATTCAGATTAAATCATTTTGAGACTCCTGGCTGGCTCAGTTGGTTAAGTATCTGCCTTGGGCTCAGGTCACAATCCCAAGATCCTGGGATAAAGTCCTGCATCGGACTCCTTGCTCAACAGGGAACCTGCTTCTCCCTCTGCCTGCCACTCCCGTCTTATGCTCATTCTCTCTCACCCTCGCTCTCTCTCTGACAAACGAACAAACAAATAAATAAAATCTTTTAAAAACATTAAATCATTTTGGCCAGGAAGAGCCTCTTCAGTTTGGCTCTTGAGATCTTCTGAAACTACTTGAATTGTTGTTGATAGGTTTATGGCTCTCTTGTATTATATTTCAGCCATCTTGTATGTTTCTTGCCCCAAACCTGAACAACTTTTTGCTAAGAATCCCTGGGTCTTTCTTAGAGACCGCAGCTTGGGTTTTAGGTAGTAGTTGCACACATTGCAACTAAGTTGGTCATTGTTTCCTTTTCAGTAGACCAAACTAGATGTAAGTTCTTGCTTTTTAAAAATATAATATTTCATGCCTTATATTGATTTCTTTTATTAAATTCAGATTTTTACGTTTATATTTTCTTTCTCCCATGCTATCAGTCTCAGTTTTAATGACATAATAATTTTTATGTCAATGTTTCCCAGGTCATCTTTGTTCTCTGAAGCTCACATTGTAGAAGATTCCTCAGGAAAGGTTTGAAGGTGGTCACTATGAACTTGTATGTTGTTAATCTATCAGTAACTGGATATAAAATGTCTCACACTTTTTTCTTTGAGTGTCTTAAAAAAGTTACTCCATCATCTTCCGTCATTGCTGCCATTCAACAGCATTGCCATTGAAAAGCCTAATTGCAGTCTGAATTTCTTTCTTGCTTGGAATCTTTATTTTTAAGTTCCAATGATTTTATTAAACATTTTTTTGGTGAATTAGTTTTTTATTGCTGCTGTAGCAAAATACCACAAATGGAATGGCTTACAACAATCCAGATTTGTCATTTTACAGGTCTCTAGGTCAGATGTTTAAACCGGTTCTCACTGGGCTCAAACCAAGGTATCAGCAAAGATGTATTTCTTTCTGGGGCTCTAAAGGAGAATCCACTTCCTTTTCTTTTCTTGGCTCATGGACCCCTTCCTTCATCTCTAAAGCTAGCATTATCATATCTTCCTCTTATGCTCGTTAGTGGTCACATCTCCCTCTGACCACAGTCAGGATATATTCTTCTCCTTTAAAGATTCGTGTGGTGTAAAAAAAAAAAAAAAAAGGATTCCTGTGGTTGGATTGGGCCTACCCAGATAATACAGAATTATCTCATCTCAGGTCCTTAACCTCAATCATACCTGTGAAGTCCCTTTGTCATGCAAGGTAGCACATTCACAGTTCTGAAGATCAGGGTGCAGACATCTTGGAGGGGGGCCGCTATTCTGTCTACCAGTCTTGATATTGTTTGTCCTGGGTCAATTTCCCAGGAACACAGTGGATCATTTCAATATGAAGTTTCAAACCTTACCCGTATGTTTGAGACATTGTCTTGAATTGCAGGTGTTTGTTGGTGGAGTTTGTCCTATTACATTGCTTTACTTTTCTAGGGATTTCTATTATGTATGCTGGAGCTTCTTTACCAGCTTCTAATTCATCAGTTTTATCATTTATTTTTTCTTTATTTCTCTTTTATTTTTTTTCTTTTCCCCTTCTATTTCCCTGAAGTTATTTTGTTTTGGGTTTATTTGCTCTTGTGTTTCTTCTGGTTTAGTCTTTATTTTTGAATGCTTTTTTTCTTTTAATTCTTTTCTGGTTTTGTTTTACAGTTTATTTTTTTTTTAGAACAGTTTTAGATTAACAGAAAAATTGGACAGGTAGGTACAGAGAATTCCCATATGCTCCCCATCCCACAATACAGTTTCTTTTTTTATTAGCATCATGCATTAATGTGGTATATCTATTAAATTAATCAATATTGATACATTATGATTAATGTCCATGATTTACACTAAGTTTTTCTTTGTGGTGTTAAGTCTTTGGGTTTTAACAACTGCATAATATCATATCTCCTCCATCATAATATCCTACAGTAGTTTCACTGTCCTAAAAATCCCCTGTGAACTGGTGTTTCATCTCTTCACCCCTCATCCCTACCCCTGGAAATACTATTAATCTTTTTACTTTATAATTTTGCTTTCACCAAAATGTCACAGAAGTTGGAATTGAAGAGATTGTAGTCTTTTCAGATAACTTTGTTCATATAATAATATGCATTTAAAGTTCCTCCGTGTGTTTTTATGGCTTCATAGCTCTTTTTTTTTTTATCACTGAGTAATATTCCATTGTACAGATGTACCATAGTTTGTATATCCATTCACCTATTGAAGGACCTCTTGGCTGCTTCCAGTTTTTGGTAGCTTTAAATAAGCTAAGCCTGCTATAAACAATCAGGTACAGGCTTTTCTGTGTACAGATTTCAACTCCACTGGGTAAATACTTAGCAGTACAATTGCTAGGCAATAAAATTATATTTAGCTTTCTAAAAAACTGCAAACAGTCTTCTAGAGTGGCAGTACCAGTGTGCACTGCCCCAGCACTGATGGGAGTTCCTGATGTTATGCATCATCTCCCCATTCTCAGTTTTTTTGGGTTTTAGTCATCCTATTAGGTGTGTATTAGTATGTCATAGTTTTGATTTGAAATTCCCTAATAGCATATGATGTTGAATATCTTTTCTTACGCATGTTTAGATGTCTGTCTAGTTTTTTTGCCCATTGTTCATTTGGATTATTGGGTTTTTTTATTGCTGAATGTTAAGAGTTTTTGTACATTTTGGTTGCAAATACTTTGTTATGTGTATGTTTCCAAATACTTTCACCTATTTCGTGGCTTGTCTTTTTATTTTCTTAAGAGTGTCTTTAATTAGAGCAGAAGTTTTTAATTTCCATAAAGTACAAAATATCAACTATTTCAAGAAAAAGCTTTTGGTATGTGTGTAAAAACTTGATTGCTACCTAAGGTCATCTAGATTTTTTCCTGTGTTATTTTCTAGAAGTTATGGTTTGTCTTCTACATGTAAGTCTATGATATGTTTTGATTAATTTTTGAAAGGTGTAGGCTCTTTCTACATTCTCTTTTTTTCTTTTTTTGCACATGTCTAGTTGCTCTAGCACCATTTGTTGAAAGACTGTTCTTTCTCCACTGAGTTGCTTTTGCTCTTTTGGCAAAGATCAGTTTATATGACTATATTTTATGACTATATATGTGTAAGTCTATTTATGGACTTATCTATTCCACTGATTTGTCTATTCTTTTGCAAATACTATGCCATATTAATTAACTTAGCTTTATAGTAAGTCTTAAAATCAATTCTCCAATTTTTTTTTCAACATTGTTTTGGCTATTCTGGGAATTTTGCCTTTCCATATAAACTGTAGAATTAGTTTGTCAGTATCTACAAAATGCGATTTGTTTTTTTAAAGATTTTATTTGTTTATTTGACAGGAGGAGAGAGATGACAAGCAGGCAGAGAGGCAGGTAGAGAGAGAGGGAGAAACAGGCTCCCTGCTGAGCAGAGAACCCGATGTGGGGCTCCATCCCAGGACTCTGAGATCATGCGTTGAGCCAAAGGCAGAGGCTTTAACACACTGAGCCACACAGGTGCCCCAAAATGAGATTTTGATTGGGATTGTTTAGGATCTAGAGATAAAATTGCGAAGAATTGACACCCTAATGATACTAAGTCTTTCTACCAATGACCATGGAAGATTTCTCCATTTGTTTAGAATGTCTTTGATTTATATTATAGTTTTCCTCACATAGATTTGTAAATGAATTGTTAGGTTTATACCTAATAGAAAATTATGGTTACATTAATTAAATAAAATATCGTGATTTACTTTTTTTTTTTTTTTTGAGAGAGAGAGAGAGCACATGAGGAAGGTGAGAGGCAGAGGCAAAGAGACAGAGAATCTTAAACAGGCTCCATACTGGAGGTGGAACCCACCATGGGGCTTCATCTCATGACCTGAAATCATGACCTGAGCCAAAATCAAGAGTTGAATGCCTAACCTACTAACCCACCCAAGTACCCCTGAATAATATTGTGATTTACGTGTCAAATTCCAGTTGTTTACTGCTGGTATTTAAGAAAGAAATTCACTTTTGTATATTAACCATATTTCCTGCAACTTTTATATAATTGTTTATTAATTTAAAGTGTTTTTTATTCTTGGGTTTTTCTTCATAGAACAATCATGTCACCTGTAAAGACAGTTTTATGTCTTCCTTTACAATGTGTATACCTTTTATTTTCTTTATGTCATATTGCATTAGCTAGGATTTTTCATATGATGTTGAATGGAAGTGGTGAATGAGGTCATCTTTGTCTTGCTCTCAAACTTATAGGGAAAGCATCTAATTTCTCACCATCAAATATGATGTTAGTTACAGGTTATTTGTAGATGGTCTTGATCAAGTTAAGGAAGTACTCTTCTATTCCCATCTGGCTCAGAGTTTTTATCATGAACTAGTGTTGAGTTATGTCAGTTTTTTTTTAATCTATCGATATGATTATGAGTTTTCTTCTTTAGCCATCATTGGGATGGATTAAATTAACTGATTTTTGAGTTTTGAACCAGCTTTGCATACCTGGAATCAGTCTCATTTGGCCATGCTATATAATTCCTTTTATACATCATCTAATTCAATTTGTTAATATTTTGTTGAGGATTTTTGCAGCTACATTCATGAGCGAGATTAATTTTTTGTTTTTCTTTCTCATAATGTCTTGATTTGGTTTAGGTATTTTTGGTAATGTTGACCTCATATAATGAGTTAGGAAGTAATCCCTCTATTACCATCTTCCAGAAGAGATTGTAGAGAACTGATGTCATTTCTTTCTTAAATGTTTGGTGGAAGTCATCAGTGAAACCATCTGGGCCTGGTACTTTCTTTTTGGAAGGTTATTAACTACTGATTTACTTTCTTTCATAGATACAGACATATTCAGATTATCTATTTTTCTTCGTAAGTTTAAGTACTTTGTGCATCCTGAAGATAGGTCCATTTCACCTAAGTTATCAAATTTGTGGGCACAGAGTTGTACACAATATTCCTTTAGTATTCTTTTAGTGTCCCTAGATCCAATAATGATATCCTCCTTTTCATTTCTGATTTTTATAATTTATGTATTCTCTCTTTTTAGTCTGCCTAGAGGTTTATAGATTTTTTTTTTATCTTTTCAAAGTACCAGCTTTTGGTTTAGTTGATTTTCTCTATTGATTTCCTATTTTCAATTTCATTGATTTTTGCTCTAAATATATTGTTTCTTTTATGCTTGTTTAGGTTTATATTGCTCTTCTTTTTCTAGTATCCTGAGATGGAAGTTTATATTATTGATTTTAGATTTATGTTCTTTTGTAACATATGCATTCAATGCCATTAATTTGTCTCTATGCACTGATTTCACTGCATATCATAAATTAGGTATGTTTTATTTTCATTTTTATTTAGCTTAAAATATTTTTAAAAATTTTAAACTTCTTTCCCTACCCATGAGTTATTTAAGAATGTGTTGTTTAATCTCTAAATATTTTGGGATTTTCTGAATATGTTTCTGTTATTGTTTTCTAGTTTAATTCCACTGTGGTCTTAGAGCATACGTTACATTATTTCTATTCATTTTATTTTGTTTAGGTGTGTTTTATGACCCAGAATGTAGTCTGTCTTGGTGAATGTTTCATGTGATCTTAAGAAGGATGTATATTCCACTGTTGTTGGATCCAATTGCTTGATGGTGCTGTTAAAGTTAATTATACCCTTAATTATTTTCTATTTATTGGATCTATCAAAATTGAAAGAAAGGTATTGAAGACTCCAACTATAATAAATAAATTTGTCTATTTCTCCTTGAAGTTCTGTTAGTTTTTGTCTCATATATTTGGTGCTCTATAATTAGGTAAATGCTTGTTTAGGACTATTATGTCCTCTTCGAGAATTGGCCCTTTTAACATTTTGTAATGCCTCTCATTATCCTTAATACTTTTCCTTGTTCTGAAGTTGCTTTATCTGAAATTAATATAGCTATTTCAGCTTTCTTTTGATTAGTGTTAGCATGGTATATCTTTCTTTATCCCTTTCATTTACACTGTTTCTGTGTTTATATTTAAAGTGGATTTCTTTTAGAAAATATATACTTTTGGGGCACCTGGGTGGCTCAGTCGATTAAGCATTCAACTCTTGATTTTGGCTCAGGTTGTGATCTCAGGATTGTGGGATCGAGCCTTGCACTGGGCTACATGCTCAGCACAGAATCTTCTTGTTCCTCTCCCCTCTTCTACCTTCCTCTCACATCCTCTCCCTCTTTCTCTTGTTCAAATAAATAAATAAATAAGTAATTAAATCTTAAAAAAAAAGAAGAAAATATATACTTTTTAAAATCCACTCTGATAGTGTCTGTCTTTTAATTATGTATAGTAATAGATTGATAGGTACAATATTTGTAGTGATTTTCTATTCATTGTTTTTGTCCTTTTTTTCTTTGTCTTTCTCTAATTGCTTTCTCTAGTGTTATTTGAACATTTAATATAATTCCATTCTCTCTTCTCTTAGCATTGTAATTATACTTCTTTTAATTTTTTTTAAATGTTGCCGTAGAGTTTGTAATATACATTTATAAATAATCTAAGCTCACTTTCTAAAAATACTCATGCTTTCCAGGTAGTGTAGGTATTTTACAATTGAGTATTCCTAATCCCCTCTACCATTCCTTATAACCTTGCTATAATTACTTATACTGTAGTCACCCCATACATTGTTCTTACTATTTTGAACAAATTGTTATCTATTAGACCAATTAAGAAAGAATAAGAAAAAAATTGTTTTATCTTTATTTGTTCACTCCCTAATGCTCTTTGTTTTTTTGTGGTGATCTGAGTTTCTGACATTTATCTTTTTCCTTCTCTCTGAAGAACTTCTTTTATTTCTTACAAGGCACATTTCTCTCTATTTTCTTGTTGCTTGCATAGTTTTTGATGAAAAATCTGATGCAATTATTATCTTTGTCCTGTATAAGTTTATTAGTCTATTAGGGCTGCCATAACAAAATATCACACACTAGGTGGTTTTAATAACAGAAACATATTTTCTCACAAGCCTGGAAGTTAGAAGTCTTAAGATCAAGGTGTTGACAGGTTTGATATATCCTGAAGCCTTATCTCTTTGGCTTATGGATGTCCATTTTCTTGCTATGTCACAAAAGACCTTTCCTTTCTGCATCTGCATCTCTCATGTCTGCCTTTCTCGTCTTCTGTAGGCATCAGTCATATTGAATCAGGTCCCACCCTTCTGACTTCATTTAACTGTAATCACCTCCATAAAGACCTTATCGCCAAATCCAGTCACATTGGGTGTTAGAACTTCACATATGAATTTTGAGAGGACACAATTCAATCCATAACAATAGGTAAGTTATTTTACCCTCTGGCTTCTTTTTTTTTTCTTTCTTCAAGTTTTTATTTAAATTCCAGTTAGTTAGCATACAGTGTAATAGTGTAATATTAGTTTCAGATGTAGAATTTAGTGATTCATCGCTTACATATAACACCCAGTGCTTATCACAACAAGCGCTCTCCTTAATATCCATCACCTATTTAACCCATCCCATTGCCAGGTTTCTTTGAGGACTTTTTCTTTGTCATTGGATTTCTATTGTTTGAATATGATGAGCCTAGGTTTAAATATTTTGATATTTGTCCTGCTTACTGTTCTCTGAGTTTCTTAAGTCTGTGCTTTTTTGTCTGTCATTAATTTTGGAAAATATCAGCCATTTTCCTCTTTGTTTGTTCACTCATTCGTGTTTGTTGGTTCCTCCCTCCCTCCCTGCTTGTACCAGTAACAGTCTCCGAAATCTTTGCTTCAGGTAGGTTGATCTTGTCTTGATTCTCTGTATTTATGTTCAGATTTTGGCTTGGCAGCCTCACAATCACATCTCTTAAAGAATCTAAGAAAAATCATTGATTTTCAGCTTATTCAGCATTTTTATATTTTTATGAGGGAGTGAGAACTTCTAGGATCTCTGGATGTTGGAAGAGAAACAGAAGTCTTCCCTTATTTATAATTTTGATTTGTTTTTATTTTATATCTTGTATTTCTTAATTTTCTTTACCCGACTTTGAAGTATTAGGTTACAGTTTTTATCTACTTCGTGAGCCTGACTTTCTGTCATTTTTCTCTTCTTGTAATGGTATTATCTTGTTCCTTATTATTCTTTTATTAGAGTCACATTATTTGGGATTCAATTGCAATTATTTTTTGTTGCACATCTTTGGTTTCTGAACTTTTAAAAGGGACAAAATTGGTCAGGACAGCAGTTACCTTCATGACCCTAAAGTTCTGTATTTTGTTATTTTCATGATATATTAAATAATGTATAGTCATGAACTTCTTGAGATTTCCTGTCTTTGTACTTCTTTCCAGTTTTTATCTAGAACTTCTATTTCCTTTAACCCCTTGTTATGAACTAAATTGTACCCCTCCCCCTGCCAATTCATACATTGAAGCCCTAATCCTCAAATGACTACATTTGGAAATAAGGCTTATCAGGAGGTAATAATGGTTAAGCGAGGTCATAAGAGTGGGATCTTACTGTGATAGTACTGGTATTGTTAAACCATGAGAGAGACACATCAGGGAGCCCTCTCTCTCCATGCATGCACAGGTGAAAGGCCATGTGAGGCCATGTGAGGACTTTTCTTTCTGGACAAACCAGAAAAGTTTCATTAGAAACCAAATTTTCTAGCACCTTGGTCTTGTATTTCTAACCTCCAGAAAACAATTTCTGTTATTTAAGCCCCCTACCTGGTATTTTGTTACGGCAACCCCGGCTGACTAAAACACCCCCTTATTCATGTCCTATTCAATTTATATTCTGTTCCTGTGAGTTTCTTCTTAGTGTGGGACTTTGTTTTGGAAAGGAGATTTGAGTAGTTTTGATACATCATAGAGCCCATACTACTTTCATTTCTGTATATCTTACTCCCCAAACTCACATTTTTAGGTGATATTCCAAAATTGGCCTGCCATACTTCTTAGTGAGTACTTTGGCTATTTGGAGGTTCTCCTATTTTTAGATTTGTCAGATTCTCCAAGGTTTCCCCCTTCTTTTTTATGTATGGATATTATATGGGTCCTGCTTTTCCCCACCCCCAGTCTAGTTAATATGTTTGTTTTGATGGATCACTTGGAAACATTAAAAAATTACACTGTCTCTGCCATTTTCCAAGAATTCTTATTTTTTGTAGGAAGACATTGGAGATTACTTATTATTGGATTTATGTTAATATCTATTGATTTAGATATTAGAATTAAATGTTAATGGCATTAATTATAAGCACACAGCAAAAGAAAAAGATTAGTAGGTGCCAGGAGTGGTCATTTTAAATGTATTAAAAATAACTATTAAACTATTAAAATACCTTAAAGTGTTTTTGATTTTTTAAAGTTATATATATATTTATATATATATATTTCAGTAATTATATATATGCTGATGAGAATTTTAGATAGCATTATAATATTATTTTTGTTCATTTTTATTTCTTTCCTTTTTTAAGTCTTTATTATAATTCCAATTAGTTAACATATAGTGTTATATCAGTTTCACATATACAATAGGGTGGTTTGACACTTCCATACAACACCCAGTGCTCATCATGACAAGTGTATTCCTTAATCCCCATCACCTATTTAACCAATCCTCCCCTCCCGACTCCTCTCTGGTTACCATCACATTGTTCTCTATAATTAAGAGTCTGTTTCTTGATTTCTCTCTCTCTCTCTCTTTCCCCTTTACTCATTTGTTTTGTTTCTTAAATTCCACATATGAATGAAATCATATGGTACTTGTCTTTTTCTGGCTGACTTATTTCACTTAGCATAACACTTTCTAGCTCCATTCATGTTGTTGCAATGGCAAGATTTCCTTCTTTTTCATGGCTGAATAATATTCCATTATATATATACGCCACTTCTTCTTTCATCCATTCATCAGTGGATAGATACTTGAGTTGCTTCCAAATCTTGGCTTTTGTAATAATGCTGCTATAAACATAGAGGTGCATGTATCCCTTTGAATTAGTGTTTTTGTGTTCTTTGGGTGAATGCTCAGTAGTGTGATTACTATCTAGGGTAGTTCTATTTTTAACTTTTTAAGGAATCTCCATACTGTTTTCCGTAGTGGCTGCACTAGTTTGCATTCCCACTAACAGTGCAAGAGGGTTCCCTTTTCTCCACATCCTTGCTCAAATCTGTTATTTTCTTGTTTTGATTTTAGCCATTCTGACAGGTGTGAGGTGATATCTCATTATAGTTTTGATTTGCATTTCCTTGATGATAAGTGATGATGAGAATCTTTTCATGTGTCTGCTGGCCATCTGTATGTCTTCTTTGGAGAAATATCTGTTCATGTCATCTGCCCATTTTTAATTGGATTATTTGTTTTGGGGTTGTAGAGTTGTATCAATTCTTTATGTATTTTGGATACAAATGCTTTATCAGAGATGTCATTTGCAAATATCTTCTCTCGTTTCCTAGGTTGCTTTTAGTTTTGTTCATTATTCCCTTCACTGTGCAGAAGTTTTTTATTTTGATATAATTTTATTATCTCAATGATGATATGGTGTATTTGTTCATAGTTTTACATTGGAAGCAAAGCTAATAGTAACAAAAAGGAAATTTTTTTTGGCTCAGGAAACCAAGTTAGTTTTCCTCCTAGTGAACTAGGCTCTTGTAGGAGTACTACAGAATAAAACTGGAGCCTCAGTGCAAAGAGAACTCTTCTTTCAAGTGCTTGTCTTTACTTGACTTTATACTTTCTTACTATAAGCTTTCCTGATATACTGGAAAAGAAGACCATTAATAGTCCCTAGTTAACATCTTTCCAGGAAAATACTCAATAAAGAGAGAGTTCCTTTCCCTTTAACTCTAAATAAAACAGTCCTGGGAAAGAACTCTGTTGGCCTAGATAAGTCATCTGCCCATGCTGGAATAATCACTGGACAGAGAAATTAAGTGCTTTGATTAGATGTGTATCAATGGTCCAAATGTGAGTCTTTGGAGCACAAATATTGCAGGTCCACTTAGTGTCACAGCTATAGAGGGAGAGGGGCATATTTGGGACAGAAACCATTTCCTAATACAACTGGGCATTATTGAGTTTTTAGCCAATAACTAAAAATTATTAACTTGAGATTAATATAGTAATCATACACTAAGAGTATTGATTGGAATTAATGACCTGCTAAAGGTTAAGTTCTAGTGATGAACAAAATGATGTAGTGCTTAGCCACATCTGACTCTATTTTACTGACTATAATGGAATTAATAAAAGTATTTGAATAATGATTTGCAGAAAGCATAAACCTTGAGGGGCATAAGTAGTGTACTTGTAGACAGTAGTCTCTAATTTTATATCCATCAGTACATTTTGACCTTTATTTATTGAAGTGTATATACAGTGAAAATTAATGCATCTTAAAGATACAGGTTGACTAGTTTTGACAATGTAATCTACATTTCAAAACATAGATTTCATCACCCAGCAGCTTTCCATTGTGCCCCTGTCCATTCAGTTCCATTACTGAGAGCTAACTACTCTTGCAATTTCCATCCCATATAGATTAATGTTGCTTGTTCCCGAATTGCACATAATGAAATTATATGTATGTACTCTTTTGTGTTTGGATTCTTTCTTTTAACATAATATTTTTGAGATATATCCATCTTTGTATCAGTTGTCCATTCATTTTTATTGCCAAGAAGTATACTCTTATGATGTTTATTTTGCTGTGGTTGGATATAGAAGTTTTTAATTTTGGACCTTTAAGAATAATACATCTTTTTTTTTTTTTTTTTAAGATTTTATTTATTTATTTGACAGAGAGGAGAAAGAGATCACAAGGCAGAGAGGCAGGCAGAGAGGAGAAGCAGGCTCCCTGCTGGGCAGAGAGCCTGATGCAGGGTTCAATCCCAGGACCCTGAGATCATGACCTGAGCTGAAGGCAGAGGCTTTAACCCACTGAGCCACCCAGGCACCGAAGAATAATACTTCTTATACAAATCTTTTTGCGGACATATGTTTTTGTTTCCTCAGGACAATAATTGCTAGGGCATGTGCATGTTTAAATTTGTAAGAAATTTTCCGATGGTTTTCCAAATTGATTGCATTCCCACCAATGATATATAAAAAAATCCAGTTACTCCATATCCTCACCAACACTTTGTAATATCAGTTTTCTTAAATGTTGCCATTTTAGTGAGTGTGAAGTAGCTCATTTTGTTTTTAACTTACATCTCCCTGATAACTAATGCTATGATATCTTATTGTGTACCTGGTAGCTATTTATGTCTTTCTTTTTCTTGGTAAGTGTCTGGTTAGGTGCTTTGACTATTTCTTTTCTCAGGAGTTATTTATTTTGGATATAAATTTTTTATTAGATATTTATATTATGCATATTTTTTGCCTGCAATGAATTTTTCAAGGTTTCATCGATCTTAAAATGTCTTATTATTGAAAGAAAATCATGCTGGATATAGAATTCTAGGTTGATATACTTAGTTTAGTTTTCCTTGGTACTTTGAAGATGATGTTTCATTTTCTTATAACTTGCATTTTTCTGGTGAGAAGTTAATCATTTTTATCATTGTTCATCTGGAGGTAATGTGTCTTTTCTCTGAAGTTTTGACTTACTTTTTATATCTTATTTTCAGAAACTTGTTTATGATGTGCCTAGATGAGGCTTTCTTTACATTAATCATAACTGAGATGTACTACATTTCTTATATTTCTGGGTTGATATTTTAAATTAAATTTTGAGAACTTTTGGCTCCTTCAAGTCCTCTTTCCCCTCTTCCTCATTGTCTCTCTCCTCTTCTTTTGGCGTGGCAATTACAAGTGTGTTAGGTGGCTTGATATTATCTCACATGTCACTAATCCTCCCATAGTTTTCCTGTCTTTTCTTTTTCTCTCACTGCTTCAGTTAATTTCTATTGATCTGTAGGTTTTCTTCTAGTAGCTATGTTTTTTCTTGGTTATGGGCCATTTTTTCCTGCTCTTTGTATGTCTTATGTTTTTTTTTTTTTTTTGTAGCTATAAAAGATAATCAATATGGGACAACCTCAGAAGAACTGATAGTGTTCATAGATTTTGCATATGTGGCTATGACTGAATTTTCTAGCTTCAGGTGTAGATTAGAACACCATTGTATGAGAAAAAAAGCAGGGTATTCATGGTTTTGAGGAAGGAAAGTAAGTTTAGCTTAATATACAATTTTAGATTTAAAAAGAAATCAATCCTATAAGAGCAAGACTGGAAAGACTTGATGTGAAAATAATTAACATAACAAAACCCACAGTGGTTGGGTGAACACAAGATTAATGTGAGCGTCAGCATCAGAGAGGCTTTGCTCAGTCTGTTAATAGAGAAGTGATGTTTATCCTGTGCTCAGCCTGAGCTAAACTACATTCTACAGCACAGTGTCAAATTCTGGGCCCCATGTGAAATCTGGTATTTATGCTCTGGAATATAGCCAGAGAAAAGTGACAGACAGTGAGGAAGCAATTTACAGTTGCATATGTTGAATAGTTAAAGGTCCTGGGAGTATTTCCTCTATATGTTCCCATAGCACTTTGCTCCTACCACTTGTATAATGTAATGTACCATACATTGTGGTTTAGTTAAGTACATTTGTATCTGCCACTTCCAGTATATTATAACACTGTTTTTCATTACAAAGCACCTACTATGTGTTTGACATAGTAATAAGTACTTTATAAAAATTATTGTATTCAATTCCTCCAACATACTTATTTGGAAAGTATCATAAATAACTATGGATGGATGTTTCTCTAATTATAAGAATATAAGATCATCACATAACACTCTAGAGCTGAGATAGGCAAAATCATCTGAAAGATGTAGGAGGTTATATGGGTCTTATAATTAGCACACTTAAAGAGATACAATTTCAGTAAAAGAAAGCTTGATTATTTGGTGTAGGAAAAGAAATATTATAGAAATGAGGACGTCTTGAATATTCCAGTAAGGCCAACTGCTAAGGCTCTCTTTAAGGCAAAGATAATGCCGAGAGTTGTCAGCATTAGCCTTCAACTGTTTCTGCTCCCACTTACAAAATCACCTTTATCGTATGAAGAGTGTATCCAGATTCTTGGAATGGCTTGATGCCATTAACTAGCCAATGGTTTGTATTTCCTTTATTGTGCTTCTGTGTTCAAAAAACAGTCTTCTAATCCCCATACAATTTTACCAACATGGAAAATGCACTAATCATATAGTTATGGGTATTTTTGTCCTGCTTTACAATAATTTTTCCCAAGAAATCAATGAAGTGGTTCCTGATTAGGTTTTGGCTTTCTGTGCAGCTCGACTGTAGGAGAGCATGTGCTGAGCATATGGCCATCACATATTTCTGGTCTGTGTGACAGGAATTTTTCATTGTAAATCAGTAAGTTAGCATTCTGATATCTTGAGCTCATCTTGTATATTTTTATGTGCTTGTGAATCAGGCTGTCAGCGTCTCACCACCCCATGATATAACAGGAGGGGGTTCCTGGGTCTTCTAAGTAATAGGTGAGAACATACTTGTTTACTGGTTTCCTTTAGATCACATGGCCAGCGATAATTTATGTATGTACAGATATATGTGTTTAAAAATATATAATTTATCTAAATATTTATAATTTACTTTTAGTGTTTTAGTGCATGAAATAAAGCATTATGTAGACTCTAAACTGCATGAGGTTCACATCTGTTTTGTTCACCACTATTTACACTATGGGTAGTACATAACCTAGCATGTATCGGAAGCTTAATGATTATGTATTCCTGATTGACTAATTGGGATGTTCATGAAAGAAAAACTAAAAAATATTGATAAACAAAAAAAATATTGATAAGCAAACAGAAGACCAAAAAGCAGACAGACAGAGAATTAGTTCAAATAAGCAGACAAGACTGAAGGCAATCTAAGCTGAGGGTTAGATTTTTTCTGTAAAGGGCTAGATAGTTAATATTCTAGTCTTGCCAGCCTAGAGTAAAGTCTTTGCACAACTACTCAACTAACATGAAAACTACCATAGATAATATATAAATTAAAGAGCATGGCTATGTTTCAATAAAACTTTAGGCTCATGGGCTGTAATGACTGTAATGACTCTGGTCTATACTATTACATCCTGGAGTAGGGGTGATGATAAACTGAATCTTGAAGTTTGTGTTTGTAAACGCTAAATACACAGTGTGCCAGAAGGAATCCAAGATAAGAATGTTGAAGTATATTTATCATGTATAACCTCATTTTTACTCAGTCTACTCATTCCCTCATTCTCTTCCCTGAATAAATTCCCTAATAGGGTCCAGAGGATACTTAACAAAGTCAAGAAAGCTACCCAGGGAGGGGGCTCCAGTATCTTTGAAAGGTGGTTGTTCTCTGTAGAGAGAGAAGCTGTATTTGGGATAGGCTCTTTAACTTCATTGTGGATTATGGGATTGTGGAGAATCCAAAACCAATGTGGCAGCACTTAATTGCCAGAAACAAGGTGGTACCTTGACCGTAAAGGAAAGCAGGGATGCAATGGTAATCAGAGTTTATGACCTTCAGGGTTCTTTCACATTGGCTAGTTGATTATCATTTCCCTGAAGACTTGTGACCCATTCTGTGGATGCCAGTAGGCCCTCTCCCTTAGAATCCCCCATGTTGCTCAAAGGGCTCAAATACAAATTGTTTTTTGTAGGAAGAATACAGTTTATGTATGTATTTACCAAGAGAATCCCCTCACAAAGACTTGATATAAATACTGTCATTGCCAAGTGCCTAACTAGCCTACAGCTGACCAATGTTCAGTCCTTGATATGGACCATTCTCTGAGGAAACCAAGCAGCCAACTGTTGGCAGGTTTGGCACTTTCTATTATGCATAAGGCAGTGATTCCATACTGTAAAGATCACTTATTTTGAATACAGAGTTTTCTTTCCTGTTAGCAATACTTTTTCCAGAACAACTACCCATGGACTTAATGCACTTCTGATTCACCATCATGGTATTCTGCACTACATTGCTTTATTTTATTTTAATTCCAGTGTAGTTAACATACGCTGTTATATTAGTTTCAGGTGTACAATAAAGAGATTTCACAAATTCCATATATTACTCAGTGCTCATCAAGATAAGTGTACTTTTAATCCCCTTCACCTATTTCACACCTACCCCACCCCTTGCATGCCTCCCTCCAATCCATAAGCATCTGTTTGTTCTCTATAGTTAAGAGTCAGATTTTTTGGTTTGTTTCTTTTTCCCCCCTTCCCTTTGTTTGTAAATTCCACATATGAGTGCACATAGTATTTGTCTTTCTCTATATCACGTCTTCCTTATCCATTCATGTATTGATGGACACTTGGGCTGCTTCCATAATTTGGCCATTGTAAATAATGCTGCTATAAATATAGGGGTGCATATATTCCTTTGAACTAGTGTTTCTGTATTCTTTGGATAAATATCCAGTAGTGCAATTGCTGGATCATATGGGAATTCTATTTTTAATTTTTTGAAGAAAATCCATACTGTCTTCCATAGTGACTGCGCCAGTTTACATTCCTACCTACAGTGCAAGAGGGTTCCTTTTTTTCTACATCCTTACCAACACTTGTTGTTTCTTGTGTTTTTGATTTTAGTCATTCTGACAGGTGTGAGGTGATAGCTCATAGTGGTTGTTGATTTGCATTTCCCTGGTGATGAGTGATGTTGAGCACCTTTTTTTTGTGTCTGCTGGCCATCTGTATGTCTTCTTTGGAGAAATGTCTGTTCATGTCTTCTACCCATCTTTAAATTGGATTATTTATTGTTTTGGTGTTGAGTTATATTAGTTCTTTATATATTTTGGATACTAACCTTTTATCAGAGATGTCATTTGCAAATATCTTCTTTCATTGAGTAGGTTGTCTTTTAGTTTTGTTGATTTTTATTTCTTTCACTGTGCAGAAGCTTTTTATTTTGATGAAGTCCTAATAGTTTATTTTTGCCTTTGTTTTCCTTGCTTCAGGAGACATAACTAGAAGGCTGTTACACTTGATGTCAGAGAAATTGCTACTTTTTCTCATAGGAATTTTATGGTTTCAGGTCTCATATTTAGGTCATTAATCCATTTTGAGTTTATTTTTGTGTATGGTGTAAGAAAGTGATCCAGTTTCATTCTTTTTCATATAGCTGTCCAGTTTTCCTATCAACATTTGTGGAGAAACTTTTTTCCCACTGCATATTGTTAAATCCTTTATCAAAGATTGATTGACCTTATAGTTGTGAGTTTATTTCTGGGCTTTCTATTATGTTCTATTGATCAATATGTCTATTTCTGTGCAAGTATCATACTATTTTTATTATTACAACTTTGTATATAACTTGAAATCTGTAATTTTGATAACTCCAGCTTTGTTCTTCTTTTTCAAGATTGCTTTGGCTCTTTGGGGCCTTTGTATTTAGGATTTTTTTTTTTTTTTTTTTTTTTTGATTTAGGATTTGAGACTTTTTCCTTCTAGTTCTGTGAAAAATGCTGTTGGTATTTTGATAGGGATTGCATTAAAGGTGTAGATTGCTTTGGATAGTAATAAACATTTTAACATTATTTGTTCTTCCAATCTATGAGCATGGAATGTTTTTCATTCTTTGTGCCATCTTCAATTTATTTCATTGGTGTTTTGTAGTTTTCAGAGTACAGGTCATTCATCTCCTTGGTTAAGTTTATTCCTAGGTATTTATTATTTTTGCTGCAATTGTAAATGGGATTGTTTGGGTTTTTTTTTTTTTTTCTAGTTAATATTGTCTTTATTTCAATATAATATAGAAAAATCTTTTTTTCCCAAATATGTTTATTTTATTTTTTCAGTGTTACAAGATTAATTGTTCATGCACCACACCCAGTGTTCCATGCAATACATGCCCTTCTTAATATCCACCACCAGGCTCGCCCAGTTCTCCACCCCCTCCCCTCCAAAACCCTCAGTTTGTTGCTCAGAGTCCAGTCTCTTATGGTTCATCTCCCCCTCTGATTCCCCCCATTCCCCCTTCTCTTCCTTCTCACAATGCCCCCCCATGTTTTTCCTTATGTTCACACACTAAAAGACACATGAAAAAATGTTCATCATCTTTAGCCATCAGGGAGATTCAAATCAAAACCACACTGAGATACCACCTTACACCAGTTAGAATGGCCAAAATCAACAGGATAGTAAACAACAAATGTTGGAGAGGGTGTGGAGAAAGGGGAACCCTCTTACACTGTTGGTGGGAGTGCAAGCTGGTGCAGCCACTTTGGAAAACAGTGTGGAGATTCCTCAAGAAATTAAAAATAGAGCTACCCTATGACGCTGCAATTGCACTACTGGGTATTTACCCCAAAGAAGCAGATGCAGTACAAAGAAGGGCCCAATGTTCATAGCAGCAATAGCCACAATCGAAAACTGTGGAAAGAACCAAAATGCCCTTCAACAGATGAATGGATAAAGAAGATATGGTACATATATACAATGGAATATTATGCTTCGATTAGAAAGGACTAATATCCAACTTTTGTATCAACATGGACATGACTGGAAGGGATTATGCGGAGTGAAATAAGTCAAGCTGAGAGAGCCAATTAAATGGGATTGTTTTATTAATTTCTCTTCTGCTCCTTCATCATTGATTTATAGGAAGGCAACAGATTTCTGTACATTGATTTTGTATCCTACAACCTTACTGAAATAATTTGTCAGTCCTAGTAGTTATTTTGGTGGTATGTATAGGATTTTCTATATATAGTATCATGTCATCTGCAAATAGAGAAAGCTTGACTTCTTCCTTAACAATTTGGATGCCATTTGTTTCTTTTTGTTGTCTGATTGTTGTGGGTAGGACTTCTAGTACTATGTTAATAAAAATGGTGAGAATGGATATCTTTGTCTTGTTCCTTACCTTAGGGGAAAAGCTCTCAGTTTTTCACCATTGAGTATAATGTTATCTGTGGGTTTTTCATATATTGTCTTTATTATATTGAGGTATGTTCTCTCTAACCCTACTTTGTTGAGGGTTTTTATCATGAATGGTTGTTGTACTTTGTCAAATGCTTTTTCTGCATCTACTAAAATCGTCATATGCTTTATATCTTTTCTCTTATTGATGTGATGTATCACTTTGATTGATTTGTGAATGCTGAACAACTCTTACAATGCAAGAATAAATCCCACTTGATTACAGTGAATTACAGTGAATGGTTTTTTTTAATGTAGTGTTGGATTTGGCTTGCTAATATTTTGTTGGGGATTTTTTTCATTTATGTTCATTAGAAGTATTAGCCTGTAGTTTTCTTTTTTATTGGAGTCTTTATCTGGTTTTGGTATCAGCGTAATGCTGGCCTCATAGAATGAATGGAATTTTCCCTTCCTCTTTTATTTTTTGGTAAAGTTTGAGAAGAATAGGAATTGAAAAAGATGGCAGAGGAGTAGGAGACCTAAATTTTATCTGGTCCCAGGAATTCAGCTGGATAGTTATCAAACCATTCTGAACACCTATGAACTCAACAGATCAAAGAAAAGAATGGCAAGAGCTCTATGAACAGAAAAGTGATCATGTTCTGGAACATCGGCCCTGTGTGAGAAGTGACCTGAGGTGATATTTGGGAAGATTGACCATGGCAGGAGGGAGCCTCCATCAGCTGGCTACTGCCAAGTGATAGAACAATGGACCACAAAATTGGAACTTTTAGAAGTCTACTCTGGTGAGGGATGTTGCTCCAGTGGCTAAGTGGGGGGTAGAACCCTAGCTGGGACAGTGTGGTCTCAGGACCTTCAGGGTCACAGAGAGATTGAGGGTGTCTGAATGCAGCAGAGCTCTCAGGTATCAGAGTGGGGAAACCAGCTGCAAAGAGTGAGCTGAGAAGTGGGTTTTCAGCTTGGGATTGCCATAAACCATGATCTGCCACACAGAGCAGTGGCCCAACAAGGGGAAGATCCAGGGAGACTCCCCTTCCTCCCCTGGAAGGAGCAGCATGGGAGTGCGCTGCAGGAATCTACTGGGTTAGGAGGCTCCAAACAGGGTCATGTGCCAGAAAGAGAAATGCTCAATCACAGGTTGGGTGAGCACAGAGAGCAGCCAGAGACCAGGTAGACTGGAGTGATTGAGTGCTTTTCTCTGAGGGTGCACTGAGGACTAGGGCCCTGAGATCTCTGCTCCTCTGTGGCCATTGGGAGGCTACTATTTTCATTCTCATCCTTTGAAGCTGTATGGAAAGCCTTCAGGGAACATATGTTACTGGGAGCAAACCCAAGCAGATTACTTAACCTGGCCCCTGGCAAAGGTGGTACAATTCTGCCTTGGGCAAAGACATTTGAGAATCACTGGAATGGCTCCTCCCCCAGAAGATTAGCAAGAACATCCAGCCAAGACCAAGTTTACTGGTCAATGAGAACTGCAAAACTCCAGTGCTAGGAGAATAGAGCACATAGAATTCATGACTTTTTCCCCATGATTCTTTAGTCTTTCAAAGTTAATTTTTTTAAATTTTTGCTATTTTTTCTTTTTCTATTTCTTCTTTTTTAAATTTTTCTTCTTTCCTTTTTCAACCAACATCTTACTAATTCCTTTTCTAAAATCTTTTTTTAATTTTCATTTTTACAGGCTTATTCTATCCCCTCATTGTATTTAATCTTACTTTGTGTGTGTGTGTGTGTGTGTGTGTGTGTAAGTTTTTCTTTCTTCAAAATTTTGGGATGGAGTTTCTAACAGATCAAAATACTAAATCTAGCGTATGGCTTTGTTCTATTCACCCGCCTGACCATATTCTGTCCTTTTTTTAGTTTTCTTCTTTCTTTTTTCAACCAACTTCTTATCAATTTCTTTTTAAAATTTTTTTGTAAGTTTTATTTTTACGACCATATTCCATCCATTCATTATGTTTACCCTTATTTTTGTGTATATATATGTTTCTTTTTTTATTTAAAATTTTGGGAGGCAGTTTCTTCTAACAGACCAAAACACACCCAAAATCTCGTGTGTGGCTCTGTTCCATGCACCTGTTGGATGATATTCTTCACATTTTTCCCCCTCTGTTTTGGGTCTCTTCTGATTTGTTTAGTGTATATTTTTCTGGGGTTGTTGTTACCCTTTTAGCATTTTTATCTCTCATTCATCTATTCTTCTCTGGACAAAATGACAAAACGGAAAAACTCACCTCAAAAAAAAGGAACAAGAGGCAGTACTGACTGCCAGGGACCTAATCAACATGGACATTAGTAAGATGTCAGAACTAGAGTTCAGAATGACAATTATAAAGATACTAACTGGGCTTGAAAAAAGTATAGAAGATACTAGAGAACCCCTTTCTGGAGAAATAAAATCTAACCATGCTGAAATAAAAAGGGCTATTAATGAGGTGCAATAAAAAAAAAAATGGAGGCTCTCACTGCTAGGATAAATGAGGCAGAAGAGAGAATTAGTGATACAGAACACCAAATGATGGAGAATAAAGAAGCTGAGTAACAGAGAGATAAACAACTACTGGATCATGAGGGGAGAAGTTGAGAGATAAGTGATATCATAAGATGAAACAATATTAGAATAGTTGGGATCCCAGAGGAAAAAGAAATTATAGTGGAGAACTTCCCTAATTTGGGGAAGGAAACAAGCATCAAAATCCAGAAGACAGAGAGAACCCCCCTCAAAATCAATTAAAAATAGGTCAATACCCCAACATCTAATGGTAAAATTTACAAATCTCAGAGACAAAAAGAAAATCCTGAAAGCAGTTCAGGACAAGCTACAATCGTAGAAATATTAGATCAGCATCAGACCTATCCATAGAGATCTGGCAGGCCAGAAAGGACTGGCATGATATATTCAGCTCACTAAGCGAGAAAAATATGCAGCCAAGTATACTATACCCAGCTAGGCTGTCATTGAAAATAGGAGAGATAAAAAACATCCTGGACAAACAAACACTAAAAGAATTTGCAAACACCAAACCAGCCCTACAGGTAATATTGAAAGAGATCCTCTAATCCTCTAATCCTCTGGGATTAGTAAATAACTCTCTTTCACATATGCTCCAGTCATTTTTAAAACTGCTGCTTCTATGCTGTATCTCTGCAGGGTTTGTGGGTTTTTTGTTTTGTCTGTTTTGTTTTGTTTTATTTGTTTTATTTTTTTGTGCTATCTGTTTAAGGGTGAGAGCTTAGTTCCTCTCACCCTACAGGCTCTTGCAGAACTGAGCCTGCTGATTTTTAAAGTTCTAGGCTTTAAGTCCTGCTGGTTAAAGAACTCAGAAATTTGGTCTCTCTGGTTTTTCAAAGCTGAATGTTTTGGGGATTTGTCTTCCTTGTGTGGGCTCCCTGGTAGGATGGTCTATTTCTTTCCTGTCTCTGTACTGGTGGCTCTCTCTTTCCTGTGGACAGACCCAAGGGCCCAATTAGCTCCTTCCTACCCTCTTCAATGTGGCTTCCTCTCTGTTGTTAGTTGTGGAGTTTGTTCTGCCAGTTTTCAGGTTGTTTTTTGGATTATTTACATGGATGTGAGTATTATCCAGTTATATCTATGGAGTGAAGTGAGCTTAGGGTCCTTCTACTCTACCATTTTCCCCAGGAGTCTCCTTCTACATAGCACTGCTTCTAATTACCAGGAAACTCGCTTAACAGAAAAAGAAGTATAGGAATAAATGAATTCTCAAGAAACTTATTAATGTCCATATCCAGTCACCCTGCAATAGTTTAACTAATTAGAAGATCCAGTTAGTATGTCAATTGGAAGAAATACTTGCAAGACTAGGGCATTATCCCATAGGTCATGCTTTTAACAAGCAACTGGTAAGAAGCACTTGGGTCTGAAAAGCAAACAGAGTTGGAGAAGCATCTCTTATTATTACAAAGATGAATGATTTGAAAAACTTGGGATTCCTAAAACTTCAACTTTAGGCTCTAATAATTTAGATACGTTCATCTTTAGGAAAGAAAAACTTCAATGAGGGAACTCAGTAATTCAATTCCATTGAGTTGGGGGGTTAAGATTTTCACCTGACCATATTGGGCTCTTTATGCCACTGAAATCACAGGCAAAGAAGGCAATGTCTCTTTGGGGTTATTGTCTGGGGTAAATGTCTGTTTGGGGTTATTGACCCTGATTATTAGGGAGAAAATGTGTGGTTGGAGCCAAAGGGGAGTCAGTAGACTCTATATCTGGATTCTAGGAGATCTGGGAAAGGGGCTTCTTAGTCTTCCCATTCTCCTTTTAACCCTAGTAAGATTTAACAGAAAACTAGAGCAACAAAATAAAAACAGTGCTTTTGATAATTAATATCTTTCACAAATGAAATTGTGTGTGACTCTGACAGGTTATAGAACCTTGACCAGCTGAGGACAAAGTGGGCATAGAACAGGTAGAAGAATAAGGAAGATATAAAAAAGCACCTATGTTCTTGGGATTAGATTTAGAATCAATTACTGTAGCAGTTAAGCATATTTTTTTCATGATACTTCATACGTATTAACTACATCTTTCTCCTACCCTCTTAAGTAATGGTTGCTATTGGTGGCAAACTTTAATCCTTCTGTTACAGAATGTTCAAGTAGAAGTTGAATGAATTAGAAAAAGAATAACATCATCCAGAGATAGGTATTGCAACTTTTAGAACTTTGTATCTGCCCTTTCTGGGGAGATGAGAGAGTTTTTATTTTTATGAAGGATACTTGCATCTTGTTAGGAAGATATATGACTTTGTTGTTGTTGCTCTATGGAGATTTACATAAAGATGGGAGAATGCACAGGGATGCTGAGTAGCCAAAAGTGTAGATTTTGCTATTGACCTACCTACTGTGTCTTAGCATCAAGCTTGCCTTACATACTGTATTCTCTGATGCTGGGATTGGGATTCTACAAGTTACATTTTCCAGACTACTTAGTAAACCTCCTTCCAGTTGGTTTTATAAACGGCAGTCACTGATGGCAGACCAGAGGGAGAGAAGATTTATGTTCTCTTCTCAACTCTGTCAGCTTTCCACAGATAGTCAAGGACAGCTGTGATTGCAGTCTCCAGCTTCTCTTTGCACCCTCATTACCAATTGTGCTAGGCCTCCTCTGAGTTTTGAAGCTAGCAGACTATTCCACTTTTGGTGGTGCATGTACTAGCTACATGGCATACTTACTGTCAGGGAATGCTGAACACCAGGTATGCTGTGCTACCCTTACAGATCTAAGCACCAACCATGAGGTGACCCTTCTGCCAAGTTGCTAAGTTCGGTTAGCTCTACCTCTTCAAAATGGTGACCACTGCTTCCTGTTCAGCCCTTGGGATAGTAATTTCATCTGTAGATAATAATAACTGGTTACATAAGCATTCCAACTCTTAGCTTTTCAACCCTAGTTAATTCCCTTATTAAATTCTATTTGCTTGAAATTCTTACTGTACTTTCTGTCTCAATTCTTTAAATTTATTTTTAATTTTTTAAAAGATTTTATTTTTCTGAGAGAGAGAACACAAGCAGGAGGATTCGCAGGCAGAGGGAGAGGCAGGCTCCCTGCTGAGCAAGGAGCCTGATGAGGGACTTAATGCCAAGACCCTGGGATCATGACCTGAGCCAAAGGCAGATGCTTAACCAACTGAGCCACTCAGGCGTCCCTCAATTAATTTTTTTAATTGAAGTATAGTTGACATGCAATATTATATTAGTTTCAGGTATATAACATAGTGGCTCAACATTTATATACATTACAACACACTGCCAATGGTAAATGCAGTTACCATCAGTCACCATGCAAAGCTATTACAATATTGAATATATCCCTGCACTGTACTTTACATCTCCATGACTCATGAATTTTATAACTGAAAATCTATACCTCTTTATCCCCTTTCCCTACATCACCATTCCACCCACCACCCTACTCTTCTGGCTACCACTAGTTTGTTCTATATGTTTACGAGTCTGATTTTTATTTTGGGAAGCTAGATCCTGACTGGTATACTACTCGAGGACAGACATTAATTCTGATTAATCTTTATGTCTTGCCACTTAACTCAGTGCTTGACATATATAGCATTGCTGGATAAATGCAAAAGGTGAGGCATAACAATTTTTATAAAGCACTTGAAGCACTGCCAGATGAAGAGGGATGAAAGTTTTTAAGCCATATGTCTGGTTATGTTAGAAATTATGGAGAAGATTTCAATTCAACATAAGAAGAAAATTTCTATTCCCATTAATGGAATAAATTGTCTAAAAAAAAAGCCCACCAAAGAGTGCCTGGGTGGCTCAGTAGGTTTAACTTCTGACTTTTGATTTTGACTCAGGTCATGATCGCAGAGTCATGAGACCAAGCCTGACTTTGGGCTCCATGCTCAGCACAGTCTGCTTGGGATTCTCTCTCTCTCTCCCTCTGTGCCTCCCTCCACTCTCTGAATAAACGAATGAATGAACAAATGAATGAACGAATGAATGAATGAATAAATGAATAAATGAAAAAATAAAATCTTAAAAACAAAAAACAAACACCAAATTGCCCATCACTGGAATTATTTAAGCAGAGGCTGGGTGACCCTTTGTCAGGGATGCAGTAGAAAATAATTCCTTAAATGTGTTGACAACTGATAACATAATGTTTGTTTGAATGATCTTCTAGCACCAAGATTATGCGATCCTTGTTCATGAAGTATATCCTAGTTAATTCAACTAAAATACGCCCTGTCTCTTGATAATGATCCGACACTGTTACGGCACTGGAGGATGGTAATTGTTTATATTAGTGTAGTTCTTTACCATTGCAAAGTGCCTTATATTCATTTTCTTAAATTTTACCAAGTTTTGAGGTAGAATAGTAGCTATATATTATAGATGAGAAAAACTGAGGTTCCAAGGGTATAACTTATCCATTGTTCTTTTATCTTAAAAAGGTCAAGATTGCAGACAGAGTGCGGTATTTGGTCTTTGTCCCCTATGTGGTGTGTGTGTGTGTGTGTGTGTGTGTGTGTGTGTGTGAGAGAGAGAGAGAGAGAGAGAGAGGATGGGGGAAGAGAAAGAGAGAGATTAGAGTCAGAGGGCATCAAGATGGAATGTGGAACCCCAGAGGCTTTGAAACTTGATTTGTAAAAATATTTTTTAAAGATTTATTTATTTGGGCAGGAGGGACAGAGGGAGAGGGAGAGAAATCCTCAAACAGATTCCCCACTGAGCACAGAGCCAGATATGGGGCTTGATCCCGGGCCCTGAGATCTTGACCTGAGCCAAAATCAAGTGTCAATCACTTAACTAAATGAGCCACCCGGGCGCCCCTTGATTTGTAAAAGTGTTTAATGTCACCTTCCCAACTTTTATTTCTTTTTTCTGCCACAAAATGTATTTTAAGATCTAGCCATTTGGGCCAGAATTCCAAAAGCAGCTGATTTTTAAAAAAAAAATCTTCTTTATTAAAAAGCAAATAACATACTATGTACCTATGGAATCCATTTTTGAAATATTGTGATTGGGACCATTCCTGATTTTTCACCTTTTTTCCTGCCTTTGCTTGGTAGTGCTCTGAGTTTTAGTTTTATGTCTAAGAGCTGAATGGTGTAACAACTCTGATGATTTTATGTGTGCAAAAACAAAAGAATGACACCAAGCAAATATTGCTGTTAAAATGTGGAGGTTATGGAACCATTCTTTGGCACCAGTATCTTCAGAAGTGAGAATTTCCAGGCCCTCAAAACAGTGTGGCATTTAAACACTAAGTAAGTGTTTAAATAAATACTAAATAAGGGCGTATAAGCCCTTAGTGTTCATTAAAATTAGTAACAGAAAACAGAGCTTTGGAATTGTGCTCAATGCTGAACTCAACTGTAGGGAGTTTAATATGCACTTGAGCTAGGAAAGATACCAGACATGGAGGTTTAGGCCCAAGAGATATCTTGTAGGTTAATAAATATTCCCTCTGGTTCAAAGATATTCTCCTAAATTTAAATGTTGAACTACCTAAAGTTGTATATTCTTCTTGACGTCAAACACATATAAACATAACCTCTGTTTTTATTTATTTATCTATTTTAACTTTTTCTTTCACATGTATTAGAATTAATAAGTACTAATTTCAGGAGATAAGCCAGTAGGCCCAAATTTATTTTTCACTTGCTGGCTTATATTTGAAACCCCTGCTCCTCACTGTCCACATTGCTTCAACAACAAGTATAGCATTGCTTGTCCCCCAGGGGAACTCTTTCTGCTAACCTGGAGGATGATAGGCTATTACTAAGAGGGCAGTGAGTCTCAGGGATATTAACTCAGTGACTTGACCAAAGCCACAAAGTTATTAAACGGTAGAGCAGGAATTAGCACCAAATGCTTGAGAAGTCTACAATAACTGAATCATTCTGCCTTACTCAGAAAGTACTTCCTTCTACTTTTTTCTAGATTATTAAGCAAATATTAAGTGAAAATTAAGTGATTTTGTCAAGTTATGCTGGGTCACACATGACTTACATTTCTTTCTAATTCTTTTAATTTTGGAATTAACTTTAGGCTATTTTTGTTTCAACTCATAAATATTTACTGTCTTCTCTTTAGATACTAAAGGTAAAATAGTGAATAAAATCGGTCAAAGCAATATAGTTGGGGAGGGGTGGTTTTTTATGAGTTTGTTTGGGGAGATCTCTCTGATTATGTTATATTAGAGCACAGTCCTGAATAAAGTTAAGAAGTGAGCCTTGTGTTCCTCTGTAGAAAGAGGGTCCAAAGGGAGAGAAGAACATTTTCCACAGCCCTGAATTAGGAATAAAATTGACATGTTTGAGAAACAAAATGGGGGCCAATTTCAAATGGATTGAGCAAAGGGAAGGGTCAGAAATATAGCAAAGGGACTGATCGCATAAGACTACAAAGAAGTAGAGAGGCGCCTGGGTGGCTCAGTGGGTTAAAGCCTCTGCCTTCAGCTCAGGTCATGATCCTGGAGTCCTGGGAATTGAGCCCCACATTGAGCCCCACAACAGGCTCCCTGCTCAGTGGGGAGCCTGCTTCCCCTTCTCTCTCTGCCTGCCTCTCTGCCTACTTGTGATCTCTCTTTCTCTCTGTCAAATAAATAAATAAAATCTTAAAAAAAAAAAAGACTACAAAGAAGTAGAAATAATAAATAGAAGCCGTTGGAAGGGTATTAACATAAGACTAAAATTATTTTAACAGATTACAAGGTGAAAGCAAGTAGACCAGTTAGGAGTCTATGAAATAATCCATTGGAGAGGTGATGGTGGCTTCTACCAGACTAGTGGTATTATAAACCAAAGAATTAATTAAATTTTTAATATATTTTGAGAATAAAGTGACAGTATTTCCCATTGGTTTGGATGTAGGTATAAACAAAAAGTGAAGATTTGAGATAGTTCCAACAAGTTTTGCTTGAGCAACAGGAGGAATGGTGTTGCCATTTACTAAGATAAGAAGATCACTATATGAGCAGATTAGAGGGATGTGCCATGAGAGGGATGTGGTGTGTAACTTTTTCCAAACATTTTGACCATAGAAGTATTTTAACATGAAGCTACTATTAAGATTAATTTGTAAGATATTCACTTTGGGAAATGCCATTTTGGGTTTCATCTTCATGTTAACAAATGTCACCCCTAAGTGTAGTACCAGTCCTAGCATTAGCACACCCACCTAGCAAATAACCATTGTAAAGTCCTTACCTGACTTCCTCAACCCCTGCAATGCAATTGACTTGAGTATACATGATGGCTATTATCAGTAGGAAATTCAAATCTGAGGAATCAGTTGAGAATTAGTTCATTCAAATTTTAATCTTCAAACCTAAATTGATGACAGCTATTTTTTTTTTCTATTACATGATTCACTGAAGTAAATGAATGATAAAGAAAGGAATAGTCTAAAACAGGAGACAGTGTGATGTTGGATGCCCTATTGGCATTTTCCATCTATCTCCTTAATGGTCTCTTTTTCCTAATTTTAACTTTGTCTAAAAGAGGAAATCCTACTATTTTTCAAGGATGAGGCTCCATCTTTTTTAATGATGAGATGTTGACTTGCTTTTTATATAATTTTCCTGTCTTTGCAATACTTAAACCATGCTTAATCTAGTACTTTCTTCTCACCTCTTATCAGAAGAATGCTACAAAAATATGTTTTCAGTATAGAAAATTAGGACAATATGACCAAAACCAGGAGCAACATTCCTTACATTGTACACATTGAAACAATGCATAAATAGCACTCTTCTTTGCAGCCAAAAAGTTGAGTAACAGAGGGCTTAGAGGATTTACTTTAGGTGAAACGGAAGTCAGTAAGTGAATACCTGATGCCAGAGGCCAGGTGCAGCCCGGGTGGGTCTCAAGAAGGAAAGGGCAGGGTTGGCGAGTGAGGAGACGAAAACACACAATCAAGTGCAAGCATCTCCTCCTGAGGATCTCAGGGGACCTTTATACCTCAAGATTTTACATTGTTTCTCATATGTTCTTTGTTTACAGTTCAATGAGTCTGACTTAGAACATACCAATCATAGATATAGATCTTTTCCTTTCAGTTTCTTCTCTGCATTCAACAGTTTGACCTTTATAAGTTTCCATTTGTGCTCACTATTGGGTACAAGTGGTGTAAGAGGTGATAGACAAAGTTATAATAGAAAAAGTATAAAGTATATGAGGTGTTAGACAAAGAAAGCGTTGGTGGTTTTACATGATCTTTAAAAAATCTGATCAAAGTTTAACCTTATATCAGTTACTCAACTCTTTTTCATGAAGATTAATAATCAGCCTCTACTGGCATGCAATAATAACATTTGATTCTTGTAGAGTATTTATTCCAATGCTTGATTTCCTCTAAGCGAGCTCTCCTGGAGATAGGGCACCAAGGCAGTGACCTTCTCTTTGTTCTTTCCCAGAGGGACACAGAAAATACTCTGATCATTTTTCCATTACTCTTAAACCATTTATTTATATCCCCAGCATAAACACCTGTGTGATCATAAGTGCCTGTATAAGGTATGGGAGGGGTGCTTGGTCTCATTGTTCATAGTCGTCATTGATGTTAGCATAAATATTATTTCCTTTAAGCCCATAGATTAAGCCCACAATTACAAGAGTTGCCATAAAAAAAATGAAGTAGCAGGGACCAGCTCTGGCTTCTCCTGACTTTTCAGGATCACCTTCCTCATACCCGGACTTTGTCAGACAGCATGAGTAGCTTGGTCTGTGCCAACCTGACTTACTAAAAAAGACTATCGTGATATATATATATAATACAAAATGACAATTAACTCACTCTGTGCCCTGTTTTAACAACCCCTGAGTTCCTAACACCAACCAGAGAGCTAGAATCTTAAACAATGGCATGCATTTAAAAAAAAAAAGAAAAAAAAGTTAAGGTGGATTTTCAAATAGATAGCTCCCTTCTCTTTTTTTGAAATTTATGTATGACCTTAATTCAATTCCTTATTCTTAAGGCCATGGCTTTAATGAGGTCAGAAAATACTGGATTTAAAGGAAATTATGCCCCACTGGCAGAGAAAAGGGAGAATATTCAAGGAGGAAAAACCCCTTGGAGTGTGGGAATGCATCAATGGGAAAGCAGTTTAGAGGCGATATAGCGGAGTTCAGACAGAGCTATGAGCATTTGGGGGTGTTGTCTGCCATTCTAAGCTCGCAGGATCATCTAACAAACTCTGAACATTACAAAACCAGTCCAGGGGCAGTTAAGTGCCTTCAGTTCAGGTCATGATCCCAGGGTCCTGGGATCAAGCCCTGCATCCAGCTCCCTGCACAGTGGAGGGCCTGCTTCTCCTTCTCCCTTTGCTGCTTCCCCTGCTTGTGCTCTCTCTGTCAGATAAATAAATAAAATCTTAAAAACAAACAAACAAAAAACCAATAACAACAACAACAACAACAACAAAATGAAACAAAGTCCATTATAAAGTGAAAAATCCAGGATTCTTTTGGCGTTGTAATGTTTTTAAAGTGTTAAAGCAATCTTCTAATTTGTCTAGCAGTACAGTGATTATCAATTATGGACTCTATGTATTATATTTTGGTGCCATTTTGCATTTTAATATTTTCATTTTATTTGTATATCCAATCTGTTAAATGCATTTAATGTCCTGGAAGAAAATGGATAGAATCCAGGTCTACTAAACACTCTGTGAAAGCATAAACATATACAGTAGAGAAAGTCTATGAATATAGATGCATTTCTTCTCTTTTAGATTTATGATTAAAGCACTGATATCAATAATACAAATACCTTTATGACAATATTTATCCAGTTTTAGTTCAACCTATGAAATTCTACCAAAAGATCTTCTAGGCGAAGATTCTAAAAATTCTTTACCCAGAAATTTCTTTAAAAAAAAAAAAGAAAGCAAAAATTATATGATGAAGGGCAAGTTTTGTCACTAAAATTTTTATCAATGTTTCTCTTTCCCCCTCTGATTTATGCAAATTAAAAACTGTATGTTTGGTAGACAGAATAATGGCCCTCCAAAGATGTCCATGTCCTAATCCCCAGAAGCTGTGAATTTATGTTACATGGCAAAGGAGCATTGAGATAGCAGATGGAATTAAGGTTGTTAAACAGCTGAATCTGAGACGGGTAGATTATACTGAATTAGTCACATAGGCTCAGGGTAAGTACAGGAGTCCCTAAATGTGGAAGAAGGTTGCAAAAGAAAAGGTCAGAAGGCTGGGATACAAGAACTTAAACTACTTCTGTTGTTGGTTTTGAAGATGATGGAAGGGGTCAAGAGCCAAGGAATGTGGGCAGCTCTCTCTCTTAGGTCCCGAGGATGGAATGCAGCCGGGCAACACCCTGATATTAGGCTAAAGAGACCCATTTCAGATTTCTGGCCTTCAGAGTTATAAGGTAATAAATGTGTTTTTAGGGCACTGGTTTTGTAGGAATGTGTAATAGCAGCCATAGAAAACTAACAATGCATTATAGTCAAAATAACATTGATTATGACTTGAAATAGAAATCTTTAATGATATGTTTCTTCATGAATAAAGATACGTATTTTATAAATAATGAAGTATGTCTCCATAATTAAATCATACTTTGTGTAAGTTACTATTAAACTATCATCTGTAGGACATTTTTTTTTTTTTAATTTAAAGGTTTCTGCATTCTCTAGTTGAGTATTCTTTTTGGTTCATAGGTGATATTTTCAAATCTCATGTCCTTTTATTACTGGTAAAATTATTTAGTAAAATGAAAAACATTGTCCATATCAAAGCTTATATTTCTCTCCTAGTAGTATTAGTTCTTCTTTACTGTTGTGTAAACTAATTCACCTATGTTTCCAGGAATAGAAAATGAGGCAAGGTAAACTTCGCAATGTAATCATTAAGATATGAACTCCATTTCTGGACTATCATTTCATTTCTAAACAAAGAAGCAAGGATGGATTGCTTTATTAGTTTTTTTTTTTTTTCAATCTCAGGGTTTCAAAATATAATTGCATGAAAAAATTCTGAATTTGAGCCCAAAAAACCGTTTTAGGAATCCCTTAGATGTTGAGAAGTGATTCGTGTGTGTCTGTGGGAGGTGGGGGGGAGTGGTGTATGACGTATTCACTAAAAATTAACTGACAAATTGAGAAAGCATTAACTGACAAAAGGCACTTTTTGGCTCAGATTTTTCATCCTGCTTCCTCTGAGACTAAGAAACTTGGGCCCATCATCTCTGGCTCTTGGGTAAAATCCTTTCAGTGCCAGGAGGGAGTAGCTCCGTAAAGGAAGCTGTGTCAGCTTTATTTTCAGAGATTCATAAGTTTGCCATAAAAAATCTACTGTCGGCTGAAACTTGACACACCAAAACCTCAGTCTGGGAGAAGTTCTGTTTTTCTTCAATTTGGAGAAAAGCATCTCAATGGATTGAATTTCTAGAAACATTAGAAGTTAGGTGTTTCAAAGACGTCTTGTGTTTTCTTATAATAAGACGCCTTTATTCTTTTAATTATAGAAAACAAGGATGATAATATCAGTGTGGATTCCTCCCACCTAGAAAAGGCCATAGGTTGGCTCACTTATTGGATAACCAGTGGCTGTGAAAACACTCCATTGCTGGTTTGTTAGTTAAAATAATGATTAAGTGACATGAAGTTGCAATTTACAAAGAAAGTCTTTTAAAGTAGACCCTCCCATAACAAGACCATTCAAAATCCTATCTAATAATCTGTGGGGCCAAATGAAAACAGTCTAAAATGAAACACAACAATGTTACTAACTAGTGTTACTAAATGACAAAGGGTAAAGGCTACACTGAATTAGTCTGAACTTGCAATCTTTTTAAATAACTGAACATCATTAAGCGGGGAATTAAAGCTCAAAGTAGGTGGGTAGATTAAAAGAGATATAGGTTGTTTTAAATGACTTTAAGACTCTAGGCCCACACAGATTGTACATCAGGATCCTGAAAGAACCTGGAGATGGAATTGCAAAACCACCATTTGTATCTGAGGAAATGTGGAAAAGGAGAGAGTTGCTAGAAGTCTTCCTGGGTTTAGTTAAAGCTAACTTTTATTTTTCCTTTTTTTCTTCATGAACCAAAGAGAACAAGTGATCAACATTTCATAAAAAACCCTTCTTATTTTTGAGGACAGTATTGATGCCATCGATTAAGCTGTTCTTTTCTACTCCTTCCCTATCCCTTTGTAATCTTGATTCTCTTATTCTGATGAAACTGCTTTCTTGATGGTTACAGATGACTTTATTATTGCCAAATTTGGTGCCATTCTCCATCTGAATTTAAACTTTGACTTTTCTGTGACATTTGATACAACTTGAGACAGTGATTAGTAAGTGCTTATGCTGGACTATTAATTTCAAATTATGACCTCTGTGAAGTAGGGACTACATTTGCCTTTGACCACTATATATACCCAGTTTCTTACTTTAACATATGGCAAAGCCTCAGTAATAATTGCTTCATAAATAAAATGCAGTCTCAACTCTCGTGCTCTAAACTATACTTTTCATTCAAATAACCTGCTATTGCCTTAAGTACAACATATTAAAAATGTAATTAACGAGTTCTTATCCCTCCCCAATCAAGTTTCTCTTCCTCAATTTACCATCTCCCCCAATGACACAATCACATAGTCTGTGAAAGTTCATATTAGTATTTAATTCATTGTATAAATTTTAAATTTGTCTACATCCTTTCATTCACCAAATCTTGGTGATATTTTACTTCACTCCCATCCTCTCTAGTTTTGTTTGTTTGTTTGTTTTTATTGTGAGAGAGAGAGAAGCAGACTCCCTGCCAAGCAGGGAGCCCCACACCATCCTCTCTAGTTTTACAAGCATTTTAGATCAGTAGTTTCTATTATATTAGTCCAGAAGGATAAAATCCATCCATTTATGAATAAATAAATATAATTAAATAAAATACAAATGAATCATATAATTTTGCTACTTTTTATTTTGAACTGTAGAATAAGAAAGCAAAACAAAATAAGCAAAATACCAAAACAAATGCTAACATTTACTGTTACATTTATTTCATTAAATAAATGTATTTCATTAATCATCAAATATTTCATTAAGTTTAAGTTTTAAACAAACAAAAAAACTCATGTTGAAAACACTAAGCCAATTTAACTTCTCAGTCTGTCAGGTTCTTTTATTAAATGCCAGTAGTCTGTAACAATTAGAAGCAGGCAAGGACTATGTGACTCCTTGCCTACAACCTAACCCCCTTTTGTGATGTTAGGATGAATCAAAAGTCTGAAGATGAGTTTGCTATGAATGCAAACATTTATTAGCAAGCAGGCACCAAAATAATCACTAAGCATATTCTAGGCAGTGGGCAAAGACCTTTGCCTTCTGGCCCTTTGGGCATTCTAATAAGCACCTGGCATAAAAGGTCACTTCAGGATGGAAGCAAAACAATGCTGTTGGCAGGACCAGTGGATTTTTTCTAGTTCAGTCATGTGATTGCATCTTCTTTTCTGTGCAAGGAAGCAAGACCAGTTTTCTCTATAAGTGTTAGTTGTTGAACTTGCTATTCTTATATTTTGTTCATGCAAAAATGTAGGTATCCATACAATCTTTCTGGCCAACTGTATATCTTGAACACTGCTCAGTTTACTAATTTTTTCTAATACCCTTTATCTAATTAATAGGCCATCTAGTTCTGTCCTTCGCATTTAAAATATAGCTCTGGGGATTCCTGATTCCTGATTAGGGTCTGCCAAGTGCTAACTAAGCTTACTTATACTGTAAATTCTTGGTTAAGGTGCATTATATGCTAACAACCTCAGCAAGTCCTCTACTAGGTCTCAGATTAAAGGTAATTTATACACTCGTACATACTGTTTATGCTGAACTATTTAAAAAACAATAGACTACAATATTGTAAAAAAAAAAAGGTAAAAAATCCTATAAGTAGGATTACCATATAATAAAACAAGGATAATTTAAAAAGTGGCAACAGATAGTAATTCGAGGTAAATTATGTCTGGTCAGTCTACATACAAAGGATAGTTCTTTAAATAATGATAACTTAGCTTTATTTAAAAAAGTAATATTCTTATCATTTCTCTTATTTTGTTATGGATGAGTAGTTTTTATTTTCCCATAAACTATTATCAGGTATTGAGAACTTTCTTGAGTTGTAATTTATTGACTAGCTAGATGCATGATGAAAAAAGAGGCTTTTTAAAAATTACTTTTTGTTGTTTCAATTATTTGTTTTTAAGTTTCATTCTTTGGGGAACGTTTGGTAGTTCTGTCTCATTATTGCTTTGGAAAAGTCGCCTGGATATGTCTTTTTTAGTTATACTCTATTTTGCCACAGCAAATGTTTCTTTAATGCAAATTGGTTAATATGGTTCATAAACAGGGGGTGATGTTATGACAGGAGGCTCACGGGCTCATGGGTGATTTCCTTCAGCAGATGAATGCTTCTATCCTACCAAATAATAGCAGTTGAACCTCAAGTGTACCTTGGGGTTGAGCTCAGCACCCCACGAGGCTGTGGTACTGGTTGTACCCCATATTCTTCCTCTTGCTTCTGCTAGGCCAGATGTTCTGTACTGCAAGTGCATTTGCCCAGTCCCCATAGATTTGCACTTTTAGTCTTTTCCTACAGTCCTCCCTAGTTTGACCTTTATTTTTCTCCTCCAAAGGTAAAGCCTTGTACTCAAAGATATTTTTTAGGGGTTGCACATCTTTTCTTTTTAAACGGTGCTTGAACATTTTTAGGTTGCTCTTGTTGATGTTAGTGCTCTGAACAAAAAGCTTCAGAGGTTTGGGCTGATCTTCTTCAACCCTGTTTTCTTCCTTAAAATGATATTC
>CM053618.1:24631859-24744475 GCA_028646535.1 Procyon lotor
AAAAAAAAAAAAAAAAAAGAAAAGCCTTCTACCTGCCTTGGTTGATAAGGTCTCATAACATTATGGCTGGAAAAATCAAGTAAAATCAATACTAGAAGCTAAGCAGCCAAATATAATGGGATCTTTGGCCAATTTATATTCCTTTTTCTTTCTTACCTTCATCGTCATTCTGCCTGTTATTTGTAGATACTGGTTTTAAGGGGACCTGATTTGAAAAAAATTGACTTTCAGAGTCAAAAAAGTTCAGGGTCATTTGGAATAAAGACCTGAGAGACGTATGTATTTAGGATTCTCTTTACCTATATATGTCTAAATACTGATTCTATGCTGAAAATAAGGTGTTCTATAAAATAGAAATCTCTCCTGAAATTTTGTTAATATTTCACATGAGACAGAGTTGGAATTCAATATTATTTTGTGAAGTGTGACAATATTTGAAATATGAACCAAGTTTTTATTCCTGTGTTTCCTTATACGACTTAACCCTTCTCAAATTTGAGTACTTAGGCCAGTGAGCTTCCAGTGCTTTAGGGAAGGAGTTTTATAATACAAAGTGGAGGCAAAGAGCCATTTCTGCCTTTTCATGGGCATAAGCAGAAGCCTCAAGGGGACATGAAACCCAAAGAACAGATTCAAAACACATATGAAGAACTCAGAGTAGGGCTTCCTGTCTGGAGACAAATTTCACTTTTCCTGGATTGAAGTGGGAATCTCCTTAGAAGGGAAGCCAGGAGAGCTTAAACTGCTGGGTTGGTGAGAACCACTGCTCTCCCCATGAGTGTAAGTCCCACATCCAATACAGAAATCCTAGATATAAATTCTAGTCTTTCAGATCCAATAGGAGCAAAAAGCTGTGTCCCTGTGCCTATAAAAGACAGAACAAGGTCAGTCATACAGATGCTCAGGGGTGACCTAGACATCTACAGGGTTTTAATTCCATAGAATTTCTATGGGTAGTATTATCTGGCAGCAATAAATGATGCCCATACCTGGAGAAAAGACATCAAGGTAGTAAGGGCAAAATCCTGTGGGGTCTTGAGGTTAGGAATGAGGGACGATTCAGCTCAAACTTACATGGCTGATGAAGAACCCGGGGGAATGAGGATGTTGCAGTGGCTATCATCAATAACCAATCTTGAAACCAAGGTTCAGATCAGACCCCTTCCCCTCCCACAAGCTTTGACCTCATGTTAGAGATTCAGGACCTAAATGAAAACTAAGGGAAATAGGGGTTAAAAATAGAAAAGTAAAAAAGAATAAATAAATAAAAATAAAAAAGTAAAAAATAAAATAAAATAAAAAATAAATAAAAAAATAGAAAAGTAAATTCAATGACAAAAAATAAGTTGTACTTCTTACACTTTTGAGTGAGTGGGTTAAGAATTGTTTTTGCTACATTATACATGCACACATTACCATAGCAAATTTCTAAAAGCTTATAAGGCCCATTTGTTATAAATCCAAAAGTATAATGGTCTCTTACTTCCTTACTGAATACAAGCCATAGTAGGGATTTTCTCAATTTGGCTGATGCATTATCTTTTTAAACCTCCATTTCCATGTTCTTAGTGGTACCTGAAAAATAATTAATATTCTTGACAAATGCACAAAAATGGATACTGAAATGCAAAGCTTCTCTGAATGTTTTCTTCCTAAATGAGTTTTATTATAAAAATGGTCTTAGGGGCACCTGGGTGGTTCAGTCATTAAGTGTCTGCCTTCAGTTCAGGTCATGGTCCCAGGGTCCTGGGAGCGAGCCCCGCTTCAGGCTTGGCGGGAAGCCTGCTTCTCCCTCTCTCACTCCCACTGCTTGTGTTCCCTCTCTCGCTGTGTCTCTGTCAAATAAATAAATAAAATCTTTTTAAAAAAATGGTCTTAGACCTAATGAGAAGGTAGTTCTTAAGTTGCCATCATTTAAAATTTTTTAAAAAGTTTCCAGGGCTAAGATCCTGGTTAAAATACAGATTATTGAAAACTGAAGGCATTTGTCGGGCTTAAAGGGAAAAATAAATTTGAGTATTTGAAGAGCTTTACAGCATGGACTTCAATATATTATTACTAATAATGCTGTCTTTGAATGTTGATCTCTGAGAAGCTATCCACTTGGCAAACAGATCAGCGACTCCCATTGCTAGAGCAGTTGAGACGAACGTCGGTTCCTGACGAGGCAGATTAATTTTCCATGAACATGTCATTAAAGCCAGCTCTATATGCAATATACAACGTCTCAGCAATCAAAGATCTGTGGAGTCCCAAATATGCAAGAGCAGCAGCTGAAATACAATTTACTTCTTGCTAAAGGAAAAGTGATCACCCAGGCACAAAATCTAGTCTGTGGAAAAGCAAATGAGCAGGATGGAGCCACTTGAGAGTTTGAGTCACTTGCTTTTAGAGTATTTCTTGGGACTCGGCTACTGTGATTTGTATTCCTCTTGAGGTTAACTGTGACAGACCATTGGGGAGATTTGGACGATGTTCTCTACGTATTTATGCAAAAGATATGGGAATGTCAAAAAAGTCAAATGATTTTATATGCTTCTTGCATGTTCTCATATAGTGCCTTGATTTAAAAGGCACTATAGCATCTACTTCCTAGTGTGCAACATATTAACCAGCTGGAATCTCTGGTCCTTGTGATTGAGAGAAAAGAAGCAGCCACGTGAAAATTAGAAAGAATAAAATTCTAGCAGGCTCTTAATCCAAAAGAGAGTTACCTGGGAATAGTTTATCAGAGGGGCTCATTGAGCTCTATTACCATATGTGAAGTCCCTCCAAGAAAATCCACACTGTGCTTTATTGCTACATTTTATATTTCTTCCTGCAGAGGATAAATTTGTTGGCATGATTCAGTGCACTCATTGCTCTCATTAAAAGAAGGATTTCAAATTAGATCTTATACTTGAACTCCCTAATTCACTGGTATGGGATAACACATAACAAAGTTCCTGGAAAAATGATGAGCTCTAATTTGTTGAATGCTTAAGAATGGCCAAATCCTTTGCTATATATTTGTATGTGTAAGTCATTAAGCATCTGAAGTAGATAATATTTCCTGCTAATAGACAAGGAAAATGGGGTTAGTTTCTGGTTCAACAAAACAAAAAGATAATCTACTAAATGTAAGAGAAAATATTTGCAAGTCATATATCTGATGAAGGGCTAATATGCAAAATATATGAAGAACTCATACAACTCAATAGCATAAAACAATAAAATTTAAAAATGGGCAGATCCGAATAGACATTTTCCAAAAAAGACATACAGATGTCCAACGGATACATGAAAAGATAATCCACATCATTAATCATCAGGAAAATGCAAATCAAACCTATAATAAGCTATCACCTCACACTTGTTAGAATGGTTATTGTCAAAGAGACTAAAAATTATGAGTGGAAGTGAGGGTGTAGAGAAAAGTAAATCCTCATACACTGTTGGTGGGAATATAAATTGGTACAGCCACTACGGAAAACAATATGGAGGTTCCTCAAAAAATTAATAATAGAACTACCATATGATCCAGCAATTCCACTTATGAGTATTTATCCAAAGAGAATGAAATAATTTGGAAAGATATCTGCACGCACATGTTTATTACAGCATTATTTACATAGCCACAATATGGGAACACCGTAAGTGTCCATTGGTAGATGAATGGATAAATAAACTATGGTATACATATATGATGGAATATTATTCAGCCATAAAAAAGAATGAAATCTTGCCATTTGTAGTAACTTGGATGGACTTCTGGGCATTATGCTAAGTGAAAAAGTCAGAGGAAGACAAATACTATATGACCTTTCATCTATGTTTATATATGTATATGATAAATATTATATGATCTCTCCTATAACTGTTTTTATTTTTATTTTTTTGTTTAAATTAATTGAATTCAAGCTATGACCTACTAAAAAAATTAAAAGGCAATGTAGGGAATTGGAGATAATATTTGAAATACATATAATAAAGAACTCATAATCAGAATATTTAAAGATATCCTACAAATTAATTAAGAAAAAAAGACAACACAATAGCAAAATATGTATGAAATCTAACAGCACATTATAAGAGAATGTATCTCAATGACCAATAAAGATCTGAAAATAGGCTCACCTCACCTAGTCAGCAGGGAAATTCTAATAAAAATACAAAAAAAAAAAAAAAAGTCACTACACTTACCAGAATGACTAAACATCAAAGGAACAATAATATAAATCTATAGAGCAATGAGAATCCTTATACACTGCTGGTATAACTATAAATTGGTACAATCACTTGAAAAATGTTTGGCATTGTATATTGAAGTTGAATATATTCATACCTTATAATCCCCCATAATTTTACCCAAGAGAAATATGCACATGTGTATCAAAAGACAGGAATGTGGCTGTTCATAGCAGTAGTGTTGTAAGGATTCATTTCAGCAGGCCTAGAAATACCCTAAATTGTTCTGCTAAAGTTTCTGCAACACAGTGACCCCTGATCAAGGCATGAAACTTACTGATTTACAAAGTATTGCTTTGTAACATATGTCTAAGGAGTTTTGAGGTAGTTTGTACTCAGTTTATTGGCATTGCTTATTGTAAGAGTGATACTGATGATTCACACCTCACTTTCTAAAAGATTTATTTATTTAAGAGAGAAAATGTGTGTGTGCACACGTTGGGGAGGGGCAGAGGGAGAGAATCTCAAGCAGACTCCCTGCCAAACTGGAGCCTCATATAGGGCTCAAACTCACTACCCTGAGATCATGACCTGAGTGGAAACCAAGAGTCAGAGGCTTAAACAACTGAGCCACCCAAACACCCCAATTCATACCTCATTTATGAAACTATTGTAAGTCGGTTACAAAGCAGAAATATGCCTTGACCAACAAATTATAGAAATTAGCATCTGAGACTCCATCTCATGCTCCTGCTTCGAAAGTGTTCCATCTACAGACTAGTTCTAATCAGAGAGAAAAACTGTGATCAGTATACTCCTTAACAGAGGGAAGACATTTAGGTCCTGAGTCTGATCTATCTGGACTGCTTGCTGTTGTCTGTACGTATCCTTTCTTTAATGTTTTTGCTGTATTGAATCCTCTTCCTGCAATAAACTATAGACTTGGAAAAAAAAAAAAAGAATGTTCCTGGTCATACAGCTGAAGAATAATAGCTCTGAATTTCAAAGGCAGGTCTTCTGGACCCCAAAGTCCTTGTTTGTGCTACTATGCCATGATCTTTCTTTTCTTACAGAGAGAGTAGTAGTAAATATCATGCTTGCTTTAACAGTGGAGCCACCGAGGTTAGGGGGAAATATATACCTTGGGACGTAGCATTAGATGAGCTCAGTAGGAAGTCAGACAGATGCTCATTTCCCAGGAGCCACACTGCCAGCATTCTCTGCCCAGTAGGTTGAAATCTCTTGTCCAGATTGTTCAGAGGAGCTAATATTATCCCTTGAGGGGGCTTCACAAGTTACCAGCTATAAAAGGAATGGAAAACAAATCCATTGAACATTTACACACAAAACTAATGGAGGGATGGGCATCATGGTTCTCTGTAAAAGGAAATTATGCCTAACTGACCTATGGAAGTTCTTGGAGCAGGTAAATAAACATGCAGAGAGGGAAGAGGCAGTGGCCATAACTGAAGATGGATTTAGGCTTTCAATAATCTTTCCCCAGTGAAAGCTTTTGGGCAATATAATTACCATAAGTTTTGTAGCCTGTTTTACCATGCCTAGGGAACTATAAGAAAGATAGAAAGCCAATGAAGGAAAGAAAGGAATACTTTATATAATGGAGAAATGTAAGTAGTATAGTACCCCAAGGATTAATGCTTGGAAAAAATTTACTTTTAAATTTTTATACATAGTCTTAAGGAATAAAAACTCCGCATTCACACGCAACAACACATTCTAATTTGAAATACTAAGATAACAATTCTTCAAGGTCATGTGAATGTGCTAGAAGATGAAAGATGAATTTGAAATGGTCAAGAATTCCGTAGCATATATTCAATCATTCATTGACCATCTACCACTTTTTAGTTGGAGGGCAGACACTAGAAATAAACAAAAGGCTCCAGCAACAAATTAATTCATGATCCTTGGTTTGTAAGTGTGACATTGTGATCTGTGGTGCCAGATGATTTTAGTAAAGGTTCCTTCTTTTAAGTAGTATATAGTGCATCTACAAACAAAAAATAATAAAATGCAATTAAGTACAAGGTGAGATACACACAGGAAAGGCTTTAGCACAGGGCTTCTGTACCTTAGTGTTTAGACATTTGAAATTTTAAGTTGGATAATTTTTAGTTGCAAGGGTCTGTCTTGTGCATTGTAGGATGGTTAGCAACATCCTTGGCATCTGCCTACTAGATGCTGGTGGCACCACTTCCAGCCAAGTTTTGACAACCCAAAAAGTCCTCAGATATTGCCAAATGTCACAGAGCTGGGGTGTAAATTGCTCTTCATTGAGAACCCCCATTGCTTCAACAGTGTGCAAAAGAAGCATCTCAACTTAGCCCTGAGATGGTGGTGAGGAGGGGACAATGCAGGGGAGGTTAAGAGGAGGTGGTTGAAGGAAGGCTTTGGAGATGTCTGAGCATAGTTTCTGAGAACAAGCAGATAGTAGTCAGCTAGAGGCCAGACAGACCAGATAGGGCATTCATGGGGTAGATAGAAAAAAGTATCATGACTCCTCAGTTAGGAAATTCAATTTATTGTGCATCATTGAACATTTATTTAGCACCTACCATATTCCAGGTGCTAAGAATACAAAAATTCAAAGGATCTCACAGTCTAGTTTAACAACGTTTGATCTCAACATCTCTCCATACTTTTGTGATATTGCGATCATTTGTAGAATTTATCTCACACCATTTGCTATTTATTATTATTATTATTATTTTAGTGTTTGCTATTATCAGTAGGTTATCCTTGAAATGAAATCATTCTCATTCACTAGTATTCTGGTATTTGTTTTGAATGATAGAGAAAAGGGTGGCATTAAGGGAAGGCTAACTTATTCTGCAAAAATTTCAGTTCATCCTCAATTTGCCTTGTTTGTCATGCAGCTCAGAGACAGTTGGCCAAATGAGTATTAATTTTGGTGGACAACAGATTGAAATGTGTCATTTAAATTTGGGGAAAGAGAAAATAATTAAAATAGAGTCTGATAAAGTCACCCACCTTATTTTGACAGTTTTTATCTCTTTCTTTGGCTTCTTAAGTATTATTTTCCTTCTTCCTCCTCAGCCATTTTCTTACTCTCATTTGGTCTTTCATTGTTCTGGTCAACCTTCAACACATCATTTTTGAGAGTCTGCCATTTGAGAGTCACTATTTTAGGCAATTTTGGTGTTCTTCAGGGATGCTTGCCTCTATTAACCTATATTAGTGGCTTTCAGTAATTTGGGAGTGAGATGGAGAGTATGAAAAATATAGGTTTATTTTTATTTTGTTTGTTGTTAACCTTCTCATATATACTTGAGTGTTCTTGTTGACGTGGTCAAAATCACTAGTAATGAGGGGTATATAGACTTTAAGCTTCTAGTATATTGGGGAAATAACAAAAGAAGCGTAATTATTTGATATATTCTTCCCGGATAATCATGGGAACCTGAAACTTCTTCTTCTTTTTTTTTTTTTTTTTGGAACCTGAAACTTCTTAAAGATTTTATTATCTATCTATCTATCTATCTATCTATCTATCTATCTATCTATCTGAGAGAGAGAGAGAGAGAGAGTAAGCACAAGCAGGGGGAGTGGCAGGCAGAGGGAGAAGCAGGCTCCCTACTATGTAAGGATCCCAATGCAGGACCCTGGGATCCCAGGACCCTGGGATCATGACCTAAGCTGAAGGGAGAGGCTTAAGTGAGCCACCTAGGTGTCCCTAAACCTGTAACTTCAAATACCACCTTTACATTGGTGACTTTGATTCTCTCTGACTCATACAGACCCTCCTTCCAAGCCCCAGAACCATTTCTGTATACTCTTGGATATCCCACAAACTGAGCATATCTGGAAGATGATTTATTATTTATTCTCCAAATTTCTTGTCTCTTTTTATAGCTTCTACATCAGTAAAAGTCACAACTGTCCATGTAGAAACTCAAAGATTTGTCTACCTTACATTCCATTCTCCATCATCCTTACTTATAGTCACTCATTAAGAGCTAGATATTCTATCTCCTTAATATATCATCTGTCATTATATCCTCTATTTTTCTCTCTTTTTCTTTCTCAGTGACTGATATTATTAAAAAGAGTTCTAGACTGCCTTTCCTCTTCTAGTCCTCTACACTGTTGTCGTAGAACAGCAGCTCAAGTCACATCCCTGCTTAAAATCTTAAAGTTCCTTAATATTTCCCTATAGCTGTAGAATAAATTAATCCTTCCATCTAACTTCTCTTTTGTTTTATTATTCCTATTCATTTATCTGTCTTTCTTCAACCCCGAGACCACAAACTTGGTCCAAATCAATGTCATATCTTTCCTGAGCAAATGGAGTCTTGCTATTGTTCTATGGTCATTCTTGCCTCTTCATAATCTATTCTCCACATGGTATCCAGTGTAATTATTTAAAAATATCATTCCTCTGTAAAACCCTTAATAGTTCTCTGTGAACTAAAAACAAAATACAGTCTTTAACGTGCCCATGGGACACTGCATGAGCTGGCCCCTCCTATCAGCCCAACCTGACCTTACTTTGCTCTCATCGTTCCTCAATATGCTCCAACCACAATGGCTTTTCTTCAGGTCTGCAAATGTGCCTAGTTCTCTCTTTCCCCAGGGTCTTCCCACACACTGTTTTCTCTGCCTAAAATATTCTTCCTTTCCTTTTCCCTCACTAAGTCTTACTTATCCTCTGGGTATCATCTTCCCAGATAACTTGTGGTTTTTCAAAAATGCCAGGCTATTTATGTCACCATTCTTTGCTATTTTTATTTTCTTAGTCTTTCCCCCATCCAACATCTTGTTACTCTGTCCTAAGGAACTCAAGTTCACGAGAAGTTTTCTCATTCAGGAACACTTTCTGAAAACCTCAAGCTGACTTGGATATCCCTCCTCTGTGTTTCTGTGGATTATGATCTAACTCTGTGCACCTCATTTCAATTAAAGTCTCCTGAGAGATTTTTCTGTATTGAATTTCTCCTTACTAGTGAAAATATTAACCAGCCACGTTGATTCAGTATATAGTATGCAGTGGTGAGTTTCTTGGGAATTCAGTTTTAAAATTCCGGGCAGTCTGAAGTCAGAACTTTACTTTTATTGCTCAAACTTAGTGATTTTCTCCAGTGACCCATAGCACAAAAAGTCATAAGGACCACTTGCTCAACTGAACTTACAGTTACATTCCTTTGGGGTAAAATTATTTTGGATGAACCTGAGTTTTGCTAGACTCATTTTTTTTTTCTTTTGAGATTTGGAGAAGTTGTAGGAGAAGGGGAGATATTAGCTTTGTTTTTTTATTTTGTTCTTATTCTTATTTCAATAACTTCATATTTGAATGGCTCTTATGCAAAAATGTTTGCTTATCCTTATATTTTACTACCTTTGGTTTTACTGTAAGTCCCTGTCAGTCAATTTTCATAGAGGTGTGAAGTTGGTTTCTCCTTTATACATGGCAGAGGCACTGGTAGCTTTTTGCAGGAAGAATTACTGGGTCATTTAAATTACTGGGTCAATTCTCCTGGGAGGTATGGGTATGGGTCAGGGTGGTTTTCATTAGGTAGTTCCATTTTGTGGTTGGCAATTTCAAAATATTCTACCTAAACTGATTCAGGTATCACTTTACTATCTGCAGTATTCAGAAGAAGCTTTTAGAATGTAAGTAATCATACTGGTAAAAAAAAAAAATAGACTCAGATTTAACCTTAGAAGTCATTACAACTTTTTTTTTGCTGGGAAGGGATGAAAAACATGATTTTTCTTTTTTTTAAGATTTTATTTATTTATTTGACAGGGGGAGAGAGATCACAAGTAGGCAGAGAGGCAGGCAGAGAGAGTGGGGCAAGCAGGCTCCCTGCTGAGCAGAGAGCCCGATGCAGGGCTCGATCCCAGGACTCTGAGATCATGACCTGAGCCGAAGGCAGAGGCTTAACCCACTGAGCCACCCAGGCGCCCCAACAAACATGATTTTTCTTATTTTGAAAGTATCAAGAAAAACCTGTTGTATGACTGAATATTGAGATGCCCAGGTAAGGCGTTTCATGCTGCTCACCTTATTGAAGCACAAGGGTTTTATTAAAAGACTTACCAGAAAGATGTTATAAATGATTAACTAGTCATACAATGAGGGAATGATGGTCATAGTTGCATTGTTAATATATGCACATGCAATACCAATTGGATTTAGAGTGCAAGGTACTAATCTTACTTGCCCATTATTAATATCATTTTAACTGGGTGCAATGTTGCTTTGAGAGATTCTGAAATAGCTACTACCATTTCTTCAATTCTGAAGAAGCAATTGTTATGAATGGAGGAGAGCAGGGAATATAGATGCCCTCTCTCACCCTCCTTCCCCCACTTTCTTTCTCTGTTTTCCTTCCTTGTAGTCTAATAATTTTATTAGGTATGTATCTGTGTCAATGATTGAATATTTCTAAGTTGCTAAGCTAACAGAATGCTATAAACAACCTTGGAGCTCAAATTTATTCAAGTTTTAATGGTTCCCCTTGGATTACATGCCCTCTTTGGGCTAGTCACTCTGTAGACTCAGTGTGATTCTTTTTTTTTTTTTTAAGGTTTTATTTATTTATTTGACAGAGAGAGAGATCACAAGTAGGCAGAGAGGCAGGCAGAGAGAGAGGGGGAAGCAAGCTCCCTACTGAGCAGAGAGCCCCATGCAGGGCTTGATCTCAGGACCCTGAGATCATGGCCTGAGCCAAAGGCAGAGGCTTTAACCCACTGAGCCACCCAGGTGCCCTGACTCAGTGTGATTCTTATGCTGATGTCTGGATCTGGGGTGGAGCAGACCCAATAGCCAAATGGCATGGACTACAAATAGGGATTAAATGACTTTATAATAAATAAAGAACCAGAAAAAGTAGAAATGGATGTTAGGAAGGCAAAAAGAATATGTCCTAATACGCTCTAATTTCAAGGTATTTTTGATCCACATAAATTTTTCTTTTGATACATAGAAATTTAAAAACTCTCCTATTGAGTTTTATGCCATTATGCCATTATGAGAGACCATATATTTACTCTCTCCTAAGCAGGAGAAAACCAAAATTTATATCTAGTGGCATTGAACTCCAAGTCAATACAAGGTAAGGTTCACTCACCTTGATTAGATTCAACATAGCTTTTCATAGTCTGGAGACTTGTGGATAAAATGCTTAATGCAACTACTGTAAAACCACTCAACTTCCCAGGACCAGGAAAATAAGAAAATTCAAATATAAACTCGTATCTGAAGTTTACAACTTCATAGAATATAGCATATTCTTCTAAAGTTAAGAGAGCAAAAATTTACCAATCTGGCTTCTGTTTTTTCTTCTTGTTCATTTTTCATTATTCTCCATTACTACATTGCAGTTGGGTATTAGGAAGACACTCATTTAAGGGTTGTGCTCATTTGGTGCAGATTTGGAAATCTGAGGAATATGTTAGCATTTAAATAATCATAAGTCTGTGTTTTTCAGGTTTGGTGTTTATCTGGGAGTCTTGGTCAATTGTTGTTAACTCATGGTCTAATAACCGAAGTCAGATCTTGTCACATTGTTGTTCTTAAACTTAAACCATGGCTTGGGATTGTCCATCACTTTTAAGTTCGGTGCCTTCTAGCCAAACCTCAAACCCTTAGATTTATGGTTTCCATGTTAGCTAATATCTTGGGTCAATGGAAAGCCTGCTTGGGAGGAAGGCATGATCCATTCCTACTTATAGGCTACATCCCAATGATGCCCTTTACAATGAGGGTAATTGTCACTGTGGTCAGCTAGGGAGTGACAAGCAGAGATGCTTAGAAGGGCCTGGGGAAATCAGGAAATATCTCCTCCCAGGTCCCCTCCCACTTTGTTCCCAGCCTTTTTATCTTTGCTCTCAGGTCCTTCAGTTTAGGTCAGATCATTTGACCGAACAAAATGCACAATGATCTAGGTGTTCAGTGACCTTAAATTTCTGGCCAAAGGCAGATAGAGTCACTCTAGCAAAAACCCATTTTCTTATCTTTCTGTCTTCTTCAATCTAAGTTTTGTCTTTCTCATTGGATTTTGCCAAGAGCTTTGAGAAATTGTAATCACAAACCTGATACTTTTTTATGAAATCACTCAAATTCCAGGCTCAGTGAAGCATAGTCTTCATATCTCCTGGGACAACAGGCACCAGCTGAATCAGTTGCTTTCCCGCCATATACAGGAACTTCCAGTTTGAATTTCTCAGTTCAAAACAGGGATCTCATCACTGCTCAGAACTCCATCTGGGTGTACATAAGCCCATGTTTTAGGATTCATCATGTATAACATTCTATTTCCAAGTACTGATTTTTGTATTATTTAGTTGTGTTTTTTTTTTTAAAGACATAAGTGACAGAAATTCAACTCAAATGGACTTACGTAAGAAAAAGCTTTAAGGTGAATCCAGATGTCCAGTGATAGCTTTTTCAGCTTTAACTTTGCCTGTGATGCCTTTATTCTTTGGCAAGATGTCCTTTAGCCATGGAAAATACTCTAGTTCGAATCACCTAGATTAGCAACTTCAGCAAAGAAAGATTCTCATTCCCACTGGTTTTAGCAGAAGCCTTCTGCCATTTCCTGGGTGTATTAGTTTCCTATGGCTGCCATAGCACGTTACTACAAAGTACATGGTTAAAAATAGTAGAAATTTATTGCCCTCCCAGTTTAGGAGGCTAGAAGTCCCAAATCAAGGTGTTGGCAAGGCCATGCTCCCTCTGAAGGGTCTAGGGGAGAATCCTTCCTTGCCTTGTCTAACTTCTGGTGTTCCTTGGCTTGTGATAACATAACTCCAATCTCTACCTCTGTTGTCAGATGGCCTTATCCCCTGCATGTCTAGGTCCAGAGTTCTCTCTTATAAAAATAACAGTCCTTTGAAGAGGTCCCACCCTAATACAGTATGACCTCATTTGAACTTGATTACATCTGCAAAGACCTGATTTCCAAATAAGGTCACATTCTGAGGTTCTGAGCAGACATGAATTTGGGGGGAACATTATTCAAACCAGTACATTAGGCATCACCAAGTTCTTTCTCTTTCTAGAGCCTTTGCTCTTGCAAAAGTAACTAAAATTCTATCACTTCTTAAATTAAATGTCATCTCCTTAAAGAGGCATATAATCTAAGTAATCTCTTCTCATTATTTTCTATAGTATGTCTTTTGGTTTCTTTCTTTGTACTTACCACAACACATAATGATTTGTTTCTTCTCCTTCAGAAGAATACCACCTTCCTGAGATTGCAGAGCCCTTGTCTGCTTTATTTACTCTTTTATCCTTAGTATCTGACAATAAAAAGTGTTGAAGAAATAAATGATGGACAAATGGATGGATAGATGGATGGATGGGTGGATTCATCCGAGTGGGTGGATGAATAAAATATCTGAATATAAACAACAGGCATTTTCTACTTAATTATACTCTGTCAACCAATGTTTTGCACTTTGCTTTGATAAATGATGATTATATTTTATATACTTGCCTGTTTGTATCTAAGTCAGCATCTGTAGAAAATATTGAAGGTCTTCTATGTGAGGTGATGTTTAGGAGAGAAAAATGACAACAACTTAAATTCAATTCAACTTAAATTCAATGTCCCCAAAGCTTATAATTTTAGAAGAAACAGATAAAAAAAACACAATGATCATCCTTAGAATTTTTTTCTAATGATGGTATTAATTCAGCCGCTTCTACCTATTAAAAAATGTAAAATTTAGGTTCATATGTAGTTCACATTTATACTGAGCAGCAATAACAATCCTCTCTCAGAAGGTCTGGCACATAATAAACACTCAATAAATATTAATTGGATAAATTAATGAATAAGTAGTTTGTAAAATGCCTGTAATGGAAGTTGGAAGCAAAGGAATACAGTCATTATTTCTAAGGAACAGACAAAGTATTTGCAGAGCTTAAATTGATAAGAACCATTAACACCCACAATGTTCATGAAGTGTTTTCCTACCAGAATTCCTGGCTAAACTAACCAGTATATGGCATGGTCTATCTTGCTATTTGAAAATGTTTGGGAGAAGGATCCAAAAATGACTGCAGACTTAGCTGAGTTTCTCTCTTTTTAATTTGGGGACATTCCATGACCCCTTTCAAAGAAGGATTGATTAGTAGATGTTTAAAAAATTAATTCTTCCATCTTAATAAGCAAGACAAACTTAGTAGTACTCTGGAAAATGTGACATGAAAATAGCAAATTTCATATAACCTGTGGATTATACTACAATGGGATATTTAAAATATATACATATTCTTATTCTCTGATAGATAAGGGGAGTGAAATTTGGCTTTTTTGACATACTACTAAACATGTCTCATGACAATTTGAGCCATGGTGTTGGCAGTTTTCTCGGCAAAAAGCCTGAGGCTATATTACTAATTTATCAGCCTTACCATGCATATCTGAGCTTACTTTCTATAATTCTCTTGCTCTCTTTCTCTTGGACCTTATATTTATTCTCCATATTAGGAGTTAACAGTGTTTCTCCTTTTTCATGCACCTGCCTTTACATGAATAATTTTATTCATCACTGTCCAGGAAGCCTTTGAAAATTCCTTTGTTGATCAGTTACACAGCTGTATCCTGATCCCAAGACCACATTGAAGGCCCTTAATAACATACTCTCTCACAGCTCCTATTGTCCATTATAGGAAGTTCCCCCCATTGCATGTATGTTTCTTGCAAATAATTTTTTGAGTTTTTGACATGATTCTGAACCGTCAAGCTGGCACTTTATTCTCCCAGAGATGAGGGAGCAGGAGTGATTAGATTTTCCCTCCCCTCCTCTTCCTATTTGCCCAAATCTGTGAGCTCTTCAGAGAGGAGTCATTCCGACACGTGTCACAGGCACTGTCAATTAGGTTAATAGACAAGCAGGCAGGGCCCTGGCATTAAACTGTGTCATTTGTCGATGCTGGTATACTCAGAATGAAAGCAAGAGAGTCAGAATCTCTCTGACTCATGGTGTGTTCTTTCTGAAGAATGCATTGTGATTTTTAACAGAGAAAGGAAGGAATTCAGACAAAACAAGGGAAGGAAGAATTTGTTATTTCTTGTTATTTGTTCTTGAAATTTGTTATTTTCCTGGTTCTTGTTGCCAAGATTGTAACTTTAATTTATAAGACAAATATAAACCTAATTATATATCATTTAAAATTTAATTTGGAGTAACACTGTATCTTTGGAGTCCAATTCTCTATTTTGAGGCAAACATGAAAAACATGAGAAAAATAGGAACTATAGGGAGGACCGTAATGCAAATTCTATTACTTGTGTGTGTGATGAATAAAATTAGACTTTATTCAATTATATCAATTTTTAAATTATGTCTGCTGAATATTAATTATGATATTATAATAAGGTGTGTTATGATTTTAACAAAATATGGGCAAGAACATAAGCATAAGGCACAGATAAGTATAAATTGGACCCCCAAATTATTATATAACAATGATGTTGTCAATATACAGCTTAAAACCTAGGATCACACCCCATGGTGTCATCTACAAATAAGCTGAAAACACAAACCATCAAATTAAAAAGACATGAGAAACCCAAAGTTAGGCTGAGGGGATCATTTCTTGTTTTTTTCATTCCAGAGTAAAAATGTCCCCACTAAAGCCCACCATCCAAAAAATGTCTATATGGAATGCACTTTAGCTGTGCTGACCCTTATCTTCTTAATGTAATTCTTCTGTCACCAAGAAGATTTTTGGCATGAATATTTCTAAATTCCAAACAGTTAGCTTCAACAATAACAACTACAGACTGTGTGCACCAGTTACCAGCTAGCTCATCAGCGTGACAATTCATGTGAAGACAGCAACCCAAACCCCAATGAACTTTTTTTGATAGTAAGCTAATGCTCATTTAGAGTGAATGTTCTCCTGACTCCTCAGTTGGTAGTGAATATGGTTAAGTATTGGGCTTTATTCTTTACATACAGGTGTGAATAAAATTATAGAAAATGTGAACACAAAATATATTAAACAAGATAGATTCTATATGTTCAAATACTACATTCAAGAAATATCAATGTTAAAGTCATTTTTAGCGGTGTTAATTGAGCACACTATTTATTCCCTGTTTTTTCACTGAAGTGCTTATCGGAGTAAAAATTATTAAAACATGTAAGTGGAATGAATAAAATTAATACTCTATTAATGGGAAAAGAAAACCCAGGAGAGATAAGGAGGGGAAAAACCTAGAATAATTTTCACAGAGAAAAGTGAGTAAAAATCATAATTATTTTGCATCTTAATAGTAATGTCCAAAGTTTATGTTTCTTCAGAGAGCTAAAATGCTTAGGTGGTTAAATTTTAAAGTTAATAATTCTATGTTGCTATATTTTTGATTCAAAAAGTCCATTTATTTTATGGTTATATTTATTTGTTCTGAATAGAAAAAGAGAAAATTCTTACTGGGTTTTTCTACTAGAAATTTCCATTTCTAAAGGAATACTGTATTTTCCCATTTGGTGATTTGGCCATTTTCCTGGAGTCCTTGTATTCTAATATGTTTTTGATGATAAAGGGGCATGTCTCACTGCCTCATCACTTGCTGGAACAGAAGCAGCCTGTACCACTTCTATTTGTAAGACAATTGTGCACCTTCAGACTGGTGGTATGTCAGGAAAATCCATTAGTTAAATACACTGTTTAGAAAATTATGAAATGAAAACAAGCTGTTGTGTCTGTGTGGTTGGGATTTCAAGATTTAGGCAATGGCAACAGGAATCATAAATATTTGTGACTGAATCAAGGTTTCACCAGAAAGATACTCCAACTGGAAACAACCAGGGTTGTCTTCTGTTGACTTAAAGGACTTTGCTCCGGACACCGTTCCATCCTTTACCTTCAAACATCTTTAAAGTTTCTTTTTTAACTGAATTGGCATATAATCTTATAATAATTTCTATCAGAGGAAAGTCTCTTGACCTCCCATTCTTAATCTAGCTTCTGCTCCATTTTTCTGTTCCCTTTATAGCAAAATTTATATAAAAAATATCCATATTCCCTGCATCCAGTTCTCTTCGTCCATAGCTTCTTTAACATACCAGTCATTTCCTTTAACACCAATGAAACTGGTCAAGGTCACAAATGATATCCATGTTCTCCAACCTAGTGTTTAATTTTCTGTTATTTCTCTCACTGACATTTTATGCCCTAAGCAGCATTTGATATAATTGACCCATCCTTTATTAAAAACTTCTCAGCATTTGTCTTGCATAATTAAGTACTGATTTTTATCTTTGACTTCACTAAAGGCTCCTTCTTTCACTCTCTCTCTTCCCCCTCTATCTTTATCTCCCTCCATCTCTCTCTATAGGACTCTCCCTTTTTATATCTACCCTGGCTTCCTAGGTGATTCTATTCAACCCTGTGTCTTTTTTTATGCCTCCCTTCATAAAGGCATTTATTACGCTATTCTCACAGCTATCACCAAAACCCTAAGATTAGATTTGCCTGACTCTCATTTATTGTAGCCATTGGGAGCCATGCACCCATGCATTGTTGCATGTATCAGTGGTTTGCTCTTTAATGTTGTGTGGTATTCCATTCTATGACGATTCTACAGTTTTTATCCTCAGTCTATTGCTGTTGGAAATTTGGGTTGTTTATAGTTTGGAGATACTATGAAAAAGGATGTTATAAATATTCTTTACCATGTTTTTTGTTGGGCATAAGCATTTATGTGTTCAAAAATGGAATTAATTCCATTCTTGGATATAGGTATATTTAGTTTTTGTAGGTACCACCAGAAAGTTTTCTAAAATGTTTGTATCAAGCTGCACTCCTAATCAATGTAAGTGAGTTTTCTTTAATCCAAATTTTCACTAGAATTTGATACTGATTTTTAATATTAGCCATAGTGGGTGCAAAGTGGTATCTCCTGATTTTAATTTGTAGTTTTTCCTAAAGGCTAATGATATTGAGAATCTTTTCATATTTTTAATGTCCATTTTTGTATCTTCCTTCATGAAGTGTCAAATCTTTGCTTCTATTTCTTTTGAATGATTTTTTTGTTGTTAATTTGAAAGTTACCTTTTAGAAGTCATAAAAAGCTTTATGTATTTTATGTATTTGAAATATGATTTTTCAGTCTGTAGTATGCTTGCCTTGATAGTGTCTTTTGATCAGTAGAATTCTTAATTTTAATGAACTCTAATATACTGATTATTTCTTTTATAATTAGTGCTTTTTATTTTTTTATCCTGTTTAAAAAAACCTTTGTCTATTCCAAGGTCATGAAAATATTATCCTCTGGTTTATTTCAGAAGCTGTCATATATAGGTCTATGATGTATTACATTTGTATGCGTTTGAGGTACAGGTGAGGCAGGGGTAAAGGTTCATTATTTTCCATATGGATATACAATTGACATAGTATTACTTATTATAAATATCATTCTCTCCCCCAGTGAGTTTCAATTCTTTGTTATAAATCCGATAATTGTATTTGTGTTGGTGTTTCTGATCTCTCCATGTACTAGTCTATGCTTGTGTCAGACACTGTTGTTTTAACTACTACAGATGTGTGATAAGTCTTGATATCTCATAATGTAAATCTTCCATCTTTTATCTTCTTTGATACTGCTTTTAGTGCTCTAGGTCCTTTGCCTTTCCATATAGATTTTAGAACTAGCTTGAGAATTCTTATAAAAAAAAACAGCAAAAATATTTAACAACCACTGTGACTTTGACCTTTGACATGGCTTGCCTTAAATACAACAATTTGAAGAGAACTGAAATCTTTTGACAATTTTGAGTCTTTTAATTCACAAACGTAGGAAAAAACTATTTTTGGGGGGTCTTTAATTTCTTTAATAATGTTTTATAATTTCCAATGTAGAGTTCTTGAAAAACTTTGTTATGTTTACTATTAGGTATTTGATGTTTTTGATGTTATTGTAAGCGATATTGGGTTTTAAATTTCATTTCCACTTGTTAATTATTACTATATAAAAATACAATTAATTTCCATATGTTGACCTTGTATGCTGTGATCTTGCTAAATGCATTTCTGGAATATGGGAGGTTTTTTGTTTTGTTTTTTTTAGAATTGTTAAAATGTTCTTATAGATTAAGAACATTTAATTAAATGTTTTTTGTGACTAAAGATAGTCTTACCTCTTCTTTTCCAATACGAATATGGAATTTTTGTTTTGTCTTATTTCAGTAGCTTGATTTTTCAGTTTTTCCTGTTGAATAGAAATGATAAGAATAGATTGCTTTGTTCCTAATATTAGGGAGAAAGCATTCAGTCTTTGAACATTAAATATGATGTTAGCTGTGGGTTTTTCGTAAATGAACTTTTTAGAAAGTTTAATTCTATTCCTATATTTCTAGTTTTTTTCTAAATGAATAGTGTTAATGGTTATATAGATTAGGTATTTTCATGTAATGTAATAAATATAAGCATATATAAATAAATCTACAATACATATAAATAATAAATCTATATAAGTATATAATTATTTATAATATATAAATAAATATATACAAATAAATGTATTTATTGTTTAAAATATATTAATACATAAGTATAAATAATATTTTAATATATTATAAAATATATGATATAATGTATAATAAAAATAAATATATAATTATTTAATAATTATATATATTATTAAAAGGGATCAGCTTACATGATTATATAGGCTGAGAAGTCCCACAGTCTGCTGTCTACAAGCTGGAGGTGTAGGAAAGCTGGCAATAGTAGTTTGGAGAATCAAAGGGTTGATGGTGTAGGTCCCAGGTGAGGGCAGAAGACTGCTGTTTCAGCTCAAACAGGCAGAAAGAGAGAGAAAATTCAACCATCCAATCTTCCCCCACCTTTTTGTTGTATGCAGACCTTCAACAGGGTAGATGATGCTCGCCCATGTTGGAAAGGACAATCTGCTTTACTCAGTCCAATTCAAATGCTGATCTTTTCTGCAACCACCCTTATAAAATGACTCAGATATATTATTTAACCAGATATCTGTGCATTCTGTGACTCAGTTGACACATAAAATTAACCATCATAGTCATTAAATATTATAATTTTAGACAGTGCTGAATTTGATCATTGAAATTTTGTTACAGACATTATATGCATCTGTATTCATGAGAAATATGTGTTCTGTCATTTCCTTTCCTGTAATATCTACTTTTTAATATTAGGGTAATATTGGCCTTCTTCAATTTCCTGGAAACATTTGTGTAAAAATGGCATTATTTCTTTAAGAATGTAGTAAAATTCAAAAGTGAAACCTGAAGTTGTTTTTGTTGGAAGATTTTTTTAAACTATGAATTCAGTTTCTTTAATAGATATATAGCTATTCAGATTATCTATTTATTCTTGACTGAGCTTTGGTAGTTTATGTTTTGTTAAAGAAATTTGTACATTATTTAAGTTGTCAAAATTATTGGTACAAAGTTGTTTACAGTAGTCCCTTACTAATTTCTGAAAGTTTGAAGGATCTGTGGTGATATCCCTCTTTAATTCTGATATTGGTTAATTGTGTCTTCTCTTTTTTTCCTGATCAGTCTAACTTGAGGTTCATTAACTTTATTGATCTCATCAAAGAGCCAGTTTTTGGTTTCATTGATTTTCTCAGTTCGTTTTTCTGTGTCCTAGTTCATTAATTTGTTCTTGTCCATGTGGTCTAAGCATTAATTCTCCATGCTTTCAGTTTTCTAAACTTATGGAGAATTTTTTAATGGCCCATAATGTGGTCTATTTAGTGACTGTGCCAAGTGCACTTTGAAAGACTTTATATTTTGCCATTGTTGGGGAAGTGTTGTATACATTTCAGTTAGGTAAATTTGGCTAATAGTGGTTGCTCAGTTCTTTCATATACATTTGATGGATTTCTCGCCAACTTCTCATAACCATTATTTAGAAAGGAATATTGAAATTTTCTAATATAATCATGGATTTACAAAATTTTCCTTTTAGTTTTATCAGTTTTTGTTTTATATGTGTGAAAGCTGTTATTAGACTCATGTGTTATAGGGTTGCTATGTCTTCTTAATGAATTGATACTTGCTCTTGTGAAATATCTTTTTTGCAATAATCTTTTTCTTTTTTTAAAGAGAGACCCAGAGAGAGAAGGTTAGAGAAGTGGGGAGGAACAAAGGGAGAGGAAGAGAGAAAATCTTAAGCAAGTTCCAGTGCACAGAGCCTGACGTGGGACTTGATCTCACAACCCTGAGCTAAAACCAAGAGTCAGACACTAAACTGACTGAGCCACCCAGGTGCCCTTTTGTAATAATTTTTGTGTAAGGTCTACTTTGTCAGATACTGATGTAGTCATCTAGTTGTCTTTTCTTCCATTCAGTAAAATTCATCCCACAGAAAAATTCTCCCATCTTACTATACAGTTTCATAATTTTACAAGCACATATACTTGTATACTTCTGGCATAATCAAGATAGAGAACAGTTCACAGCCCATCCCCAAATTTTCCCATGTCCCTTTATAGTTAACTCTTCCCTTCACTAGCCCCCATGACAACTGATCAGTTTTCTGGTCCTAGAATTTACCTTTTCTATAACGTCCTACAAATGGAATCATAGAATATGTTGCTTTTTGATTATGCATAATTTTCTTAACATCATGTTGGTGCATGGGCCAGTGTTTTGTTCTTTATTTGTTGTTGAGAAGTATTCAGTTTTATGGCTATAGCAACATCATTGTCACCAATTTTCCAATAATGCTCTTTCCAAGTTCTTGACTATTCAGTCAAACTTTTAGCCACTGGACAAGAGTCAGTATATATTTGTACCTCTAGTCATCTGTTCTTTGAGGCAAATGAACAATTAGTTGCACTGCTTGAAATTCTGCCCACTGGCAAGATTTCCCTTCACAGTTGCCCTTAAAAGGGCAGTAAAGCTATTGTGATGCAGTTATTTACTTTGACATATCTTAAAGCTGGGGGCACCTGGGTGGCCCAGTTGGTTAAGCGTCCAACTCTTGGTTTCAGCTCAGGTCATGAAGTCAGGTCATGGAATCAAGTCCCACCTTGGACACCATGCTAGGCATGGAGCCTGTTTGGGATTCTCTCTCTCCTTCTCCCTCTTCCTGCTCCCCTGCTCCACCCCCCCACCCAAAATAAAGAAAATCTAAAAAAAAAAAAAAAAAATGAAACAGACATTTTATTCTTCAGTCAACTGAATAGTTGTTACAATAGTTACAGCAAATTCTTCATGAGGTCACAGGTGTAGGTTGAGAGAGAGAAGGCAATCTAGCAAGAATAGGAAACATGAAAATCTGAGTTACTTTCTCAGTAATTTATTCGTGCATTCAGGATCTAGTCATGCCTGATTCCATATGCATTACTTCTTGATGATGAAGTTCAGTGATGCATGCGCAGCTTTATGGCTGGGTGGGCCAACAACTCATGTGCATAGGCAGCTCTTAGGGCATGATAACTTGGTGGCCTATGATCAAGTGCTCAGTCTTCAGTAGGATCCAGTGGTAAGTCAGAAACTGTATGCAAAAAGGTAGGATAATTATTGCCAAAGAATGCCATAGCTTGGTTCCAAAATTCTCAAGGCATGAACAGGTTTATTCTGGGTCCATGCTCGCCATGGGCTGCCTCCAGCATGTAATAAGTGCTGCAATAGACGCTAAGTCAGGCCCATTCTCTCAGGATGAAATTCCTGAAATGCCTCTGACAGTTGAGGTTAGTTTGAGGTCTCCTTAACAGCCTTGCTGAACTTTTTCCTTTCTTTCTCTTTTTTCTTTTTTCTTAGATTGCGTAGCTGTCTAGGATACTTCTTGCAACCTCCCTTTCCTCTCTCCTTCACTTGGAGTCACACTTGCATTGTAGACTGACTCATCGTCCAGCCTCTCCTGACTCTTTTCCTATTTTCTGTTACACAGTATTTCTCCTACTAAAATCCTTGCATGTTTAATGTTGTTATAGAATCTGCTTTCAACTACTTCCTCTCAGTTCAAGCAATTGTCTTCTCTGCCCAGGCAACTGCAATAGGTTCCTAACTAGTCTCCATATAATCCTCTAGCCCCCAAAATCTATTCACTGGTACTTTTATATTTCTACTATTGTGGATTTGAGGACCAAGAGATCTCTAATAGTCACCAAGTTTATAGTTTTTTTCCAGACATATAAGTTGATATGTAACTATTATGAAAATTTAAAGTGTCTTGCTCTAAGCAGAATACTTTGTGGCTACATAAAGAAATATGAATTGCAGCTCCTTTCTTTGAGAAATCTTACAATTGACAGATTTATCTATATAATTATGATAAATATACAATTAATATATATATGTGTGTGTATGAATAATTGCTAAAGATAATGTATATTTTCATAAATTCAGGGCCTTTATCCTTCATGTTCATTAATCTTTCCCAGATTTTAGAACTGTACTTTGTATACAGCAATTCCTCAATAAATATTTGTGAAAGGAGTTAGTAAGATAAAACACAACCAATTACAGGGTCATTCCTTCATTCAATGAATATATACTGAGCATCAGCTATGTGTCAGGCACTATTCTAAGTGTTAGAGATGAAGAAAGAAATAAAACAGGCAAACATAATTGGCTATAAATCTTATATTTCTACATGTGTGGGACAGATATTAAATAAAATAAATTAATCAAGGAAATGATAGCTTAGATAGTGATAAGCATCATGATGGAACATAAAGCAGGAAAGAGCAAGAGGAAGAGTCATGTTAATGGTGGGCCTCACTGAGAAGATGACCTTAGGGGGCGCCTGGGTGGCTCAATCGTTAAGCGTCTGCCTTTGGCTCAGGTCATGATCCCAGAGTCCTGGGATCAAGTCCCGCCTGCATTGGGCTCCTTGCTCAGGAGGGAGCCTGCTTCTCCCTCTCCTCCCCACTCCTGCTCTCTCTCTTACCATCTCTCTCTCTCGCTCTCTCAAATAAATAAAATCTTAAAAAAAAAAAAAGTACAGAGAAAGAATTGGGAGGTTGTGGGGGTTAGCTAAGCAGCTATTTGGAGGGAAGATCATTCCAGGGAGAAGGAAGAGCAAGTACAGGTGCCCTAAGACAGGAGCATGCTTTCATAGGCCATTGTCAGAATTTTGGGGTTTACTCTGAAAGAAATGGAAAGCTTTTGGAGGGTTTGATTTAGGGTGATGTGATCATACAAATGCAGTAGAACCTCACAGACAGGGAGGAAGAGTAGCAGCTGGCCCATCTTTGTGGAAGAGATCAATTTCCAGCAGACAGAGATCCTGATTTATTTATTCATACCACAAATGCTTACCGAGCCACTACCAGTTTGTCAGCCACTAAGTATGAGGACTCAGGTTAAGAGAATTAGGTGACTGATGGGAATACTGACGGGAAGGAATCAGTAGAGTAGATGGTTAAAGTTATTAGGGAGGGTATGAGGGTTAATTGACGGCAGAAGTTTCTGAGGAAGCTGGAAGAGGTGAAATCCTGGGCTTAATTGGAGGCGCATTCTCTCACTGCAGACCTAGAGGTTTTAGAGTTGGGTGTTGAGTCAGTGCCTGTTTGATGGCATTATTTTCTCTGGGAAGCAGGAGACCGGGTCTCTGCTGAGAGTGCAGGAGGAAGTTGAATGCTCTGATAATTTATTCATGTGCTCAGTGATTGGAAAGTCTCTGAGCATGAGTCTTTGTTGTGGCCAGTTCTGTTGGTGCCGTCTGTCTAAAACTGAAAGGAATTAAAAACCAAGCTCTGTGGTCTTTATAATAATGACTGATTAAAAACTAGGGGCTGAATAACAAAGCGTTATTGGATATATGCATAGATAGATAGATGATTAAGTAGACTTAGATTTCCCAACAATTTCCCTGGCTGCTGTGGCATGTAACATGGGGTGTATCTTTAATACTCCCAAGAATTCTGTATGACAGTGTTTTATTTTATGATCCCACTTTCTATGTGGAAACTCTGAGCATCTAAAGGATAAGTAACCTTCTATACTTCACCATAGCAGAGCTAGAATTGGAAACCAGGTTTGTTTGACTCTCGAGCCCATTTAATTGTCATTTAGTTCTATGCCCAGAAAACATGATCCAGAGTAGCAAATCCTAAATAAGAGAGAAGCATAAACTATTATAAGGAAGGAGCCCGGAGGAGAGCAATAAACAATACTCGGGAGTAGGAACACAAGCTGTTTGGGAAAAGCAGTGGGGTGCTTACCAGGGAAGGTAAATTCCTTTAGGAAAGGAAAAGCAGTGAAGGGGTAGCTCATAATAATTTTCAAACACATGGACCTTTCTCTTTTTGGAGAGAATCAAAATGTCAAAGTATCAAAAGTACATTGATATTGTTGATATCAATATCAACATTGATATTGATCAATATCATCAATAATGATATTGATTAAACATCAATAATCAGAACAGAGCAACATGCATCACTTCACGGTGTGTACTGGCTACCACAGGAGTTAACTAGCACAGTTCCTGTTGACTGTCTAGTTAGGGAGACCTCCCCTATGGTACTGTAATGCTGTGCAAGAACCCATTACAGAGTAAGTAGTCTAGGAATGCAGAAGAGGAACACCCAAACTAGACGAGGGAGGGGTGGATATGGGAGATGCTGAGAAGGTGGGGGAACAAGGTACTCACAGAGAACTGCTTAAACTTTACTAAATAAGCCTGAAGAGTAAAATTCAAGCCAAGAGTGGCGAATGTGCCAGAGCTGGGCGGGGACCAAGTTCCCAGGACATTTTTACTTCTTGTTGTGAGGCTGTGAGCACCTTAGGAGCCAGAACTGAATCCTGTTCACCTCTGCCTAGCATCATGCTTGAAACCTGGTTGACTCTATAAACATGCTGATAAAGAAATGGTGTTTTATTCCGAAGGCAAAAGAGATATTGCAGGATAAAGTACAGAGGAGTGGCATAATTAGATTTGTGTTTTAAAAGGCTTGAGGGATTCCAGGTGGCTGAGGCAGAGGCAGGATGACGTCCAATGCATTTGGCATGTGGTGGGGGTGGGGACCTCAGGCTCAGGAAAAGGTCAGTGCGGGGAGCAGGGAGAGATCAGATTCGGGGAAGTCCTCCTGATGGTGCTCTTTCAATGCCAAAATGAGCAGTTTGGACTGAAATCAGGTAGGAAAATTAAGAGCCATTATAGGGCAATAGATTGAAAGCAATGTCTTAGAAAGCTTGATTAGACAATGTATTATAGGGCAAAAGCCTACAGGTTGAGTGTTCAGTTTGGGGGCTTCATGGAGGTAATTATGTACTGGAAAGTAGAAGTTCAAACCAGGGTCTTGAAGGCAGGAATAAGGAGGGTGAGATGAATTTTGAAAAGAAATTAGCACTTGGTGATTGTATTTATATTTTCATTTATTCATAATTATTCAGTTTATTCATTAGTATGTCATATTGTTCTAGAGAGAACTTAAGTGACATATAAACAAGAGAAAATGAGTTAAAATCAGGTTTTGATCCTGAGGAACAGTTACCATTGTGCTGAACAGAAATTTACATGTGAATAACAAGGAGGGATAAATTTAATTTGTGCATAATGATAGTAATGTAAAAAAACAATAGAAAAATGGGGCACCTGGGTGGCTCAGTGGGTTAAGCCTCTGCCTTCAGCCCAGGTCATGATCTCAGGGTCCTGGGATCAAGCCCTGCATCGGTTTCTCTGCTCAGCAGGGAGCCTGCTTCCCCTTCTCTCTCTGCCTGCCTCTCTGCCTGCTTGTGATCTCTCTCTCTGTGTCAAGTAAATAAATAAAATCTTTAAAAAAAACAATAGACAAACTGCGGAAAGAACCAAAATGCCCCTCAACAGATGAATGGATAAAGAAGATACAGTAAATATATACAATGGAATATTATGCTTCCATCAGAAAGGATGAATATCCAACTTTTGTATCAACATTGATAGGACTGGAAGAGATTATGCAGAGTGAAATAAGTCAAGCAGAGAAAGCCAATTATCTTATGGTCTCACTTACCTGTGTAGCATAAGGAAATGGCCCTCACAATGGAGGGCATTGTGAGAAGGAAAGGAAGGATGATTGGGGGGAAATCAGAAGAGGAGATGAACCATGAGAGACTATGGACTCTGAGCAACAAACTGAGGGTTTTGGAGGGGAGAGGGCGGGGAGTTGGATGAGCCTTGTGGTGAGTATTGCATGGAGCAGTGGGTGTGATGCATGAATAATAAATCTTGTAACACTGAAAAAATAAAATAAACATTTGGGGAAACAAAACAATAGAAAAATGTTTATTACAGAAGTACAACATGCCAGTCATTCTTCTATTTTTAACTTATATTATTTCTAGCACAGCCCTGTGGTACAGGCTTTACTACTAATCCCATTTTGCAGCTGAGGAAACTGAGTCTTGGAGGTTATATAAGTTGCCCAAGGTCATCACAGGGGTATAAATGATAAGACTTGGATTCAAACTAAGCTGAATGAGTCTACAGTCACACTTGGAATCAGCGTGTGATACTTTTCTCCCCTTTTCCTGTGATCATTAGTTGACAGCTGGGCGTCCAAGTGGAAATGTCCCTGGAAGAGGTCTGTGGAACTAGAATTTGGCTGAAGGGCTTAGACAAGATGATTTGCCTTCAGGAGTCAGCAGTATGGTAGTGATATTGCTGTTAAAAGCGTGGACTGTACTTTCAAGTAAATGAGAGAAACACATCAGTGGAGAGTGGATCTGAAAATATTTAAAACATTGCCATTTTAGAAGGTGCAGGAAGTTTCTGCATTTTAGGGTAGATGTTGATTTTTTTTTTTTTTTTTTTTCCTTTCTGGGAGAGGTCACTTTGGAGTGTTATTTTAGTCAAATGGCTACAAATTAAGTTAAGTACTTAGTGTTTGAAATGCATCCTACAGACTTGATTTACTGAGTCCTTTCTGCTTGGTGACATATATTAGGTTGTTTAGCAGGGATACTCTTCTTAAATATGGACTTATATTTCTATATCTCTGAAAATTGCACTTTGGGAAGAGGTGCGTGTGTGTGTGTGTGTGTGTGTGTGTGTTTTCTGAACAGGAGGCCATGAGAAATCAGGCTTACCGACCAACTAGAAAAGTGAAGGGTGTATTTGGGTGCAAGAGGCTGAAAAAGCAGTGCCGGATTCTTCTGGATTATTTTCTTGTGCCCTCAGTATGCTGTAATTTTGAATAAACTATATTGAACTTTGGGATAGACTCCTGGACTTTGTAATTGCATTCTCAGGACAATGGGAAATATCTTAACAGATGCCTTTTTTTTTAGTCTCAACTCTAACCATGCAAAAGCCACTTAACTTTTTCTCTGAATCTACAATGATATAAATAGTGGTATTTACCTCATAGGGTCTGACATATGTAAAGCTCTTAACTCTGAGTCCTGGCACAGAATAGCTACTCCACAAGTGCTAGCCTTTGACTATTACTACTAATAATAATCATAATACCTGATATGCAGTGAGTATTTACAATATGCAGTCAATATACTAAATACTTCTTGTGCATTCTTTTTTTTTTAAGATTTTATTTATTTAAAAAAAAAAGATTTTATTTATTTATTTGACATAGAGAGAGAGAGATCACAAGTAGGCAGAGAGGCAGGCAGTCAGAGAGGGGGAAGCAGGCTCCCTGCCGAGCAGAGAGCCCAATGGGGGGCTCGATGCCAGGACCCTGAGATCATGACCCGAGCCAAAGGCAGATGCTTTAACCCACTGAGCCACCCAGGCGCCCCTTCTTGTGCATTATCATTCAATCTCCATAAAACACTATGATATAGATATTGTTATCCTCATTTTAGCTATGAAGAACCCGAGGCATAGAGAGTTGTAGTGACTTCCCCATAGCCACAAGTAATAGGTGGTAGTTCGGGGATTTAAACCCATGCCATCTGATACTGTAGCCTAATCACTTCTGTCATCTTAAGCTAATCATCTTCCAGCAGGAAAGAAACCTTAGTGTGGAATAGGAAATTAATTTTTTTCCTCTGGGTTCTAATAGATTTGATTCTGGATTCTAAGCTGTGGCTTTCCCACTCTTATATGCTGAGCTGTGTGAAAACCTCCTAAGTGCTAGGTTTGGAACAGTGGGCCCTAAAACTAGTATTGTCTTAGAGCCATATCATCATTATTTTTTGTGTCATCTGAACTTCTGCAGGAGTGGGTTAAACATCTCAGTGTGCTTTAGCTTTACTTGGGAGAATGATACAAGTATAAGCCAAGTACATCAGCCTGAAATCGCCAGTTATGAGATGGTGAGGAAGGGTCTGTAGGACTCTGTGGCCGTAATTGTTTAGACCATCAAAGTAACAGCCATTATGGACTTGCGGAACATATTCAACATTGATGTAGCAAGAATTCCCTGAAATTATTTGAGAAGGGGAAATTAACAGAGGATTGGATTTCCTTTCATTAGTGGAAGAGGGTCTGAAACAATTATTTGAGATTATTTTTTAGGCCTTTACAGTAGTGTGCTGTAATATTACAAATTTAAAGGCAATATTTAGATTGGGCTTGTTCTTCAGAGGCAACCAATATTTAGACTATAACGTGAGTGGTGTCCTCTAGGATTGGGTAATGCAGCCACCAAGTTTGAAAAAAAGTATTACTCTGAAAATTAGAGAGGCTACAGACCCTTGAATTGCATAAAAATCAATGTCACCATTATTTAGTACCTACTAGGGACTAGGCATTTTACATTTTTCTTATTGCTAATCCTTATCACAATGCTGCTAGTTAGCTATTATCATCCCTATTTTACTGAAATTGAGACTTAAAGAAGTTAAGCAAAAAAAAAGGGAGGTTAAGTGACCTCCTCAGGGTCACATAGATAATAAGTAGTGAAGATGAACCTTTTTTAAAGGTTTTATTTATTTGACACAGAGAGAGAGATCACAAGTAGGCAGCAAGAGAAGAGGAAGCAGGCTCCCTGCTGAGCAGAGAGCCCGATACGGGGCTTGATCCCAGGACCCTGAGATCATGACCTGAGCCAAAGGCAGAGGCTTTAACCCACTGAGCCAACCAGGTGCCCCCAGAGTCTCGCCTTTTTTGATCATACTAACCTACCAGGACCAAGTGCTAGGCAGAGGAAAAAGAATCGATATAGGAAATCAGGGTTTGGTAGGAAGTAGGAGAGGCAGACTAGTTGAGGGCAATGGAAGCTGTGGGAATTTCAAGATGGAAGTTGTGATCAGTGATATGAGATGCCACAGAAAGTCCAATAGCACAAAATAAAAGCAGAATTTCCTAATGACAGGAAATCCAATCCTCTGTTAATTTCCCCTTCTCAAATAATTTTAGGGAATTCTTGCTACATCAATGTTGAATATGTTCCGTAAGTCCATAATGGCTGTTACTTTGATGGTCTAATACCTTTAGCATTATGGAAGCCACATTTACCTATTAGAAATGATAGAACATTCAGAAAATAGTGGCAAAACCTTAAAAACCTTCTGTTTAGGAGATTAGAAATTAAATAAATAAACTTACCAAACACCCCCTAGAATGGTAAGTATATCAATCAGAATAAGCCATTTTAAGGCTCAGTAACAAATAACCTTCAGACTTGAATGGATTAACACAAGTTTTTACTCACTGCATGTCCCTCGGCTGATGTCCTCTTCTATGTCTCCTTACTTTGGGTCCCAAGTTGATGGAACATCCACTATCTCAAGTATTGACATGTATCAGCAGATAAAAAGGGAACTCTGGACCACCTCGCATTGACAATTATGTATTTTAGCTTAGAAGTGACATATGTCCCTTCTACTCACAATTCTGCCCAGATATACTCATTTGGCTCCACTTAATCACAAGACTCCCATTAGGAGACACAAACCAGACATAGGCAGGCAGATGGTACTAAGACTCTCTCTAGCATGGGACCTGAAAGGGGTGAAAGTGTCCAGGATTTTCTTTTCCCAAGGCAAGTTTGATTTATTTTTTTTATACTTGAAGTAAAAAGAGAAAGAACCAGTTGATTGAAATGGGAAAATTGTAAATACAAAAAAGCATGTAGAAGTGACAGAGCAATGCTTTAGAGAAGTGGAAAGGAACGTGATAAAGAACACAGACGAAGGAACAGCTTGAGAATGGACAAGGTCTCTGAGAGTCTGATGATTTTGAGAGTGAGACATATAGACAGAGAAATGCTAAAGAGAGGGAAAGCCTGGAACACTTACTGTGAGAAATGGACTAGAATGACCCATTTATGCCTCATAAGTCCAGTCAGGACCATACTGAACAAATGAAGCTGAAAGCTGAGCCCAAAAGGACAAAGGAAATCATAAGTCTAGATGGCATTTGAAATAGGATTTTACTCCTTTTTTTTTTTTTTTTGCTTAGGAAAAAAATGGCATTTTAAAGGAAACGTGGTTTCCTTCACGTATGGAAAACAATAACAACAATACTACAGCTTATGATACCACTCTCCATGTGTATAAATGTTGACGAGAAAAAGAACAATTCATGAGTAAGAGAATTTTCCTCAAGGGCCACACTCATTTTCACTAGACCATCTCTTAGCATGAGACTGAACAAGCACACAATCCATATCTTAGTTTATTTAGATAGAACAAGAATTTTGACTCATGTTTCTAGGGAAATGAATTCTATTCCAAATTTGAGGAAAACATTCCCATAGAATAAGCAATGTCTGGGACACACTATTGTTTTTCCAGAGTTAGAGCACAAATGTAACTTGCGATTTATATATATATTTTAAGACTCTTATTTTTCCAAGTAGCAGAAAATCCAGTTCAATCTGACTTAAGCAAACAGGGTATGTATTATGCCTTATACTTAAAAAAAAAAAAAAAGAATCCTGGGGATAGAATTAGGCTCCAGCAATATCTAGGAGTTCTTTTTTTTCTCTTCTCCTTCCCCGCCCACCCGTCTGTCTCTCTGTTTCTTTGTCTCTATACCTCTCTTACTCCATCTCTGAGATCTTGTTTCTACTGTATTAGCTTTCTTCCTAAATATGCAAACTTACATGGTAACAGGATGTCCACCAGCATCTTCATGTTTACATTCTATAAGCTTTAAGTCTAAAGGAAAGACATTTCTTCCTAGCAGTTCCAACAAAGATTCCACAGCTGTGTTCTGCTGGCTCTGATTGGCTGGCTTAGGACATGTGACTGTCCTGAATGACTCCTATGATGGCGCTCCTTAGGCAGATCCAGATCACATATACCCCCTTCAATTAGGGACTGGTAGAAGTCAGGGATATCATTCCCATGAAGAATAGAGCATCAGTTGCAGATGAGAAGGCAACAGATGCTATTTAGGTAAAAGCAGTGTTGACTTACATTGAAAAAATTTTAACTATAATTTTGATACTTTCATACATTCTCTAAAGTTTTGGACTCACAGAAATAATGTCTCTAGTCAAAGAGAATAACATTGTCCATAGCCTTTCAGACTCATCTATGTTTCTTTATGTGGCACTCTGAGTAAGAACTGTATTGAAAATAAGCAGAAAGTGGAAAAAAAAAATAACCTAACGAGCTAAAGTCAGAATATTTTCAATGATGGCTAACTAGAATTATTCTATAATTACTCCACCACAGCCCTGAAAGTGAGTCACCAAGAAATGAATATTTATAAGCTTTCTGACCTCAAAAAATTCGAAATCTTAAAGGAGGTCACTTAAGGAGACTGTGGAAAACTTCCATGCAACTTATTGGCAGATGATTTTAGTTCTTATTTCAAAAAGCTTGGTATGAAATGCATGCCATCTGGTTACTGGGAAAATTCTAGTGTGTATTAATTGCTTGTGTGAGAGACATTCCTTCCATTTAGTTGTAAATGATTGCACCTGCAAAGGGGGGAAAAAAAGAACATGTCTTATCACTTGCTCCTGGGGCTGGAAGATTTGATGACACAATACTGCTATTTCATCCACTTTTAAAATCTGTGTCTGATCAGTACAGCTGTTCTCCCACAACTATTTTGAATATGCTGCGTTATATACCAGAACACAGGATTGCCGGGAAAAAATTTCAAATAGTACTAAATGTGAAGACTGCAGTAGTTCCTTTCCATTTCTTGAAGGCATTTCTAACTATTTCAAGATAAAAATGCAGGTATCTCTGATTTTGATTTTAACCCTATCAAAGGAGTATATGTCAGAAAAGCAGGTTTTAGGCAATTCCATATTTTCTAGGCTTGACTCACCTGAGATTGTTGGCAAATCTCTGCCTAAAATGAAGAAGATCTCTGCCTTTTGCAGAGTGGTTTTGCACAAGCGGAAATCTCCATGGAAGGGTCCTTCATCACTTTCCCTGTGAGACCGTAGAGATAATCTATGCATCTAGCCTCAAACTGGGGAGACTTAATAGACTTTAAAAGTTACCCAAAAACCCTATTACAAAAAGTCTTGTATTGTCTATTTTGTGGCTTCAACCTTTATTTCCTCTGTGGTGCACTATTGCATTACCCTTAATATTGCAAAGTCAGTAAAGACAAAGGAGTTTTCCTTGATGGTACAGAGGAAAGATGATGGAATTAAGAGTTTAGGTACAGTTTATGCATATCTTAGCTCTGTCCCTTATTAGCAGTGTGACCTTTGGGAAATTATTTGCATTCTGTGGACTTTGGTTCCTAAAAAGAGGATTGAATACAATTTTCCTAGGGCAGATGAGAAGTTTTCATGAAATATTATACATGAAAGTGCTTGGTACATAGTTAGAACTACATACATATTAATCTAGTGTCCCTTCCTCAACTCAAGCATTATAGAAGTGTTCTATTATTACCAGTCTTCCCAAGTTAATCTCCTTCTACCTGTCAAATTTACAGCATGCACAAATTATTTTCTGCTAAATGAATATCATCTACAGATTCAGACTTGCAAGCTCCTCATAAAAGGATGTAAGAAGGGGGATTTCTTCTTCATTTCTGAGCATCAGGCATGGAGAAAGAATAAATAGATATAAACATTGGCAGAATCATAACCAGTAGATCTGATTGTATTCCTCCAACATGTGTAAAAACTTTCCAGAGGTGTATTTAGTATGTTATTTTGCTGAATGATAGCTTTGCTTTCTACTGCCAGTGGTGATCTCTTTTTATCAAACAGGGCAATTCAGCTCTTGATATGCCCACATCACAGAAAATAGAGGAGTTGAAATCCCAGGAATACTGAACTATTTAATCAAATGGTGACAGACATACTTACTCAATACTACCAGGACAAGGAGAATACCATACTCCATCTTCAGAGAATAGGAATGAAACTATCAATTATGGCCTCTGAGTAGTAATTTGGGCCACAGCACTGCAATGGGAAACTCAGCTTGTAGTATACCTGTTGAAGCCTTTAAATAAAAAAATGTCATGTGTAAGTCAAAACCAAGTGGTAAAAATCTTTAAAGATCTGTAGCCACTTATCAACAGAGACAACATAGTATGTAGAGTATAATAAAATAGGGAGGTTAGGGACAATGGTTCCTGACTATTACCCATCTTTGAAGAGCATCATAAGATTGAATTGTCATAAAATTGATTGTCATACATCAAATGGAATGCATGCTCGTTTTCTGGTTTTCAATACCTTTATATTTCTAGAAAAAAGAATAAACAGGTACATAATTATAAAAAAGAAAACCAGAACCTTATTGTCATATGGGGGTTGATAAAGATGAATATGTTAATATCTTATTCACTTCTATCCCAAATTTTCAAGGATATCAATTTGCTTCTTAAACACTTAATTTTGCTGTGCCAGATTCTAAATGGTGTGAATTCGTGGTTTTAAGCATTTAGCTTCCCTTAACACCACTTTAACAGCTGATATTTGTGATTAATAATACATATTTTTTAAATCAATGTTTTACCATCATATTAAAAATTGCATTTTTAAGGAGCTTATGCTCCCTTGGCTAGAATTAGTTAGTTCACACTAATGATATTTTGATGAAGAGAATTTCTTTTTCATTGAATTCATGGAGTTTTTAGAAATTTTGTTTAATGGTTCAATATTGAAGTTCCATTTTATTAACTGGAGCTGGGATTTGATTTCCTGCATGTTGAATGGTGTAGCTACTGGAAATATTACTTAAATAATTGTTGGTTTATTGCACAGGTTGGTTAAGGTCAAGGAGACAAAATCCCAGCTTAGATTTCAGAGATGACAGAACATCTTTGTTTTGATCAGGGAGTTACCATGTACATAAAGATGTCCTCTCTCTGGGATCATACCACTTTGCTATTCTAAGATCTTTAATATTTTATACATTATGCATTTGTCAGACAGGAAGATGCTTTCCCCTACTAAAAAGATATCTATTGAGGAAGTTGTAGTCAGAAGTAAGAGCTTATGTTCCAATTATTAAGAGTTAACCAAAACTATAAACATATAAGGCCTAATTATACAAGGAAAATAACTTAAAACACTATTATAAACCATGAATTAGTTTTTTATCTTGATTTTTGTCTTTATATTGTATTTTGTCTTAAAAACAATGATTTTAAAATTAAATATATTTAAGGTAAAGAATTACCTTAGGTAATATATTACCTTAAAGAATTACCTTAAATGTTGATATGACATTTAAAGTTGCCTTTAATTCTTTAGCTTTCTGTGTTTGCACAATTATCTAATTCTGTGCTGCATAGAAGTATAGTTCCAATTTCTCACTTCACCACAAAGTAAGTATTCAGGCCAGGAAATTGGACAGAAAGATTAGTTATGATAAAGATGGAAAAAGAAAGAGCTGAACTTTGTCTTTGCACCAATTCCCTGCTTACATCCTTAGGACTCATGTCCTTTTTTTTTTTTTTTTTTTTTTTGGACTCATGTCTTGCATCACTTCCTCCTTAGGTTAAAACCCTTGGAACTGAATAGAGTTGATGTTCTATAACCTAGCCTATTGAATTAGCCCTATCTCATTCTCTGAAAGCAGAATGATAACAACAATAACAACACCTTTAGAAAATAAAACACACATACTCAGAGGTAGACAAGGCTAGCTGACTGTTTTAGTTATTGGACTGGCTTGGATGTAAAGTATGGAGGATGAGAAGCCAAATATGGGAGCAGGAGGGAGAGAGAGCTTTTCCAGATAATTACACAAGAAGTGCATTCTGGATGCTCACAGATACATTTACCTGGAGTACTTTTTCTGTCTTCTGCCTTCTATTTCTTGCCCTAGTCCCTGCATATCCCCCATCTATCTCATTATCTGTCTTTATTGATGAAACATCACTCTAGGTCAGGGAAGTCCAAGTTCCTGGCTCCTGTGGGTTGAAAGATGAGGAGTAGATCTAACCATCTGCCACAATGATTCTATGGGAAACTGCTTCATGGGTTTCAACTAATGACCTACAAATAACTTAAGAACAATACTTTTTCTGTTTGGATGGCCAGATTTATATTAACACCTTTTTATCCGGGATGAATCCGAGCATTTCCCTTTCATTAAGCTATTTCTCTTAGAAAGAGCCACCCTTACACCTACATATATGATCTGAGTTGTGTTGGCACATGGCCTTATTTGCAGCCATCTTGGTCATTGTATACTGACTGAAGTGTTATTGTATTGGCTTAGTGCTAGTGACACCTTGATACAAGGAACTTAATTATTGAACACCTAAAGACACAGATCTCTAATACCAATCTCCATGGCTCAAACATTTCTTCTTTCATTAATACTGACTGATGAGTTATCAAAGACAAGGAAAATACTTTGAAGCATGGCATCAAGGATCTTTCATGATCTCCTTTTTACCTTTTCAGTTTTATCTCTCATCCCCCCCCTCCACCCCTATACTGAAAACTTGGCGAATTACTGAGCATGTCCCTCCGTCTTTCTTCTGACTCTGTACATAGTTTCTTTTGCTGCTAGACTCTTTTACCATACTTCATTGCCTGGTTAACTTGTTTGTACTTAGATTGCTTCAAATCAACTTAGGTTTATTTTGTGTTACAAGTTCTTTACTGATTCTCACAAGAATGTGATTGAGCACTGCTGTTAAGTGCACATTAAGCTTTTCCTGGTGAGGCACTTCACACTCTGTTTTCTTTCTTTCCTCTTTGTGCATTCCTTCAGAGCCTGTGCTGTTGTATCTCTGGTATTAAGATATCCACTGAATACTTGTTTCTGTGATCAACGCTGGCTATCTCTGGGTGCCAACTGTTAGAAAAGTGCTAGTATTTTGCTATGCTTTTAATGGGAACAAATTGGAAAGAACAGAGGATAGAGATCACTGATTGGAAAGAAGTTTTGAGAGATGAGAATGAATTTGACTGGAAATAAAAGCTTGGAGAGTTATTATAATTATTAGAAACATTTGAATGTCAGGCTAAGAAGTTATGCTGAATGAGAAGTCCAGAACCATTGAAGAATTTTAAGGAGAATTACATGATTATAGTTGTAATAATGATGGATAAGATAAAAAGAACAGAAGTGACTTTTCTTGGGGTTCCTTTTGCCTTTCATGTTCTTTCTTTTTAGTCTCTTATTCTATACTTTTTCAAATGCTGAGTTAAGGACATAGAGTAAAAAAATCATATTTTTCACTTTGACACTTAATGAGTAAGATTATGGAAACTTAGGATCAAAAAAGTCTTGGTCATCTACTTGAATCATCTCATTCAGTATTTGAGTTTTTTCCCACAAGGTTTTTATTACAATCTATACTTTCAATTCACGTGTCCGAATCTAGCTTATTCAACTTTTGGGAAAAAAACTCTCAAAGAGTTTATTTTTATGTTTAATTAAGATATACATCCCTTTTAGATCAACCGCTAGTCTTAGACCTCTTCTTTAAGACTACATATAACAAATCAGCACCTGCTTTTTTATGATAAGTCTTCAAGTAGTTGAACACAGCTACCTTGTTTTCACTGAGGTTCCTCTACTCCAGAATAAACATTTGATTCCATTCATTCTAAGATATCTGATGTCATATTAAATTTTAGGTATGGGGTGAATGTAAGATACTTATATAACAGAAATGCTGTCCATAACTATTTGTGTGGATTATTTGCATGCCTGTTATAGACTTCTGTTTTGTCTTCTTGTAAGTCAACCATTGATTTTCCTAGGGATTCTGATTCTTTATGTTTCCATGCTTCAGTTTGATATGTCTTTTTAAGTAAACATAGTATCTGACCTAACCAATCTCTACTTCATCATTGACAAGGTTTTAGCTTCTAATCAAAGTCCCTATCACCCCTTCTCCATGATCCAACATAATAGTTGCTATTTTCATCTTTGCTCTTAGCTTTTCATCATTCAAATTTTATGACCTTGTCTAATGATGAGATAGGATATAAAAAACAGCATGTCTTCCCTATTCTGTATTTGTACAGTTGTGGTTTTGGCCTCTGGTGAAAGTTCTTATGTTTATTGCTATCAGATTACATCATATTATGTTTAACTCATCATTGGTCTATCCTGACGACAACATATTTATCTAGTATATAACAGATTTCATTCCATTTATAATATATTTTGGAAGTTTAAAAGAGGATCAAAGTACATTTTTTATCAGCTTACCAATCTTAGACATAAATTCCTTCTATCAAAATTTGTTCATTCTTTTTGGCATGAAAAATAATTTTATTTGACAGGGAAGTTAGAAGCAAAAGATTAAGAAACTCAGTTTTTCTTTGTATCATCTCTTGTCAGTGATTGATGGCAGCTATGTCTTTTTTTTTTTATCAACATGCCTTTATTTTGTTCAGATAAGTTTATCCTTAACTATAGTTGTTTTTATTTGTTTACTTGTTAATTGCCATTATTCCTCACTAAAACATAATTCAAAGTAGTTAAAATTTTCAACAAGACAAGGAAAAGATTTTTCAAATGTTCTGATTTCTTTTTTCCAAAAGGAGTCATCCAGCTAGTTTTGAATCTTTGCAACATTGTATTTATTTGTCAAGTTTATGCATTGCATCCAGAAAATACCCTTTCTTGTCTGGAGCTGCCTTTGTAGTTTATAATACATGCCTGAGGTGTATTAGTCTTCTTCATTTCTCTCTTTTTTTTCCCCTCATAAATGTCAGGCAAAATGCATCTACCCTTAGGTTCATGGTTTTCAACTGCAAGCTCATAATTTCTTTAATTGGGCAACTATACTGTTTCACCTAGCATTCATTATGCCTGTTTGAGTTAAGTTACACTACTATCATTTCATGTGGATCCGGAGTCTAATCACATCAAGTTACAGTGAATCCTCTGAAGTTTATTATTGTGCTGAATGAAAGCTCAACTTATTTTAATTAACTTGCTCATTAATATTACCAATTTATTATTCATAACATATGTGTTAGTCTATAGACAGCATTCTTCTGTAAGCTAACACTTCTTGAATTGAGTCTTATTTTTTGCATTAAAAAATTGTTTTGATTCCATTGTGGGCCTCTTCTTCTGAGCATTTTTCTTCTCAATTTTCCCCTCTGGTAAAAATGCAGATAGAGGTAAATGAAAAATAATGCTGATAAAATGTAAAGTATTATCTCATCATAACATTTTCTGTGCCTCATTAACTTAATTAATGTTGACTCCATCCCAGTCATTATATGGAAAGCCAGGAGGGTCTCAGTAACGTTCACTCATTTTTGTCATTTCTTCTGTTCCCTTGCTAGTGTCCGCCACTAAGGAGGATACTTGAGTGCCATTCTTCATCATTGCTACTGCTGTTGATGGTTTCTGTGAGACTCATGATGACATTGCCAAGGCTGCTATTTCCTAGGACAGGTGGTTGAGGCACAGTGACAGCTGCATTCACTGGCTTTCTGTTGAGGTACATAACGCCCTTGAAATCAGTCCAAGTGGTTGTTTGTATCAATAGTAATCCACTTTGCAAATCTCTGTCTTTTAATTGATGTAATTAGACAGTTTACATTTGATGTAATTATTGATCTGTTAAGGCTTACACCTGACATATTCTTTTCTTTTTTTCTTTTTTGTTTGCTCCTTCTGTTTTTCACTTCTTTACTTTCTTTTTCCTGCCTTCCTGTGTGTGACTTGAATTTTTTCAGACTTCCATTTTGATCTGTCTATTGTGTTTTTTACTTTATCTCTTTGTGTGTGAGTGTGTGTGTGTGTATACACACATATATACTTATATTTAGTGATTGTTCCGGATATTTACACTATATGTAAGGAATTTATCAATCTACTGGTATTGACATTTTAACAGTTCAAGTGAAGTGCAGTAACTTTATCTACCTTTATTTTTTCTTGATTGTAATAAAATTGCCTTAAATATTTCCTCTATGAGAATTCCTTTAAGCAGTGTTTTTAATGTTTGCTTGAAACATCAAACATAATTTAGAAAACTTAAGAAGAAAAGGAAAGCCCATTACATTTGTATATAATTTTGCTCTTTCTGTTGCCCTGCTATTTCGAATTTTTAAAAAAATCATCTTTCCCTTTCAAGAACTTCTTTTAGCCATTTTTTTTTTCAGATAGCACTGAATGCAACAAATTCTCTTAGTTATTCTTTATCTAAGAATGTCTTGATTTCTCTATTATTCCTAAAGGATATTTTCACTGGATATTGGTTTCTGGTTGACAGTATTTTTTTCTTTGCACTTGGAAAATGTACAATTTTCTTCTGCCCTCAATGATTTCTGATAAATCGGTTGTTATTCAAATTATTTTCCCCTTATAGCTAAAGTGTAGTTTTTCTTGTTGCTTTCAATATTTTTCTTCTTAGTTTTTATAAGTATGATTATTGTAAGTCTTGGTACAGAATTGGGGGGGGTATCTTGTTTAGGTTCCACTATGCTTCTTGAATCTGTAATTTATATCTTTTGCCAAATTTGATAGATGCAGCCATTATTTCTTTAAGTACTTTTTCAGTCCCAGTTTCTTTTTCCTCTCCTTTTGGGACTCTATTTTAAAGGTGTTCAATCCTGTGCTACAGTTTCACATATCCCTGATTCTGTAGTTGGGCAATGATTGCCTTTTCTCATTCAAGTTGAAAGTTTCCTGGTTCTTGGTATGAAAATAATTTTCCATTATGTTCTGGACATGTGGGGTATTATTCTATGAAGATCTGGGTCTTATTTAAATCCTCTGTTTTACCAAGTTTTCTCTGATACCACCCTGGCAGAAGAAAGGTGGCACTACCTCACTACTCCTGGGTGAGAATGGTTTACCACCTAGCCTTCACTGACACTTCAAGGAAGAGGTGTGCCTTGTTACTAGTCAGCAGCGATGGGAGTTGAGGTTCCCACTGGCCTCTGATGATGCCACCCTGTCTGAAAGAAGAAGAGGTGCTTCCTTACTGCTTCCCATGTGGCCTCTACTGATACAGTTATAGGGGACACAGTCTTCATTAATGCTGGGAGGTTGCAAAAGTCCTTAATTCCTATTCATTCTTCTTCGACACTAACTCAGCAAAGAGGGAATTGAATATCTCATTATTCACAGGTCAGAGTGTAAGTCCAGACTCTCCATCTGGTCTCCACTGACACTACAGAGGGGTGGAGGTGTTACTTTGGGGTGGGAATAAAATTCCCAGCTCCTTGCTACGCAGCCTTCTCTGACATGACCATGGTTGGGGAATTGGGACACTTCTATAATAAATATTAAATAAAATATAAATAAACAAAATTATTAAAATGCAAAATTTACTGTTGGGATGGTGGAGTCCAGGCCCTCTTCTTAGCCTTTACTGATTAGCTGGGGATGAGGCTATAAGGTTTTTTGTTTCTTTGTCTGTTTTTTTGATGTTTGAATGGAGTTGTGTGGTTATTGTCTAAAAGTATTGTTTTGCTAGGCCCCTTTGGCTGGAGAGAGCATGCTTTTCTTGTGACATCTTTTGTCTGCAGTTGATGGTATTTCTGGGTTACTGGATTCTCTAGTATCCAATCCAGAATATGTGAAGCAAAAAGAAAATTTTGGAAGTTCACCACCATATCATTAATTTCTTAGTTTCCATGTCCTTAGTCTTCTCTTTACTTTCAAAGTCTTCTCTTTCTTTTATATATATGTTCAAGGGTTTTAGCTGTACTTAACAAGGGAAATAAGGAGAAGTAGGTCTGTTCCATATTCTGACACTTACCTTTCAATACAGTCAAAATCTGACCACATCTTCAGTCCAAATAATTGGTTCCATGTTGGGAGAGTGCTACTGCTAAAACAACAGATGTATAACTAGAGGGATAAAGAGTCTCATTACTCACTGTCTTGAAGAGATACTATTTTAATAACTAGAGGGGTAAAGAAAGTCTCATTACTCACAGTATTGTAGAGATATTAAGCCTTTTCATTTCTATATGCACTAAGAAAATTAATCTAACCTTAACAATTAATGAGAAACTGTTCTCAAGCAAATAATTACAGATAAAAATGAAAAGGAAGTAATACTTATTTCCCATGAAATTTCAAAATAGAAAGATTTTTTAAAATTTTGTTAACAAGGAACATGTGTGAAAAATCTGACCTTTGAAATTAAATTTACTCTAGTCCACCATCATACTTGTTAAATTATGTATATGGTATTACTATTTCTCAATAGTGACTGTGATATAATGCTTCAAATTATTTTACCTATATGTGAGTTTTTATTTCCAAATTGACTATAAGATCTCCAAGTTATTGCATCCTCTAAAAAAGAATTTGACCCCAGAGTATATGCTAAATATATGCTTTAAGCTAAGTAGAACTGAAAAAGCAACATAAAAAGCTTTCCATAATCAAAGGAGATTTACGTCAGGTCATGGAACATAAAATTTCAGAGATGAGAGGAATCTAAGTGCTTTTTCATACCTACTAGCCATCTTGAATTCATGTCCAGCAGAGATGATATGGAACAAAAGTTGAAGCATGCATGCTCTTTAAAGCAGACTGAGGTTGAGGTCATAGTATAAATATATCCTAAGAAATGTAAACATTATAGGTTAATCTTTTTATTAAGCAGTAAGGAAGCAGTAAGGAAGGACTGAAGGAATGTGTCTCATTTGAAGAGATGAGTGCTTAGTACTTAACATTGGCCAAAGAAATATTAAAAATTTTTTAATCTAGGGTATTAATTTATGATCTGTAAGAAGCTTTGTGAAGACAATCTTCAAAACCTCAAATGAGTTGTTTCTACCCTGTTCTGGAAAAAAAATGTTTTTCATGGTATGTGCTGGTAAGTCAGAAATTTCTAAAGCAAAACAAACTTCTTTATTTCCTTTCTGTTTGTACAAGTTTTTGCACATTTTAAATATGTTTCTATTAAGAAAATAATAGCATACATTTCATGATAGAAAAAAAAAATCCAAAATCCTTTTGTCTACTGTTTTATCTGTGTTAGTATATCAAAAGGTTCCAGATATAAGATATAACCTGTTAAAAATACAGCTATAACTAGGCTTATTTACAAGACTATTTTAGTCTATCTGTAGGAAGGGCTAAGCTTTTCATGGGAAGAAATTCATTGTAAGCAAGACAAATGCAGCCACATCAAAGAACAGATGGAAAGAAATGGGATGATTGTAATGTGCATTATTCAAATTTAGTCTGGACCTTTTACTTCTCTTCTATTCATAACCCCCAATTTGAGATATTAACCCAGTATCTTGGAGAGAGAAAGTGGCTGCTTAAACAGTACCACCATTATTAGTGTTTCTGAGCAAAGATCAGGTACTACCATTTTGTGGAGGGTCATTTCCTTGGGGGCCAGACTCCAGGTTTGGAGTCACTGTGAGAAATAACATGGAATCCTTGGAGCCATTCCTGGGAGGTCAGATAAGAGCACACTAAAGAACAAGTAGCCTGGAGATCTATGATGGCCACTGTGTGAGGCATCTTTTGGGATTTCTAGACTCTACTAGTAAGACTGGAATAGAGGATAGCAATTCTGGAGATGAAAGATGAACCAATTAAAACAGTTTATTTCCATTACAATGACCTTGTTATACATCGTCTAGATTGATGTAGTCCAGAAAGACACCAATTACCTTAGAAACCTAACTACTTTTTAAAATTTATACTCCTTTGGAACTAATTTAAAGCACACATTTGAAAATTTCTTGTGTTACTTTATAGCTACCTTTTGCCATTGACTAAATAAAAATATTTTGATCAACCACCCCTTCCAGAAGACTTGGTTCCTAGGACTTCTCCCAATCTACAAATACTTGCTACTGTGTTTCAAAATATAGGTACATATTTTGAATTTATTATTTATATTGATAACTGGAATTTTTGAAAATTTTTATTTTACGAATCTGAAATATTTTTATCTTAAATCTAAGTCTCTATTAGAGTCTTAGGAATGTCCCTTTGCAACTATTAAAGATACTTTGATACCTTAGTTCAGGCATTAACTGGCTCTATGACCATGGGTGGTAGAGGAAAGGGAGCTTTGATAAGTCCCTAGGCTGTGACCTTCCCAAGTGTTTCTTTTCTTTCATTTCCTCCTATCTCTACCCCTTAGGTGAGACAGGAAAACTAGAGGATATTGAAGTCAACTTTTTTGCTTATTTGGGATAAGGCTCTGATAAGGTTTTTTTCATTGGAGAGTAGGCTTTTGTTATGGCAGATGCACTGGTCATACTTCAAAATGATTATTTTTCTCCCCCACTGCCAAAGATAGGAGGTGATATATAAGTTGGTTCTTCAAACAAGGTAGGTTTCCTGGAGGTAAAAACAATGAAACTATTGGGAATATCCTAAGATTACACTCCTGAGGAGGTTTTTTGTTTGTTTTATTTTTCTTTTTCACTCTTAACAAAGTCCACACTCAGCAGTTTATCAAAATTACAATTTAACTGTATATTTACCATTTAAGCTTATAGCTCCAGCAATTTCTAGTCCAAGTAAGTTGAACTCAGCTATGCTTCTTTGTCCTTGCTTGTCTCTCCAGATTTTTGGATGCCGGTTTACTCTAAAACCTCAAGAAAATCCTCCTCCCCCCAAGTTCAGCCTTTTTTTTATGTTGTAAGATCTGGAGTGACAACTTTAAAGCACTTTAATTTTGGAGCTGAAACTTAAAGGACACATTTTTTAAAATTCATTTTTATTTTTATTTATTTTTATTTTTTTAGTGTAATTTCTAAACCAATATGAGACAAGTGGTAAATGTAGTTAATATGCATTTTTTGTTTGTATATTAACAAACAAATTATATTAATTGTATATTAACAATAATTTCAAATGTAATTGTAAATTAACATTTACCACTTGTCTCATATTGATTTAGAAATTAAACTCCTGATAGTTACCTTAATAGAGGCAAATTTGCCTAATATTTATAGTCGAATTGTTTCATGCACTTCTAATATTGTTTCTTGGCAACGTTAATGCATATAACTCACAGCAAAGGTCTTTATACTTGTATACATGGCATTTCTGGTATAAATTTTCAAGAACTCTCAAAGCGTTGAGGACAAGATTATACTGGGAGGGGCACCTGGGTAGCTTAGTAGGTTAAAGCCTCTGCCTTCAGCTCAGGTCATGATCTCAGGGTCCTGGGATCAAGCCCCACATGAGGCTCTCTGCTCAGCAGGGAGCCTGCTTCCCACTCTCTCTCTCTGCTTGCTCATGATCTTTCTCTCTGTCAAACAAATAAATAAAATCATTAAAAAAAAAAAGATAACACTGGGAGACTAGGGATAAAACCTAAACTGTTCTGACAGACAGAACAAGTTTCTCTCAGTCATTGATAGAACTCCAAACACTTTAAGCACACATTTATGTTGATTTTAATCAAGGTTGTCTAAAAAGCATCATCAGTCTACAAAACCAAAGTGCTGCTATGGATATGATGTATGCTTACATAACAACAATTTTGGTACAAGCTATGAAAAGCTGAAAATTACTGGTAGAGTTTGGGGTTGAACAGTTGTACTGTCCTTTCCAAGTCAGCAAGTATAAACTGAGAAAAGAGTGTTAATATTTCCCTCCTTTCTTCACATCTTGCCATGTCAAAAGGGAAAAGAAGAATCAGAGATGATTAATGCGCAGAGCATACACTGGCCATACCTTGTGTTGTTTTTACACAGATGAGATCTTACAGATTTTCTCAAGTTCCTCTGAAGACACATAAAATGATTTGACAGTAACACTTATGGGATGGGTATGAAAAGATTTTCATGAACCTTGTCTCCAGTGAAACAACCATAACTCATGAAAATTTATTTTATTTTGATTTGATTTAATTTAATTTAATTTAATTTAATTTAATTTAATTTTTGAGAGTGGGAGTGGGAGGTGGGAGTGCAGAGGAGAGGGAGAGGGAATCTTAAGTAGGTTCCCTGCTGAGTGCAGAGCCCAATATGCTGCTCCATCTCAGAACCTGGAGATCATTACCTGAGCTGAAATCAAGAGTTGGACCCTTAAATGCCTGAGCCACCCAGGTGCCCTGTGAAAATTATTTTAAATACCAGTTATTTAAAGTCTGGAAATTGTCCAAGGACATAATCAAATGGAAAAATATTTTCTGAAGAATATCTACTAAATCTGAGTAAGAACTGTGAAAAGTATGTAATATTTAAAGCAGGCCTCACCCCCAGATCAGTGTGATTGTAGCACTGCTTTAGCCTCAGGCTCACTTCTCTAGTTCCCAGCCTAGGACAACAGTTTCTTCCTGGGAAGGTCAAGACACTAGCATTCTCATTATCCCCAGCAACATGTTCCAGAAGCTGTTTCAGGCATGCAAGGTTGAGAGATCTGTAGCTCCCTTTTTCTACTAAGACCCACTCACAGAGTGGAAGCTCTACCTCTGCAATGACCAACTGAAAACTGGGCTCATGAGTCATTGAAGAGTGAAACCAGAGGCTACACAAAGTGAGTAAAATAGACCCACTGAACTAATCCAGCTAAATCATTTAGCAAATAAAGAAATAAACAATTCACAGGGGTGGGAAAATCGACATCCAGATTTGGCTATTATATATCATCTAAAATGTCTAGTTTTCACAAAAAAATACAAACTACCCAAAGAAAGATTGAATCATTCCCCCCGGGGGGGGGGGGGCACAATCAGACAAAATAAACTACCTTTGAAGTGGCCCAGATGGTAGACTTAGAAGAGAAAGACTTTAAAGCTTTAAAGCAACTGTTATATACATGTTAGAAGAAAACATGCTTAACAAATTTTTAAAAGGGTCTGGATGACAATGTCTTATCAAATAGGAAATATTAATAGAAATTATGAGAGAGAACCAAATGGAAAGCCTGGCATTGAAAAGTATAATAATAATGAAATATTTATAAAAGGGGATGAAAAATACATTTGAAATGGCAGAAGAATTAGTAAACTTAGAAATATATGAAGATGCAATCTGAAGAACAGAGAGTAAAAAGAATGAATAAAAATGAACAGAACCCCTGGAAAATGTAGCACACCAACATATGTATAATAGGAATATCTGAGGGAAAGAAAAGGAACAGAAAAAAATATTCAAAGAAATGGTTGAATATCTCCCAAATTTGATGAGAAACATTAACCTACACATCTTATCAGCTCTACAAACTTAGGTAAAAGCACAAAAATCCACACCCAGACACACCAGAGTCAAATGTTGAAAGCCAAAAAGAGGGCACCTGGGTGGTTCATTTGGATAAGCATCTGCCTTTGGGTCAGGTCATGGTCCTGGGATTGAGTCCTGTATTGTTCTCCCTGCTCAGCGGAGAGTCTGCTTCTCCTTCTGCCTCCCCACCTGCTACTCATGTGCCCTATCTCTCTCTCTCTCTCTCTCTCTCTCAAATAAATAAATAAATAAAAAGAAAGAAAGCCAAGAGGAAAGAGAAAAACCTTGAACTTAGGGAGAGGAAAATGACTTCTCCCATACAATGGAACTCCAATATTATTAAAAGCTGAATCCTCATCAGAAACAATGAACAACACCCCTGGCAAGGGCGGTGCAAATCTGCCTCGGGCAAAGACATTTGAGAATCACAGCAACAGGCCCCTCCCCCAGAAGATCAGAGAGAATATCCAGCCAAGACCTAGTTAATCAATCAGTGAAAACTGCGGAACTCCGGAGTATTTTTCTCTCTCACTCATCTACTCTTATCTTGATAAAATGACGAGGTGGAAAAACTCACCACAAAGAAACAATGAACAACTAAAGACAAGTGCTATTAAAAGTGTTGTAAGAAAAAAAAAAAACCAAAACATTCACCAAGAATCTTACATGCAGGGAAATGTTTTCAAAATGATGGCAAAAATACATTCCCGTATAAAATCCTACCTCATTTTATTGTGCTTTTTAAATTGTGTTTCACAGATATTGCATTTTTTTTTTTTTTAATTGGAGGTTTGTAGCAATCTGTTTGAAGCAAGTCTCTTGGCACCATTTTTCCACAGCATTTGCTCACTTTGTGTGTCACTTTTTGGTAATTCTCACAATATTTCAACTTTTTTATTATTATTATATTTTGGTTGTTATCTGTGATAATTGATTATGACTCACTAAAAGCTCAGATGATGTTTAACACTTTTTACCAATAAAGGATTTTTTTAATTAAAGTTTGCACATTGCTTCTTTAGACACAATGCTATTACATACTTAATAGACAGTGTAATGTAAACATTACTTTTATATGCATGGGAAACCAGAAAATTCATTTGACTTGTATTATTGTGATATTTACTTTATTGTGGTGGTCTGTAACCAAACTTGCAATATCTCCAAGTTATACTTGTAAATAAAAACTGAGAGAACTCATTAATAGCAGACATGTCTAATAAGCACCAAAGGAGGTTCTTCAGGCTGAAATCAACTGACACCAAATAGTATTTCAAGTCCATATGACAAAATAAAGAAACTAATAAAGATGATTATGTAAGTAATTAGAAAAGATAGTATAATGACATTTCCTCTGTTTTCCTCTTAACTGACTTTAAAACAAGTGCCTCACATTTATGTTTATACACATAAAACAATATGTATATAATTTTATTATTGAGTCTATACCACATAGAAATGAAATATATATGTAATATAAAATATAATAGCACAAAGAAGGTGAGTAGGAACAAAACTATATTGGAGTAAGGACGTGACAACAGATGGTAACTCAAATAATAAGAAATAAAGAGAAAAAACTCCAAAAAAGAATGTTAATATAACTCTATAAATACATACTTGCTCTCTTCTTTTCTCAACTTTATTAGGAGATATAAAATTATATAAAAAATAATAGTTGTAACATTGTATTGTTGGATTTTTAACATATATAAACATGTGTAACAATAATGCTGCAAAAAAGAGGAGGAGAAAACTCAGAAGCAAATTTTCTGTATCTCACTAGAATTAAGTTAGTATAAATCTGAAATAGATATTATCAAGTTAAGATATATTTTGCGCCCTGGAGCTAACACTAAGAAAATTATTTTAAAAAGTTAAAGTTATTAAAGGAATTAAAATGTTACAATAGGAAATATTCACTTAATGCTAAAAGAAACACTAAAAGAGGAACCAAGGAACAAGAAGACACGAGACTTTGGGTTCCTAGGTGACTCACTTGGTTAAGTTTCCTGGATTTCATTCCAGGTCATGACATGAGATCAATCCTCAGTCAGGCTCCATACTCAGGGGGACTCTACTTAGGATTCTCTCTCTCCCTTTTCCTCTGCTCCTTCCCCCACACTCCTCTAAAATAAATAAATTTATCTTAAAAAAAAAAGACATGAAACATGTAGAAAACAAAATGGCAGACATAAGCCCAATCATATCAATAATAACAGTAAGTGTAATGTTTTAAAGATTCCAATCAAAGGTAGATATTTGGGGACTAGATTTTAAAAATCCAATTATACACTGTCTACAGAAGGCATACTTCAGATTCAAAGATAAAAATATGTTTAAAGTAGAAGAATGGACAATTGTATGCTATGCAAATAGTAACCCTATAAAAGTTGGAGGGGCTATACTAATATCAGACAAATAGACTTTAAAGAAAATATTACTAGAGATAAGGAAATTTTATCTTATAAAAAAAGGTCAATCCTCCAGGAAGATATAACAATTATAAACATATATGTGTCTAACAACAGAGCCACCAAATACTTAAAGCAAAAATTGACGAAACTAAACAGGTGATATGGGCAATTAAATGCCAATAGTTGGAGACTTTAAAAGTCCACTTTTGATAATAAATAAAACAACTCTTTAGAACACCGATGAAGATACAGAGATTTAAAAACACCAGAAACCAATTAGAACTAACAAAAATCTATAGAACACTCCACTTGGCAGAATATGCATTCTTCTCTGCACACATGAAACAGGGGAGACTACATGCTGGGCTTTAAAACAAGTATGAACAAATCTAACAGTATTAAAATCATACAAAGTATGTTGTCTCAGCACAGTGAAATAAAATTGGAAATCAATAACAGAATAAAATTTGGGAAACTCACAAATATGTGGAAATTAAACAATGCACTCCTAAATAACCAATGAGTCAAAGGAGAAATCTCTCTTTCTCTTTCTCTCACACACATACACACAAATATCTTTTAAAAAAATTATTTTAGAGAGAGTGAGAGAGAGAGAGCATGCATGAATGGGAGGGGCAGAGAAAGAGGGGAGAGAATCTGAAGCAGACTATGCACAAAGCATGGACCCTGATGTGGTGAGAGCACTACTTGAGCCAAAACCAAGAGCCAGACACTTAATTGACTGTGCCACCCAAGCACCCCAAGAATATTTTTAAATAAATGAAAGTGAAAATACAATGTGTCAAAATTTGTGAATACAAATGATAGAGAAAATGAACAAAATAAAGTTTCTTTGAAAAAAAAATCAACAAATTGATAAACCTTTAGCTAGTATGACCATGCTAAAAAGAGAAGACTCAAACTACTAAAACTGGGGATGAAAGAGTAGATATTAGTAATGCCTTTATAGAAATAGGTAAAATTACAAGGAAAAACTATGAATGACTATATGCTATTAAGTTTAAAAACTGTTGAAATGACCAAATTCCTAGAACAACCAACACTGAATAAGGATTAGAACATCTAAACAGACCTATCATATGAATATAAAGAACTGAATTAGGAATTTTAAAACTACTAATGGTTGAATCACTGGATTGTACACCTGAATCTAATATTACACTGTATGCTAATTAACTGGAATTTCAATAAAAACTTTATTTTTTAAGGAAAAACTTTTTTTTAAAATTTTTATTTATTTATTTGACAGAGGGAGAGAGACCACAAGTAGGCAGAGAGGCAGGCAGAGAGAGAGAGAGGGGGAAGCAAGCTCCCTGCTGAGCAGAGAGCCCGATGTGGGGCTCGATCCCAGGACCCTGAGATCATGACCTGAGCTGAAGGCAGAGGCTTTAACCCACTGAGCCACCCAGGTGCCCCTTTAAGGAAAAACTTTTAAAAAGGAATTTTAAAACTCCTATACAGAAAAACCTAGTCCCAAATGGCTTCATTGGTAATTTCTATCAAACATTTTAAAAATTAATGCCAATCCTTCACAAGCTTCTCTGAAAAATAGGAGAGGAGGGAGCAATTCCAAACTCATTCTATGAGGTCAACATTACTGTGATACCAAAATCATACAGATCCAACTCAAGAAAAGAAAACTACATGCCAATATCTCTTATGATTATTGAGACAAAAATTCTCAACAAAATATTTTCAAACTGCATCTAGCAACATAAAAAGAAAGGAAAATTATATACACCATGACCAAGTGGGATTTATCCCAGATTGGTTTAAAGTGTGAAAATAAATGTAATATGCCATATTAATAGAATAAAGGACCAAAGCACATAATCATTGTTAATGGATACAGAAAAAAAAATTGACAAAATATAACACACTTTCATGATAAAAATTCTCAACAAACTTGGAATAGAAGTTTTCTTAAGTGATAAAGGGTATCTACAAAAAACTGACAGATAATACTTGATAATGAAAGACTGAATATTTTCTCCCTAAGATCAGGAACAAAACAAGGGTGTCCACTCATAGAACTTCTACTCAAAATTTTACTGGAAGTTCTAGCTAAAGCAATTAGGCTAGCAATAAAATTAAACGACCACGGTTGGAGAGGAAGAAGTAAACTATATCTCTACTTGCAAATGACATGACCTTATATATGAAAATCCAACAAATCCACACACATATAAACACACAAACTGTTGGATCTAAAAAACAAATTAAGCAAGGTTTTAGGACATAATATCAACATATAAAAATCAATTATATTTCTACAAATTAGCAATAAACAATCCAAAAAATTTAAGAACACAATTTCATTTAAGATACCATCAAAAAGAGTAAAAAGTAAAATACTTAGGAATAAATTTAACAAAAGAAATGCTAAACTTGTATTTACAGAACATTGTTGAAAGAAATTATAAAAAATTTAAAGGAATGAAAAAACTTCCCGTATCCATAGATCAGAAAAATTAATATGTTAAGATAACAATATTCACCAAATAGATCTATAGATTCAACACATTCCTATCAAAATCTCAGCTTTCATTTTTATATAACCTTGCAAACTAGTCCTAAAAGCCATATGGAGTTGCAAGGAATCCAGAATAGCCAAAACAATCTAGAATAAGAGCCAAATTTTAAGGACCACACTTTGTGATTTCAAATTCTTTACAAAGCTAGAATAATCAAGGCAGAGTGGTACTGGCGTAAGGATAGACATGCAGATCAATGGGACAGAATTTAGAGTCCAGAAATACACTCTTTTCTTTATGGTCAATTGATTTTCAACAAAGGTGTCAAATAATTCAATGAAGGAAAAATGATCTTTTCAACAAAGGATGCTGGAACTACTGGATATCCTCATGCAAAAGAATGAATATGAACTTGTTCCATATACCTTACATGCTGTTAACTCAAAATTGATCATAGGCCTAAATGTAACAGGTAAAACTATAAAACTTTTAGAAAAAAAATAAGAGTAAATCTTCATAATTTTGAGTTAGGTAAGGTAATGGCTTTTTAAATAAAACGCCAAAACAGAACTGAAGGGAAAAAATAAATTGGATTTTATCAAATTAAAAATTATAGTGCAAAAAACCTCATAATATTAAAAATACCAGCTAGAGTAAAAAAGATGGAATAAGGTACTTGTATCTAGAATATATTTAGAACTACTATAAGCAACAATAAAAAGAAAAATAACACAATTTTTAAAATGTAAACACCTGAGAAGATGTTCAGCATCATAGTCAATAAAGAAATGCAATCCAAAACCACAATGAAATGCCTCTTTATACTCACTAGGATAGTTGTGATCAAACAAGTACACAAGAACATGTTGGAGACACTATGGATAAATGAGAACCCTTATACATTGCTGGTGAGAATGTAAAATTGTGCAGCTGTTTTGGAAAATAGTTTGACAGTTCCTCAAAACATTGAACATAGAGTTACCATATGACCCAGAAATTTCATTTCTAGGTATATACCAAAGATGAATGAAAACTCGCATTCATACAATTTTGTATGTGAGCATTTATAGTACTATTATTCATAATTGCCAAAAGTGGAAACAATCCAAATTTTGATTTATTTATTAATGGACAAATAAAAATTGGTATAAAAATCCATATACAATGGGATATCATTCAGCCATAAAAAAAAAACCTAAGTATTGATTCATACAACATAGATGAACCTTCAAAACATTATGCTAAGTATAAGAAATCTGCCAATAAAGACCATAGATTTTATAATTATATAAAATGTCCAGAATAGACAAATTTCTGGAAACTAGTAAATAGTTGCTTAAGGATGGAGGTTAGAATGAGAGTGACTGCTAACAGATATGGGTTTCTTTTGGAAGTGATAAAAAAAAATTCTAAAGTTAGATTGTGGTGATGGTTGTACAATTCTGTGAATATACTAAAATCATTGAATTGTACACTTTTAACAGGTGAATTCTATGGTATTTAAATTATATCTTAATAAAGCTGTTAAAAACATGGAATTGCATATTTAAACTATTTTGAATTGGAAGAATTTCTAGTAGATTACCAGATTGGATTGCACTAAATACCAAAAAGTTATGGCTGAGGCGAGAACAGCAATGGAAAGTTCAGATTTGGTTCATAGCTCTGAGAATGGAATTATGCTTTCAAATTTATTGCACGTTAACATCTGCTTCTGCCTATAAAAGTCAATGAAAAGTTGTGGTAAGTTTTAAAATGAAATTTACTCACTGGTCTTACTCCAAAAGTTGCTAGGCTGTCAATGACAAAGAGAACACCCTGTGTTTAGTTTCATTATATAAAGCCAAAGGGGAGGTATTGCAAACCTAGAGTTCTTTGCTCCTGGGGTAATGCTACCTTATTGATTCACCCAAAGGAAGGGCAGCTTTTAATGTATGTTTAGATGAGAACTGTCTGCATGAAGAAAAAAAAAGGAAATTCTATGAAATATGTGAGTAATAATCCCCAAATAAGTTTCTTCTATTTTTCTTTTTTCTTTTTACTTTATAACAGAAAGCTTATTTCAAAATATGATAGTATTAGTCAAATGCATTTTGCATCCAAGACAAGTTATTTGCTCCTCTGTTATATTTCAGTTTTTATATGTTACAATACTTTGCATAATTAGACATCACTGTAATTTGTATTTTTCTAAGAAAAATAACTATTATCTGGGCACAAATTTGTTTTCGAAGTGGATTTGAAGAGTCATTAATTGGACTTCAAGATAAATTGATTTAGGAGGACAGATCGGATATAGAAATACATCTTGGAAAGTGATTAATGACACCAAAGGAAATAATAAATAGCATGTTCCTTTGGAAATGGACTGTAAACATCCAATGTCTGAATGATACTGTACATCTGCAATTCTCAGCCTTGCCACCTAAGACCCAATTTTTATGCCATTATAAACACAGCTGCTATTTGTCTTCTGTAAATGAAAAAAAAAAAGTGAGAGAAAGAAGAAAAAGAAAAAATAAGGGAGAATCTTATTGGCTATTGATGTACTACTACTATTGATGCTACTTTTGCAAAGTTAAAGGCTTTAGTTTCCTTTATATGGCACTTTATTTTAATGACCAACAAACAGATTGGTTTGATTAGGAGATGGAAATATTATAGCAGAAAGAAGGGGATAAGTGAAGGCAGATAGTGACCAAAGGCTCCCTGCAGGGCATTAATGCCCCTGTTTCTAAGTGTTGTGAGTTAATTCTTATTACTTCTTCTGATAACTGGTATTATTGATTTCTTTTTAAATAGCTTTTCCCCATTTGACAATTATTTACAGTTCTGGGTTTAAGGTGAGATAAGAGGATGCAGGAATTTATAATTGGACATACATGCAAGAAGAAACAGCCAGAGTCCACTTCCTTTTTACCATACCACTAAGCTTACAGATTTGGATTTATGTGGATCAAAGGAGGATGAGATCAGAATAATAATTTTCAGTTTCTTTAATGTTAGCCAGGCTTCTCAAAATAACTTTAATTTTCTATCCAAAATTTTCTGTATTTATCTTTGAAAACTAACAATATAAAGTCCAAGTAAAATAGAAAAATAGACAGGGGTGGGAAGATGGCAGCAGAATAGGAGGACCCTAGACTCACCCTGTCCCATGAATACAACTAGATAACTATCAAATCATCCTAAATAACCCCAGAAAATTGACCTAAAAACTGGCAGAACAGACTCCACAGCTAAAGATAGAGAAGAGGCCACATCAAAGAAAGTAGGAAGTGCAGAGAGCAGTTTGGAATAGAAACAAATGATGGTCATTGCAGTGAGGAGGAAGCTATCATCATGGAGAAGGGAGAAAAGACAAAGTAGCACACAGGGAAAACAAACCCCATAACAATTGGCTTGGAAAATCAGAGAGGCTGAATTTTATGAGTTCTTACAACCAGCAGGGCTTAAAGCCTATAGTTTTAGGTCAGCAGTCTTGGCTCAGGAAGAGCCCCAAGGCATTAAAGTTGCTAAAAGGCAGGGCAAACATCCTATGGACATACAACATGAAAATAGTGATCCGAAGAGCTCCTGGGGTCCACTGTGGGGATGTTATTTGCTCATCTTGGAGTGTGTCTTGGAGAGGCAGCATTTACAGAGAGACCCCTTAGGAACAAAGGAACTGGTTGGCACCATTTCCCTCCCCCATCCCTCAGCATAAGCACTGGGCTACCTGTGGGAACCAGTACAGTGCCAACACTCCTACCTAACTTGCTTATACCAAGCTTCCTCCCAGCACTCCAGTGGGGCTGTTCCTTTCAGTTTCTTGCCTCAGTCCCAGTGTGGAAGGCCCCCTCCCACAGAAGACCAGTCCAAACCTATACAAACATCATGTCTCCTGATATGGCCATTTTGCTGAGCCTTGATTCTGGAGATGGTGACAACAGGTCTCATTTCACAAGAAGACCAGAGCACACCTAGTTAAAACTCACCACATTCAGGCCAGGAACAAAACACTGCTGACAACAGGCAAAGAGAACCTCTGTAGATGACTGACCTGAAGGATAAAGTGTCCAGGACAAAACAGCAGAGAACTTGCAATGTACATTGGAGACACTCTTGAAAGCACCAGGCCCTAGGGAACAGAGGACACTATGAGGCAGGGCATTACAAGACCTTTTCTTCATAACACCATTATGCTCAAGAATAGGAAATGTAGCTGGTTTTCTTAACACAGGGAAAAGGAACAGAGACTTAGACAAAGTGAGAGGACAGAGAAATTTATCCCAAATGAAAGAATAGGACAAGGCCAGCGATCTAAGTGAGCAGATAAAAGTAATATGCCTTAAGAAAATTTAAAGTAATGATCATAAGGATACTCACTGGACTTAAGAAAAGAATGGAAGGCATGAATGAGATGCTTAATACAGAAATAAAGAATAACATCACAGAAATAAAGGGTATAATAAATGAAATGAGAAACATGCTTGAAGAAAAGAAGAGCAGGATGGGAGAAGCAGAGGAACAAATTAGTGACCTAGAAGACAGAAAAATGGAAAGTAATCAAGCTGAACAGAAGAGAGAAAAAATAGTTATACAAAATGAAAATAGACTTAGGGAACTCAGTGATTTCATCAATCATAACGTTCATATTATAGGAGTCCCAGAAGAAGAGAGAAAAGGGTGCAGAAAATTTATTTGAAGAAATAATGGCTGAAAACATCCCTAATCCGGGGAATGAAATAAATATACAGATCCAGGAGCCACGGACAATTCTTATCAAAATCAACAAAAGTAGACCTGCACCAAGCCAAATTGTAATTAAATTGGCAATACTGATTAAAAAAAAAATTAATAGCAGCAAGACAAAAGAAGACAGTAACTTACAGGGGAAAACCCATAAGGCTAGCAGGATATTTTTCAGCAAAAACTTTCTAAGCCAGAAGGGAGCGGCATGATATATTCAACATACTCAATGGGAAAAATTTGCAGCCAAGAATACTCTATCCAGCAAGGTTATCATTCAGAATAGAAGGAGAGATGAATTTCTCAGACAAACAAAAATTGAAGGAGTCATGACTACAAAACCAGCCTGGTAAGTAATATTAAAGGGGACTCTAGAATGGAAAGGAGAGACCAAAGTGACAGCATAAAGTATAAAGATAGTATAAAGATAATATAAAGTATAAATATTTTTAAAACATTAAAAATGAATAGTTATTTAAGAAATCAAAGAACTCACAAAATAACAAGATGTAAAATATAACAACATATACCTAAAATGTAGGGAGGAGACAAGTAAAGAATGGATTCACATTGAACACTACATCAAAAACTAATGATGTACTATACAGTGGCTAACTGAACATAATAAAAAAATAAAATTAAAAAAATAATGGGTTCAACCTTAAATGACCATCAACTTAATATAGACTGTAATATGTAGGAAAGGTTATATATACTTAATGGTAACCATATGTCAAAAACCACTAGTAAATGCGCAAAGAATAAAGAGAAAAAATCCAAATATATTACTAAAAAAAGTTAGCAAATCATGAAAGAAAGACAAGGTTTTCTGAAGAGAAAACCTTCAGAAACAACCACAAAACAAAAAATACAATGATACTACATACATATATATCAATAAATACTTTGAATGTAAATGGATTCAACACTCCAGTCATAGATGACATGACACTCCAGACATAGGATGACAGAAATGGATAAAAAAACAAGACCTATCTATATGCTGATTACAAGAGCCACAGGTCTTTAAACCTAAAGACACCTGAAGTGTTAAAGTGACAGGATGGAGAAACATCTCTCAGACAAATGGATATCAAAGGAAAGCCAGAGTAGCACTATTTATATCAGACTATAAAATAGACTTTAAGACAAAGACTATAACAAGAGAAAAGAAAAAGGACAGTATATAATCATTAAGGGGACAATACAAGAAGTTATAACAAGTGTAAATATTTATGCACCCAACATAGGAGCACCCAAATACATAATACAGTTAATAACATAGAGGAACTAATTGATCATAATACAATAATAGTAGGGGACTTCAACACCCCACTAACATCAATGGACTGATTATTAAACAGAAAACCAACACAGAAACATTGGCTTTGAACGACATACAGGAACAGAGAGATTTAAAAGATATATTTACAATATTTGATCCTAAAACAGCAGAATATGCATTCTTTTCAAGTGCACATAGAGTATTCTCCAGAGTAGATGACATATTAGGCCTTAAGGCAAGCCTTGAAAATTCAAGAAGATGGAAGTCATACCATGCATCTTTTCTGACCACAATGCCATGAAACTAGAAGTCAACAACAACAACAACAACAAAAATCTGGAAAGATAACAAATACATGGAGGTTAAATAACATGCTACTAAGTGATGAATGGGCCAATCAGGAAATAAAAGAAGAAATAAAAAAGTACATGAAACAAGTGAAAATTAAAACATAGCAAAAGCAGTTCTAAGAGGGAAGTTTATAGCAATACAGGCTCACCTCAAGAAGCAAGAAAAATCTCAAATGAACAACCTAACCTTATACCTAAAGGTGTTAGGAAAAGAGCAACAAACAAAATCCAAAACCAACAGAAGGAAGGAAATAATAAAAATTAGAAAAGAAATAAACAATATAGAAACAAAAAATAGAATAGATCAATGAAACCAGGAGGTGGTTTTTTGAAAAAAAAAATCCATAAAATTCATAAATCTGTAGCCAGACTTATCAAGAAAAAAAGAGAAAGGATTCAAATAAATAAAATCACAAACAAAAGAGGAGAAATAACCCACACCACAGAAATACAAATAAATATGAGAATATTATGAAAAAGTATATGCCAATAAATTGAACAACCTGGAAGAAATGGATAAATTCCTAGAAACATATAACTACCAAAACTGAAATAGGAAGAAATAGAAGAATTTGAACAGACTGATTAATAGCAAAGAAATTGAGTTAGTAATTAAAAAACTCCCAACAAACAGAAGTCCAGGACCAGTTGGTTTCACAGGAAACTCCTACCAAACATTTAATGAGTTTACACTTATCCTTCTCAAACTATTCCAAAATATAGAAAAGAAAGGAAAACTTCCAAAATTATTTTATGAAGTTGGCATTACCCTGATACCAAAACTAGATAGATAACACTAAAAAAGAAACTATAGCCCAATATCTCTGATGTATATAGATGAAAAAATCCTGAAAAATCCTCCACAAAATACTAGCAAACTGACTTCAACAATACATTAAAAAATCATTTGCATGATGAGGTGGGATTTATTTTTGGGTTGCAGGTGTGGATCAATACCCACAAATCAATCAATCTGATACATCACATCAACAAAAGAAAGGATAGGAACCATCTGATTATTTCAAAAGATGCAGAAAGACAAAATGAAACATCCATTCGTGATACAAACCATCAACAAAGTAGGTTTAGAGGGAATATACTTCAACATAATAAAGGCCATATATGAAAAACAACATCTAACATAAACTTTAATGGGGAAAAACTGACAGTTTTTTCCCTAAGGTCAGGAATAAAAGAAGGATGTCCACTCACACCATTTTTATTCAACCTAGGACTGGAAGTCCTAGCCACAGCAATCAGACAATAAAAAGGAATAAAAGCCTTCAAAATCAATAAGGAAGGGGCGCCTGGGTGGCTCAGTGGGTTAAAACCTCTGCCTTGAACTCAGGTCATGATCTCAGGGTCCTGGGATCAAGCCCCGCATCAGGCTCTCTGCTCAGCAGGGAGCCTGCTTCCCCCCCTCTCCCTGCCTGCCTCTCTGCCTACTTGTGATCTCTCTCTCTCTGTCAAATAAATAAATAAAATCTTTAAAAAAAATGAATAAGGAAGATGTACAATTTTCACTATTTGCTGATGACATGATATTAAATCTAGAAAACTCAAAAGATTCCACCAAAAAAACCTGCTAAAACTGATAAATGAACTCAGTAAAGTCACAGGATACAAAACCAATGTACAGAAATCCTGTTGCATTTCTACAACTGATAATGAAGCAGCGGAAAGAGAAATTAAGGAAACCCATTTACAATTGCACCAAAAGTAAGATACCCAGGAATAAACCTAACTAAAAAGGTGACCAGTACTCTGAAAACTGTTAAATACTGATGACAGAAATTGAAGGCAACACAAAGAACTGGAAAGACAAAAACAAACAAACAAAAAAGAACTGGAAAGACATTCCATGTTCATGGATTGGAAAAACAAATATTGTCAATTTGTTTATACTACAAAGAAATCTACACATTTAATGCAATCCCTATCAAAATACCAACAACAGCATGTTCCATAGAGCTAGAACAAACAATCCTAAAATTTGTATGAGACCACAAAAGACTTTTAATGGCCAAAGCAATCAATGTTTTCCTTTTTTGTATTTGTTTTTGTATAATTCAGTAGAGGTTGGTCTATGTTTGAGAAGCAATCACACTATAGGATAAGTTTCACAATACCAGCTACAATATCAACACAAGGATTTTTTTTTTTTGGCTACTAGGTCCATTTTTTAATCAGAGGCAACCAGATTTATATATACTACAAACAAGAACTTGGACAAACAAGTTCTCTATTTGTTCCTTGTGTAAACTGGAAAACACATTATTTATTTAGATGATTACACATCAAGAAATAATTTCTGGGGGCACCTGGGTGACTCAGTGGGTTAAAGCCTCTGCCTTTGGCTCAGGTCATGATCTCAGGGTCCTGGGATGGAGCCCCACATCAGGTTCTCTGCTCAGCGGGGGGGCCTGCTTCTCCTCCTTTCTCTGCCTGCCTCTCTGCCTACTTGTGATCTCTCTCTCTCTGTCTCTGTCAAATAAATAAATAAAATCTTAAAAATAATAATTTCTGTCACTATCTCCCCTCACATGAAAAAAATGCATTATGAAAGTTCTTATTTAGAAAAAAACACATAATTGTTATAAAAACAACATATATGTGTGTTTCTGAGTCAATAGTGTGAATTATCTAATTTTTGACATAATTATAAGAATGACTTTCTGATATATACCTTGTCCCCAATAAATTTGTTGACTAAAGGCAAGATGATGCAAACTGTAATGAATAAGAAGTTTTGCCTTTAAAATTCTAGATTATTTTTTAAAATAAACATTCATTTACAAAACAAAAGATCAGTTGTGCAAATATTGCAATCTTGTAGTGGTTGAGAGTAATCATTTTGGAGACCTATTTGGGTTTAGTCCTGGTCCTTTTGGCACTGGTTCTTTCACTTTGAAGGTGTTAGTGTAACTACAGTGAACCTAGATGCTCTGTCTCTAAAACTGAATAATAATATTGCCTGCTTCATAAAATGGTTTTAAGAATGAAAACTTTAAAGTCCACTTTAATGGCTTTAATTATTACTAAACTTTAGTCTGCAAAAGGCATTTTATTAAATATCAATAAAAGCATTTACTAATTTTATATTATTTCTACAACTATACACAGTACTCTCAAAGGGAGATCAAGTTAAAAATACATTAAAAAAAACACATTAGATAGAGGCTACTTGTCAAGATGGAAAGGTTATAGTAATTAATTTTGTTAGCATATATATATTATACGTTTCTTCAAGAATTGACTTACAGGTGGAGATGCTCTTTAAATTGGATATAAGTAGATTGTACCAAAAGGCACTTCAGCCTTCTTGCATTTAGGAACATGGCACAGCATTTCAGCACTATGATTGAAGGCCATTTTAAATAGCAAAATCACCAAAACACAATAGCAAAAACACAAAATATGAAAAAATGTTCTACTAAATTGACCAGGAAACGGACACTTGTTTACAGTATGGTAGCTAAAACAGGAAGACAGAGCATCACCTTCTTTGACCTCAGCTGAGAATGTTTTATTGGGCAACTCGAATTTTTCACTGCCCTCCCTATATCCACAAATGACCATGAAAGTGCCATAAGTACAGATTTTGGGGTTATGAATAAATTTTAGTGAATAGGCAAATTCCCACATATAAAATGCATTAATAATGAGGATCAACTGTATATAGTTCTCCTTTGGGCTGACCTGCAGTATTTGGGAGTAATGGCATAACTTTCCACATTGTCATTCTGAGTATATCTTATTTTGGAACTTTTTATCAGACTTATCAGACCTTTATTTTCAAAGAAATGACTTCATATTCATATTTGAAAAATCCAGCTGGCTCTTTAATTTTTCTCTTATTTTATAGGGTATATAATATTTTCCCTTTTTAGAGTATATTTCTGGGAGTTTTCATATACATATGCAAGCAAAATAAAAAAAAGAAGTTACCACACCTCAAAAATTCCCACATGCTCTTGTATAGTCACCCTCTCCCTCAACTTCAGTCTTTGGTGACTAATTTGATTTCTATGCCCTAGTTTTGCCTTTTCCAGATGTCGTATGAATGGAATTAAATACTATGAACAGTGTAAAAAACTTTGCCTTTAGACTATTTATCATAAATTATATTAATCAATTTTAAAATGTTTAAAATATTGGACTATTCTCATATGCAGATAAATCTCACTTGGTCATGGCATATTATCTTTTTGATATATTGCTGGATCCAGTTTGCTGCACTTTACTTTGGAATTTTAATATCTATCTTCATGAGGGGTAATGATCAGTAGTTTTATTTGCTCAACTTTCTTTGTCTTATTTTGGTATCCAGTTAATTCTCTTAGAGAATGACTTGAAAAGTGTACTCTTATCTCATTGTTATGGAAGAGTTTGGATAGAATTGATATTATTATATTGATATTATTCCTTCCTTAGCTACTTAGAGGAATTCACCAGTGAAACCATATGGGGCTGAGGTTTCCATTTTGGGAATTTTTAAATTATATATTTAATTACTTTAACAATTATAAGGCTTTCTAGTAATGATCCCTCTCTGAATTCTGATATTGGTCATTTGTGTCTTTTATTTTCTAGGAAGACTTTCAGGTGGTTTATCAATATTACTGATCTTTTCACAGAATTGTTTTTTAAATTGATTTTTCTCTATAAAAAACAGAACATTATTTACTATATTTTATGAATTTTTTGCTCTTTATTATGTAATTATGTAAATGTATATGTGATCAATATATTTATATACAACTATAAATTATATAACTAGTTGATACATAATTATATGTAATTATAATTATTTTAATTATTTTCTTATTTCTTTATTTTGGATTTGATTTACTCTTTTTTTTTAAATGTCCCTAGACAGCAAAATAGATAATTGATTTTAGACTTTTTTTCCAATATAGGTGTTTAGTGCTATAAATTTTCATCTGAATGCAAATTTAATCTCACAAATTTAATTTCATTCAGTTTTCCTTTGCCTTTCTTCTTTGACACAAGTTACTTAATTTCCAAATATTCAGGGATTTTCTAGATATCTTCCTCTTACTGATTTCCAACTTAATTATGGTGAGATAATACAATTTATGATTTATGCTCTTTTAAATTTACGGAGTTTCTTAATGGACTGGAATAGTCTTCCTAAGTAAATGCTTTGTGTGTGTTAGAAATGAGTCTGTATTCTGCTATTTTTATGTAGAATGTTCTATATATAGATTTTAATTAGGTCAGTTTGATTGATAATATTATTCCATGGTCCTATGCCTTAACTGATTTTATGTCCACTTGTCTTATCAGTTATTAAGAGAATGATGTTGGAATCATTGACTCGAATTGTTGCTTGTCCTGTCTCCTTAATTCTATCATATGTTCCATAATGGTTGTTTTGTCCTCTTCACATATTGACCCCTTCATTGAAATGTCCCTCTTTATCTCTGTGGTAATATTCTCTGACTTGAACTCAACTTTTTCTGATATTAATATAGCCACTCCAAGTTTTTTTTTATTAAAATTTGCATGATATATCATTTTGCATCTTTTAACTTTTAATGTAGTTGTGTTTGTATTTTGCATAGATTATAAGCAGCATATAATTGAATTTTGCTTTTTTATACATCTTATAATCTCTGCCTTTTAATTAGGGCATTTAGACCCTTTATATATCACTATGGTTGTGTTTAAATCTACCATTTGCTATTTGTTTTGTATATTTCTCATTTCTTCTTTATTTCTTGCCCATGTTACCCCTCTTGTTTTGAATTAACTATTTTTTACATTAATTTTTATCTCCATTATTGGCTTATTAACTAAATGTTTTCATCTGAATGCAAATTTAATCTCACAAATTTAATTTCGTTTTGTAGTTACTTTAGTATTTGAAGTATACATGTTTATCACAGTCCACCTTCATACACCTTATATTACATCATGTATAGTATAAGAACTTCACAACAGTATACATTCATTTTCCCACTCTAGATCTCTGTGCTATTGTCATACATTTCACTTCTACATCTGTTATAAATCCTCCAATAAACATATTGTATTTTTTGCTTTAAATAAGTAATTAACTTTATTAAATGAATATATTGATATATATCTTACCTATCACAAAATCCATCTAAATGTACAATTCAATAATTTTTAGTAACTTTACTTGATAGTAAAACCATTAAAATGAATCAATTTTAGAACACTTCATTTCCTAAGAATATCACTTGTGCCAATTTACAGTTAATTCCTGTTCTACTCACAGCTTTGGCAACCAGTAACTTGCTTTCTATCTATATGAATCTACCTTTTCTGAACATTCTATCTAAATTAAGTCATACAATATTTGGTTTTTCATGCATGACATAGTTTGGTTTTGTTTTGGCTGTATAGTATCCTGTGGTATTAATGTACTACATTTTGTCTATTCATCAGCTGATAGGCATTTGGGTTGTTTTCACTTTTCACTTATTTTGAGTATTGCTGTTATAAATATTCATGTAGAAGTCTTTGTAAGGACATATGTTTTCCTTCCTTTTGCGTAGATAATGGGAGTGGAATGTTTGGGTTTTATAGTAGGTTTATGTTTAACATTTTTTAAAGCTTTATTTCTTAAGAGAAGTTTTAGGTTCACAGCAAAATTCACAGGAAGGTATAGAAATTACCCATCACCTCCTACCCTCACACATGTACAATCTCTTCCACTATCAAGATTTCCAGTCAGAGTGGTACATTTGTTACAATTAATGAACCTATACTGACATGTCGTAATCACCCCAAATCCATAGTTTGCATTAATATTCACGTTTGGTATTGTACCTTCTGTGGGTTTAGAGGTATGTATAATGACATACATCTATCATTATAGTATCACACAGAATATTTTCATTGCTATAAAATCTTCTGCATTCCACCTATTCATCTCCCCACCCCAAAACTTGGCAACCACTGAATTTTTTACTATCTCTGTTGTTTTGCCTTTTCCAGAATATTAGATAGTTGGAATCATACAGTGTAAAGTTTTTCAGCTTAGTCTCTTTCACCTAGTAATATGCATTTAAGTTTCCTCCATGACTTTTCATAGCTCGATAGCTCCTTTCTATTTAGAACTGAGTAATATCCTAATGTCTGGATGTACAACAGTTTATTCATTTGTCTACTGAAGAACATCTTAGTTGCTTTCAAGTTTTGGCAATTACAAAATAAAGATACTGTAACATGCCTGCACTCATTTCTGGACAGAATTTTCAATTCCTTCAGATAAATACCAAAGAGCACAATTGTTGGATTATATGGTAAGAGTATGTTTAGTTTTCTAAGAAACTGCCAAACTGTCTTCCCACCAGCACTATATTGCATTCCTGCCAGCAGTGTATAAAGGTTCCTATTGCTTCACATTCTCATGTGCCTTTGGTATTGTCAGTGTTCTGGATACTGGCCATTATAATACGTGCATAGTGGTATCTCATTATTGTTTTTAAATTACATATCCCTTATATGAAGTAGAGCATCCTTTCCTGTGCTTATTGCCATCTGTATATCTTCTTTGGTGAGGTATCTGTTAAGATCTTTGATCCATTTTTTTAAAATATATTTTTTTAACTCATTTGAAAGTGAGAAAGAGCATGAGTGGGGGCAGTTAGAGGGAGAAGGACAAGCAGGCTCCCCATTCAGTGGAGAGCCTGACGTGGGGCTTGATCCCAGGACCCCAGAATGATCACCTCAGCCAAAGGCAGATGCTTAAGTGACTGAGCCTCCCAAGTGCCCCTCTTTGGTTCATTTTTAATTGGGTTATCTTTTTATAATTGAGTTTTAAGGATTCTTTGTATATTTTGGATGCCATTTCTTTGTCAGTTGTGGGTTTTTAAAATATTTTTTTCCCAGCCAGTGGCTTGTTTTCTCATTCTTTTGACACTGTCTTTCAAAGAGAAGAAGTTTTAAATTTTAATAAAGACCTACTTATCAATTATTTCTTTCATGGTTGTATCTTCAGTGTTATATCTAAAAAGGCATCACCATACCCAAGGTCATCTTGATTTTTTCCTGTATCATTTTTTAGGAGTTTTATAATTTTATGTTTTATACTTAGGTCTATCACCCATTTTGAGTTAATTCTTATGAAAGGTGTGAAGTCTGGGTCTTAATGTATTCTTTGGAATGCAGATGTCCAGTTGTTCTAGCTCATTTGTTGAAGAATAGTATTTCCTTTGCTACTTTGTTGAGGATCAGTTAACTGTATTTGTGGGGTCTATTTCTGGGAGACCAGTGGACTCCATTTTGTCTCCTCTCCCTGTCTGTGGTTTAGATACTCTCTCAACATAGTAGCAAGCTGGAGAAAGTTTAGGGCTCAACTTGTTTGTTTCCTGGTTTTTAGAGACATTTAAAGATATTAATGAAATTTATTTTCAAATTGATTATGATCATTGTGAGAAAAGTGGGGTTTGACAGACAAAACAATATAAATACATTTTTAGGACTGTATCTACCTCATTTATTAGGATTAAAATCATTTTTGAAAAAGAAAATGTATAAAAAGGACATATTAATTAAGAATGCATGTTTACATGCTAGGTAAAACATATTGAAGAAGCCAAGAAAAAGCAGTTCATCTGTGGAGAGGAAACTACTCTCTGTATGTGCATATATCCCATTTACTCAACTTTGCTGTGGTTCTTCCATCATTGGATAACAAAAATGTTATCAGTGGCTGTTGACAGTTTATAATATCAGTCCTTCTATAAATAATTTAGTCAAATGTTAAAACTTGGAAGACACCTTGGAGATCATTTGGTAGTTCAACTTCCTTATTTTAAACATGAGAAAGTCAACACCTAATTTGTTAATTTGTTTTATAACACAAAACAAAAAACAAACCCTTTTAGAGTTTATGTTTATAAGATATAACCCAGGGAATCTGACTTTAAGACTCTATACTATTCTATTTCCCACATAATCAAATTGACTCAGTATTGGAGCACACATGAAATGTATTTCACATGTAATAGACTGGTTCACTAGATGTAATCTTAGATCACCCTCGATAATAATTTGTTATTTATACTTCAGTGTGATTTTTATGCCTGAGAGCAGTAGCCACTGAATAAGTCATAGTCTTGGCATTTAAACATTTGTCTTAAATGGCTCAAATAAAGAGATTTTAATAGGGGGACCTACGGATGTATGAGAAGAAATAGCAGAGAAAAGAATGGATACTGAGACAGTTGTAGACCAGCAACAGTGGGAAGTTATCACCCTACTTATGATTAATATTAGTTTAGGCCCGAAATAACAAAAGGGTAAATTAGTTTATAGGGACCCAGTGAGAGTTTGAACTATTTTAGGAGGCTTTCCTGTAGGAGTTGTTGTCATGAAAAAATATACCTATTCTCTGAGACACTGTACCAAAACCGTAAAGGATCAGAGAAGAAATATCCTCACTTCTTTCTGATTTTCCTCTTCCATTTCCTGCCACTACTATATGTGAACCCAGTTGGAAGCCAGTTTATAAGGAAACCTGCTGATGTAGTCCAGAGTGGTCAACTTCTGTGCTGTGAAGTAGGAGAAGACTGAATATGGAGACTGAGTATAACCAGCACAGCATCAAGAGCTCCAATTCCAAAGACAGTTCTTAGCTGGGCTTTGTTATGATAAATAGACTTTACTGTTTTTGAGGAAATAGTAATATCTTAGTTAACTAGAACTTTGATTCATAGATGTACATAAATAATTCTGAGCTTCACAACCATACTGGGTAAAAGAAGTTACCATTTGGGTTTCAAAGTGTCCTATATCAACCCACACTCTTTCTCTTGTTTCAAAGTCACTTGGAAATATGGAGAGTATGTGTGTGTGAGGGGTGAGTATGAGTGTGAGGGCATACGGGAGAACGGAAGAAGAAAATATTGCACACTTAACCACTCTTAAATACTGAAGCCTCTCCCATTCAATGAATCCATTTATTCCATAAACAGTTTTTAGAGGCTCAATCACTAAATTGACAGAGTAATGTTCTAAGGTGAGGCTAGAGAGAAGGCTGATTAGGCTAGGACATCAAAGTGGTTGATTACAAAGTAAAATTTTGCAGTATTTTTAATAAAAAGACCTGCCTAGGAACAGGAATTAATAATCACAGGATTAGTGATTACTAGAAAGTGGTTATCATTTCTAGGACTTTTGTTTTCAAGTAAAAGAAAACCATGCAAGCCAGCTTAAAGAGAAAGAACTAATTATACGAAGACTATTCCATTGTCTATTTCATGAAACTCTACAGTTGAAATATACCCAGGCCCTTGAAAACAGGGGTCCTCACGTACTTAGAATGCTCTCCTCATCTCTCCTCTTTAAGCCCTCCTACTCCTCCCTTTACATTTGCTTTGTTCTTTTCCTCTACACACTGACTTTCTCTGCCTTCTCAGGTCCTCATAGAGGACATTTCTTAATTCTTTCTTGAAGATCAATTGAATTACCCTCTCAGTTCCAAACCCAAATTCTGGCTAAAGAGACTCTGGCTCTGCATGGTGAAGTAACCATCCTAGTACAAGTCAACTGTGGGCAGAAGAGGGGATCATATGGTCAGGGTATGGCTACTCTGAATTTTACACCTGCATATATGTGAGTTGAGTGAGGCAGATCCCAGATAAGGAGGTGATGGGCCTGGAGCCCACTCATTGTCTAAGCACCTGAGCTCAAAAGCAGTTACTTCAAACTTTAAAAAAATATAAACCGATCTTAAGAAATAAAATATCTCAGGAATTTTTAATCAATATATTTATAGTCAATTTATTTAAGTAAATATACTTAAAGTCAATATATTTAATCTGTTTACTATTTGTTCATTAAATGATATTTACAGTTAGGAATGACAGATAAAGGAAAAAGCAGGACAGGTGCATTTGTAGTAAATGACAGTTTAGAGGACAGGGCCTGTGTGGGGATTAGGATGCCCAAGAGGTTCCTACGAACCATCCCCAATTTGCTTTTGCACTCAATGTATTTCTTTTTCCTGTTGTTGTTTTTTTTTTAAAGATTTTATTTATTTGACAGAGAGAAACACAGCGAGAGAGGGAACACAAGCAGAGGGAATGGTAGCGGTAGTGGGAGAAGCAGGCCCCTGCCGAGCAGAGAGCCCGATGCGGGGCTCGATCCCAGGACCCTGGGATCATGACCTGGGCCGAAGGCAGACGCTTGACGACTGAGCCACCCAGGCGCCCCTCTTTTTCCTGTTTTTAATGAGACCTTCTGTTAATTAAGGCTTCTGTTTCACCATAGCTTCCCTTGAAAAGTTGGAGTCATCCCAAATGGTAATCTCTGTGTATAACCCAGTTTAAGAGCTTACTGAAACTCAACCTTCTTTCTTTCCTTTTCTCTTTCCTTCTTTTTGTTTTCCTTTCCAGCATTCAAGACTAAAACAATGTTAAATTGTTTTCCAAATCTGATATGAAAAAAAGAAAGCAAATTGAGCATTGAAGAATAAACTGTTTTGGTTATTTCTTCTCCACATGGGCTTTGGTTTGTTTTACAGCACCTTCACATTCAACCAGAAGTGATCAATCAAGCTACACCTTGCTATTGAGAATATCTATGCAAGTGATAGAAAGGCTACCCACCTGCCTGACTGCCAGGCTTAAGTGTTTGCTCTCGTAATTACTCCTAATGACATCCAGATTTCTAATCAAAGCATTAGGAAAGATTGGAAATATGATTCTGGATGTTTTGTAACATTACAAAAATCTTTATATTTATACTTGAAAGTATAAATGGAGAAAGATGGAATAAGAAGAAAAATGGAATAAATGGAGAGTGTCATAGAAGTGACATGCATCTCACTATTCCTTCTGCCTCCATTAACTTAAATTGTTTTTCTTTACTGACAGCCTTTTCCCTTTTCTCCTGATTCACAAGGTGGTTTCCATGTTATTATTTTGCGACCAAAATCAGACATCTCTTTTGAAGTACAAGCTTCCCACTTATATGTTCCTCTTTAATATTTTCTTTTCTATAGTCTAGGATCTTCTAGAAAGCTCTCTATATTTCTCAATAATTCCAGTGATGGTGTTGCAGCCTTTATCTTCACTCCATCTTTTTTTTTTTTTTTTTGCCTCTAGCCTCACTAAGAATGCTTCTCACATCCCAATTTTACAATTTCCTTCATTCTTATAAAATCTACTCCAAACATCCACCATATTTTCCATCACCTCTAAAAATGGCTCAGCTTAAAAAAACATGGCTAGACTTAAATATCTTAAATTATGAATTTGTATTCTTCAGCTGTGGATTCCTGTTCTGTTATCAACTGGTATTTGAAACAGTTCCATGGGGATATGATTTTATATTTCTCTGAGTACAGAGGTAGTGGTTTCTCAAGGTACCTAGTGGAGTTCCTGTGCCAAAGGTATGCATATTTTCACTCTCATTAGATATTTTGGGTTGTTCTCCAATATAGTACCACCTTATACTATTGTCATCTCACAATGTTATCAGACTTCTTAATATTTATCATTCAGATGTAAAAATTATGCCATCGTAATTTTTGTCTTTCCACATTTGCAGGAGCCATTTATTTTTTGGAAACTTCATGCTCATAACCTTTGTTCATGTTTTTCTTTGTGAGGTTTTCTTTTTCTGACAGATTTGTAAACTTCTTAAATTTTTTTAAATTTTTTTAATTAACATATAATGGATTATTTGTTTCAGGGGTGCAGGTCTGTAATTTATCAGTCTTTTTGTGTGTGTGTGTGATTTATCAGTCTTACACAACACCCAGTGCTCACCACAATACATACCCTCCCCAATGTCCATTACCCAGCCACCCCATCAAAATATACATTATAATTGCTAATTTTTAATTGGTTAAATATTTTCCTCATATTGTCTCTAAGTAGATGACAACTTTTTTACTTATATTTGTATTAGCGATACCACATTTATCCATCTTGGCCTTTGTATTTGACTCTTTGCATTCTTAAGAAATGTTTTCCTACCTCAGTGTCATAAAAATAGTCTCCCATGTTTCTTCTAAATGGTTTAAGGTTTTATTTTTCATATTTAGACTTTTATTCTACCTGGAATTAATTTTTGTGAAATGAGACTATAATTTTCTTTCATATAGTTTTCATTTCTTTTACTTGTGAACTGCAGGGTCATTGCTGTGATATTTCGAGTTGCTACATTGTACATGTATGACTTCTTTATTTGGTTCCATTGATCTATTTGTTTGCCCAGTGGCAATGCCACTCCTTAACCTTACTTCTTGTTTATAATTATTTTGGATATTCTTGATTTTACTGTACTATATAAGTTCAAATCAATTCTTTTTATTTTTTTATAAACTTGAGGATGTTTGATATTATTATGATATTCTATCTTTTCATGACATATCTATTGATTTTACTCTTGTTTTGCTAACTTCAAAAAAGTTCATGCATCAAATATTGTTTGAACCCCTCTTATGTCAGGCATTGTTCTAGGAGGTTTGTCATCACTGACAAAATGAAATTTATATTCTAACCAGATAAAACAATATGCATAACATATAAATAACTTATGTATGTGTAAAAGGATTGCAAGTACTAAAGGAAAATTAGAAATACTAAGGCAGATTAATGAAAATCAGCATTGCAGGAGTCACAGAGCAAAGGCAGTGGATTTTCATTTTAAATAGATTAAGCAGTCTTAAAAAACCTGAGAAAATACTTGCAGGAGTTGATGGAAGAGTATTCCAGGCAGAGTCAATGGCCAGGCAAACACCCTGTAATGGGATCCTTTCTGAAATATTCTGGAATGGCAAGGAGGTTTGGAGAAGAATGAGTGAGCTTGGAAGTGAGCAGAGAAATAATGCTGGCTGTATCACATAGGGTCTTCTGAGCTCACAAGAAATTTTGTTTTTATCTTTGGATAAAAAGAGCTTTGCAAGTTTTGCAGTAGAGGAATATAATAATCTATCTGGCTGATGTATTTATAAAGGATTAAAAAGGTAAGAGTAGGAGCAGCAAGGCTTATTTTGAATCTATTTTAGGGATCCAAGTAAGAGATGATAATGGCTCAAACCAGAGAGAGGGCAGAAGGGATGGCTGGATGCTATATATAATTTGAAGGCAGGACCATTAGGATTGCCTGACAGAAAGGATGTGGGTTATAAGTGAAAGAAAAAAGTCAAGAAGACACCAAGACTTTTGGCCTAAAAGAAATATTTGCTATTTATTGAGATGTAGAAGGCTGCAAGTAAGATGATCAGAAGCTTGTTTTGGATTTATTAACTTTTAAATGAATATTAGAAATCTTTGTGGTTATATTTATTAGGAAGATAGATATGCAAATGTAGAATTTAAAGTAGGGACCTGGTCTAGAGATATAAACTGTGAGAATATTTGCATATATATGATATGTAAGCCATGAAACTAGACATAATGAACAGGAGACTGAAATATATGTAAGAAAAGAAGAAGCCTAAGGACTAGGGAGAAGAGAAATAACTAGCAAAAGGTATCAGGAAGGAACAACCAGTGGGTAAGAAAAAAAGAAGAATAAGGTGATGAATAAAAATATTAAGGAAGAGAGTGGTTATTTGTGTCAGATGCTTCTGTTAAATTAAGATGAAGATTGAAAGCTGATCTTTGGATCTAGTTTGGTCCAAAGAAGTTCTTCTTGGACTTTTCTTGGAAAGAGACGTTTGGTAGACTGGTGATGGTGAAAGTATGTTAGGAATGTGTTTAAGAAAGAACTGTAAGAAAGAAATGGAGTATAACAAATATTTTGTGAATTTTATTGCAGAAGGGGAGGAGAAATGGCCCAATAGCTGGCAAGGAAAGCTGGGTCAAAAAGTTTCATTGTGATCAAGAAATAAGGAGGGGGGAGTGATGTCCCCAGGATGAGAACATAGGTTGTTCCTGACATCACTTCCCCTCACAAGAAAAACAACTAATAACTATTAAAAAACAAAAGACCACTGAAAGAATCCTAGAGCACAGACTGGGCTGAAGCATGCCCCCCATCTACCTCCATACCACAGAGACCAAGACAAACTGCATTGGAAGTATAAATGAAGCAGTTACATGTTGATGGCATTGCCCTTCTCTCTGGTCAGCACAGCATCACATGAAGAGGTCTTTACTCTGTGGGCTGCTTTGTGGTAGCCTCTACCTACCTTGATCTCACCCCATGAGGATTGCAGGGGAATCTGCGGGACTCAACTACTGAGAATCTGACTGTGAAGGAGAAGTATGGTGGGGCTTACAACAATGAGCACGTGAATTTGGGAAGACTAAGCTTATACTGTGGTGCCCAAACAGTAATCCAAACCAGAAGCTTAGTTTATCTGCAGAAACAAATCGGTGGTACATTCTGACTAGAGGACTCAGTGGTGTACAGCTCAGCCTGGTTAAGATCCTCAAAAAAAAAAAAAAAAAGATCCTCAGACAAGGACTTTTGCCAGCACTTCAGCCTGGTGTGCTCATGCCTAGCTAAGGAGGTGAGTCACAGCCCCACTCACTGTGGAAAATGTCTCCCAGCCACATCTAAGCAGAGGGGCTGGTGGGGACACCTGGAAGCTGTGTAGCCCAGCAAAGCTTAAGCTGCAAAGTGAGTTGGCAGAGCTGATAGCCCCAGAGCAAAACTAGTACTGGGTACAGAGAGTTCTCCTACTATACATAGACAGGGGAATTAATTCATAATCAAGACTTAGGGGACCTCCCGGTCCTCCCAATTGGACAGCCTGTTTGGGAAATTGAGAGTTGCCAGGCGTGGTCCCTCTCTTTCCAGCCCAGGAAAGGGAGTTAAGACATAGTCCCACCTGTGGTGGCTCCCAGCCCCATCTGATAGGACAACAAGAACACCTGGATACTCTGCAGCCCACTAACATTTGAGCTGAAAGAAGGACATACAAAGCCAGTAGTTTGCAAAGCAAAGCCAGTGGACCTGTTTAGCCAGGGAATTTGAGGTATGGGTCAGCTTGAGTTAAGACAACAAACAAGAGCATTACCTGCTTTAGAACTGCTTTTCTCACTGCACCTGAGCAAGAAAACTAATTTATAGTCCCCCTCAGTGCTGAATACAGCCTCTAGCCTGCTTGACTAGGGAACCTAACCAGAGCACACAGAAGCTATGTAGCCCATTCAATATCCTTGCTCATAGTGGCACTTGAACAAAGAACACAGCCCATGGCTTTCCTCATCTGCAGAGCAAAACAAGTGACTTCATCTGAATAGGGAAATCAGTGTTGACTCTTATCCGATATGAATCCCCAAAGAGCTTTATAGTCCCTTGGTCCTATCCTGCTGCTTTTCCAGGAAGCTAATTCATAACTGCATCTATTAATATAGTACCCAGTCCCAACCATTTGGTAAGCCTGACCAGAAAATCCTGGCAATTGTGGAGGACATCTTGTGGTAGGAAACCAAGTCAATAGTCATATTCAACTGTTCTCAGCCAATGTCACAACCCTGCATCCTTAACCTCAGAGCTCTAACTGTTGCCTTACTCCAAAGTAGACCATAATAGCAGACCCCACCTGGCCAAGGACTTTATAAGCAGATTGAACAGACTGGTGAAGATCTATCTCTGCCAAAGCAAATATGTAAATCTGGAAGAGAAAGCTGAATACTCAAATGTACAGATACCAATATAAGCAATCAAGGGTCATAACAAACAGGTAAATGTGACACCATCAAAAAAATTAATAAAGCCCTTATAACTGATCTTAAAGAAATGGAGATTGATGAACTGACAATGAATTCAGAATCATCCTCTTAAAGAAATTTAGTGAACTACAAGAATACACAGACAACTAAACACAATTAGAAAATGCATGAATAAAACAAAAGGATCAACAAAGTGAAAGAAACCATTAAAAAACCCCCAGAAACTCTAGAGTTGAAGAATACAATAGCTGAATTAAAGAATTCAGTAGTTTCAAAAGCAGACTGAACTACACAAAAGAAAAGTCAGTGACCCAGAGGATAGAACATTAAAAATTATCCAGTCAGAGGAGCAAAAAGAAAAAAGAATGAAAAAGAGTGAAGAAAGCCTGAGACATATGGGACACAATAAAATGAAACAATATTTACATTATGTAAATTCTAGGAGGAAAAGAGAAAGTAAAAAAGAATAGAAAAGTATATTTAAAACAGTAATGGATAAAAACTTCCCGAACCTGTAGAGAAAAATGGATATCCAGATCCATGAGGCCCAAAGGACTCCAAATTGGTTGAACTTGTGTAAGGCTATACCAAAATACATCATAATTAATTTTTTTTTAAAGATTTTATTTATTTGACAGAGAGAAACACAGCGAGAGAGGGAACACAAGCAGAGGGAACGGTAGCGGGAGAAGCAGGCTCCCTGCTGAGCAAGGAGCCCGATGCGGGGCTTGATCCCAGGACCTTGGGATCATGACCTGAGCCGAAGGCAGACACTTAACTACTGAGCCACCCAGGCGCCCCCATCATAATTAAATTTACAAATATCAAACAGAAAGAAAGAATGTTAAAAGCAACAAGAGAGAAGAAAAATTTATATAAGGGAATCTCTCCCTCCCACATAAGATTATCAGTGGATTTCTCAATAGATAAATTTCAGGCCAGGAGAGAATGGGATGACATTTTCAAAATATTGAAAGAAAAAAAGCTGTCAACCAAGAATACTATGCCTAATGACACTGTCCTTCAGAAATGAAGGAGGGATAAAGACTTTGGCAAACAAACAAAATCTTGAGGGTGTTCACTACCACTAGACTTGCCTTACAAGAAATGATAAAAGGAGTTCTTTGAGTGAAAAGGAAAGTATGCTAATTAACATCATACAAATATTTTTAAAATTGCATAAAACTTACTGGTAGTAATATATATATGTCAAAGATAGATTCTGTAATTTTGTAATGGTGGTACATAATTCATTAAAGCTCTGGCTTAAAAGTTTAAAAAAACAAACTAAGTGAAAATCATCATAGTAAAAAAGCCTATAGTAAAAAAACTATAAGTGTAATAATCTGTTATTAGTTACACAAGATATAACATAGGTAAACTATAGCAATAATAACCAAAAATGTGAAGGGCAGAAATAAAAGTGTAAAGTTCAGGAATTCTATTGACATGATGTTGTTATCAGCTTAAAATAGTGTTATAATTTTAAGGTATTTTATGTAAGTCTCATGGTAACCACAGGAGAAAAACCTGTGGAAATTACACAAAAAAACATAATAAAGAAGCTAAAACATACCAATATCAAAAAACATCAAAACATGAAAAAGACAGTGAGCTAAGAAACAAGGAACAGTGGATCTACAAAACAACCAAGAACCAATGAACAAAATGGCAATAGTAAGTTGTTACCTATCAATAATTATTTTAAATGTAAACAGATTAAATTTTCCAGGCAAAAGACACAGACTTTTGTTTAACTTGTTTAACTTGTTTGGTTAAAAACAAGATCTAACAACATGCTGCTAATTGAGTTTCAATTTAGCCTTAAAGACACACATAGACTGAAAATGAAGGGATAGGAAAAGTCATTTCAAGCAAATGGTAACAACAACAACAAAAAAGCAAGGGTGGCTATACTTACATCAGACAAAATAGACTTTAAAAATAGCAAAAAGAGACAAAGACCAAAGACGTCATTATATAATGATCACAGATCATTATATAATGATCACAGGTCAAGAAAATATAACAACTATAGGTATTTATGCATCTAACATTGGAGCACCTAAATATATAAAGTGGAATCTAACAGAGCTAGAACGAGACATAAATCATCCAGACAGAGAATTAATAAGAAAGCAATAGAATGAACAACACTGTAGACCAAATGGACCTAACAGACATATATAAAATATTCCATCTAACAACAGCCGAACACACATTCTTCTCAAACACACATGGAACATTTTCTGGATAAACTGTTCCAACAGTGGTTGGAAATCAGTAACAAGAGGAAAACTATTCACAAACACATGGAAATCAAACAACACTCTCCTGAACAACCAATGGATAAAAGCAGAAATTAAAAGGGAAATTAAAAATTTATTGAGGCAAATGGTATTAGAAATATGACATACCAGAATATAGGGAATCAGCAAAAGCAGTTCTAAGAGGGAAGTTCATAGCAATAAGCACATTAAGAAGAAAGAGAGTTAATCCTGAGTTCTCAGCACAAAGATTTTTTTTTTCTTTTCTCTATTATTTCTTTTCTTCTTATTGTATCTATATGAGATGATGAATATTAGCTGGACCTATTGTGGTAATCATTTCATAATATATGTAAATCAAATCATCATGCTGTATGCCTTAAAGTTATATGGTGGTGTCAAGTATTTCTCAAACTGGAAGAGAAAAGAAAGGGCGTGTATCTATATTACATGTTAATAGCAATGATAACAAGGAAGAAATGTTGATGTAGGAGGAGAAGAATTGCTGGGATTATATCCTTGAAGAGAACGTAAGACATCTAGTGGAACAAGGAAATGATTAACAAAGATTACCATTATCTATAATCACAGACATTATTTTCTCAGCCATTACCTAAGATTACCATTACTTAAAGATTTTGGTAAGTGGGCTAACTATATATTTTTTTCTAAAGCAGATTAATTTGACTTCAGGGACATAGCAGGAATTTATTCACTGGGTACATGTGCTCTTTTCTATCTTAATTAGGAAAAAGGATCAGAAAAAAATTCACCCACACAAGGAGTAGACAATAATATGTGTTCACAGTGTTTCTCCTGTTCTCTGCCCTGATATAGTCTAAATAGATCTGGACAGTCTAGATATCCCACAGAGTATCTCATTGATTCATTAAATCAATGATATCATGCTGATCCAGCAAGAGGCCTAAGAGGTGACTGGTAATCTGGAGACTTTGGTGGAAGACAACAAGTTTAGAGAGTAGAAAATAAACCCTATGAAAATCCTGGGGTTTGCCTTCACAGTACTTTTCTTAGGGCTTCTATGTTGGGCGTGTATTGGAATAGCCCTCTAAAGCAAAAGACAAATTGGATCCCATACTGCAAAAAAAGGAAGCATAATGTTCTTTTGGTACATGAGATAACACATTTTATACATAGGAATATTGATCTGGTCCTGGTGACATGAGAGTTGGGATTTGCGTCATACCACCAAGTAAACCACTAAGAACTATAGAGGGTATAGCTAAGGGCAAGGGGAAATTAGAATGGATAATGGCAGAGGAAGAGAAAAGATACCAGTTGTGTCCCAACTGCACGAACTATATTGCAGTGATTCTAACTTGAAATGGTAACTCTTATTTATGAGCCTGCTTGAAAAAAATCTATAAAGTGCTACACAAATGTAAGATCAGCCATTGGGTTTGTGCTGACATTTCTATTGGTAAATCAGTCGCAGATTGAAACATTTTCCTATTTGGTAATACTATACTGGATGTTAAACTGCATATATCTGAGAGCCAAAAGTAATTGACAAAATTCCTTAGATGAAAATTATAAAAAGTAAGCTATACAGAAATCCTCCCATAGGAAGCCTCAGTTGACGGAAATGTACAACTAACTACTTAGCTAATTCCTCTGAGATCAAATAAGAACTCCCCAATCAACTGTTCATATTTGAAACTGAATACGCTTCCCCTTGGAAGCAGCTCTCTTCCTTTTCATAGCACTGTTCTTCGGGGAGTTACTACAGTATTCATGTTGCAAGGCACAAGAAAGTAAGGCCTCACACTTACTACTTAACTGGGACCCTGGAGCATTACTATAAAGTAGCTGTCCCCACTTGCAGACCTCCATGCATTTAGAACTACTTGGTAGCAAGGTGAGGCTGGAGAAAGTTTCTGAGCCACAGGGAGAACTGACCTATGGATAATGGCACCTGAAATTCAACTGCTGTTCATTCATTTTATTTAACCAACATTTATTGCTTGCCTCTTATATGCCAGCCCCTCTGCTCAGCATTTTGAGAGTTAAAAAAGGAACAGGACATAGATCCTGCTGTTCTGAGATTTCAAATCTTTAAGACTTATTTATTTTTACATATATATATTTTTAACTCACTAGTTCACCAATTATAGAGGGGGCCTAACTGGATCAGTAGGTCTGGGGTAGGGTCCTAGGAATCTGCATGTTTAGCTAGTTCCCGTGGTGATTCTAATGTTACTGATTATTGAATCCTACCTTGAGAAACACTTCTCTAGCACGTATGAAAGGTTATTTGTAGCTGAAAACAAGTCCTTGTGGGAGGAAAGAAATTACAAAGGGAAAATAGAAGAATGTTATAAAAGCTATGTTTATGTTACCATTTTAAATTTGGCAATTTTTTTTTAGCACATTTAATGAAATGTGAATAAAGTCTCAGGTCTAGATTCAAAAATGAAATTTCAGAAAACAATGTGAGCTGCGGTCATCATCAGCTTCAGCCCCTTGGGAGAGAAAGTGGTGTCTTAGGGAAGTTTCTCCTGTGAGTACTGTGGCCTGTTAGTCCTAGCTGAGCTTCAGCCAACACTCCCCACACCTTTGTGAGTAACAAAATGTCCTGTCAGGTCTTCCCCCTTTCTATCTTGAGGAAGAGCAGTGCTTGCCTGGCTCAGTCAGAAAAGCACATGACTCTTAATCTAAGGGTTTTGAGTTTGAGCCCCATGTTGGGTGTAGTGATTATTAAAAATAAATAGATTTTTAAAAAACATCAAGGAAATGTATTCAGTGAGTATGTACTTTTTCCTCCCTCCCTCTTCATTTTCCTCTCTCTTTTTCTTTCTGTTGGGGCCAAACCCCTGAGAGAATCCTCTATGGCATTCCAAATAGTATATGCTCCAAGGAAACATGAAAAAAAAAAATTTTTTTTTTTTTTTTGAGTTCTGGCATTTTTTTACTTGCTTACCTTGAATCCCCTCCCGTTTTTCAGAACTAGAATTCTGCCATCTGCTTTCTGGAGGCCATTTGCCATTCTCCCAGGGATGCTGGAAGCCTGTAGGCACACTGCTTATCTCAGCCTCTGAACAGTTAACCCCATCTCTTTTCATTATAAAAAACAACCACCCAAAAAAACAAAAATATTTTTATCTTTTTAAACCTTTTTATCCTTTTATACTTTTTAAGTAAAAATTATTGTCTATCTATGTATTTCTTGGAGCTTTTTAAAAATGAGCCTGCTATTATTAGAGGTACAGATTTAACACAACCCACATTCTTCTAAAAATTTATGGCAAGTTAATAACATCTCTGTTTGTTTCTAATATCAATCCTATGGTCAAAACACTTGTCATAGTAATAAACAACAGCATAATTAGAACTACTTCAATGAAATTGGGTCAATGTATCACTCTCTCAGAGCACATTTTAAATTTATCACAATGGTAGCCTGGGGAAAATTTGGCTTTTCGGCATTCACTAGTTTAAGTCACTATTTTGAGAGCAAATTGTACTCAACCCGGAGTTCAAGTGTAAGAGACAATAAAACACAATGGCTGAATAAATGGGTTTTGATTGCCTTGGAAACCTTCAAAGACGAATGAACCTTCGTCTTCATTCTTCCCATTCCAAATAGTAACGATTTCAGGATTTCTTGTGATTATACACAATAGTACTTTTTTCTTCTAAAGTTGCCTATTGAACCTTATTATAATTATAGGTTTTACTTATTTAATGCTTACCGTGTGCCAGGAATTGTGCTGAGCACATTATGCTCATTATGCCACCAAGTAGCTGTTTCATTTTATAAGATGGAGAATTGAGTCTTAGAGATTTTAAGGTATTTTCTCAAGGTCATATATTTAATAAGTGACAGAACTTGAAATAAAACCCAGCAGCTCTGGCAGCATAATTCTTATCATGGTAAGTTACCTCTGATATCAATAGCCATCAAGTTACCTCAAAATTCATAGAAATAATTTCTGAAGGAGGGAAGTATACAAGAATATCCAGTGCTTCAGCAAGGCCAAAGGAGGATGAAAACTGAAAAAAAGAGCATTAAATATGATGAAAATGCAAGCACTAGTGACATTAGAGAGATCAGTGCCTGAGAGCAGAGTACTCCGTTGCTAGGGAGGAAAAAAAAAAAAGAAGAAGATAAAACTGTGGTAGCTGCACAAAATCTGATTGGTCTCCTGGTCTGATTGTTTTCAATTCCTGGAAATGCATAGGATCTAAGGAAGCAGCATGTTTGTCCTTGTTACAGAAATGGAAGACCAGTGTGGCTGTGACAAAATGAGCAAGAGGGAGAATGGTACAGAATGAATTTGAAGAGGTAAGTTAAGAGGAGTTTCATGTAGAGTCTTGTAGGCTACAGTGATGGGACTGGATTTACTCTGAGCAATGGGAAGACACTGAGGGGTTTTAAGCAAAAAGAGGTGATTATCTGGTGCATATTTTTATATAATTACTCTGAATGCTGTATGATGTATAAGTTGTAGAAGGACAAGAGAGGAAGCAGAGAGACCAATGGGGAAGCTACTACACATGTCTATGATAATGGATATAACTAGAGAGGTAGCAGTAGAGATGGGTGAACTCAAGACATATTCTTGAGTAGAGCCAATAGGAATTGGTGATGAATTGGACGTAAGGCCTGAAAGAAGATAAAAAATCAAGAATGATTCCTTGAGATGACAGTAGAGGGCCAGTGGTTTGTTGAGATGAGGAAGATTAGGATCAGAACCAACTCAGAAGATAATCAAAAGTTCTGTTTTGGATATTTTGAGGTGTGTTTTTTTTTTAACATCCAAGGGAAGGTTTTAGGTAGATAATCATTACATGTTCAAAACATGGAAGCAAGTATTCTGAGTCTCCCTGAAAGAAGTCACAGAAACAGTGGGTGGGGTGTGAGTTTCAGTGAGCAGGAGTGCGGGGCACAGAAGGTGAGAATGTCCATGAAGATTAGGCATGGAATTCTGAATGGAAGTAGAGCTCTTTCACAGCAGTTTTTCAGGGAAAAGTCAATCTCCAGCCTCTGGTTCAACACATAATTGAGCAGTAAGTTTTTCAGCTGTAGCCATGAACTGTTTCAGTTTAGGTGCAGCAATTGCTCAGGTTGGGGCAGTTGCCCCAAGAAACGGTGATACACATGAGCCTGGTAACAGCTACCTCAGAGAGTCATGCAGGCCACGCCTTTAAATTCACTGGTAACCCCAAGATTCTTGGTATTGTTTTCTTTTTTCTGGACAGAGTTTCTAGTGCTCTACTTACTTTATTACCAAAGTCCCTTTAATTGCCTCCAAGTGGCCTTTCCTCCTAAGGAAAGCTTCCTAGGTAATTCTTTTGATTTTGTTTTTGTTTTTTAAGACTTTATTTATTTGTGGGGGTTGGGGGAAGAGAGAGAGAGAGAGAGAAAGAGAGAGAGAGAATATGAGCACAAGCAGGGGGAGCAGCAGGCTCCCTGCTGAGCAAGGATCCCAATGTGGGGAATTGATCTGAGGACCCCGGGATCATGACCTGAGCTGAAGGCAGCCACTTAACCAACTGAGCCATCCAAGCGCCCCTCCCTAGGTGATTCTTAAGGTGATGTCCTTTCCTTTTATCCTGTTGTGCTGCTGCAACATCTCTCGACAATGGTAATTCATTTCTGTCAGGGACCTTGCTCTGGTAGAGTACCCGCTTCAACAGGAACTGAATGAATAAATGAGTCTAACCGTGTTGTCTTTAAAATGAGTCTCTACCTTTAGTTATACAGAGTATTCTAGCAGCAATGGAACCATTCTGGTTTTGTGAGGACTTTTTTTTTTTTTTTCCTTTTCCATTTTACACATAAGGGGTAGCATCAGCTGTTTGTGAATCCAGAACATTCTATTTGGACCATTCTCAAAGAAACACGTCACTCAAAGCTGTGTCAATAGAGAATTAAAACTTCCACATGACTAGGTATTCAAAATGTAAATACAGCCAGCTATGGCATTTTAGAAACCCCAAAGTAAAAACTTTACCACCAAAGGAAAAAAATAGCTTGAAAAGAGGACAGCAGGACAAATGAGGACAGCTAGTCTTTTTTCAGCTTATTTTTGTTGGATTCATTTTGAGTTTTGTAAACCAAGCTCCAGTTAGATCTTGAGGAAAAAAATCTAACTGACATAATTCACTGAGTCAACCTTTACACAAAAAGGTTTTGAACATCAAGGCAAAATTAGCAGCTTTCTAGCCTCATGTCTTGATTGATCAGTTTAAATAGGGCTAAATTTATAACTTTATAAATACATCAAATAAGAGTAAGAAAATAACATTTTAAGTGTTTTTTTTACTGCTACAACCAAAACAGCAACAACAAAAATCTATCCTTCTAAGTAATGTCTAAAAAAGAAAAACATAGAATTTTATTTGCTTTATTTTTTCTCTACCAAATATATATTATGTCTACCAGATGTATACTATTTTAAAATGCTAGATTATGCAGTAAGCATGCTATAAAATAACAAAGCAAGAAGATGCTACAAGGAAACTATTTCCTGGGTAAGAATATATAAAATATCATCTTTCTTTCTTAATGTTACAATCTTTACTCATCTTCAATCCTACTTTTCTATCTCAACTGTGTATTATATGCTCAAGAAAAGGCAGATGGAATTCCTTTGGGGACTGATAGTATTCCTTTTGGGTGAGAATGCCTAAGTGTTGTACAACATTTACCAGCTAGACTTCCCATGTTTGATTATTTGTGGGCACATATGCCATAATAGAGCATCCTGTTCTTTTTTCATTGGCTCAAAGATGTTGTATTATGGTTAACAACTTTGTGCCAACATGTGACTTATGAGAAGTTCAAGGACTAACTTTGGGTATTCATATTCACTCTTAAATTATTTAAATAATTTCCACTATATCGTTAAGTTCTCAATGTCACACTCAAATTATTCTAAATCAATAAGAGAGAACTCAATTCCTAATAAGAGGCTGCCAAAAATCCTATGTGATTTCATTATAAAGTGTTATATTGTGTGATTTTCAAAAAGGAGCACATCACTTTGGCCAGAAGAAATTGGCCAATTGAAATCAATGTTGTCAAACAGATTGTTTTGACCAAATGTAATTCTAGAGAATCATCAAAGTATAATAGCAATTTCAAAGACGGTAAGTAAATTTAAAGTACTAGGGTCCTGCTCCATGGATTAAGTGAATAATTATAATTGCTTGGATATTTTTAACTTAAAGTTTCACATAAAATGACCTTGGTGAATGGGACAAAGAAAACTTTTTAGACAAAAGAGAAAAATGAAGCCACCAGTAGATTTTATACTCCAAAAGAAATTTGGGAGTTTGTGCTCTTTCTTCCTTTTTTTTTTTCCTTGAAATTATTTCCTTCAGTTTCTTTTATTTCTAAATAAATACTAGGGCTGGATTTTTAAGTAAAGAGGCAATTATAAGCACATTAACATTTCTACCAGACAGCAAAGATAGTGCGGGCCAGTCAACCCCACACAGAATGCAGCTTGGCCCTGAGCCCTGGGCCACTGCAGTGAGGCACTCTCCTCTCCATCATCCAGTGCAGAGAATAAGCTCCCCATTTTGCTATGAACTTTCATTTAGGACAACACCACCCGTGCTGCAAACCCAGAGGTGTGCCTTTATTTTGGGGTTTCTCAGTCCCAACTTTCAAAGCCAAAGCCAAAGCAAAGGCGTGGTCTACACCAGGACTTTAAATAAAGTCAGATAGAATAAAATTCCCTTACTAGCATTTATTCTAAACTGCCTTGTCCAGATGGCTTCTTACAGGGAGAGGGAAAAAGGGGATACTCACGCTCTGCTTCCTTTCATGCTGGCGGGCTGTGATTATTGTTAATGACCCACAGCTGCACTAGCTCCCCACCACCTCTACCCTCTGCCCACCCCCACCTTCCAGCTTCCTTCTTATTTAAGCTTTTCTCCAGTAAGCCTTTCACAGAAGGAGGTGGGAGTAAGTTTTATGATGGATCAACCTTCAGGACTCACCCTGAATCTGGCTGTTTTCTCATAAAACCTGAACACAGCAGTGGGATTCACTCCAAAGCTTATAGCTCTGCAAAACCAGGCAAACTTAGTTTCTAATTTTTCTAAATGTCCTGATAAATATTTGTGAATTGATTAAAGAAAAGCAGTTTAAAAATTACTGTTAATCTTCTGGATATATCATTAGCTCCATACCTGGCTAAAAACCGAGTTGCACATTTATTGTTATAAGTAGCACTAATCCACTCTATCATTCAGCATATGTAGAGAGAGGGACAAGTAGACAGAGAACTTTTGCTATTAAATATTCTTATGAATAAATCCCTTATGCTTGCTGCCCCTGCTACCTTTACCACTCCACTTGGTTTATATAAGTTGGATTGGGAAAGGCATCCATTGAGTGAGCCTTTGGATAAGTAAAGGACTTGAAATATTTTTGAGATGCTGCCTAGTCTAGACTTATTCTTGTATTATAAAATATATCTGTCCTGCCAAATGTCTTTGCCTCCTACATCCTGTGCCATTGTATATACTGTAGCTATACATTCTCAGAAGGCAGGGTATGATAGTTGCCAGGCAAGGCTTTAAGTTTATTACTAGTATTAACATTATTAATGATACTTAGTGTTACCATCATTAATAGTATTGATAGAGATGTTATCAATTCTAATACTAAAATAATATTAATATTATTGATATTAATATTTACTATTGCTATCAATGTTAATGCCTAGAGTTTCTATTGTTGTGATTTTTGAAGTCTCTGATAGAACTTTTCTCAATTTTAGGGGCTCATGGTTTTTTGATGGTATTGTTGCTCATGGTTTCCACTGTATTCTGAAACCATGAAAAAGAGAGTAAAACAAGTGTGATGGTAATTCACACAATCTGCACATTAACTGTTGGCCCACTTGTTATTTAATGTAGTCCTTTCTTGGCTTTTATGTGCAAGTAGTTCTTACTCAAAATACCCTTTTGTGGAAATATGAAAATATGTGTTCTTGGAATTCTTTAATTTCTGCTTCTAAAACCTTTCCATCTCTAGGGTTCTTTGAATATTTTGAATATATATATTTATATATATTATTCAAACTGGGATATCTATATATAGGTATATATAGAGATACATATTCTGGTTTGAATAGGTGGTTTTATATATATATATATATATATATATATATATATATATATATATATATATATATATATGAAAGACAAGTGTTTTATTCATTTCATAAAGATACTCCATCTATGTCTCTCCCATTTACAAATTATCACAACCCTCAGTCTGTCCACCATGCTCCTTCAGCTCTCACTCTATTTCTTTCCTTTCTCTTCTTTCAGAATAAAACTTGTAAAACTTGTGAAAGAATTGTCTATTATTCCTACCTCTCCTTTGCTTTCTTTCATTCATCTATTGCAATTGGTTTTATACTACTGTTTCCAAGATCAACAAAGACCTTCTTTTCTAAATTCAGGGAGAAATTTCCATTGCTTATCTTTCTTGATTTCTTGGCCATATTCAATACTATTGACTCATTTCTCTTTGGAAACACCTTTCCCTTGGATCCCATGGTTGTGTATTCCTGTGTGGATATGTGTATGCACATAGCCACTTCTCTTCAATTTCTTTTGCAGGTTTCTTTTTCACACTACCCTCTCTTCTACCTGTCTTTTGAGTATTTGTTTCTTTGGGCAGTTGTCTTAGTAAGAGTAGAAGACAACAAAATTTAATGAATGCTTATTTTGTTTCAGGAACTACCCTAAACACTTTTATATGCATTGTATCATTCAATTATAGCAGCAACCCTATGAATAGGTACTATAGTAACTGTGAACTGTCTAATATTTAGAAGAGAATATTGAAGGAAAGAAAATATAGGAACAGAACTAGTAAGTGGTAGAACTGGGACATGGACCAGGTACTGTAAATCCAGAAACCACATGCATACCACTATGCTTCCCTACCCTCTTCTCTTCTCACATCTCTATATGATCTTACTTTAAAAAACTTGTTCGGCTCATATGCAGTGCCAGATACTGTGCGAAATGTTGAAAAAATAGACATGAACAAAGGTTTTTTACCTAATACTATAGAATCATTATTGTCCTGTCCCTATGGAGATGCATTCTTGGCATTAAGAACTGTCATTTTTAAAAGTCTCTTTTAATATGCTGAAGCCTTAACGTATGGCTAGCCATTGTTTTTCTGACTACCATTCATGTAATTATCTTGTATCCTCTCAGGATGGAGTTATATTTATGATACTTTGCATAATACCAAGTCCTGCTGCTTCTTAGATGCTGTTGTTACTTACTTTATATTTGACTGTATCTTTGGGGAAAAAAAACACAATTTCTGTAAAAATCTCATTTTAACATGTAACATGAACCTTTTCCTTTGTTTCTTTTTGGCAGGCCTAGCATTATTATCTGTACAGCTTTTGCCAACCATAGTGAATCAAAACTCTCCATAAGAACGCAGAGTTATTGGCATAAAGAGATGTTTCAGTGCAATAAAACACACAAGACACAGAGCACACTTAGTAGTTGTGGGACAAAGTATGGCATTTGCTCTGAGGTCTAGTAATGTTTACTGGCCCAGAATATATTAAAAGTTTACTCTGATTCTCACTGGCATATATTCATTGCTCCTTAATAGATATATTAATTTAAAAATATATAATGTAATTATACTATGTAACAGTGGCATTAAATAGACAAGTGTATACAACTAACTATAACGTGTGTTGGTCCAGCATTGATAACAATTTGAGAAATGTGAGGAAATCAGGAGAAGAGCTTTGTAGAAGAATTAATATTTGGGCAGAGACTTATAATTAGGAGATAGGCCAAAAAAAAGGGGGAAGGGGGCACCTGGGTGGCTCAGTCGTTAAGCGTCTGCCTTCGGCCCAGGTCAGATCCCAGGGTCCTGGGATCGAGCCCCGCATCGGGCTCTCTGCTCTGCAGGAAGCCTGCTTCTCCCGCTACCATTCTCTCTGCTTGTGTTCCCTCTCTCACTGTGTTTCTCTCTCTGTCAAATAAATAAAATCTTTAAAAAAAAAAGGGGGGGGGGGAAAGGCTATAGGTGAATAAAGTATAGATGAAAGTTCAGAAAGGGGATTGATACATGTTATTACCGGGAATGTTGGCAGGGGGAGGAGTGGTGGAAAATGGGGGGAATTAAGCTGAGCAAGACTTGATGATATCAGAATGTCATTCTATTATCAGAGAAATGAAGAGCCATCAAAATGAGGTTTAAGCAAGTGTGAAATATTGTAAGAATTAGCTTCAGAAAAATGACTTGTGAGAATCAGGAAGTTTGATTAAAAAGGGTTGTGTACAGCTAGAGAACCACAATAACTTATAAAGCTATTACAAAAATCAAGTCACAGAGCATGGGAAATAGGCATAGTTGCTAACAGCCAAACTCCCTGTGTTCAAATCTAACTGTTCCATTTTTCAGTCATACAATCTTGGTAGACTATTTCATCTTTATTAGTCTCAATTTCCCCATCTCTAAAATACCGAGGAAAACATTTATCTCACTGGTTTGTTATAAGGATTAAATGAGGTAATAACTATAGTTTGTCTGCAACTGTACAAGCATTCAGTAAATGTGAACCACTTTTTTTTCTTATCTCTTAGACTGAAGGAAGTAGGAAGGAAAATTAGGATATGACTTTGAGAATTCGAATTAAGATTTGAGTAGTGTGCAGAAAAAGGATCTGACAAGAAAAATACAGGGAAAGTTTCAAAATGAACCCAAATTTGGGGGCTTGATGCTTTATATCATGAAATGATACATGGAACACTTCATGTATGATAATATAACCAGTTTGGTAGAAGAAACAGAAGAAAGATTGTTCTTTGGGATCTTTTAAGATGAAATAGTTAATGATAAATCTGAAATTTTTATGAGTTAGTTGGAATTTGAGACATAACAGAAGAAAGAATTGAACAGCAGTTAAAAACTTATTCATTTAAAAGTTTTATGTGATGATGTAACCATTTAGTGAAAGATACAGTAAGAAGTAAAGATGACTGAGGGTAGAACCATAAGCAAACCAAATTTTAGAGATAAGGAAAGGAAGAAGGAATGGCAAAGGGTATTTAGAGAGGTAAGAAGAGAAACAAGAGCAGACAGAGTCAAAGAAACCAAGGGATTAATGGGTTTAATAAATGAGAGATGGATCAATAGCATCAACTCATGCAAGTAAATCCACTTGATCATAAACTAAAACAAGGCCATTGGCTTAGAAATTATGAGAAAAAGACTTTGGTGACTTTGATGAGGTAAGACTTCAGAATGTTTTACCTAACAGAGAGATGCCATAGTAGAAAATGCCTGATAAATATAAAGTAGGTGGGGGGAAACTCCAGAATAATGAATGAATGAAAAGGATAGATGATAGGGTTAATATTGGAAGAAATTCATAGTACCTCCTGCAATGATGATCTAGGGGTTTAGAACAAACTTCCTACTGAAAACAACCAGACCAGTTGCCCAAGTGATAACATGATGTTCTTTGTATTCATACTATAAGGGTCATAGCACTTTCTGCATCCAGGGCTTGATGTCTTTCATCAGTTTTGGAAAAACAAAACAAGTTGGTATACTTACATTTGTGTGTGTGTACTTCAAACCAGGAAGCATTATTAAAGTTAAAAAATAGGTATTTCATAAAGATAAAAAGCATCAATTTCCCAGGAAGATATAATAATTCTAAATTTGGAAGAAATTCATGTGCTTCTTCACTAAAAGGGTGAAGATTTAGGTCAATTCTGTATTACCTTTTGGAACACAGACTCCTTTGGAGAATCCAATAAATATCATTGTCTTTTTCTATTAAAAAAAAAAAAGCTGCTCACAAACCCAAAATTCTGCTATAATTAAGTATGTTGAAGAAGTCAAGAATTCTTGATGTCCACTATTTTGAGATTTAGAGGAAGAAAGAAAGTTTATAGACTTTTTAATTTAAATGTGTTCTTTTTCTTTCTTCTTTCTTTCTTTCTTTCTTTCTTTCTTTCTTTCTTTCTTTCTTTCTTTCTTTCTTTCTTCTTTTTCTTTGAAAAAGAGTTCTTTCTCTCTTCTTTCTTTTTCTTTCTTTCATAAGAGTTCTTTCTTATGTTCTTTCTTTCTTCTTTCTTTTTCTTTCTTTCATAAGAACCTGAGTTCTTCCAAGGTTACAAAAAGTTGTTGCAGAATTGGAAGACTTGAGAGACTTGTATGGACTCTGGGTAGCTTCAGTGAAGCATGAGAATGGGAAGTAACTTAAAAATTAGTGAAAATGTTGCTGTGTATATTTAAGACTCTAATTGAAGTTTGAAATAATATTTTCATAATATAGTCTTTGAATACAGGAACTTGATTTTCTTTAACATTTCTCAGAAGCTGAGAGCAAAAGCAAAGAAAAGAAATGGGTTACTCTAGGATTTGAAAGTAGTACAATATTAGCTCTTCCACAAAATCAAGAGAAAGATATTATAGACTCTATTGGTGACCTAATTGGGCATGGGTATGGATGGGAATGAAAGTAAAGAAGACAGAGGGCGTATTTTGTGGTAATTAAGAACATGAGCTCTGGGGGCACCTGAGTGGCTCAGTCAGTTAAGCATCTGCCTTGGGCTCAGGTCATGATCTCGGGGTCCTGGGATCAACCACTGCATGGGGCTCCCTGCTTATCAGGGAGTCTGCTTTTCCCTCTCCCCCTGCCCCTCCCCCTTTATTATTTCTTTTTTGAATAAATAAGTTTTAAAAATCTAAAAAAAAAGAGAGAGGGGGGCCCCTGGGTGGCTCAGTCGTTGGGCGCCTGCCTTCGGCTCAGGTCATGATCCCAGGGTCCTGGGATCGATCCCCGCATCAGGCTCCTTGCTTGGCTGGAAGCCTGCTTCTCCCGCTACCATTCCCTCTGCTTGTGTTCCCTCTCTCGCTGTGTTTCTCTCTGTCAAATAAATAAAATCTTTAAAAAAATAAATAAATAAATAAAAATTAAAAAAAAAAGAGAGAGAGAGAGAAGAACATGAGCTTTGTAGTTAGGCAAACTATTGCATAGAGAGAATACTGCTGATCAATTCAGCCTCTCTAAGTGGTATTCTTTCATTTGTCAAATGTGGAAAATGAAAATACCTACCTTTGAATATTAAATGAGGAACTATATATAAAATTCTTCATAAAAATCATCATTGCCCTCATATCAACTAGCTAGGTCAGATACCAAAAGACAATGATAAGATTAAACAACAATTTTTATATGAAAGAGGATGTGAGAAAAGAAGAAGTTGAAATCATAAGGGGGGTTTCAGAATTGGGGTTATTGTGAATAAAAATTTCAGCATGTGAGCCTAGGAGTAAAATTCCAAGTTGGAAATAAAATGAGCAGTCACATAGCGAGCATGCTTCTTTACACCCAGGGAGCGGGGTAGCCTATCAACTATTTTGAAAATTCTTGGCCTCTTTTAGGTTATATAAACTTATTTTTTCCTAAAATTTTAAAATTGTTTTAAGTTCTTAACCTTTCATATCTTATTGTTATTATTATGTATAGCCATCAATCCCACTGTATTAATTAATCACTTATAGACACTAAGCATGAGGAAGATGATGGAGGTCAAAGGCAAGAAACATGAAATATTGCATTGAACTATGCTAGTCTGACACATGCCTGGTTAATATAGAATGATGACAGTGAACTATTTCTGATAGTCATTATAATTAAAAACAGCATATTTTTTCAAGGTTCTAAGAAGTGAACTGAATTCTTATGAACCCCGAAAGGTTCAGTTCAGTTCAGGAAAAGGTTAAGTTTAATGTTATTCTCTGAATTAGCTTTCCAAGCCCTAATTACAGAAGTAGACATTATTTTGAAAACTTGGAAAAGGTCCATTTATATGACAGATCAAGAATCAAATGATCTTATTATCTTTCTTTTCATTTTTGTCTTTCAAATACTGACTTCACAAAACAGAAATAAGTAATTATGAAGAAGAGTTTAAGGAGAGGAAACAAAAGAATATAATGATATTCTTTTACTAATTTATATTATTAATTGCATGACCCTAATTGATCAAGGCAAAGCAAATTCCTTTCCAAAAGTTAACTCTTGACAAAGTAGAGAATATGATCTTGTCTAAAAATATAATTTACTTTACCAAATACAATGACAATATAAACTCACTTAGTTAATGGATGAGCAACCTGTTCCTAGAAGGACATAATCTACATTATAATTTGAAGGCATTTTGTTTACATTTGTTTACTAAATATGAGAACCTTTGTTATCATTGTTCTTCATTATTACACAAATGTGGCAGAGATATTGAAGATATACAGAAATGTTTTGACAAAACTCCTCTTCACCTATCCTTGCAACTTCTCTGCCCATGATTCATTCCAGAAAGGAAAAAAAATCAATTCAGTACCTTCTCTCCTTGACCTTCTTCTCTTTGTTTAGAGCTTAACATATAGCAAAAGGCCTTCTTTTATATTATTGATGAAATCACAGAACATGTCATGAGATTTTACTCACTCTAAAATAGAGATTAATTTATAAAGAAGGAGAGGTGGAAAATGTATGCAAACATCTTGGTTTTAATATGGGGTTATACTCTGACAACCTTCATTAATCTTTGTGTGACCTCATGTAATAGGTCTTGTGGAGTCGTCATGCTGTTATTTAAAGACCAGTCTGAACATTCCCATTCATCCCCAACCACAACATATCAAACCCAAACCACAAATCTGACGCTAAACCCTTGAAAAGTGACATTGATCTTTACAATAGGTTTCTTGGAGTGATGATAAGGGTGTTTATCTGACAAATCATAAAGATTCCAAAAATTTCTCTTTAAATGCCCGTCTCCTTTAAAGTTCTGGTTTTCAGCACTCCCTTATCAACAACATGTCTCTTTTTTGATAGTTGAAATCCTGATCCTGCCCTGTACAAGAGGTCTTACCTTGGGCAAGTTCATTAACTTCCTCAGTTTCCACGTCTGTAATACAGAGATATTAAGAATACAAACTTCATAGTGTTATGTTAAGAATTAAGTGAGGTAATGAATGTGAATTTAAAATACTACCTGTCACATAGCAAGAACTTAGTAAATGTTAGCTGCCATGATGATGATGATGATGATGATGGTGATGATGGAGAGATTTTCAAACATATAAGGTAAAGTAATTATTATCATTTAATAGAGGGACTGTAAGCTGTGTGAGACATCCCACCTCAAAGGGTTCTGAAGAAAAGTTTAAAATGCTGAAGATATTACTTTTGCTTATGTTAATCTGCTTTTAGCTTATTGCAGTTTTTTAAAAAGGTTTTATTTATTTGTTTGTTTTGAGAGAGAGAATGCACACAAATGGGGGGAGGTGCAGAGGGGGAAAGAGAGGGAAGGAGAAAGAATTTCAAGCAGATTCCTTGCTGACCATGGAGCCTGACCCCATAACCCATGAAATCATGACCTGAGTCGAAACCAAGAGTCAGACACTTAACTGAGCCACCCAGGTGCCCCTGGCTTACTGATGTTTTAATCTTATATTTTTGCATTTTAAAAGGGTTTTCCCATAATATTAGCTTAACTGTAAGTCTTTTAGTTTCTGTCTCTTAATTTTTCCTTAGCTCCTTTCATTTTTGCTTTTATATTAATATTTATTTTTTCTAGTTTTTTAACAAAAATAGTTTCTCTCCCTGGCTTTATTTATTTAATTATATGCCGAGTTATTATATTTTAGTTTTTCTTCTCATGATTTGTGTTATTTTTAAAAACTTACTAAAACTACCCATAGTAACAATGCATGCTAATGTTTAATGTTTGTTGTCTACCTGCAAAACTCTAGTATAAGGGCTTCATATGGATTGCCTTAATCTTCACAATAGTCTTTTGAAGTGGATGTTATTATTTTCATGTTACAGATGAGGAAACTGAGATAAAAAGACAAATAACTGGCCCAAGTTTACATAGCTAATAAAAGGAGGAAGTGATATTTATAGTATCTTATTTTGATTACTTTTATTTTAATCTAATTTATCATCTTATTTTTAGGTCTTATTTTTGTCTTAGCTATTATTTTCTAGCTAACTGGTAAGTAACAAGTGGTTGGTGGTATCATTGTTGTGCTATTTACTGTATGGAGTATATTTGGTATTCCTAAAATGTTATATCAGATATCTTCATGAAATCATGAAGCATATATACTTAATTTATGTGATGGGCTAACATTATGCATCACTGAGGCTTTAAAGTCAGGCTGATTGATTCAAATACTGATTCTATCATTTATAAGCCATGTGGACTCAGATCAACCCCTATTTTTCTTTTTTTTATAACAGTTTTCTCATCTGTAATGCAGGAAAAAGTCATTATCCAGCCTTATAAGGTTATAAAATTAAATAATGTGACTGACAGAGAGTAAGAAGGTAAAATATATACAGTAGGAAGGTAAACTTAGCAAATGGTAATAACTCAATAAATGGTAATAGGAAAGACTACTTAATACCTTTTACTAGAAAAAAATCAGATGTATATATATTTTAATAAGTATAGTACATAATCATTCTTTTTTTAAAAAAAATATTTTATTTATTTATTTGACAGAGAGAGATCACAAGTAGGCAGAGAGGCAGGCAGAGAGAGAGGGGAAAGCAGGCTCCCCACTGAGCAGAGAGCCCAATGCGGGGCTCGATCCCAGGACCCTGAGATCGTGACCTGAGCTGAAGGCAGAGGCTTAACCACACTGAGCCACCCAGGCGCTCCAGTACATAATCATTCTTGTATTATTCTTGTGTAGCATTCCAGACCTTAAGCTTTTATACCTGATTATAATTTCGATGCCTAAGAAAAGTAATAGAAGTGTTAGATTTTATAGTTACTATTATTCTGTGTACTATATGAGGAGAGATATTCTTCCACTGCACAAGATTCCTTTTGGTAGTCAGCAAGACCACTTAGAAGTAGGGCTGTAAAACTCAGGTTACTTCCCAAAGTTTACTCACTTTCATCGTTCACAGTTTCTATAGTTCTTAAAATTGGACTTAATAAGATTAACATTGGGAAACCATGTGTAGTCCTATGAGTTAAACATTTCAAATGAAGAAGGTGAGATAAACCTTAGATAAACTTGAGAGAAGTTAAACATTATTGCTTAGATATCTGCAATTATTTTAAGATAATTAAAGTTTCTAGATCCCAGCAGCTTTGGGGAAACACATAGGAGAGTGAAAAATCACATATATATTTTCTCTTTTGGGCCTGTCAACTAGATAATGCAACAAACATACTGGAGTTAGGCCAAATCTTGCCCCTTTTCTAATCTAGGAGCCAAAGCTGAATGAGTGTTGAAAAAACTGGGTTTTCTTCTTTATGGTAGGATGATTTTTCTTTTCCTAATCTTTCTGTTTTTCTCCTTTATGTTTGACAGCATTAGGAGAGCTCTCTTTTGTGGGTCACATTAATCCCAAAGTTGGAGATAAGACTAGGGTTCATGTCATTTCACAACTGCATTAGTATGGAAAAAATTATTTTCCTTTCAAATCATGCTTGTCATTGGTTGCCAAAAGTCAGTGTGAGAATAACATGAGAATTGTATAGGCCAAGCAACTTGAAAAATGTCTGGCATGTGTTAAGTACTCAAATGTTAGTTATTTATGTCATATATATTTGTATATATATGAATAATTTTATATGTATACACATATATGCATATTGGTAAAGATTTTTGATAATTAAAAACAAAAATTTGGATTCTCAGGGAAACGTTTCCTGTCTTATTTTATATAGATTCTGGAGTCTATATAGCCTGAATTTAAAAAGTTAATGCAGAAGATCCTATCTACTTTTGGCACGTTGTGAGGAGTATGTATGTCTCAGCTACCATTATGTGGTAAAAACAAAGGGGAACTCTATCAAGAGGCAGGAGGAGTGTGGTGTCCAAAGTCTGATTTTGCCACTAACTGAGAACAAGTCTCTTAATAATTCTGTGCCTCAGTTTTTGCAACTGCAGGTGGATATGTTGGGTCTACATTCAACCACCTGCAAGATAAAGTTTATGCATAAAGAATTCTCTATTTACACATATATAGAAGTGGTGGAATAACTAGAGAGCTAGCTGTATGCCTATGTATACCTTTGTATCTATTACAAACAGAAAGAAAGAAAAATTTCTAGTTGAATTAAAAGTAACTCAAAGCCAGAGTTGTGGTAAAGAGAAGCTGGTATCACAGTGGCCCATGAGTCTTTAGAGGGAGATTTAAACCGGGGCTGGGAGCCAGGTTTGGGAAACATGACTTTGAGTTTAGGCTGGTAGGAATTTTTAACTTATGCTCCTATGTAACATTGTAATCAAGTGTTACCTAAATTGTCAAAAAAGGATGAGGGAAATTTTATCTTCTGCCTGAGGAAGGAGTAAAGGAGAATCTGTTTAATTCATAGGAGTTGGGGCAGGGGGACAAACATCACCTGTGAAAAAATAGCAACGTTTGAACTGCATGAATTCTAAAGGATTCTAAAGGCACACTCCCTTTGTGGCATCCTGTTCCTAAAGTATAGGAATTTTAAGTGAAACCTAAAAATAGAAACTCATTCAGGGCTTTCAAAACCACTAGGTAAGAGCAAAGATGTAGGAGAAAAACTTATGAAACAGGATACTCCCACAGAAAAAGCGAAAGAAAATGAAACAGAAAACAAACTAAAACACTGTTGAATATGAGTACACATGAAACAACTTACCAACCTTATATGTCGAAATAAACCACCCATAAGGGAAAATTCGTGTATTTATTAGAATACAAAGAACTTGAAATAATGGAACAGACTTGGAGAGATTATAAAATAAAATTATAATGCTTACAGTGATTAAAGAGATCAAACGAGGGCCTGAAAATATAACTACAAAATTGAATATAATGAAAGAAAGAAAAAATAGAGCTTGTAGAAAAGAAAAGTAGAGTTGCTAAAATTTAAAACATGCTGGGTCTATTTAAGAACATAAGGATTAAATATAATGTAATATTACTGAATTAAAGAGTAAATCTGCAAAAGAGTCACCCGGAATTAAGTACAGGGAGATGAGGGTCAGGAAAAGCTGAATGAAACACTAGCACAGACAATAGAATAAGTCATGTATTTCTAGAAGACATTTCAAAAGGAGAAATGAAAGGATTTTGGAGGAGGAATAACAGCTAAGAGTTGTTTATACTCGAAGAAAGACATGGGTCTTTAGATTGAAGTAAAATGCATTCTGAAAGGCTAGGAAAAAAATCTGACTAGATTCTGAACACTCCTTGAGAGAAAACATATTATTATGAATTTTGCATTGTTACCAAAAACATGTAATATAAAATTTACCATCCTAACCATTTTTAAGTGTGCTGTACCAAAATGTTAACTATACGCATAGTGTTTAGTGTTATGCAACAGACCTCTAGAACTTCATCTTGCAAAACTGAAACTTTTTATTTATTGAACAACTCCCTTTTCCCCCAACCACCCTTTTAAGGTTGAATAATACTGTATTGTATGCAAATCAACGTTTTCTTTATTCATTCATCTGTTGATGGACATTTAGACTGCTCCACCTCTTGGCTATTCAGAATAATGCAATAAGCATGGGTATGCAAATATGGGAAGCTGCCTGAGGTGGGGTACTGTTAAATTTGCTGGAAGGGAAGTCAGCTGGAGTAATATCTATCTTCCCAGGAAAGGTGCCAAGAAGTTGCAAACAGTGGTGGGTGCTATTAAGGTCACTGGGAAGCTATCACTGGAAAACTTGCCTGGATACCCACAGAACTCTCTAGAGACTGTCCTAAAGGATGCCACTTGCTGCTGGAAACCCATCTGTGGTGATGAGACAGGACTCACCAGACGTGGAGAGTGAATTTACTCAAGTATCCTGCACACCAGCCCAGTGCCACAGGAGCAAAAAGAAGCAAAAAACACAGGGGGACTAAGAAAAGATTCTTCCAGTGCTCTCTACTGATATAGCTTGACATCATGCCATCTGGCAGGGGAGAAATGTCCCAGAATTATAAGCAGACAGTGAAGGGTAGGTTTGGAGTTGAGAGACAATAGGTTGTTGAGAGGCAATAGACACAGCAGCTAAACAGAAAACTGTAAAACTTTTAAAGAAATATTGACAGTTAGACAAGAAGATATTAGTACATTAATAAATCATGAAGAGTTATTTTACATGGCTCTGTCAGAAATTGATAGAGTAGACAAAAAAATCAATTACAATATAGAATATTGAACAAAAAAGTTAAGTTCAAAGTAACAGACATTTAGAAACATGAACATGAATTCTTTCCAAGCATGTGGAATATTTTAGAAAACCAGCTATAAGCCACAAAAAAAGTCTCAATAATCATAAAACTAATCTACAGATAAACTATTTTATATGACATCAGCAATAAAATTGGAAACTGATAATGAAAATATAGGCCAAATGAGTTTCTGAAAGATAATGAAAAACTAAAATAAAGAATGATGTAAGTATTATGAAGGCATATTAAAATTTAAAAGCTAAAGAGATACACATTCAAATTTATACAACGTAGCTGAAATGATATTGAGAAGGAAATTTATTTATCTATCTATTTATTTATTTTAAGGATTTTATTTATTCATTTGACAGTGAGAGAGATAGTGAGAGAAAGAGCCCAAGCAGGGGAAGGAGCAGGCAGAGGGAGGAGGAGAGGGAGAAGCAGGCTCCCTGCTGAACAAGGAACCCAAAAGAGAGCTCAATTCCAGAACCTTGGGATCATGACCTGAGCCAAAGGCAGGTGCCCAACCAACTGAGCCACCCAGGTATCCTGAGAAGGAAATTTATTAATTTAAATGCATGTATCAGATACAAGAAAAGAGTGTGTTGGACCAAGTCAACTACTGCAAATTTACAGTTTGTATGACCATTTTACCTCATATCCCAAGATTTTAGTTGTTGATATTATCATTATCCCGGTATCTATTTGAGATTTTGCAGAGAGAAATGTCCCACCCTACCCAGGAGAATCTACCAGGATGTATTGAGGGGTATGTGTGGATTGGAAATGAAGCAGTTTCTTGTCTTTCCTATATAGCTCATTTTCTGTTAGGATTTTTAATTTCTGTTCAATTATGTGTACTGGTCAAATTGTGCTATGCACTAATAAGCATTATTTCACTGCTGAAATATAGAAATCTAATGTTCATGGTCCTAAGATTGTCCAATTTTAAAAGAAATGCATACTTCATTGGGTTAGAATGGCAAGGTTTCCCATTCATGTGTTCATTCATTCATTTAAAAAGTACTTATTATGTGTTTTTATGTGTCACATATTATTCTAGCCTATATAAATTCATTTGGGAACAAAATAAACAAAATTCTTGCCCTTATAGCCCTTACATTACAGTGGAAGAAATAGAAAAAAAAGAAGATGAAGTAAAATATATAGTATGTTAGCAAGTGAGTAAGTACTATTGGGAGAAATAAGCAATAAGGAAGCTAGAAAAGTTAGTTAGAATCACTCTATTAGATGAGTTGGCCAGGGAAGTCTTCATTGAAAAGTTAACTTTGAATTAAAGTCTGAGGAAGTGAGTAGAGCCATTTGGATCTGTGAAGGAAGAGCATACCAAGCAAAGGGCAAATCTGGTAGGCCAGGTGTGGTTATTGCTGTCAAGGGATAAAGCCGTGGACAAAGTCAGAGATGTAGTGAAAGTTCAGATTATACAGGGTCATATCATTTTGTCTGAACTAGCCCAAATTTAAACTAATTTTTCTGATTAATTAACAGTAATCAGTCTTTAACATTCAGTAGGGTTCTGGTGTGGGTAATAAAATATATAGTCACTCTCCTTTTTGTGAAGACTTGGACTTTGGTTTGGATAAATGGAAAGCCATCAGAGGGCTTTCAACATTGAGGTGATATGATCTGACTTAATTTTTTTTTTTTAATAAAATCACTTAGACTGCCATGTTGAGAAGAGACTATAAGGGACAGAAATAAAAGCAAAATCTACCTGGATTGTGATCAGTCCTTTTCACTACCTCCATTACTATCCACCTGGTCTAAAACGCTACTATTTCTTACCTGGATTGCTTCAATAGCTTTCAAATGAGACTTCCTTGCTATATTTGGGTATATCTACAAGCAAGATTTAAAGAAAAACACCTTGAAAAAATACATTGTCTTCCTGTGCTTCAAATATTCATAACATCCCATGACTCAACAGTTATAAAGAAAAAAACCATTAATACTTTTTCTATTCAATGCAGTATCAAAAAATATCCTTTTATTCAAGATTCATCTTTGGATTCATTTGGAATGAAAGCCCCTGTGTGGTTTCCTTTATAGAAATAATGGTGAATTATATCTCAGTTCCCTTTTTTCTCAAGTAGAAAGACAAAATCCAGAATCAGAGCTGAGAAATCATATCTCAGCTCTGCTCTATGAATTACAGTTAGTTCTAATTCTTATAGGAGCAACACTAAAATATTCTGGTCATGCAACTCTATCAGGGCTAATAAATATCTGTAATTCCTGTTTCTTAATCATAAGTCTCCCTGATGATGAATGTTTTTGAGATAAACTAAAAAACAACCCTTTGTCATTACCTTTTTTAAAACTTTTGTGGGAGCTAGAAGTTTGTAGTCAATGGTTCCCTTAGGTACTAGGCAACATCTCTGATAGAAAGCTTAAAGTTATATGAATCATTACATTCAAAAGCTTGACCTGAAGATGACTATATTTCTCTAGCAAAAACTCCTTATGGTGAACTTTGAAGCACAAAACTGAAAAGATATTTGGTTAGATATGCAAAATAATTTTATCTCTTATATCATTAGGCTGTAAGAAACATGTATTGATATGTGAGAAAAAAATATAGCAGAATGTCTGAATGACCCAGCATGACCTAACCTTCATGCAACCTTCCCTCATTCTATTCCTTTCCCCCAGTTTCCCTGAATTCACTGTTCTTCTATAGCAAGTCTCTACCATAAAATTTTGTAATTTAACATACTGTTATCTGATTTTTGTAAATCCTACCTTAAGTGTTCAACTAAACTACTATGTCATGTTTGACTGAAAGTACTGTATGTTGTGAGCTTTCTATATGATGCCACTAACTGAGGCTTTCCAGCATTCACACAGTAACTGCTCAGTGGAAGCCTTGTACTGGGAAACTCACTCGAAGGTACAAACAAATAGTTTTCTAAGTGGTCACTAAGCTGCTATTGCTACTCCAAACAGCTGGATAATGCTCTTGTCATTGGCATGGACAGAAGATTCTTTAGATATCTTCCTATATAGAAAAGTACAGGGTGAGTACTTGCCACTGAAAAATTGATTAGAATCATCATAATGGTTTCCAACAACTTTCTGTAGGTACCGTGACCACAGATATATTTTATAAGCCTTGAAAACAAAGTGAATTTTGCCATTTTGAATCTTTAAAATGTACGTTTGAAGTACAGTTTTTCTAAGCTTAAAACCTAAACCTTTTTTCTAATGAACAAGTTGGACTTTACCATATTAATCTAACCTCAAATACTCAGTGAAAAGGAAGTATGGTATTTTCATTTCAAGATGAAAGTATTAAAAATTATTTAAAATTTGTGTTTGCCTTTAATTATCTTACAAACATACCAAGAACCTCTATCATGTCTAGAATTAATTTAAACTCTGGAAAGAGCAACAATATTTACCTTTTATCACCAAAATCTTAAAATGGTGATTAATTTAATTTTTATGTATTTCTATTTCTATCAACTTGGATGTTATATCAATAAATGGAAGCCGTCATTGATCAGAAACAATTAGCCTCTAGGTGAGAAAAATTAACCCATAACTAAATATTAGAAGTAATATCAGAGAGGGAGCTCAGTTACACTATAAGTTTTAGTTGTATAAAACTTTGGATGAATGTTGGTGATGGAAACCAGGGTAGAAAAGTTAGAAAAGGCCCAAAGCTGGCAACCTGCAAAACACCCACCCTATCATGTGGTTCCTATGGACCGGCTCCCATGTCTCTGTATTACTAAGGCCTGGTTACCCAGGGTGATAAAATGCTCTTTACCTTTATTTTTGGGAAGCAGAAGGTAAAGCAGTCAGCCTGCAATCCACTTACTCCTTTTATCAGAGTACACCCCCAGGGAAATAAAAGAGCCATTTCTCCTTTTCAGCTGGATAGGCAAATCATTATACTTGCTAGGAGAAAGAGACTTTATCTCTGAAAATGACCGTGGCTAAAAACGACAGTGAATAAGTAAAATCCAGGCATGGCTTCTGGAGAAAGTCATGTAGTCTCTACAGCTCTATGGAGGCAGGGTAGAGATGCTTTATAGTTGAAATACTCTCACTGTGTAAGCAACTCCCTGGACCTTACTCGAAGACTTCAATTATTCAGGGCCAGAAGGGCATGTCCGATGTGGGAAAGGATCTTGGGAGGTATCCTCACTGCCCAGACCTATCTCTGCTCTAAGTTTTTGAATGCCCATGTCTTTGTAATTATTTAGTAGAATTGATGCTAGGTAAGATGTTTGCCTCATGTTAAGCCAATCTTTGTGTTAGCCCAATTCAATCTTTGTGTTAGCACAATTATCAGTTACTACTGTTATCTAAATCAGTAATTCTCAGTAATATACGTAAGCATTACTTTGGGATCTTATGAAATGCAGATTCTTGGACCCCTCTCATAGAGACTTTGATTCAGTAGATTTGAAGAGGGGACCAGTACCTATTTCTTAACTTTTTTTTTAGTGTTATTTATTTTTATTTTTTTAAATTTTATTTTATTTTTTCAGTGTTCCAAGATTCATTGTTCATGCATCAGACCCACCAGGGTCACCCAATCCCCCACCCCCACCCCTCCAAAACCCTCAGTTTGTTTCTCAGAGTCCACAGTCTCTCATGTTTCAGCTCCCCCTCTGATTTCCCCCAATTCACCCTTCCTTACCTTCTCCCCATGTCCTCCATGTTTTTCCTTATGCTCCACATGTAAGTGAAACCATATGATAATTGACTTTGATTCAGTAGATTTGAAGAGGGGACCAGTACCTATTTCTTAACTTAGAAATGTGTAAATAACAAAATGATTTGGAAATATTCTCCAAATCTGTCTTTATTTTTACTTAAGATTTTATTTATTTACCTAAGAGAGAGAGAGAAAGAGCACAAGCAGGAGGAGTGGCGGAGGGAGACGGAGTAGCAGGCTCCCCACTGAGCAGGGAGCCTTATGAGGGGCTTGATGTGGGGTTCAGTAGAGGTCTGGATCCCAGGACCCTAGGATCATGACCTGAGCCTAAGGCAGATGTTTAACTGACTGAGCCACCCAGGTGCCCTAAATCAGTCTTATGTTGGCTTAATACATCTTTTTATTATTTTAAAAATATCCTTAGTGTTTTATGATTTATTCCTTGAATTTATTGTTTTTGCTTACATTAGTGCATTTGCCTAACACACAGAAGGTTGATTAGGGATAGGAATAGAAAGGGAGAAATGATCCCATGGTCTCCTATCATGTAGAAATTGTGCCTCGCTCTTCATAAAAGCGTTATTGAGAGTCTAAAGGCTTAAAATTTACATTTAAAGTTAGTGTTCTACAATTTATTTCATTACTATATGAAGTACCTTTGAAAGATGCATGTTTGATTTTTATTCTCTTTCTTTCATACAAATACATTTAGCACTTCTTAATGAAGCCCATTGTTTATTCTCAGGGATGATGACGGAACTATGTTCAAAGAAAAGAAAGGGTGCTGCAAAGCTACAAAGTTGTTAGGGGGCAGGAATTGGGGGAAAAGGACAAGGGGCTTCTATCAAGTCTCCTAAATATACAGTATTATCCCAGGGAAATACTTGGCAATTACAACTCCACCTTCTAAAAGAGGTATGTAATTCTTGTATTACTAAGTATAACCTAGTGCAAGTCAGATTACAGAAGCAAAGTATTCTGCAAACATACAATTTTCTGGCCACATCCTTGTTCTTATGTTCCAGTTTTTAAAGTCTCTCTCTTAGTAAAGTGCATTTTTTTTTTTTTTTGCTCTCTTGCTTCTTATACCATAAAACATTTTACATCAAAAAAGTAGACTCCAAATTAATGATTAGTAAGAGGGAAAATTACATTTAGCCAAGTATAGAAAAACTTAAGGGGTTTTAAATTCTATTTAGCACAAGCAAAGCCCAGCTTCCTGGTTCAAGTTAAAAAAACATGCATACAGCTCCTTGGTTGTCAACTGGCTTTTACAAAACACCATCTTGATGAATTAAGAGTAAATGAATGAGAACCATATGGATAAATTTCCTTTGAAATACACCCAGGATTAAAAAGTTTAAGAAAAATAGCTCTTGGCAAATATAGTTTTCTAGTTTTTGCTGGAATGAAAATGTTTGAAAAATAGTCTAAAGTGTTCTGTTGAACCCCAAACTCAAAGTTACAAATTTTCCAGTCCTTAGGGCTAAGGTGATGATGTTGAACCCTCAGAAAAGTGAAGGTAATGGTCTCATTCTAGGAGGAAGTCAGAGAGAGTATCTCCTTGACCGTTTAGGAAGAGTCATTCAAATAAAGGTTCATCTCAAGAGTTCAGACTTACCGTCTGGCCTGTTACTGTGTAGAACAGCGTAGAGATTAAGAGCCAAGCACTAGCCAATTGTTTTTTGACCTTTTTCTCATTGTTTCGCTCCTAAAGAGCATTTTAGACTTTTTTTTCCTGATCCCGCCCATGAAATTCTATTACTAGAAGTATATTGTACATGTGCTTATGCACTATATTTAACTGTATACATATTTGCTTCATAATTAGAATAGGATTTTTTTGCACCCCCAGGACCAGATTTTGCCCTCTTGAGGGCGATATTGCGCCCTTTTGAGACAGTGTACTCCAGAGCAGGGATTCCTGACTGGGGCATTTGTATCCCCCAGGGGAAACATTTGCAAAGTCTGAAGACATTTTTGATTTTCAAAACTGCGGGGAGGGGTGCCAAGAGGGATGCTATAGGCAGCTAGTAAGAACAGGCTGGGGATGCTGCTGAATACCCTACTTTGTACAGGATAGCTCTTTACCTTCAAGAAATATCTGGTCCAAAGTGTTAATAGTGCTGAGGTTGAGAAACCCGCCATAGACAGACTTTATCTTATTTTTTGAGCATAGTTGACACACAATATTCCTTTAGTTTCAGGTGTGCAACATAGTGATTCATCAGCTTTATATATGATGTTATGCTCTCTACAATTGTAGTTACCATCTGAAGAGACTGCTTGAATTTGAATCTTAGGTGTGCCACTTGCTCGCTGGGTAATCTATAGTTTGTGTCTACAAAATGGAGATGACAACAGTACTGATTATATAGGGTAAATATGAAGGCTAAATACATTAATACATATAAAACACTCAGAACAGTACCTGACACATGACACATGCTCAATAAGAGCTAGCTATGATTATTATTTTAAACCATATTATCCTGGGAAGGTCTCCCATTACATTACAAAAACGTGTAAGCATCACAAAGTCTTTCTTGAAATATACACCTACGTTTATACATTTTCCAGAAGCATGAATAGCCAACTTATCCCTATTCCAACTGAAATTCAGAATACATTTTTTTTAATTCAGAATACATTTTTGTACATTTTGTGACTAGCAAACTATTAAATTTGGCAGATTAGTGATTATATGAACAAATATAATGAGAAAGAATCAAGACTGCTACTGCAGACTAATGTATTTTCATTATACTGTGAAAAAAAATAATTGTAACAGCATAATAAATACTTTTCTTGGGCTTAAGGAGACAATCAGGAAGTGCCACTTTGACAGTCAATATATCTTGGTGGCACTTCAGGAAATGCTATTTGTAATGAGAATTTTCAGGTTCATAGTGTAGTGAAATATGAATTAGTGACTCTGATGTATTTGTATTGCAAATATTTTTGCAAAATACTAGCTGTAGTCTGAGAGTTCCTTACTATTTATTTCTTATCTATGAGGATTGCATTTTGTACAACAGAGAGGATGTGAGTGAATTGGCCTTGCCGGATGTGCAACAAGGCATGGTTTGTTCCAGAAAAATTAAATACCATCCCTTTTCCTTTCCCTTCCTTTTATAAAATACAAAAAAATTAAAAATTAAAGGGGTGGGAAAGAATCCCATTTGCTTTCATCTCCATGCCTTCAGCAAGTCCCACTGATTTGACATTTCCTAATCTGAGCTGGTTTTCCAGGTCATCAGTCCAATTCCTCAGTGCTTTCTCAGTCTTTAGTGAGCACAGCAGAAACAGACTGAAATCATCCATGGGAGAGTGCTATTGCTAGGTCTTCTATTTTTTTCCTCATCTCCTTCAGCCTCCTACAATCTCAACACAATCTTCAGAGAGAAAAAGTGCTACTATAAAAGTCTAGCTGATGAAAAAATGTTCCGGGTTAGAGAGCATGGTGTCTGGAGAAAACACTGCCTGGGTTGGAATCCTGACTGACATTACTGGTTCTGTTCATGTTACCGGTGTGGACAAATGCCTGAGAAGGACTTACCTTACAGCTGTGCCTGGTACCTAGCTGTGCCAATGATCCAATATTAGCTGTTGACCATTTGCTTACGGTGGCCACAATGGAATCTCCACTGCAGAGAACACAGTGATTCAAGGGTTTAATGGGCTGAAGAAAGACACACAAAAGCTTTCTTTAAAATACTACCTTCCCATTGTTATGCTGATTTGGCAGGTCTCGTTTCCTGTTACAGAAGGATTTCTTAGGAGTGTCTTTTTTTTTTTTTTTTTAAATGATGAGCTTCTAAATTTCACCAGCAGTGAAAATCAATTCCAACCAGAAACAAAAAGCCAGCAACCTAATTCCTGGATGCTACTGAAAAGCATCCACATAAACCTTCCATTGGTTGACTTAGTTTTATAAAGTCCCTGAAGGCAAAATACCCTTCAAACGTCCTCCCCCTCTTATGAATAAAAGTTTCTTTATTTGGGCACTGTTGGCTCCCTGCAGCCTTTTGTGCTGCTCCTGCCTGTCAGCCTAAGAAAGGGGAGGAGGAAGAGGACGTTCTTCTCTCCCTGGAGGCTAGCAGGACTTCTCTAATCTCCCCACATATAAATTCCACCCTCTCCTGTTGCTTCGTTCTCTGCTCTAGAATCACAACCTTGTTGCATAAAACTTGTAGAGATGTCTAGATGTGCCCATAACATTTTATAAAATCCTTATGAAAGTTGTTTTTCTCCCTACTTCTGGGAATTTTGAGGTAGAAAGGATAGTGTATAAATCAAGCCTCTTGTAAATAGTAAACTCTCAAAGGAGGGACAGTGGTACAAGCAGGGGCTTTCTTAGAGGGGACAGTGCTGACTTTTCAGTCAGTCTGATTCTAGAGAATTATCTTGAGGAGAGACTTGAGTCATGGAAAGAGAAAAATATGGATCACCATTCATGAGCTGGTATCCTGTCTCAGCTACTAATAATACTACAATCCTAGGAAAAAATATCTAACTTCTCTGTTACCAAAATTTTCCTTAGTGGGGTAGGGATAGGGTGGCTGGGTTATGGACATTGGGGAGGGTATGTGTTATGGTGACTGCTGTGAAATGTGTAAGCCTGATGATTCACAGACATGTACCCCAGGGGTAAATTATACATTATATGTTAATAAAGAAAAATGTTGGGGAAAAGATCTAAGAAACATCTGAATACCCACCATCTATACTTAATAATTAACGTTCTGCTATATTTGGTTTATTTATCTGTATGTATATTGTTCTGAACAATCTGAAAGTAAATTGTATGCATTAGGATACCTTACCTAAGTACTTTGGCGTTTATCTCCCAAAATTAAGATATTCTCCTAAATAATCATAATATCAGTGCCACATTTAGGAAAATTAATAATAAACTGAGTTTCTGACACTGTTTAAAAAAAAAAAAAAGCTGAGAGTAGGGGGTGGGTGGGAGAATATGGATATAACCAAAGCTTACTTCACAATGTCTTTATGAGGATGAAAATGTATAAATAAAAGTGCTCTGTAAATCACATATGTTATGCAAATGTTACATGAGAGTAATATTAGGAGAGTTTTGGTATAGAACAACTTGCTTTTTCTTTCTTTTTTTACCCAACATATTCTTTAATCTCATTTCATTTGTGCTCATGTTAGACCGATAGCTCTTTGATAGCCCACATTTTACATTGTGTCAAAAATCTGAGGGAACAGTATAGAAACTGAGTAAATGTTGACTATAGATCTAATTTTCTGCAAGGTGTAAGAAAACGCCCATAATGATTCCCTCCAGAATTCACCTAATAGAGGTAGGAAAAAACAGATTTAAGATCATGATTGCTGCCATTTCATACGTGAAGAAGTGGGAGAAGATACTGATCAAACCAAACCTATGTTAGGGGCTAATAATTTCTATTTTGGCAATTTTACCATGCTTTCTACAAAATATCTTAAATTTGCCTTTTACTCTCATCAATACAAAGATGGCCTTTTTGCCTTCTAATATGTCGCTATTTTATTCTTAGTTTAAACGCGTAGGAGACAACATTTCATTCAAGGAAAACTTGAGCTGAAAGGCAAAAAGGGGAATTTCACAGCTAGGAATTTTAGGTTAACAGACCTTTTCTTGTACTAGAGAAAGTAGGATATGTACTGAAATTTTGGAAATGTCAGATCATTTGCTTATTTAGCTACCCCAAAATAAGAGTTGACAGCCGGGTCTTAAAGCACAGTGTCTGTAGTTCAGACACTTATTTAGAATACTTCAGTTAATTTTAGTGTGGGTGGAGAGAGAATTCTATTTATTTGAACATGTAATATAGATGGAATGTAAACAATGCAAAGGCTATGTTTTCTAAAGCTGGTATATTTCCACAAATATAGTTTGAATACATATTATGTGCCAGCAGAGAGGATTTTTTTTTTACTTTTAATAAATGATTACATCTCTAGTTGGAAAGATTAAGCAAAATTTTTTTTTCTATTTTGAAAGAAGAAAGTAAATATATAACTAAGTCCCAGATGAAAGGGAGATGATAAATGCTGTAGAAAGTCAGAGGATGGCGAGGGCATGAGGGGACTAGAGTGGTCAAGGAAGCATTTAATAAAAAGATGGAACCTGAGCAAAGTTTTACGAGAATGAGTGGTATTTGAATAAATGAGGAAAATGGGTAAGAGTCCCAAGGAATGCTCATGGCGGGCTGGGATAACCCAGCTGAAGCAGGGGCTCTTGTAGCATAAAAGCAGGATACAAGGTTATAAAGGTGGGTCTAAATGTGGATGCTGTGGCTTTGATTGTAATGGACTCATGACAGAACCCCCTCCTTTTCCTAGGTTGTCTCATGATTTTAAAAAGTTATGTGGCATCAATATAACCGTTTGTAAGATCAATGAGAGGGGAGAGAACAAGGGAGATAATATAGTAATCCTGAATTTGAAATTGATTGTAGGGGAAAATGTGAAGAGGTATAATATACAAATGATCTTTTAAAATTCATAAATAACCACCAGCAGTGTCACCATGTAGCAGTTATTGCTGAAAAGCAAGCCAGCAGTCTTTTCCAACCTACCAAATAAAGGGGGAACCACCCTTTCCATTAAGATTTTAGCTACCATTTGAAGAACTTTCACCTTTTCTGACTCCTACCTAGACCCAAACTTTTCTCTCAAATGAACCAACTCATTTTTCATTGCATTTTATAAGATGCACCATTGTTCTTTCCAGCGGCACAGAGCTATTTGGCCTATTTGGGTGTAAAGATTAATTTGTCCTTCTGTTTCTAATAGTAATAGATATATTAAGCATTGCTAATATGTTTACATATGGTATCTCATTAAACCCTCTCAACACCCCTGTGAAGTAACTGTACACATTATTATGTCCATTTTATGGATGAGATAACTTGAGGCACAGAAAAATCTTGCCTCGGGCTATATTTATATAGTCAAACGGTAGATGAATCAAGGTTATGACACAGGTCCGTCTGACTCTTGCATGCACTTCTCTTCACCACGACACCGCTGTTTGTCATGGACATCGCATCATAACTGCCTTTTGTCTCCTGTGATTTATGAAACACTACCACATTATGCTCTCTCATTTGATTTCTTCAGTTAGATGAAATTCATTTTGCTTTTTCAGATAAAAAAAGGAGGCTTAAAAACATAAAGGGATACTTAATCAATGTTGTTGCAGGAACTTGAGCTCAGGATGTTTAGAGTTGTTTCACTCTGTGTTGCTTCCCTTATCGAGGCTCTGTATAGATCTAGTCTCTGTACATACATCAGTTAGTCAAGAAGAAAAGATAGTAGGGGAATAGTTTGGGCTGTAATTTTATACTTTGATAGTTAGAAAATCAAATAGTCATAATGCTTACAATGTAGAAGAGATTTAGATTTTTTTTCTGTTTAATTCTTGTCACTTTTTTTGTCTAATACGCGCTAAGAATGCTCTGAAAAAAAAAAGCAAACCATGAAATATAAAATGAGTGTTTTTACTTTTGACCACGTTAGTTGTGTTTCTTATTTATGATTAAATGGAGAAAAGCATGTTTTACTGATTTCTGAGGTAACATTAATAAAGACATATATCACTATCTATGGATCAAAGAAAAACATGCATGGGGGCAGTAAATGATTAAATATTTCCTCCCCAAGATGTTGGAAGATCCCTTGGGTTTTTCATTGGATGAAAGTGCAGTTTCCTTGACAACAGGCTTTTTGAACAGACTGCCTATGCCTCAACATTCCACAGCTCGCTGTAAAAGTCAAAGTGTGATATTCTTACAAGATGCAAATAGATTTACCAAGGAGTGACTTTACAATTTATATATGATTTCTACTAGACACTACAGAGAAGATGTTAGCTAATATGAAAAAAGAGGTTGTAAATCCTTAGTGTTCAGGACCTCATATGAATGGCTCTAAATTTACAGTTGTTACTTAAATAAAAATTGCCATCTCTTTGTGACTATCTATTCATGCCTGCTTGTTCATTAACCCAGAAACAGGTCACTCAGGGTTTATACTAACATTTTTCTAAAGATAGAAATATTTGGAAAGTAACAACTAGTTATGACAATTCTTTAATCAGTCACCAGGAGCAATGCCAAATTGTGCAAGTTGACCATCAGCATCCATGCAAAGTCCTTCTACTAAGCTGGCTTTTCCAGAGGACTCTTACTACCTCAGGGAACTTCTGTGCAGAAGGAGAAAAAGTAAATGGGATTGAGTTTGGCAGAGCTTTTCAAATAACTTGTTCAATTTCTAGGAATGGGAAACCTGTCTAGCCTGCAGGTGCTTGTCCAGAAGCATCATATTCAAGTTTGTTTTTCTTGAGGGGAATAAGACAATGTATTTTTTTTTTTTTACCACCTTTTACCCTTGGATTAAAAAAAAAAAAAATCATGGCTTTATCTCTGCATCCTTGAATATGCCCTTTAAAACACTACAGTGTTTCCTATATATTTTGGCCCAAGCTTTGTCTTTAAAATGTGTACCTAATGGCAGTGTCCTAGATAAGGCATTCCCAACTTCCAGTCATGAGCCAATATGCAAAATTTTATGCAGAGATGATTATATGTGTTTTTCTGAAAGGGGTTTCATTCTTCTATCAGACTCCAAGGTGTCCACAATTCATACAAATGTTAATAGCTGCTATTTTCTACCATTTGTTATCTGGCTTCCCAGCCTTCCTGCTTTCTCACTGACAATGCAGTTGTCTTTCAATTCTGCTCCACATTTTCCTTTCCTGGTAAAACATCCCTACTCTATTCCAGTTGTTCCTTTATCTTGATTACTTAGATTGGATTTCTTGTGCAGATTAGCCAATATATTTTCCTTTACTTATTTAATCAACTACACCCGTAACTTAGTTAATATACCAAGATAACACATATTAGCTCATCGTATAATAAACCCAAGGCAAATATCAAAGAAACTACACAAATCCTAGACTTAAGGA
>CM053618.1:24744575-24799039 GCA_028646535.1 Procyon lotor
CTCAGATTCCTTCTCTTCATCTTAACCTCTTTGGGATCTAATTTCCTTGAGATTCTCTCAGGATTTCCTTATGTAGGGAGATCCATTTGTTCTGTGTTTCCAAAAATGTTCTATTCTTCTCGCTGATGCTTTAGTCACATAGTTGGTTAAGATTGGGAAAAGGAAATGGTGATGCATGTCTTTATTTTTTCTGAGTCTTCTGTTATCTGCCTGCCTACAGAATGGGTATGTTCAAGTTCTGATTTAGGTTCTAAATGAGAAGTTAGCAAGAGTAGGGAAAAGCATATCTTCTAAAGGTAGGTTGAGAGGCCAATCCCTTTCAATCTCCTCCATTGGAGCTCAACAGATATGGGGCAATGGATAGCTTTTCTCAGGGTTTAGACATGAGTACAGTGTTAACAGAGGCTTAAATATGGCTGGAACACTTTTTCTAATCCAGCTTTAACCAATGATTAAGTGGAAAGTTTAAAATTCATCACTCTGATTTTTTTGGTCTATTCTAAACTTACTTGTGTCCCTTTTAAATTCAGAAGAGAATGGGGGATATAAAAACCCCATCTTAAAACTCCAAGACTTTATATTTAATGCAAACAAGAATGCTATGCTCACCCTAGCTTATTTTCTTTTTTAAGAAAAAAATTTTAGAGCAGTTTTAGCCTTATAACAAAATCTGAGGGAGATACAGAGATTTCCCGTGTGCGTTCCTGCCCACACAGCCTCCCCCATTATCAGCATCGCTCAGTAACATTTTTTGTTTGTTTGTTTGTTTGTTTGTTTGTTTTACCAAGCATGTTTTTTTACCAACCTTTGTTGACACAGGATAAACCCAAAGTTCATAATTTACTTTAGAGTTCACTCTTGGTGTTGTACATTTTATGGGTTTGGAAAAATGTATAATGACATATGTCTATCATTATAATATCAAACAGTATTTTCACTGCCCAAAAAATCCTCTGTGCTCTCTCTAGTTATTCCTGCCTCTCCCATCCCAAGCGACTAATCTTTTTATTTTCTCCATAGTTTTGCATTTTCCAGAAAGTTATATAGTTAGACTCACATAGGATATAGCCTTTTCAGATTGATTTCTTTCACTTAGTAATATGCATTTAAGATTTCTCCTTCTCCTTTCATGGCTTGCTAGCTCATGTCTTTCCTTCTTTCTCCCTTCCTTCCTTCTTTCTCTTAAGATTTTATTTATTTATTTGACAGAGAAAAAGAGAGAGAGAGAGAGAGCACAAGCAAGGGGAACAGCAGGAAGAGGGAGAGATAGAAGCAAGCTCCCCGGCTGAGCAGGGAGCCTGACACAGGGCTCAATCCCAGGACCTTGAGATCATGACTTGAGCTGAGGGCAGATGCTTAATTGACTGAGCCACCTAGGCACCACTAGCTCATTTGTTTTTAGTGCTGAATAATATTCCCTGGTTTTGATGCATCACAGTTTATCCATTTACTGACTGAAGAACATCTTGTCTATATCTATGTTATGGCAATTATGCATAAAGATGCTATAAACATCTATGTGCAGGTTTTTGTGTGAATGTAGGCCTTTGACTCCTTTGATTAAATACCAAGAAGCATAATTGCTGGACCATACAATAAAACTATGCTTAGTTTTAAGTATATAAAAAAAGAACTACCACACCATCTTGCAAAGTGGCTGTATACCATTTTGCATTCTCACCAGCAATATATGGGAGTTCCTATTATTTTACATCCTTGCCAGCATTTGGTGCTTTCAGTGTTCTAAATTTGGCCATAAGTGTGTAGTAGTATCTCATTTTTACTTTAATTTGCATTCCCCTGATGACAAATTATGTGGAACATCTTTTTATATGCCTATTTGCCATCTGTATACCTTCTTCGGTGAGGTGTCTGTTAAGATCTTTTGCTCATTTTTTTAATAAGATTTTTTTTCCTTTGTTGAGTTTTAAGAGTTCTTCATATATTTCAGATAACAATCTATAGGCTTTTTCAGAAACCAATCTGAAAAGGCTACATATTCAGATACATATTTTGCAAGTATTTTTTCCTAGTCTTCTATGAGTTTTATAGTTTTGTGTTTTATGTTTATGTCTATGACCCATTTTGAGTTAATTTTTGTGGAGGGTGTATAACCTCTGTGTCCAGATTCCTATTTTTGCATGTGAATGTCCAGTTCTAGAATTATATGTTGAAGAGACCATGTTTGCTTCTTTTTCAAAGACCAGTTGACTATATTTATAGAAGTTTATTTCCGGGCTCTCTATTTTGTTTTATTGATCTATTTGTCTGTTCCTTCATCAATACCACACTATCTTGATGACTGTAACTGTATAATAAGTATTGAAGCTGGGTAATGTCAGTCCTCCAACTTTGTTCTACTTCAATATTGTGTTGGCCGTTCTGAGTCTGCCCTAACTTCTTTATATTGTTGTCATCCAATCTTTACCCTTGTCTCTATCAAACTTCTTAAAATGTGTGGTCTACATCTGCTGCCTCCATTGATCATTGATTAATTTTATATCAATACAAATGTTGATTACATCATTATACATGCATATATAATCATTTAAGTGCGCACATACTCAAGAATTTTTAAAACCAGCTAGCACTAAAAGATTCATAAAACTGTAAAGTTTTAGACCTTTATTTATAAAAACTTTACCTCCATTCCCTTTTCCATTTTCAACTTATCTATTCCCACTTGACAGAGATAAATATTTTAATTTTTTAAGATATTTCTCCTAGAAATTATATCCATATATTAAAGTATACCTGTACTTTATCAACTATTAGTCATGTGTGCTGTAATAGAGAATGACTTTATTTATATTATGGACCACATCCTTTCCTTTAGGCTCCAATTTAGTCATAAAATTTAAAAAATCTAATCAATAAACTGTAATCATATCTTTCTTAACTTTCTCTCCTACTAGACAGCCAAGTCATCTTCTAGCCAGTCTCTCTCTCTTTGCAATATATCTTGAACCCAGCTATTTCTTCCTGATTACACCTGCTACCATCCAAGTCCAGAATATTTTTTCTCTTGTATAGACTGCTATAATAGATTCCTAATTTTTCTTGCTTCCACTCTTGTCTCTCTGCAGTCTATTCTACACACAACAGCAAGAGTAATATAATTAATATCAGTTCTCCTGAATTCTTATCTCCAAAGGTATTTTATCTGTTAGCATATTTAAAATCTTCCCCACATCTCCAAAGACTTACATAGTATGGACTTTGGCCAGGATCTCATGCCATCCTCTCCCCACTGATCACTGAATTCTCATTCTACTGACTTTCTTGATATTTCTCAAACAAACCAAGAATGCTTTCCACTCAGAAAGCTTGCTGTTCTTCAGCCTAGAATGCTCTTACTCCATATATTCAAGTATTTCATTTAGGTCTCTTTCACTGTATTTAGGTCTCATTTGAAAGGGTTTCATTTGAAAGTCATCCCATTAGAGAGACCATCCTTGACAGCCTTCTCTACAAAAGCTATCTCCTCCCTTTCAAAAATTGCATTTTCTTACTTAGAACATAAACTATATGAGATCAGGGGCAGTGTTGGGTTTTGTCACTGCCAGGCTTTAGTACTGAAAATAGTGTCTGGCTCCAAAGGATGCTCAATATTTGTATAATTAATGAATACATAAATAGACCATTATGACAGAGAGAGCAGAGGTGTTTCAATAATGTTCTAGATATAACATCCTTAAAGTCTTGAGCCATAGGGGGTCATCATTCTATAGAATATAAAAGTAAGAAAACTGTTTCACTTGGTGGGTATCCTTAATTCTTAAGAATTATAAACCTCTTAAAGTGTGCCCCTTCTAAGGGATTGTGAGTTGAAACCTCTCCTTTGCCTATGATCTTCAGTTTTGGGATGCACTGTGTAGAAATATTTCTTTTCCCACTCTGAAATAGTCCACCATATTGATACATTGTAACCTTACCCACAGTCATCCATGCTTAGCCTTTAATTTATCTCATTTTATACAGTCTCCTATACAAAGCCATGGTGTTAACTATCACTGACTCCAAAATCTTCAGCATGCCTTGCATTTATCTAGCTCATTGATAACCTCTAGCTGGATATGCCACAAAAATGTTAAATGGAATGGGAAATGTGTAATTTTATTTTCCCCAAAGCTGTTCTTGTTCTCCTGTATTTCTCATCTAAGAAGATGAAGAGTAATACCAGATCTCCTCTTATCTGGTAATCTGCAGATGCAATTAGTTACCAGGTTTTATATATTATATCTCAGGAGATCTATCTGCTTTTCTCTGCTCCCAGTAAGACTTCTGTTCTTCATTATTACTCTCTGGCGCATAGATACAACCTCCCTGACTTAGACTAACATTCCTCAAAGCTATCCTTTATATCCGAGACAAATACACACCTGGACATGCCTCATGTCCTTCCAAGAATCTCAGAGTCTCCAGGAGAAAGGTCAAGTAAAGAGTCTCACATCATGCCGTACATTGTTAGACACTTTGTGTATCTCCAGTCCAATCTGCCACTGTCCTATGTGGATTCTTTGCACCTGCTATTTTGAACGCTGTTTGCCAAATACACCATGGTCTTTCTTTCACATGTTGTTCCCTCCACTTCAAATTTCCTGGGCTGTAGTCTCTATTTAGTTAATGTCCACTTGTCCTTTAAGACTCAGCACAAGCACTTTCTTTGCTAGGAATCATTCCCAGAATTTCCTGTGTGATTTATATCCCTCTCCTTAATGCTCCTATGACACTGTGTGCAGATCTCTTTCATAGTTTCACCATGCTGTACTATCTTGCTGCATTATCATTCTTTTTATTTATCTCCCTAAACTGTCTTATTTGTGTATATTGCCAGTTGAACTCTAAAGGTCAATAATGGTGCTTTGATCATCTTTATATCCATACTATCTAGCCTGGCAATGTTCACTGAGCATGTATGGAAAGAATGAATGAATGAATGAATGAATGCATGTAAGCTTTACAACTTAGACCTAGAAGAAATTTCTGGAGTCAAAATGAAAATAAGCTGCCTCATCAGGGTGCTGTGGACAAACATTACATGCTGTTACATGTAATGTAGACTTGCACAAGCAGAAGTACAGGGGTGAAAATTTTTCTATTTTGGCTTTTAAACAAAAAGTAAGCATTATTTGAATTGTACAATGAAGTCCTGCTATATGTGTGTGTGTGTGTGTATGTGTGTTGGGGTGGGACATGGGAGCACTGCATAGCAAATATGACCTCTAGGGACTTGTTTCAACTCTGTTTTCTCATTAATTCCATTTCCACAGGCATTTGAATTGTTTGTTGTTGCTGTTGTTGATAATTTGGATGTGTATATACATGCATATGCATATATGTATGTATATATAATATGTATATATATGGTTCATTAAATAAGGAGATAGACAGATCTTACTGTTAATATAATTACCAAATTACCAATGCCTAAAAATTGTATTAAAGCCATAGATCCAAGGATTAAGTCAATACACTCATAATCCCTCTAATGGTACTTAAAATTAATGAATTAGTGTATCTTCTTCCTAGTAACTGAGATTTGAAGAGTGATTTGACTTGAGGCATGCACCGATAGTTTGTTTTATTTCCTGCCATTTGCCCCATATACTTCCCTGTGAACATCGTTTGTGTAAGGTTGGTTCTAATTAGGGACTGAAAATTGCTATTCATTGTACACTAATCTAACATAAGAAATGAGAAAAACTATTTAGCAGATTAGAATTTACTACAGCCAGGCACCAGTTGTTGAATAACCCCAGTGTCCTTCACCTCAAAGACCTTGTGCGGAAGGCCATTCCAAACATTTATTACTCACAGAATGAAAAAGTACTTCCTTATGTCTATGCTGAATTTATTTTCCTTTAGCTTTCATTAAATCCTCTTTGTGCTATATAAGCTGAAAGAAAGTAACCTACATCATCTACACTTATGATTCTGTGCACTTTAATTATGTCCTGTGTGTCATTTCCATAGCAGGAAGGGTCTGTTATACCAATCCTTGTGAGTTATTCTTTTCTAGCTATTGTTTTATCTAGCTTTCAGCTTCTTTCCTTTTAAATTTAATTTCATTTTGAGAAAAAAAAATGACTGTTTGGATGTAGATATGCACCCTCAAAATCATTTACTACAGATTTTGTAGCATTTAACTACAATTACACTTGTAGGATGGATACATCTTGACAAAAGAAAACAAAAGCAGTGGCTCTGAGGGTTGATGATAAAAATGTTTCCTCTCTGGCCAGCATATGATTAAGCACAATAGCATATAACAGCTTTTTAAGATTTTTGACATTAGGGACCACCTCTTTTATGTGCTCTGAATTGTTACTGGCACCCCACAGGTGTTTAATAAATATTAATACTGCTAAGTTTAATAATAAATGAAAAAGAAAAAACTGATTTTGAGAAAATCCTGTGGTGGATACATGTTGGAAGATATGATTCATTGTTTCCAAAGACAATTGTCTTTTATTTCAGACATAATCTTAAAGATTTAAAATTTTATCTGTTTCATTTCAAATTAATATAAAGATGACTTGTAGCCAACTTCTTCATTTAATGCAGAGTAAAATTTCATTTTCAGATCAAACAGAAACAGAGGGGCATAAACCAAAATTGTAGACCGATTCATGATATACAATTGTATATGCAGAATTAAGGCCAGATGGGGCTATAAAACTAGCCCCTAAATCTCAACATGTAATTCCATATGTTTCAGCAGAATACAATGGAATACCAATTAGGAAATAGGTAGGCATTGAAATTGTTCTTCTGCAGTTTCTCACCACTCTTTGCTCCCCATCTAGTTGACCACACATACCTGCCTTGAAATTAACCATCCTAGTTTGAAGCGTGCAAAGGAAAATGAACACGATTTGATGTACCAAAGGGAGAGGATTGGGGATGGAAGTTGTGCAAAGGTAGTTTTTATTCACTCAGGTGCTGAATATGGAAATTAGAAGCAGTTCCCCCCAAATGGAGTCCAGTTCCATCTTATTGAATTTAATGAATCCAAGAAATATGTGTTATATCTTAGAATTACTTATTCATAAAGAGGGTAAGGACTTTAGGCCATAAGATTTATCTTCTAGCATTTGGGATGTAGTTGGGCTTTAGTACAATAAATAGTTGAGTCAAGTGGACTTTTTTAATAAAAAGGAGAGGATATAAATCAGTCAAATAACAGGTCCGACTGTTTTTCCTCACACTGTACCCCACCCCCCCAAAACTGTTTCATGGAAAAAGGAGATTCATTTTTTTATTATTTTACCAAATCAATTATTTTATCAAATTTCTTATCACCTGTTGTAAGAGGTGTGCTTAGAATTAGTAACTGTTTCATTCAGAAAATACATATTATCACACAGACTAATAGCCCAAACATATTTTTAGAGATTTAACTTATTTATTTTAGAGAGAGAGAGCTTGAGCAGAGGGCACAGGCAAAGGGAGAGGGAGAAGCAGACTCCCCTCTGAGCAGGGAGCCTGATGCAGGACTCAATCCCAAAACCTTAGGATCATGACCTGAGCAGAAGGCAGACACTTAATCATAGAGCCACCCAGGCACCCTTAACCCATATATTTTTAAATAAGAACCGAGCAGAATCTTCACCCTCAGATTTATATATATACAAAAAGATGGGATAAAGAATATAAGGGAAACATATAGAAAATAAATAAGGAGAATATGTATTTATTTATATCCATTTTAAATAAGAATGTAGAAAATTTACAAAGCATGATATAATGGAATAACAACCCCAAATCTTTTTTTAAAAAATCAGCTCCTCCCCCTAAAATTTGGGCTTGAAAATATTTTGAGCTGCAGAGTTTTTTCATAGTATTGATTGTAGCATATGTAAGACCTTGTATGGGTTAAGTAGACTCAAGATTATACTTGAACTTTTCAATTTCTAAGGTATTCTTGGATGTTTCAATTTTGACTTGAGAGAGGTTGGATTACCTAGTGGAAAATCCCAAATAGTGTCAAAGTACATTATGGCAACTGATGTTAACATTAAGCAGGCTTGAAAGTTCTTGCCAGAAATGACACTACAGTTCAAGACCACACTGACTGGCTAGAACTAGGCATCACTCTGGAAAGCATTGCTTGTCAAAGATGAAATATTTTGACATGCTTGCATGTCTCAAGTGTAACTTCCATGTGGATCACAAATTGGGAGACTAGCCATGGCTACTAAAAAAAATGCTCAGCTCACTCCTTTCTCAACTGAATTTGAGACTAAAGTGGCAATTCAGGGTTACGTGCTTACATTCCAGCCAAACCAAAAGAGAAAATTGTGACCTTGGTGCAGGCGCAGGTACCAGGGCAGTGTCTTTAAAGTATAACCTGAAGATCAATCTTTTTCTTTAATAAGCCCAAATCCTCAAATTTCACCTTAAAAAAAAAGATCTATCTATCTATCTATCTATCTATCTATCTATCTATCTATCTATCTATCTGACAGAGAGAGAGAGAGAGTCACAAGTAGGCAGAGAGGCAGGCAGAGAGAGCAGGGAAGCAGGCTCCCTGCTGAGCAGAGAGCCCGATGTGGGGCTCAATCCCAGAACCCTGGGATCATGACCTGAGCCGAAGGCAGAGGCTTTAACCCACTGAGTCACCCAGATGCCCCAAATTTCACCTTTTTACAGTTATAACTTTGTTTTAAGATTTAGATTTTTTCCTTTAAGTAAATATACCATAGGAAACATGATAAATTAAATTTTTAGTATTATCAGAATGCACTCAGTAAGAGCAAGCATAAATATCTTCTGCTTAGCATCAAGAAAAGAGGGCTTAACAATGAGAAAGAGATAGAGGGTAAAGAAACTTAACCTGATTTACAGTTTTGTCAAGGGCAGTCCTGGATGTTAGGCACAGATAGCCCGAGGCATCCGAAACCAAAGAACACAGAAGGAAAAAAATAGGCAGAAAAACTTGAATGTGAAATTTGATATAGGTATTTTCTTCTTCTCTGTCATTTTATAATAGCGTTATATAGTGATTTTTCTATTGAAACAAAATTAAAATCACTTTAATTATAAAATTAATCCGCTTTAACAATAAAATTAAACCACTTTAACAATAAAAGGAAGTTTAGGAAACAGAATGGGAATCACTTTTATTCTTACAAAGTAATTTTCATTTTTTGCATTTTTCTTTATATTTATTTTTGCAAGGATAGGATGTTCAAATTACTTACAATATGACCTTTACAATTTTTAATAAGTTTTCACTCAAAATGATAGAAGTATTAAACATGTTTTCACTTCATCTTCAAGCTTTCTAATGGTTGCAAAATATTTTGGCATCATGTTAAACCAAGCATTCATTTATTCAACAATATTTATCTAATACTGCATTCTAGGCACTGCTCTAGAACTGGGTATACAGCAGAGAATGTAAGTTCCAAAATTCTGTTCTCATACAGCTTATATATTTGTGTTGGACACAGACAATAACTAACTAACTAACTAACTAACAAGATGATAGGTAGCTATGAGTGTTTTGAAGAGGAAAAAATACGAATCAGGAAAAAGGGGACAGAAAACCATCAAATCGGAGGCCGTGTCAAATAAGATGATCAGGAATGTCTCTCACGTGGACACATTTAGAGAGATGTGGAAGAGGATGAGAATGAATCATGAAAATTACTTGAGGACAAGCATTACGCAAACAAAAGAGAAAATGCAAAAACCTTGAGTTGTGATCCTGCTTAAAGTTCGAAGAAACCCTAGGGAAGCCAGCCCAAGAGGAATGTATTGATCAAATGAAAGAGAGGTGTAAAATGAGGTCAGAGTCAACAAGAGGCCAAACTGTATAGGTCTGGAACTGAGGACGTAGTAAGGACTTTGTATTTATTAGTGTTGCAGTCTTTGGAAGTTTGAGAATAGAGTTCACCTGACCTACATGTTGACTGCTTTGCAGAAGGTTGGCCACAGAGATTGAGACAAGAGGGCATGTTGGAAGAGCCATTAGACAACTCATACAAATATCACGAATGAGAAAATCAGCAGCAGGATAAAGCTGGTTTAAAGGAGGATTAAAGGGACAGGAGTTATGTAGGAGTGGAGAAAAGATACTGGAATAGGATCACTAGGTTAGATACCAACCTCACTAATGACCTGTAATTCAAAAAATCATAACTATTTGCATGTGTATCTTTGTAAGACAAAAATCTTCAAGTTAACATGTACTAGTTTAACAGAATGTGAGCCTTTAATAAGCAGCATAAGTGAATCATACAAAGGCATCTTCAATAATACTCACAGGTTACATTGAAAGGACAAGGTGTTCTCCCTTTGTCTTATTGTCAAGTTTCAGGTATTTTATTTTTGTAAAAACTGAGATAGTAAACTCTAGAAGAGGGACAAATTGTAAGGGATACCTAGTCATCATTTAATTGTTTACTCATTGTTAAACATTTAATTTATGTATAGTATTTTAATATTATAAATATCAGGGTTTCATTGTCTTTTTTGGAGGGGATGTAGCCTTAAAATGAATTCCCAAGAAAGGAAGTATCCCTCTGTCATTGTTATTTTATATTAAGAAGTATTTGGATTTGTTTCCAATATGTTATTCCAATTAGTTGTTTTTTTTTTTTTTTTAATCTAGCCCAGTGAATTCACTTATTACATGTCTGTGGTATGTTTTTTAGTGCCACTATAATTTTCTTACCTTGTTACCTCATTTTCTAGATTTCATCTGTCTGTAAAAGCTGATCTTGGTTTGCGTGTGTGGTAGGGATGGTGGTGGGGTGAGATCAGTAGATCAGCAAAACTACTTCTAATCAGGGGCGCTGGGTGACTCGGTGGGTTAAAGCCTCTGCCTTCAGCTCAGGTCATAATCTCAGGGTCCTGGAATCAATCCCCACATCAGGCTCTCTGCTCAGCAGGGATCCTGCTTCCTCCTCTCTCTCTGCCTGCCTCTCTACCTACTTGTGATCTCTCTCTCTGTGTCAAATAAGTAAATAAAATTAAAAAAAAGAAAAACTACTTCCAATCAGAAGACTTACTTAAAACTTTTACATCATTTTATTTAACCCAGAGCTAAAAAAACAGTTTTAAAATAGTATTATTAGGGGCGCCTGGGTGGCTCAGTTGTTAAGCGTCTGCCTTCGGCCCAGGTCAGATCCCAGGGGACTGGGATGGAGCCCCGCATGGGGCTCTCTGCTCTGCGGGAAGCCTGCTTCTCCCGCTACCATTCCCTCTGCTTGTGTTCCCTCTCTCGCTGTGTTTCTCTCTGTCAAATAAATAAAATCTTTAAAAAAAAATAGTATTATTATTAAATTTGTGTCCTGTTTTAGTCACTATGAGAATTGAAAGGGGTTATAAGATATAGTTACTGCCTTTGAAGAAGCTATAACTCGCTTTATCATATATGACTTGTGAATGTGATTTGTCATAATAATAGGATTTGACAGAAGCATAGAGTGGGACAGGAATAAGAACATGGACAATGAAAATAGTTTTAATAGGTAGTAGATGTGTGTCTCAGTATCTCTGATTCTTAGTTTTATTGCCTCTAAAATGGAGATAACTTTATTGTGAGGTCATTGTAAGAGTTAAATATACATTCACTATCATTATCCACTCGATCTGTCAAAATTCTGACTTATCCCACAAAGTTTTATGTGACTAAATAATATTGATAATGTAATTATAACAGTCTGACACATAATAAACAAATGGAATCACTACTGTTTGTAGTTCCTCAAACGTGATGCTGAATCAGATCTCTGATTTTTTTTGTTTTTTTTTTAAGATTTATTTGAGAGAAAGAGAGAGTGAGCAGCAAGGAGAGGCAGAAGGAGAGAATCTTCAAGCAGACTCCCCAGTGAACACTGAGATCATGACCTGAGCTGAAACCAAGAGTCAGATGCTTAACCAACTAAGCCATCCAGATGCCCCTCAGATCTCTGGGTTTTTACCCTTGTTTCCTGTGACTAGATTTCCCTTCACTCTTCTCACTTCCATTTCCATTGAGTCTCCCATTTTTCATGATTCAGCTCAGTTGCCTTTCTATGAAACCTTCCTTGATCCACCAGGATGAGTCTACCTCATCACAGCCTAGCTCTTCTGCTTCCTTGGCACCTGACACACATGTGGCTTAGAGATGAATATCAATTATCGCTTCAATCAAACACAAGAATCTAAAACTAACAGATTCTACAGTTAGAATACCTATAAATATGAACAAAGAATTTGGAAACCACATCATACAAGCCAGCATGCAGGAAACAGATAACAGTGAGCATTAACTGGCCATCTAATGCGTGCTCTACAATATAGTGTTTGAGCCTCAGATCTGCCATGAAAACATTCACTGCTTCTTGAGTAATTTCCTAAATATAATCTTAAAGTCATGTTCAACAGCCAATAACAAGACAGGACCACCCACAACAAAGCTGTGGAATGCAACCAGTCTACCAACCTTGCTGTAATACTGTCAACAATTCAGTGCTGCTGGAACGCACATGGAAATATGGCCTAAAAAGCAAACAGGTGTGTCTCAAACTGGGAAATACATAAACCAAATCAAGGCTAAAAAGACATACCAAAGGTCTTTGGGCAGTATTATTTTGAATAACTACAAAGCAGTAATTACTGTCTAAGCAAAGACACACCTATTTGTAAACCAGAGATACAGGAGCTTTTTTCAGGGGAGCAGTGGTCACCTGCAAGCAAAAAGACAAAAACACGGGAGCTATAACCCTAAGCAAAAAGACAAAAACACGGGAGCTATAACCCTATCTCCAAATGATGGGAAAAAATACCATCATTTTCATGGAAGAAGGACAACCCTCCAAGCTATTAATAACTCTGGGTGACCTACTTATAAGATGTATACCAAGGATTTGTGTATTGCACATGTCCTGACGAGCTTGGATAATTCTAGTGGTAATTGTGTGCCTGCCCTAGGATGTCCAGTAAAAGTGGTTTCTTAGATTTCCTAGAGGGGGTGATGTCATGATTAGATGTCTACAAAAAAAAAATCTGTGTTCATTGGGTTATAGAATCTGGGTAGACAGAGATGTAAAAATGTGAATCTCCAGATGACACTGTTAATGGGCATGTGAGCAAAGTATTGTACTGAAGTTACCAAAAAAATTAATAGGGAATGATCCATATGGTGGTAAACTTGAAAAATAAGATTCTAGGAACACCTAGGGGGCTCCGTCAGTTAAGCATCTGACTCTTGGTTTCAGTTCAGGTCATTATCTCAGGGTTTGAGATTGAACCCTGAGTTGGGCTCCATGCTGGGTGTGGAGCCTGTTTAAGATTCTCTTTTTCCCTCTGCCCTTTCCCTAAAAAAATAAGATTCCTGTGCACAGGTGAGGTAAATTAAGAAAACAACATTGAGATATTAAGGTAACAGGATACTCAGAAATTAAGGAATGGGTAGATGGAATGGGTTTTAGATTTGACCTCAGGAGAAAAAAAGAGTGAGTAACTAGAAAGAAAGGACATAAAAAGTATGATAAATAGAAGAAAATGCATTCAGTTTTGTGCAGATGGGAGGATAATAGGGTAGGTGTACAATCTAGAGCAAATATGTGGGTTGGGGTTTTCAGTTAGTGACATAAGTCAGTAATATCTCTGATTAGAAAGGATCATAGGGTATATCCTTAGAATGAATCTAAGTGGAATTGTAAAAATAGCTTCATGATTGACCTGCCGGCTGGATATAGAAAAGTATGTACCATCTATCCAAATCCTAGGAATAGAAACTTGACCTCAATTGCTGGTTTTGTTTGTTAACTGTTTGTTATTCTTTTAAACATGAATGTCCAGATCTCCAAGCCTAGAGAAGGCTGCAAGTGGATGATTCCCTTACCACTGTTTGGGGGTTTGGAAAAGCATACAAAGCTGTTTCCCATAATCTCCAGCCTATCATAGGGTTGTTTCACCCTGAGCTTCTTTGGGTCAAGTTAATCAAATAGAAGGAACTAAGATTGAAAAAAGGAAAGACGAAGCTGTAAGACCACCAGCCTGAGAACAACGGGGAAGGAGTAAGCATGCAAAATCAAAATGAAGTCAGCAGAGGGCATATCAGTTGGTAGCCTTTTGAATGATGAGGAATTTGGGCTACCTAATGTCACTGTCACCATCACATGCCCTAAAGTATTAATGTTAGTGGCAGGGAAAGTACAGGAGGTTAATATTGAAGCTAGTTGTTTCTCACTTAGGTAGTGAACATCTCCAGCTGATTCCAGCCATCCCTGCCTCTGGTTAAATCAAGAATTACCTAAAAGAAGTGCCCAAAATGCAGCTTTTAAAAGGGCATCTGTGGAGGCAAAGCATTAGATCCAAAAAGCATTAGAACACAAACAAAAGCTCAGATTAATGTATCTACTAAATAATTTATTTGAAGAATGGAAGAGAAAATTTAATAGGTGAATTAAACTAAGAATATTTAAGCACACAGGCAAAAAAAAGTTTATCTTTGTAAAAGGAACACTTTTACAAAAGCAAATTGTTTTACAAAAGGCAAATTGTTTAACTTTGACAGAAATGGAAGGTACTCTTGGAGGTGTAGAAGGAAGGACGTGGTTCTGATTAATCCACCTGCCCTAGGCAGCTGCTTTTGACCTTGGCTCGGCTGAATTCATGCTGTTTTTATGACAGACAGAGATTTATTTCTGCTGAAAAAGTTCCAAAGCACTTATGTCTTTCAGACATTTTGGGGAGAAATCTCATGCCCTAACAAGAAGAGCGTACACTCAGGGTTGGGGGTTTAGTGGGAAAGTGCAGAATTTCTTTTAAAAATTGAGGAATAAAAGGCACTTACAATGGTGCTGTTTTATTTAAAACAAACCAGGAGTTTTAAAAACTGCTAGATTAAAGAAAAGCTGTGATACACCAATGCCCTTGAGGTCTTTAGCCCCCCCGCCTTTTTTTTCCTGGAGTTCAGAATAGATTACAAAGTTGTGGATACACTTTACTGATATTCTTAATCTCTAACTCACTAAGAACTAATTCTTCATAAATGTTTTAAGTTGACACATCACTAAAATGTATCACATAACTTGAGTTCTTAATACCAATTTCTTCCTTAATTTGTGGCAGAAAAACTTTCAAAATATGTTTTGAAAAGTAATTCATTAACAAATCAAATTCAGTTGTTTATCTGAAGAAGTGATATTTGCATAATATTAAAAACTGGTTTCAAATACAAGCAAGGGTAATGATCATGAGGCCTTTGGACAGGTCTACACATGAGGAGGACAAGATTACTTTGCCTTGGTAGCTGTCCAGTCTTTACAGACTTACCGTAGGATTAAATCAAGAGAAGCTACCTTTATAGTCCATCAATGAAACATTTAAAGTACAAATGAAGACTCTGCATCTACGACCTATTATTTTTCCTACAGAGATTTCCAGTTATTTGATTACAAAAGTGGGAGCTTGTTACACGTAAGACCAGTGCACATTTGCCAAGCTCCCTGCTGCCTGAAATTGTGGAGTTCAGAGAGTCTTTGGTTTGAAAACTAATGGCTCACAGCTGAGTTACAGCATTACTAGCGGTAGAGCTACATCTCCCATCCCTTAGAAAGGTTTAGCTCCCACTCTCATAATGCAATATCCAAGAGAAGTGCAACATCCAATATCCAAATGGAACCTCTGAGAGTTCCACTGCCTCATTTAACTAATTTCCTATGCCATTCCTAGAACCAGCAGTTGGAGGTGAAGTGCCCTTAGACATTTCAACTATCCCAATGCCAAAGGTTGTTGGACTGGTTCAGAGTCAGAGTCTAAAAGCATTTTACATAAGCATGAACCTACTGACTTTCTCCTGTTCCAAGGTAGCTGCAGTGCTAACTATAAGTGAAGTGCATATATTTCCTTTTTGGACCACTGCTGGATAGATTCCCAAGGCCTATTTGATAATTACACAAAATCAGCCCAGAGGACATAGCCAAGAGAGGGTTTGCCTTTTACCTTCCAGGGTCTTAGGTTAAACCCTAACCTCTGGAGATTTGCAGGCAATGATCTCATCCAAGTTCCTTGAAATCGTTAGTGAATTCACAGCTTTAATTTGATGTGGTTAATCAACAAAATGTTTCAGTGCTTATCAAAACCTTATCTAAACCTACATATCTAGAGTTTTAAATTTAGTATCCATAGGGCCCCTTGCATTCTTTCCAGTGGGACTGGAGATTGACAAAAACAGACTTTTATAGCATGTCAGGGCTTTTTGTGCTGACAGATATGAGAAAAACCACTGGCAAGCAGAAAAAAAATTCAAATATTTTCACACTTAAATAATGTATTTTTTTTAAAAAATTGGTTTAGATATTTGGAGTCCATGATTACTTTTTAGGACTAATTTGTCCATCTTTAACAGACACTTGCCTGTAACTGCAATTATTATTCCTTTTAGTGGTCTTAGATCAAAGATAACCAAATACAGAATTCTGTTTTTATATCAAAATCTGCTTTTCATTAGGCATTCATGATCCAGTTCTAATCTCATTCTCAGCACCCTTCAGCAAAGAGCCCAAGCAGGGTAAAAATTTCCGTTTAGCTTACATATGCACTGCTTAACCACAAAATTTAAAATAAAAGTCCTCTTCTCTTGAAGTAGAACATATAAAACAATATCTCACTGGATGAGGAAAAAAAGTATGAAAATAGTATGTCCTTTAGAGTTTTATAAAGAAGATCAACCCACATTCTTTTTCATTTTTGTTTTTGTTTTTAGAATAGTATAATAAAGGGCACCTGGGTAGCTCAGTCAGTTAATCATCTGCCTTCAGCTCGTGTCATGATGCCAGGGTTCTGGGATATAGTCCTGTGTCAGATTTCCTGCTCAGTGAGTGTCTGCTTCTTTCTATCACTTTGCCCCTCCCCCCACCCCCTTCTTGTGCTCTTTCTTGCTCTTTCTCAAATAAATAAATAAAAATATTAAAAAAAAGGAATAGTATAATGAATCCAATTTAATTATTACTCAGCATAAATAATTAATTCACGGCTAGTCTTATTTCATGTATTACCATGTCCTACGTCCCACAATTTTTTCTTGTTACCTTTTTATTCTGCACCCTTTTCTCTTACCTCCTCCCTGACCATCAGGCTGTTCTTTGCATTTATAACCTTGTTTTGTTCTGGTTTTTTTTTTTTTTTTAGATTCCACATACAAGAAAGATCATATGGTATTTTGTCCTTCTCTGTCTTACTTATTCACTTAACATAATGCCCCAGAGTTCCATCCATTCATGTTGTTGCAAATTGTAAGATTTCATTCTATTTTTCTTTATGGCTAATATTCCATTGTACACATATACTGCAATTTCCTTATCCATTCACCCTTTGATTGACACATAGGTTGTTTCTATGTCTTGACTACTGTAAATAATTCTTCAATGAGCACAGGATTGCAGATATCTGTAAGAGTGTTTTTGTTTTCTCTGGATAAAAACCACAAAAGTAGAACCTGGATTGTAAGGTATTTCTATTTTTAATTTTCTGAGGAGCCTCCATACAGTTTTCCATAGTGGTTGCACCAATTTATATTCCCACCCACAGTGCACAAGAGTTCTTTTACCTCTACATCCTCACCTACACATGTTATTTCGAGTATTTTGATAATAGTCAAAGTCACCTGTTAGAATGAAACAGGTGTGAGTATCATCTCCTGATATGATTTGTATTTCCCTGATAATTAATGATGTTGAGCTTCTTTTCATGTACCCATTGGCTGTCAATTGAGTTTTTAAAAAGAATTTCTTTATAAAAATCAGTGGATGTCATTCCAAAGCTTCCTGCTTAGTTTTTTTAATGGTGGAACGTTTACACTAAAGATATGATATTATTTAATAAATATTTGTCTCCTGATAGTATTAATAAAGATATAGTATCTTAGTTCATGCTACTATTACAAAAGTTCTGTAGACTGAGTGGCTTATAAGCAACAGAAATTTTATTTCTCACAGTTCTAAAAGTCTAAGATCAGAATGCCAGCATTGGCAGGTTTTGGTGAGAGCCTGCTTCCATATTTGTTGTATATTGCCCACTTCTTGTATCTTCCCGTGATGGAGAACAGAGATGGGAACCAAACTTTCTTGTAATTTATATAAAGGCACTAATCCCATTCATTAGGGCCGCACTCTCATGACTTCATCTAATCCTAATTATTCCCCAAAGTCTCATTTCCTATTACTATCACATTGGGAGGGGGTAGGTTTCAACATGTAAGTTCTGAGGAGCACACACATTTAGTCTATACCATGACAACTGAATTAAACAGTAAGATATGTAGAACAGCTCAAATATCAGGAAGTACAAATATCTACATTTAGTGCATGAAAGATAATTTTGTTCCTCAACAAAGTAGGTTTAGAGGGAACATAACTCATGTAATAAAGGCCATGTGTGAAAAACCTACAGCTAATATCATCCTCAATGGGGCAAAACAGATTTTCTTCGACATCAGGAATAAGACAGGGATCTCCACTCTCACCACTTTTATTTCATAGTACTGGAAGTCCTAACCACAGCAATCAGATAACAAAAACAAATGAAAGGTAACCAGATCAGTAAGTAAGAAGTAGAACTTTCATTATTTGCAGATGACATGATACTCTATGTATAAAATCTGAAAGACTCCATCAAAAAACTGCTGGATAAACGAATTCAGTAAAGTCACAGAATATAAAATCAACATATGGATATCTGTTGCATTTCTACCCACCAGTAATGAAGAAGCAGAAAAAGAAACATCATTTGCAATTGTGCCAAAAATAGTAAGATACCTAGAAATAAATTTAACCAAAGAAGTGAAAGACTTATACTCTGAAAACCATGAGACACTGATGAAAAAACCTGAAGACAACATGAAGAAATGGGAAGACATCCCATGCTCATGGATTGGGAGAACAAATATTGTTAAAATGTCTATACTATCCAAAGCAATCTTCAAATTAAATGTAATCCCTATCAAAATACCTACAGCATTTTTCACAGAGTTACAAAATCCTAAAATTTGTATGGGATCACAAAAGACCCTAAGTAGCCAAAATAACCTTCAAAAAGAAAAACAAAGCTGAAGGCATCACAATTCCAGACTTCAAGTTATATTACAAAACTGTAGTGATCCAAACAGTATAGTAGTAGCATAAAGATAGACACATAGATCAATGGGACAGACAAGAAAATCCAGAAATAAACCCACAACTATATATGATCAGTTAATCTTCAACAAAGCAGGAAAGAATATCCAGTGGGGAAAAAGACAGTCTCTTCAACAGGTGATATTGGGAAAACTGGACAGCAACGTGCAAAAAAAATGAAATTAGGTAACTTTCTTATACCATACATAAAAATAAATTCAAAATGGGTTAAAGACCTAAATGTGAGATCTGAAATAATCAAAATCCTAGAGGAGAACACAGACAGTAACCTCTTTGACATCAGCCCTAGCAACTTCTTACTAGATATGTCTCTCGAGGCAAGGGAAACAAAAGCAAAAATTTGTTGCTTCATCAAACATTGATTGGTACTTCATCAAAATAAAAGCTCTGCACAGTGAAAGAAACAACAAAACTAAAAGATAACCTATGGAATGAGAAAATATATTTGCAAATGGCATATCTAGTAAAGGGTAAATATCTAAAATATATAAAGTACTTCTAAAACTCAGCACCCAAAGATAAATGATCCAACGGGCAGAAGTGTAGAAACTTCTTACTAGGCTCATTGCTGGAAAAGGGAAACAAAAGCAAAAATGAACTATTGGGACTTAACCAAAATAAAAAACCTCACAGCAAAGGAAACAACAAAACTAAAAGGCAGACTATGGGATGGGAGAAATAATTTGCAAATGACATATATGATAAAGATTCACTTTCCAAAATCTATAAATTTATCAAACTCAATACCCAGAAAGCTAATAATCCAGCTAAGAAATGGGCAGAAGACATGAATAGACACTTTTCTGAAGAAGACATCCAGATGACTAACAGGCACATGAAAAGATGCTCAATTTCACTCATCATCAGGGAAATACAAATCAAAACCATGATGAGATACCACACACACACACACCACACACATACACACACACACATGCACAAACACACACAATGGGTTTCTTAACCATATGAAAGAATGAAATCTTGTGATTTGCAAAATCATGGATTTGGAGCTAGAATATTATGCTAAGTGATATAAGTCAGTCAGAAAAAGACAAATACCCTATGATTTCACTCATGTAGAATTTAAGAAACAACAGCAACTAATGAACAAAGGGGAAAGAAAGAGAGAGAAAGCAAGAAACAGACTCTTCACTATAGATAAAAAACTGATGGTTGCCAGAGGGGTGTAGGTGGGGGGAATGGGTAAAATAGGTGATGGGCATTAAGGAGTGCACTCGTGATGAGCACTGGGTGTTGTATAGAAGGGTTGAATATTGTACACAAACCTGCAACTAACAGTACATGGCTTGTTAACTAACTAGAATTTAAGTAAAAACTTTAAAAATTAAAAAAGAAAGACAATTTTGTTTTAGTTATAAGAAAATAGGCAAAATTATGGATTTGTCAAAATAAAATAAACACATTTGCACACCTACTCTATCACATGAACACACACAAAACTTCAATATTTGCCTTCCAGTTACAAAGGAATTCAAGTGAATTTTATACTTTATAACATAACAATGATAATAATAACTGATACTTGCGTAGTGCTTGCTGTGTACTAGATGGTGCCTTAAGAATCACAGGTAATATCATCTCCATTTTTCAGATGATGAAGCTGAGGCACAGAGCTGATAAAGATTGTGGAGCAAGGAGAGCAACCCAAGAATTATGGCACCAACTCTTCACTACTATGCACACTGCCTCTGTTCAGCTTCAGGACTCTTTTATAATCAGTGTTCATAAACATGACCAGATGGCATCGTGAAGTCACAAGGTACATCCTGAATCAGAGGATAAGTTATATTTAATATGCTTTCAACATCATAGTTGATGTGTTTTAGGTTTTAAATAGTCTTTCAGTAACCAGATTATTAGTCACATTTTATTAGAGTTATAATAGAAAATGTCTACATTTGGCATCAATGCTGCTGTTTCACATGTGTATTATCAAGTACAAAAGTATGTATGCCCTTGGAAATTTAAGATTAAAAGTGGAATTAAAAATTTATCTTAGCATTTCTTCACATGGAGAGTAGGTGATTAGCATATTTTTCTATTGTTCATCTGTGGCTATAAATTTTACCTTGGGAAAATACATTTAATATGATAATATAGTAGAGATGTTAATGTGACACTAGTTTTATCTTGGCAGGTTCAATTTGGTTGCAATTTAACATATATTGATATCCAGCTTCCACTATGGAGAGAGATATGTAGATTTTTCTTAACCAATAAATAAAGATACATGTTGGTTAGGGAGGCAGATAGTTGGCCCTTCCTTTTCCTATGCCTGTAGTGCCTTTTTCTTAGACATTCTACATAACCTCAGAATTCTTGTTAATAAAATTTTATAAGCAACTTTTTTTTTAATATTTTTTATTTATTTGACAGAGAAACACAGCGAGAGAGGGAACACAAGCAGAGGGAATGGTAGCGGGAGAAGCAGGCTTCCCGCTGAGCGGGGAGCCCAATGCGGGGCTTCATCCCAGGACCCTGGGACCACGACCTGAGCCGAAGGCAGACGCCTAACGACTGAGCCACCCAGGCGCCCCTTATAAGCAACTTTTGCCAATAAAGTACATTTGGCAAAAAAAAAAAAAAATCACACACAAAAAAACAAAAAACAACCAAAATGTATTTGCCATCCTTTCTTTGGATCATTTATTTCTAGATAGGTGTTAATTATAGAATCAATGAACAAAGCAAACAGGGTGGGATTTGGTGCAGGACTCGAGAAGTATGCCAAATAATTAAGCATCATCTCTGACAAAAATTTACAGTGATTAAAACATAGGGTCAGGATCAGGCTACTCAGGTTCATGACCAAGTTCTGCCACCTTGGTAAGTTGCTCATCTACTCTGAACTTTAGTTTCCATATCCAAAATGTGATAATAACAATATTACCTATCCCTTTATCAAGTACTACTGTAAGGACATTGTAAGGTTCCATGAAAAATACTTACTGGAGTGTAAAACACATATGAAGTGTTTTCAGCGTTAGATACTATCATTATTGCCGTGATTGCTATTATACATGTGAACTTACAATATGGCAGTAGTGCACGAGATACTAGATTACCAAGATAAATAAAATATATCTTTTTCCATCTAGGGCTCAAAATCAGGTAATTTTGAAATAATTTTGAGTTCATCTTACAATCTTTCACATTATTAGGAACATTACATAAGAATTGAGTGAAGAGGGCGCCTGGGTGGCTCAGTCGTTAAGCGTCTGCCTTCGGCCCAGGTCAGATCCCAGGGACCTGGGATCGAGCCCCGCATCAGGCTCTCTGCTCTGCAGGAAGCCTGCTTCTCCCGCTACCATTCCCTCTGCTTGTTCCCTCTCTCGCTGTGTTTCTCTCTGTCAAATAAATAAAATCTTTAAAAAAAGAAAGAAAGAATTGAGTGAAGAATAAACCTTGTATGAGCAGTAGAAAATGAATTTCAGGAATTTAGACAATGAGGTCAAGTAGATGGGAGATGAGGACACAAAAGAGTCTTTCTGAGCAACAGAACGTAGGGAGGAGGATATGACCCCAATGTAGGAAGCAATGCACTGTGGAAGAGCCTTAGAACTGAGCAGATGTTTTAAAATGTTATTAAAAAAAAAAGAGAGAGAGAGAGAGATACTAATGGAAAGCCAGGGAAATAACTACTTCAAGGCCGTATATTTAGGAATACCAGAAAGAAGAAGGCATAGAAGAAAAATCAAAATGCTACTTTTCACCATGCTGAGGTTGAATTAAATTGGTTAAACATTTCCACCTGTCAGTCATCTTAAGTTAAATTTCTAAATTATTCCATTCATGAAATTAATTTTTTTATTATAAATAGGAGTAGTACTCATGGTAACAAAAATCCAACAAGCACTACTACTAAAAATCATGTACTGAAAATTGATAATATGCTAAGTGTTTCATAACACATGCCAATATCGGTAGACATTTTTGTTAGGAAAAATACAGTTTTTGAATGACTGTTAAGCGTAGAAATAGATATTATTCACTAGTGGCCTAGGAAATTAGATTTTAGAATGGTCTCTTTACAATAGAGCCTAAAGCATTACATTTGTTTCATAGCTGCATTATACATAAGTACTGTGTTTCCCTCCCACAGGAATACAGTATTTTCTTGCAGGAAAAATGAACCCCAAAGCAATGTGAATTGTTAAGAAGTAAAATAAGTAAGTAAATACAATCTTAGACAGAGGAATTAGGTAAGAATGATCAAGAAAATTATTTCAACAGAACAATTAGCCACAACAGTTGGAAGATGTTAAAGGTCTGGGAAGGATTGTTTTTTAACATATGGGAGTTATTAATAAATCAGTATCACATTTGACAGCCATGCAAATAGTCCAAGACCAGCTTCAAAGTCAGAGTTTTTAGAAATATGTATTTATTTTAGTATATCAAAATACAAAGAGGAAATGTGGTATTTTTACATAGAAATATGTACATATATTGATATGAGAGCAATTAGTACCTATGGGATAAAGGTAAAACATTTTTTTTTGTCTAATGGTTTCCATTTTGTACATTTATAAAGGCAGATGAAAAACAACACTCCATATTACTGGGCAGTGTAAATCCATTAAGTTATCTTCATAAGGTAACCAAGTGTTTAGTTTTCAACTCATATTTTAGCATTGATGGAGACAGTGGTTTGGCCACATAATATTTCTCCTAACTGAATTGCATATAGTAGATAAAAATCATCTTCTCAAGGGTATCTTTGAAACTGTAGCTCAACACCCTTACCATATTTTTTTTTTTTAAAGATTTTTATTTATTTGACAGAAAGAAACACAGCGAGAGAGGGAACACAAGCAAAGGGAAGGGTAGCCGGAGAAGGAGGCTTCCCGCCGAGCAGGGAGCCTGATGCGGGGCTCGATCCCAGGACCCCGGGATCATGACCCGAGCACAAGGCAGACGCTCAATGACTGAGCCACCCAGGTGCCCCTACTCTTACCATATTTAAATTGGTTATTTTTAATACCTTGTGCTTATAGAAAAGAGGCATAAAAAAGTGGTATGTTTCATTTTAGTCTCTTAACAAGTCAAACTATATCAGATTCACATCCGAGGTAATATATGAAATCAACATGGCATTACATAATGAAATGCAGTGGAGAGCCTCATCCTGACGCCTTACTTTAAAGGTAAATTAAATAGAAAAATATTTAGTAATGCTTATACAGTACAGTTTTACATCATCACTGATTCATGCACCAATTTGGTTATTATTCTAAAATAAATTTGGTTGATTTTTGGACAACCTCATTGGCAAAAAGTGTTTTTGTAAAGTTTCCACTTTCTAATATCTTCTTAGAAGTTAAAATTTTCCTCTTCTCTAGTAATTTCCAGCTTTTTCCATTCGGTTGCTATTACCATTTATTTTTCTTATGTTTCAACTGCAGGAACCGCCGAGCAAAGATGTCTTTTCAGGACATGGAGGTTGAGTGCCAATGCATGGTGCCAAAATCACCACTTGGTGGTTCCCTGCCAGTTGTCAAAAAGGGGAGTTCATTCTCTTTTCTTGGCCCTCACAACCAGTCGTATGTCTGACTCATCTTTTCTAAGATGCTTAGCAGTTTCGTGAAGAGTTCGTTTTAACATACAGATTTTAGAATCAGAGGATGGAACTGAGCAATATGGATTGAAGGAAGCTTTTAGGTGAAGTAGTGGCCCTAAGAAACTAAAATTTTCTTCAAAATATAATAAATTTGATATATGGAGTCTATCAGTTACATTGAAAGAATGGTTTGGCTATTTGAGGCATATACCAAGACCTTGTTGTTTTTTGTTGTTTTGTTTTGTTTTACCCACCCTCTCTTTTTCAAATTTAGAAACAGCGTATACATACTAATGAGTACAAGAGATCTTTTAAGGCAGTTTCTTTTACGAAAAGCATAATATAAGACTGGCACAGTGAAAAAGGTCATAAGACATTTAAGGAACTATCAAGGCAGGGGGTGGTGTAGCCTTCTGTGTATGTGATTTTATGTAACTTTAAATGTGTTCTTAACCTTCCATGCCTCATTTTTTCCCATTCATAAAAATGACAATAATTACACTTGCCACCTGTGTACCTCAAAGGAGAGAGGGAGGGTTAATGAAATGTCTGTCAAGGGCTTTGAACTTTCCAGAAACAAGCTTTTATGACTCCATAAAGTACAAAGTAGTATCCTGCACTTGTATTTTTCCTGGCATTTACTTCCATCTCTCAAGTTCTTTGCATGCCACTGGCTACTGTTGCTTTTAACACTCGCTCTTCTGGTCACGGTCAGAGCTATTCTAGAGAAGCGTTAGGCTGCTCTCGTTTTCACCCAAGGCTAGGGTGGCTTTTTCATTTTGATCACGGTATCTGAAACTTCATGCTGTTCCCTGTTTCCCTGTGCACGTTAGATTCTTTTGCAGGCATGGAAGCACGGGTAAATGACATGAGAACCAATGTGAGAAACGTCAACTCAGACATTCCCAAATGACATATTAATACTGAGAATATATTGTTACAGAGTCAACTTGGAATACTAAAAAACATCTCCTGTTATTGTAAAAAAAAGTTCTGCCAAAATGCAATGTTATAGCTTATATATATGTGTATGTATTTTAAAATATTTATATTCTAACACCGTCTCTTTCTTTTTAATTTCTTGGTTTTCCTTGAAAATGGAGCCGAAAATAATTTCTTGGCTGTCAACATCAAAATCTAGATTTTTAAGGTAGTTAATCCTATTTGTGTTGGATTGAGGGCACTTTAAATGTACTTGAACCTGTGCACTGCAAATCGGTAGGTGGGGCTTGTGAGGATCCTGAGATGAGCCTATGCTGAGGGTCCTGGTCAAATCACAGCAGTGGGTTACTCCAATCTATAGTGCTGAAAAATTGAAAAGAAACCTTGAAATTTCATGTGATTCAATCTCTACATTTTGAGGCTTTCCTCAGTAAGAGAAAAAATGCAGCTTATAATTTGGGAAAACAACTTTTGTGCATTAGTGTATAACCTTTTTCTTGACCAATGCTGTTGCAGTAGGCAGGAATAGTTAATAAATTAGCTCATCCAATTATTTTACTGAATGTTTATGGGCCAAGCAATATTGGAAAATTTGAAGGATTTAGGAAACTTAGTCCAGGTTCTCAGAGAGATTCAACTGTAACTTAGTAAAAGAAAATCCTCACATGACCATAATTACACGCAGGCAAAATTTTAAATTTACTTAAATCATTACAGACTGAGAATGGTGTGTGCATGTGCACATGCACACATACATACACACATTTTTCCTTCTTAATTCTCTAATGCCTAAAATGCTACCTTTCAGTCCTGGATTCCTAATTTTAGTTTAAGACTTTGCACCCTTTTGAAATGTGAATTCCTCTAGGAGAAGAACTAACAGTTCACATTGGCATCATTCATTTACTGGCCTCTGGAGTGAATTTCTGATTTCCAGAAAGGGTCAGCTTCTGGTGTGTATGGGCTTTTACAGTTGAAAAAGTCCCCCCAAACCCTGTCCATGAGTCAGGTTTAAAGAATAAGATGGCTCAGCAAGGTTCTTGTTGCCATATAATTTCGCTATGAATAATCATTTCTTTCATCCTATAACTATTTATCTAATTTGCTTTTTCTCCTTAGCCACCAAATCATTTTAGTGAATACTAGCAGTACAAAGAATATTGGTTATAATTTAAATATGGTGAAATGTGAACAGTTTGATTGTTGAAATCCCAAGTACTTTTGCCACACATATTTGATTAGATTGTTAGTTAGCTCTAGATTTTATTCTGGAACATAAGACTCCCATATTAATTGAAAACACCTAATATTATATAATATTATATGAAGTGTGTGATTTGGAAAGTCAGACTTCAGGTGCCTTCCATTCTTTCTCAGAATGTATATAATAAAAGGCAAATGAGGTTTAATTTTACTATATGGGGCATTTAAGCTGTGAACTACAAAAAGTTAAAAAAAAAAAAAAAAAGGTAGCTGGCCCAAAGGTAAGGCTGAGAAAATTGGAATAAAATGTTTATTTCATAAATTGATCCCTTAATTATGTCCTACACTACACACCTTCTAAATCCCTCCTTTTATCTCAAAGGTGGAGTCAAGTGGTAAAATTAAGTGCATTCCTGTGATGTCTCAAGACTACAATAAATCACTAACAGATATTTACTCATCATCCCAATTCACGGGAAACAATATGTAGGGCCAGAGAAATTGAAGACAGCATCTCTCTCCTTAAGGAGTTTACAGTGTACCGTGATGACAAACAAGTGGCTAGTTATCACCATTCAGACTGATAAGCATAATGATATTTGTATGCATGGTGTTTTTAGACCACTTTTGGAAGGTAGATATGTGTCCATGCTAAAGATAGTGTGTCAAGGAAGAAATCCTCTAGCCCTGATGTCTTGAATCTCTAACAGAAGGAGATATCTGATGGAGAAAATTCTAGGAAGAGGAAGCAACTTGTTCAAAGACATGTATGGTAGAAAAGATGTTTAAAAAAAAACTACACAAAGTGTTTATCTTGATTGAATTGTGGGGCATAAAATGCAGGGTATCAAACACATCTATATTAGGGTGATTGTGTCAGAATCAAGGATAGGTCTAGCATGGAGACAAGACTAGATTCAGGCATTACAATTACCTATCAGTAACCCAGATGAAGACAAATGGGTCAGTGGGACATGCAACCAAACTGGGGTCCAGGGGCAATAGTCATTTGCCTGAGTCTCACATTCACAAAGAACTTGTATTTTTAGACTTTTAGTGTTATTTTTAAATGAAGTCATACAGAGAGTACATTTTTATAGGTGTGTTAGATGTGTTTAGTTAAGTGTAAACATTAAACTATATTATAATTTTTAGAACTCTTTGGCTATGTCTTCCCATTTTATACATGAAAAGCTTCGAAAACGGAGGAAGACTGTACTTCTCTGTTCCTGTTGTCAAGGGCAATGAAGGAAAATGGTCAGATTTGAGAGTTCTTTAACCCTATACGGACATAATGTCTTGCTCAGGTTTGTACAGTTGGCTCGTGGCAAGACAGCAACATGAGTAGACTCCTAGTCCAGTGCTCCTCTCAAGCCCCAGGCCCTGCTTCTATAGATATCCCTTGTGTCAGAAGAGCAAATAAGCTACTTTAAGCTTCAGCTACACAACTAACCACTAGCATTACTATTTGATGCTTACAACTCCGATAAACTAGAAAGAGGCAATGTTGGATTTTCTTGAGGCAGGAGGTATAAGTGCTCAACAGTAATGGAGCAAAAACTGATAGTTTCAATTCGAGAAAGAGATTAAATATGGTGAAATAGATTAATATGACTGTCCAGGAACAGTAAGCAACTAGAACCATCAGGCCTGGGAAAGAGGAAACGGGATGGTTCTCCCTTATCCCCCAAATTTGGCCTTGCCCTTATCTTGTTAAGGACTCTTACAATACCCATATTTCTTACACACATTTAAAACAGCTCGATCAAAATGAGCACCCTATCATGGATCTTTACTTTGTAGGTTAACTTGCAATTGCAATTACTTACATGAGTGGAGCAGATAGTGGAACAAATCTAAATTTAGCTGCTCCAAGTGGGTAGTAAAGAATTAAAAGAACCCAGAAAAACAAAAAACCTGGCAAAACTCATTGATAGATGCAAGTCTTAAGTCTTTATGCAATGGTGACACAGATTTTCAAATAGCTAATATTTGGGCACCTGCAGATTAACATTCAGTAAACTGACAACTTTAAAAGATCTGCCCAGGTTGGACAGATTATTTGCCCATCAACAGTATTAACCACTGCCACAGCTGAAAAGACAAACTAACCACACACATCTGAGAAAGAGATGAATTAAGAACACAAGGAGAACTTCTGCAGCCTGTAACCAACACAACTTTCCCTTTCTTTCTGCTGGATTATCTCCAATCCACCCTAAATTGCTGTGCTGACATGTGGTGAACTTGGAAGACCCAGAAAAGGCGAAACACATCCAGCTGTGCGTATCTGGCAGTCTGCTGTTTCACCTGGTATTTTTGGATAGCAGGACCCTTGCCACACTTTTGGATCAATCAGTTGCAGTAAGTTAAACGTTTTCCCAGTTTCCTGGCACAGGCAGTGAAAAAATATCTCAAGAAAGATAGAGTTCAGAGAGCAGACTTGCAAGTAACTACCCACTAACTAGCTTCAGATGAATTTAAGTTCCAGAATTGTGGGATGTGTTTTACTTCTTTGGCTACTTTTGCTCCTCCTAGAAGGAGGAGCTAGCTAATAGTTTCGGGATTCTTTTGTAAAGTTCTTGAGTTTCTATAGTGCGGGTTTTAATTTTCCTAGAAGGTTTAAAAGAGGGCACAGAGCTTTCCCTATACACTTATCAAGTCAGCCTGATATTTGAGTAGTTGAGACATTTGTCCTTCTCCCTGATGCTCATAGTCTCTGTGCTGTTTATTTCATATTAGCTATAGACCAATCTTTTTTTATTCTTAGGTGTTCATTCAATAACCGTCAGGCAATTTCACTGAAATTCAGTGACAGTGTTGTAAATCTCATCCTTTTTGTATTTTAAAGATTTATAATCAAAGAGAAGTTAATATATTGATATTGCAGGATTTCACAAATGCTTTACGAAAAAATGATAGAGAATACAAAGAAGATAAGGTTTATCTCTAGTTGGGGGATCTAGAATGAACCATGGACAATGATTAATGGGTTAGTAACCAGATTGGACAGGAAGCAACAAATGGAATAAATTGTGTGAGCAAACACACAGAACTAGAGTTCTCGGTATGCGTAGGACAAGCTAAGTAATACACTGCATCTGGAGAGAACATGGGAATGCACAGTTAGGGATTCACTTTCCGTGTAAACCAGTAGACATTAATTGAGCAATTATAGGCACTGTTGGAAAAGTTGGTCAAGGCAAAGTCTTGTGGGATCCTGAACACCAAAGGTAGGAGTTTGTGTCTTATTCTGCTGGCCACCGGGTCATACCCCAGAGAGGCACGAAAGACCCTGAACCATCCATTCCACACTTTCCAGGTGTAATTTCTCTACCTCTTCTTCTTGAACCACAGCCAAATGAGTTACTTTTTATTTCCTCCATATGACACAAGTTTCCTCTCTTTTTGATGTTGCTAATGTCTTCCCAGAACAGTTTTCTTATCACTACTTCTGCCTGTACAGATCGGAAGCCCCACATCAAATACTCCCCTGTCAAGCCTTTCTTCATTTCCTTCTGAGCCTCGACCTTTGGAGCTCATCTAAATTCATACAGAAACTTACTGATGGCAGTTGCTTTCTAATTTATATTAAGGTTAATTATGGACATATCTTACCTGCCAAAGTACAAGAACATTGGCCAAGATCTTTGTCCACTTTTCTGTGTATACTTCTAGAAATTAGCAGAGTTGTGTATATAGTGGAAACTGAGCTAATAGTTGGGTGAATAAGTGAATGAGTGAATAGAAAGATTGGAGGATAGGAAATACATGTTATTATTGGAAGGTTAACTTAAAACAAAATTCTAAAGCTAAAAGTTCATGACATTATGTTATATGGTGTATAATTCTAATAAAATCACATTGATTTAGAAGATTAGCAGTGGACTATGTGGATAAGGGTGGATAAGGAAATACATTTAATGAAATGTATTTTATAATTCCCAAGAACATTGTTTATCTTAAACTACAAAATATGTACTAACAAATTGAAATCAGCTTTTAAAAAATCTGTTTCATAGATATACATTATATAAAATATTATTTACTCCAAACTTTCAAAAAGCAAGTCAAATCACAGTCACAGCACTTAGGATTATGTTTACTATATTGAATCTTTTGGTTGCAAACATTATATTAAACTATATGCTATGGTTTTTACAATTAAGTTGTGAAAAATATTTCAAAATTTTATTTGGTAAGAAAATATGTACCAAGTTTTAATGAACAGAATTCTGAGTTGATAATTTTTTTTAAAGGTTAATTTATTTATTTTAGAAAGAGAGTGTTAAGTGTGTGGGGAGGGGCAGAGGGAGAGGAAGAGAGAGTAAGTCTTAAGCAGAGTCTGCACTGAGCCTGGAGCCCAACATGGGGCTTGATCTCATAGCCTTGAAATCACAACCTGAGCTGAAACCAAGTTGAGGCTTAACTGACTACACCATCCAGGCACCCGCATTTTTTAATATATGCTTTTTTAATATATGATAGCTTTTTTAATATATGAAAAAAACCCAAGATACAGTAGTTGCATCTTAGATACTTTTTTTTAAAAAGATTTTATTTATTTATTTGAGAGAGAGTGAGAGAGAGAGCATGAGAGGAGGGGAGAAGGTCAGAGGGAGAAGCAGACTCCCCGTGGAGCTGGAGCCTGATGCGGGACTCGATCCTGGGACTCCAGGATCATGACCTGAGCCAAAGACAGTTGCCTAACCAACTGAGCCACCCAGGCACCCGCATCTTAGATACTTTTGATAATAAAGTAGGCTATGAGTAGATAGATACAGAGATAGAATAGAGCTATATGTATTTTTATAACTCTATTTGGGAGGCAAGCAACACATTTCCTATAATACTCTCTTCTGTCAGCATTTTAATTTATATGCAATACTAGTAATCGATAAAAAAAGTATAGTCTAAATTAGTTTGAGATTAAAAGATGCCAGTAAATAAGTAAATGAATAACTGGTTCAATTCCTAGTTGGGACGCGAAGGCTCTAATTTTGCAAATTGAGAAGTTAAGCTCACTGTTTTGAAAGGGGATTCAGTAATTTAAAAATATTATCAAGCAGCATATGGTGGATGTATCCTAAATGGAAGGGATCTCTTCTGCTTTTTCAGTCTGAGACAAAATATGATCAACTTTTTTCTTTTTTCCCCCCAAATGTACCTGCGAAAGAGTCAGGATTAAGGAGCACTAGACTAAATACTGAATTAAAAAGAGCACAGAGATATTTAGAGTCTGACTAAGAAGAAATATGAAACCTGGCAACTAGAAAATAATGAACTGCAACCCATTCATACTTCTACTGATTTCAGTGTAATGTGATCACTGTTCTTCAGGGTCTGGCCCAAGTACTACTAAATTATGAGAGTGGAGACTTGAGCAAATGTTTAAATATGTAAGGACATCAGCCTGACTTAAACGGAGGAGGATGTAGTATGTCCAACCATCAGAGTGCTGGCCTGTGGATTAAAAATATTTGGTGAAAAACATAAAAATCTCTCATAATATAACTTTTACATTAAGGAAAAATAAGAGCTTTTCCTATGTGTCAATACTGTGATATTTATTGTCAGTTACTCTTTTTGGTCCCTATCGTGCTAAGGGCCATAGAGCAGTGGATCCCTCTTTGCAGAGATTTGCTATCTGATTAACAACCCCAAAACTGTGTGCAAGACCTAGCCAGACGTGCTGCAGGGTTGGGGATGGGGGAAGCACAGGTCCTTAGCCTTCTCTCTAGAGTCACTGAAGTTATTTGTGAACACTCCCCAGGTAAACTGCTGTGATTCTTAGGGCATAGCATGGAGTCTACCCAAAAATGTAGAATTCTGCAGAGACAGCTATTTCTTTGTTGGGTTTCTAGACCAGATAATAGAAGACTATAATTATGGGTGAGAAATATAGACACAAAAAAGTATAAAAGAAGAGGAACAGAACTAAGAAAGGAAATGGAAATGTTTGTTATTTACAGGGATCTGGATACAAATGCCTGGCAGAGAGAAGGGAAGAATCTTTATTCCTTTCTTTAAACTTACATGCTTGTATCCCACGTGAGGGATGGTGGGTATAAATGTTAAATAGTAATTTTGTTGATCTGGGCTGCAGTGGGCGATGTCAACAGTGCTACACAGGAAGTATCCTGTCACCCACCTTTCCATGTGCAACAGGGGATATTTTTCCAACTGAAACTCAATCAGCAAGTAATGTGTCCCACAAAAAAGGAATTTTGATTTATTCTAGGATTGCCAGATGTTTGGTATTTTGAAAGATTAGAAAAGAAATTAAGAGAAAATATATGTGTGCATTAATTATTAAAAACATCTCTTGTGTGCTTAATAGGATATTCTGTACCTGCTTCTTGGCAATCTTCGATGGCTAGAATCACAGCCCAAACAGCAACTTTAAAACCCCCCAAAATCAGTTTTTTTGGAGTAATTTGATGTGGGGAAGATTTGTTCAAGGAGGGATCTTCACACTGTGTCTTCACTTGAATCTACATACTCCTTGTTCTTTGAAGAATTGTTCTTTGCACAGATAGATAGGTAAGTCAGAATGATTCAGATTGAGATGTTGAATAATCTTGTGGTTTATTTCTACACAGTATTATTTTCATTCTTCCTCACTTCCCTTTCTGTGTCTCACTGCTTCCAACCCTACACCGAGATAAAGTGTTTTTCTCTTCCTCCACTTATCTTGCTCCCTAACCTCTCCACCCCCTCCCCATCACCAGCTTGTACATCACCATGTACGGCACAGTGGTTCCTCAAAACCTATCCTCATACCTTAGCTGAGCCTCTTGATAAACGTGTTGAAAAAAGATAAAGCATCCCTCGACATACCTAAATTTTACTGAGTGAGATTCAAAAGGCCACTAGCAACATTTTTTAGATTTTATGACTATTCACAACTTTAGGATATTGACGAGAATATTGCAGAGGGGGGCAGACTTTTGCATTTTGCTTGAAGGCCACTAAATCCAGAATGCAACAGAGCAAACAGTTTTCTTAAAGGTAAAGTGTTCCCATAAGGCCCGCCTTGTCCACTTTACTTTTTCACCATGAAAAGCATGTGATAAAAGATAGGCCATCCTACGGATTTATCTTCAATTAGTCATGAGGGTGAGAAAGACGATTACAGAATCTACTTTCTGCTTATTTGAAAATTATAAAATACCTATTGACTAACTCAGAAATAAAGTCCTGAGTGGATATAAAGGGCTCAAGTAACTAAAGTAATAACTTTATGCTAGCCCTGTCATAGACACACAAAGTGTATGTCGTGTGTTTCAGAATGTTACTGACAATGATATGACAATGAAATCAGACTAGATGGTTATCACATGAACTGTAGAGTTTGGCTGTGGTCTTAAGGATCTCTTAGTTTAGTGGTTTTCAAAAATATCTTAAGTAATTTAAGGCAACTTTTTCAAGTGAAATCTTACACAAGACCGTGATATAGAATATTAATAAAAGTAGACTTGTTATGTTAATAAAAATTAATTAAAAAAAAAGAAAAGTAGACTTGTTCTCGTTGAAGCTGGAAAGGGAGAAAAAATCTAGTCAAACCTCTAATTTTGCAAAAGAGGTGATTTAGCCCAAGAGAAGTTTTAGTTTACCAAAAGTAGAAGATGATGAGTAAAGGCGCACATTATTTGATTCCCAATCTAGACATTTTATTAGTAAACTGTGATCGATCTAGGGCAGGAATCTGAAAATAGGAAAATTAAGTCACTTAGACTCAGTAGCTGTATTTGTTGGCTAGTGCTGCCGTGACAAGTACCACAGGCCAAGTGGCTTCAACAACAGAACTTATTTTCTCACAGTTCCAGAGGCTGGGACTTTAAAGAGGAAGGTGTCGGCATGGTTGGCTCTCCTCCAAGGCTTCTCTCCTTGACTTGGAGATGGTCATCCTCTCCCTGTGTTTTTGCGTAGCTTTTCTTCTGTTTGTGTCTGTGTTCTAACCTCTTTTTACAAGAACATCTCATTCAGTCACACTGAATTAGCCTTTCTCCCCCCACCCCCATTTGACCTATTTTACTCTACTTACCTCTTTAAAGGCCCTATTTCCTTGGAGCACCTGCGTAGCTCACATGGTTGGGCGGCTGCCTCCGGCTCAGGTCCTGTTCCTGGGGTCCTGGGGTCAGGCCCCATGTCAGGCTCCCAGCTCAGCGGGGAGTATGCTTCTCCTTCTTCCTCTGCTTCTCCCCCTGCTGTGCTCTCTCTGTCTCTATCTCTGTATCTCTCTCAAATGAATAAATAAATAAATAAAATCTTAGAAAAGGCCCTATTTCCAAATGGCAGCCACAATCCGACGGTGGGGGGGGGGGCGGGAAGGAGGGGTTAGTATTTTAACATGCATTTTGGGAGAGATGCGATTTAGCCCATAACAAAAACCAACCCAAAACTGACTGATTCTGGATGACTTTACACTTTCTGAGATAGATAATCAGTCTACATTGGATTTGGCGCCGGTCTTTTAGCTTGTTGGGGCAGTGATTTCAAATGATGAGGCATAATATGCTGATGAGTGCCAATCCCTTGTAAGGAGTCTAGAAAACAATTTGTTACTACGTAATATAGTATTTTATAAGACTAGCATAATATAAAGTATGTTTTATAGTAATGTAAACAATACAACAGAGTGACTGTGAAGTTGACCCTATGACTCATTCACAGGTGGTGAAGATGTGAATATGTTTTTTTTAAATATTTTTATCTATTTATTTGACAGAGAGAGAGAGAGATCACAAGTAGGCAGAGAGGCAGGCAGAGGGGGAAGCAGGCTCCCCACTGAGCAGAAAGCCCAATGTGGGGCTCGATCCCAGGACGCTGGTATCATGACCTGAGCCGAAGGCAGAGGCTTTAACCCACTGAGCCACCCAGGCGTCCCGTGAATATGTTTTTTCAAAACAACAGTGTTACAAAAGTGTTGCCGAGGAGCTGTGCACAGCCTACCTGTGCATAGCCTCTCTCCGTTCTGCCTCAGCACAGACTTATCAATACCAACACACCAGTAACTGTTGTAGTCATTACAATTTACCTCTATTATATCAGTGTTTCCTTGGTTTATTTATTTTTAAATCCGGTAATGCACATAGGCCGGTGGTGTGACCCTCATCTATTAGGTATGTGGTAGCAGAGTAAAGGTCAGGAACCAACAAGTAGCAGCCCTGTAGCTAAAACATCATTAATGTCAGGAGACTGGTCCTTCTTTGTGCTACACTGCACCAGTAGATACAGAGACCCAAATGTGTTCGCATTATACCTTGTGCCCCATTTAGGTTAAAAAAAAAAAAAAATCCCTGGGCCATACTCGTAGACAGCTCTGAGTCAAGGCAGAACTGTTTTGAATTTTTTTAATGCAATAAAATTCACCCCAGACACAGAGAAATGTCAACACGGTTCCTCAGATACTGAACTCAAATGCCAACTGTTATGGACCTTGAAAGCAGCTCAGCTGAGAACACCTGACGGGCTGTAGCAGGTGGCAGGTGGTAGAGGGCACTGTGGAAGGGCCTGGAGAGAATGCGGACCTGGGCTTTGGCTCTCCTCCAGCAGTGCCAGGCCAAGTCATAGGAGACCTTTGCAGCCCAGTGACACTGCTGTCACCTATTTCCAGGCGCTTAGAGTCTAGAGTAGATAGAAGCTCTTGCTTTTAAACGTATTTGGAAGTCACAATGCTGCAAATCTTCCTTCCAAGCTCCATTTTTTTGATTTACATCTATCTTCTAATTTCTGCTTGGGGCTCTGCTGTGATGGGGTCTCTACAGTTTGAATTTGAAGCCTCTGCAACTCACATTCTCAAGTTCCAAAACAACTCAGCTCCCCACTCCCCATTCCATTTATAACTCAAATTACCCCAGGGCTAGACATGAAGCTAGATAGTAAGAGAAAGCTCATTGAAATAATTTTTACCTTGGTGTGGATAACTAATGAGGAGACTATCTTGACTCTCTAGGGACACTTGTATTTCAATAATGGAAATTTGGTAATTCAAGTGAATTGCCAATTAGTGGACAGTGTTGCAGTAAGAAGGTTAAAAAGGCTTTCAGACAGTAAGGGATACATTTCTGGAAAGAGAACTTCCTCTATGTCCACTAAGTCTCATTCTGCTTTATTCTTTTTTTTTTTTTTTTTTTTTTTTTTAAAGATTTTTTATTTATTTGACAGAGAGAAACACAGCAAGAGAGGGAACACAAGCAGAGGGAGTGGGAGAGGGAGAAGCAGGCTTCCTGCCGAGCAGAGAGCCTGATGTGGGGCTCGATCCCAGGACCCCAGGATCATGACCTGGGCCAAAGGCAGACGCTTAACGACTGAGCCACCCAGGCGCCCCTCATTCCGCTTTATTCTTATAAATACAAATTTTACTTAGAAACTTAAATTGTACATTTCTGGAAGAATTAATATAGCAAAATGATAATTTGCTTTTTAAATAAAAAGGTATTTATTTTGTCTCATTTGTTGGCTATTATCTAAGTTAACTCAAGAACATTTTCATAATTTCCAAACGTTTTTCTATTGAAAAATTTGAGGCCATCTTATATATAAATGATAGAATAAAGCACATTCAACATTTTTGGTTTTTCACAATTCGTTAATAATGGGCTTCAGTGTTTTTATTTTGCTTGGCTCTTGTTGGAGTTGTAATAACACCAAATAGCAGTTAGCATCAAGGGATCTGGATTAACCTCACTGCCTTAAATCCAAGCTTTACTATTTACTACTTACAGATTTGGGGCAAGTTCCTTTCTGTTCTCTGTGCTTCAGTTTCTTCCTTTGCAATAATGGTAGCTACTTTGTAGAGCCACTCTATGGATTCAGTCATATGCATAGGAAGTGCTAATCATAGACTTCGGCCCCTCATAGATGCTCAGTGAGTGCTAGCTATATTGTTGTTGTTATACTCTCCATTAAACCTCCTACAGACTTCCCAAAGTGGACTTCATTTAATGTTCAAAGCCTTAAATGTTGAATATATGTCATATTACCTATACAGAGGGAGACAAATGGGTTCTATATAACAGCTAAGTGCCATAATATGCCCAAGGATACTTTCAACCGAACAGCTCCTAAACATGACTTCATTTTCCATTTCTTGTTACTATACTAACAGTTTATAAATAGATGCACAGTAACCTCAGAGGGAGGCCTGGCATGTCCGGTTTAGGTAGTAGCCAGCTGGGCTGAGGGCTGCTGGCTCGGCCTCAAGAGCAGGCTCCTCCATGCTGATCATTAGCTGCCAGGAAATGCCTTCCTTATTAGTCATGATTGCCTGAGGATTTTCTAGTGATAGAGTGTTAATACTATATGAAACGCTATAATTGCACGGCTGGATTAGGAGATTTGTACTGTACTTCATTATTCTACTTTGAAGTAAACCAACCATTAAAGTGATCACTCTGTCAAAAAAAAAAAATGTAACATATTTCAAAGAATTTCCAATATGAGGATGGATTTAGCCCTATAATTAAGGTAGAAACAAATTAGTGAAAGTTAGAGATTCATTCTATCAACAGATGCATTTATTGAGGGCCTACTAAGTGCCTATCATTGCTCTAATAAGATGTGCCTACAAAGACATTGGCATTTATGGTCTTGTTAGGGAGAAGAAATTATGAGACATAAAACAATGACAGAAATAGCACATGCACTCTTTTGTAATGACAATTTTGTATTTGAAAAATTGCTTGGCAAACTAAGTCTTCTCAACTTAAACCAGATATTGGATCTGATCAAGTAATCAGCAATGATATTTGAAAGCGTCTAACCTTGATTTCAGTGTTCCACTTGAGAGCTGGGATGGCAGGTGTTTCTTTCTGCCAAAAGCCACTTGGTAACCAGATCTCAAAACAATAAAACACTAAAAGAGAACCTGACAGCAATATGAATGTTTTCTACTAAGAAAACTGAGAAGGACACAGAAACTACCATACAGTTGCACCTGCAGGGACAGCTGAGGGTACCTGCTTCAGAAACTCTTCGTGCAAAATGTTTTACTAGGTGTCACCAGGAATAAAACGTGCCCAATAAATGTTAGATGAGTGAAGAAAAGGAGAAGGAGTTGGGAAAAGGGTGTGTTAACATGTATCGACCACCCAGACCTGCCCTTTATTAGGTTCCAGGCAGGAAGTTAACCATGTAAACTCAGCAGGAAGGAAGTCTGTCTTGCAAGGCTGTTCTGCTATCATCTTGATGCTTTATGCTTTATCTTCCAAGAGCAAGGAACAGCTCTAAAACAGGCCTGACCTTGGGCTTTTCAAACAAATGTTAAAAGTTAAGCGAACTTCTAAATTATCACTGGTGACTGAAAAACTGAAATCCAATTTCTTGGGTTCTGATGGGCATTTTATTTGGGGTAGTACCTTTTAGGAACATAATTGGAGCCCAAACATATATGATTCTTTATAACCACTATAAAGTTGTGCTTTAACATTATATCTATTTCCATCCAGATAATTTTTTTTTTTGCTAAATATTCAAAATTGAAATCCTTAGTCAGCAGAGATGCTTTCTCTTCTTTATGAAGGATAGGAACAATGTCCTAATGGTAACTTGAAGGTTGTGACTGCCTCACAGCATGAACTGATTGTGATGTCTTTTAGTAAACTTCTTAAAATTGAATGTAGTTGACTCAGTTGCCTGTGGTAATGGGGCACAGGGACAACACAGAAACACAGAGAGCTATGATACTTGGAAAATAAACTTTTTTTTTTTTGTAGTTTTAACTTCATCTCTAGAGATTTCGAGGAAGAAAGGGGAGATTTAAATTTCAGTTCCTCTCCTTATGCCTTCTGCTATAGAGTGAATATTTGTATTTCTCCAAATTTGGTGTGTTGAAATCCTAACCCCAATAGGATGGAATTAGGAGGTGGGGCCTTTGGGAGGTGACTAGATGATTAGGGTAGAGACCTTATGAATGAGATTAGTGACCTCTAAAAGAGACCTTAGAAGACTCCTCCCTCCTGCCACATTAGGCCACAGCAAGAAGACAGCTGCCCATGAACCAGGAAGCAGGTTCTCAACCACAACCCAGCCATGCTAGCACCATGATCTTGGACTTACAGCCTCCAGAACTGTGAGAAAGAAATTTCTTTTGTTTATGAGTCACTCAGTCTATGGCAAACTGTTACAGTAGCTTGAATGGACTAATAACTGCTATGCAAAGCACCTTTTTCTAGTAACAGAGTACCAACAATGACAGTAAGAGAGTAAAGGAGAAGTGTGCTGTGACAGACAGCTCCTGGAAGGGACCCTCCCCTCGAGTGTTGAAGGGACCAGTGACTTGCTTGTAATCAAGAGAACCAGAAAGTGGTGATGGATTATGATTCCTGTGATTTATGTTAGTTATAGAAGATTCTGTCTTACCCAACCGGAGTGAGAGATTCTTCTCAGGTTGATAAAGTAAGCAGCCATGTTGAGGAATTTCAGGTGGTGGCTTCTAAAACCTGACGGGGACCTGACAGTCTGTTGAAAGCTCGTCCCTCTATTAAATGGCCACAAGGAAATAGATTCTGCCAACAAACTGAGTGAGTTTGTAAGTGGATTCTTTCCCAGTAGGGTCTCCATGTTAAAATGAAGCCCGGCTGACCCTGTGATTGCAGCCCATGAGACCCTGAGCAGGGGACCTAGTTAAGTCCTGCTCAGACCATTGATCCATGGACAGTGTGAGGCAATAAATGTGTGGGTATTTTAAGCTGTTAGATTTGTTGTAATTTGTTACACAGCAATAAAAAACAAAGCAGATTTGGACTTCTGATAGTGGAGTGCTGCTGTAAAAAATAACCTAAACTGGAAGAGGGCTTTGGAACTTGGCAGTGAGCAGAGGCTAGGAGAATTCTGAGGAGCATGACAGAGAACCCTAATTCACCTTGAACAGATTGTTAACAGAAGCCTGGACTTCAAAAATCCTGGCAGTGTGGGCTCAGAAGGAAGTGAGGAACATGTTATCGGAAATCAGAGGAATGGAGATCTTCGTCACGGAGTGGAAAACTTAGTGAAATTGTCTCCTGTTATTGCAGGGAAGGCAGAACTTGTAAATAACTAAAATTAGATAGACAGTTAAGGCAATTTACAAGCAAAGGGATGAGGGTTGGTCTCTTTTCCTTCTTATAGTAAAATGTAAGAGGAAATAAATTATAAATAAATTAAGGGCAGAACTGTGAAACAAAAAGGAACCAAGATTTGATGATTTGAAAATTCCTGCAACCAGCGGTCTTATTCACACCTGCAGATGATTTACAAGATGAGATCTGGGGCTCTAAGTTGGTGCATAATGGGAAGAGACTCTTAGATCTTGGAAGCAAGATCCCTATGGGAGGGATATAAATAATTGCTGCCATAGAGCCTACAGCAAATTATCCCTCCAGTGGTCCCCATGTTCACACCCTCTATAACCCTCTACCCTTGACTGTAGGCAGGGCCTGTGACTTTCTTCTAACTAACAGAATATGGCAAAGGTGATGAGATGTCATTCCTGTGATGATATTATGTTATATAAGACTCTGTTTTAGCAGGCTGCAATAAAAGATCTCCTTGCTGGCGCGATAAAAGCAGCAGCCATATTGAGGAATAAAAGCCTGCCCAAAAGGAACGGAGGGCGGTCTCCAGCTGACAGCCAGCTCAAAGCTAGGATCTTCAGTCAGACCATCTCTAGGAAATGAATTCTGGCAACAATCTGAATGATCTTGGAAGTGGACTTTTCTCTCATCCGGCTTCTAGATGAGCATGCAGCATAACAAAACTGTCATAAATGTAGCAGCTTAAACAGCACAGGCTTAGGATCTTGGTTTCTGTAGATAGAGTTCTGACACACCTTGGTGGGATTCTCTACTCAAGGTCTCTCAAGGTGGAAACCTGGATCTGGGTGGGACTGGTCTCTTATCTGGAGGGTCTAGGGAAGAATCCACTTCTAGTCTTGTTCAATTGCCGGCCAAGTGCAGTTCCTAATAGTCTATAACTGAGGTCCACATGTCCTTGATGGTCATTAGCCAGGGCCCACCTTGAGCTCTTAAAGACTGCCCATTTCTTGTCATGTGGCCTCCTCTATCTTGGAACCCTTTGCATTCTTTGAATCCTTGACTTCTTCTTTGTGATCAGTGGGAAAAAGCTCTCTGCCTTTCAGGGTCCATGTGATTATATCAGGCCCACCTAAATATCTCCATGTTGTTGTTGCTGTTTTAAAGATTTTATTTATTTCTTTGAGAGAGAGAGGGACAGAGAGAGAGACAGAGCAGGGGCAGGGGGGCAGGCAGAGAGAGAGGGAGAAGCAGATTCTCTGCTGAGCAGGGAGCCCAACTTCAGGCCCCGTCCCAGGACCCTGGGGTCATGACCTGAGACGAAGGCTATTGTTTGACTGAGTCACGCAAGCATCCCTAAATATCTCCACGTTTAAGGCCACTGTTCCATTGTAGTATAGCATGATCATGGGAGAGCTATCTCATCATATTAGATTCCTGGAATGAAGATGGTAAATTTTTAGAAGATAATCTTAGAAATTCTGCCTACCACTGCATCTTCAGAAAACAGGGAGAATTATTTTCTCTACAGAAAAATGAGTTGGGGTGTCTTTGGCAATGTTTGTGTTTCCCAGGGGAATTAATATAAGCAATGCATCTCCTATATATCATTTTAATTCTAGTATTTCTATTAAGAAAACAGTATAATTCAGAAAGTCTTTCTTTCCTGAGTTCAAAATAGTTACAGTTTGCATTGTGTATTTATACCAGCAATATTTCTAGTTCATTAGGCCCATCAAAAATAGAAGAATTGTTCTTACCATTATTTTCTTTTCTCTCACCTTCCATTCAGATTAAAAGATAACACCTTCTAAGGGGATTCAATTAGATGAGAGAGTTATATAAAATAATTGCTTTCTCTTTCTAGGTTTTTTTTTTTTTTAAGATTTTATTTATTTATTTGACAGCGAGAGATCACAAGCAGGCAGAGAAGCGGGCAGAGAGAGAGGGGGGAAGCAGGGTCCCTGCTGAGCAGAGAGCCTGATGCCAACACCAGGGCTGGATTCTAGGACCCTGAGATCATGACCTGAGCCAAAGGCAGAGGCTTTAACCCACTGAGCCACCCAGGCACCCCTCTTTCTAGGTTTTAAGACAAAGTGTTCTAAATAGCAAAGAGTCTTTTTTTCAGTCCAGTCTCCAAAGAAATGCACTTTCTAGGGCCTCCCTTCCAAATAGTCCTCTTTTTCCAGAGGCTTCAGCTCCCCTGAGCCTGTCTGCTTCATCATTACCCTTCATGATCAGGGTCCCCCACAGGACTGTGTGCCCTGAGGGAGGGATGCCCATTCCTTGGCACAAAGGTGCCATCCTCTGGCTAAACTGTACTTGTACTCCAGAGACTGAACCTGCCTACAGTGGAAATCTTTTTTTTTTTTTTTTGAATCATCAACCCAGAGGGGTAATTCTGCTAGTAAAGGTGGTAAAAACTAATATTTAAGTCTACTTACTTTATGTCAGGCTCTAGAGTATGTGAACTACTTAACAAACATAACTATGAGTTAGGTGGTGTCTTTATCAACATTCTACAGTTGATGGAAAGGAGGCTTAGGCAGGTTAAGTAATTTTACTACGGTCACACAACTTGTTCTTGGCAGAGGGAGGACTGGAACTTCCTGCATTTGATTCCAAAAACACATGTTCTTAAATACTCTGCACTACTGCCTCTCTGTTCATTTGCCCATTATGGACATTCTTAAAATTAAAAAAAAAAAAAATTACGGTTTGGATAGACCTTACATTCAGTGGATGAGGAAACCAAGGCCTAGAAATTTAACGTAACTTGGTCACATTTGCATAGCTATTGAGGAGAAAAGCCACAAAGGAAACCCAGATTTCTTTATACTAACCTGAGCAGGAGTGGTAAAAGGGGAAGGAAGGAGAAAGAAAAAGAAACTTATGAGTACTAGGAAACCAGAATCAAGACTGCTTAAGTAATTCTGTGCACTTCACTGCAGTAACAGTTTGCAAGATAATAAAAATGCATGCAAATAAAAGTCAGAAGTGTGCAAGTATACACAACTTTCCACTTACTATGTAGAACACCTATTGATGGAATTAATTCCTGAACTATTTTGCTTTTTACTTGGTACTAAAGACAAGTTACTTATCAAGAATCTTTGGCTACAGAGTTGTCTTCCAAATAACAACACTGGACTAGGATAATAGAAGAATTTGAAAGAGGGTATATATTTAAATTCTAGGCTCCCAAAATTAATCTGCAAAATCCTTTACCTGCAGCTCAGAATTGTTAGAAAGTCTTCTTGTGCACCTGTCAGGCCTCTGAACAGTGTAAGACACTGGATGATCATTGCATATAGGAAGCATTTAAAGAAATTACTACATAGCAGAAAACGATGGAATGCCTCCTTTACAAGTTTTACATTGAAATCTTTCTAATAAGGCCTAAATTTACTTAGCTCTGAGGTCTGCTGGGTTACTTACCATGTAAGGTCAGGAGAAAATGCAGTTAGTAATTTTCCAGAATCATGTATCTATATCTACCTATTTCTATATATTTTAAAGATTTTTAAATTTATTGTAGAGAGAGAGAGTGGACAAGCAAGTAGGGAGAGGGGCAGAGGGAGAGAGAGAGGAAGAGAATCTCAGGCAGACATGCTAAGTGTGCAGCCTGACATGGGGCTCAATCTCATAACCCTGAGTTCATGACCTGAGCTGAAACCAAGTATCAGACGCTGAACCAACTGTATCACCCAGGCACCCCCCATATCTATATTTTTTAACCTAAAAAAACCAAAGTGAAAAAAGAATCCCTGGCATATTTAAAATACTTTGACAATTCTGGAATTTTAAGAAATGCTTAAATATTTTGAGATTGGTCCAGGTAAGTCAGAGCAGTCAATTCACAATTTATAACTCGTGTTTTTGGTAGGGCTAGACATAGAGGCCCTTGAAGTACATACAATATAAATTATATTCAGATAATGAAATGGCCCACCACCTTTCAGCCAGTGAGCGGCAGAACCAGGACTGCGAGTCAAGAACATCTATTAATGAAGATAAAGTCAAAGTAATGTTCAGCCTACCACACTGCCTTCTTCCTTGTGGGAATGCTTCCTTCTGTGCATTTTATTCACTGCCATCTTCTTCCATTAATTTTTCTCTCTTCTGTTGGAAACTAGTAGGCTTCAACAATTTTGTATTTATGATAAAGAGGAAGTACAGAGGGAAAGCTAGTGTGAGTTAGGAAAAATGGTGAGTTCAGGTATCATGTGAGCTTGAGGTTTTTATAGGACACTATTTGCAGAGAAATTTGAAAACACAACTCTCAATTTCTTGCTGTTGTTTTGTAATGTCTTATGTAATCTGGTCCTTCTCTGATCTCATTTTATATTACTTACTCCAGGTACTGGTTAAGGTACTGCTAGCTGCTGTAACAAGCAAACCTTAATGTCTCAGTTACTTAACATAATAAAAGCTACTTTCCTGCTCACTTAGTCTAAGGTAAGACAATAGGGTGGGTGGGTGGGAGAGGACTGTGTTCCACCCATTCAGGGATCCAGCCAGAAAAACCTTTTCCATTTTTTTTTTTTAAAGATTTTATTTATTTATTTGACAGAGAGAGATCACTAGTAGGCAGAGAGGCAAGCAGAGAGAAAGGGGGAAGCAGGCTCCCTGCTGAGCAGCGAGCCCAATGTGGGGCTCGATGCGGGGCTCGATCCCAGGACCCTGAGATCACGACCTGAGCTGAAGGCAGAAGCTTAGCCCACTGAGCCACCCACGTGCCCCTTTAAATCTTTTCCATTTTTAAGAAGTTTCTAAGGTTTCCTTGGGGACAAATACACAGATGACAAATGGAAAGTGGTCACATGGCCCCGTCGAGATGCAAGAAGGACCAGAGGTGACTGGCTGGACAGTGGTTTTGGAGCTAAGACCCTGCCCTAGAGAAGGGAAAACACCAATCCTTAGTGGTCCCTACCTTCCTCACTCTCTCACTTACCTCCAGCCGTAGTGGAGTAACAATTTTGTTCCATGAATATGCTGAGAACTTTGCTATTTTAGGGCTTATGTGCTTGCTGTTCTCTGCCTGGCCTGATCCCTTTTTCTCCCCATGTGGCTAGTTCCTGTTCTTTCTTCTGGTGTTAGCTCAAATGTTATATTCTCAGAGAGTCTTTTCTTGACCACTCAATACAGAAAGTCCCGATCCCCTGTGCCTCCATTATATCATCCTCCTTAATGACATCATCTAAAATGATCTTAAAGTATGCACACCTTGTTTACCACCTGCCTCCCATTACTACAATACAAATTTCTGAACAGAAAGGATCAGATCTCACTTATTAATCATTGTATCCTCTCTGCTTAAAATAAAAGGCACTCAATAGATATTTATTGAAAACTGAATCAACATGCATCTCTTTGTTCCAACACATTCAGTGCCCCACCCCGCCCATTACCAATAAAACAAAATCTGCACTCCTTAGGCTATGGGCTATCGTCTGTCATGCACTCTATCTGCTATCTGCTTCGCAACATAATTTCCTGCTCTTTCCCCTTGCACTGAACTTTCTATGTTCCCAAAACTTGGAGTTATTTGCTGTTGCTTTAAACTACATTATTTGAAGCCTGCCTTTGCATATATGATGTCTTCCATCCACAATGTGTTCTACCCTCTCCTCTAAATCTACCCACATCCATTTCCTAATTCTTCTTCAAGGCCTTTCTGAAACCTCTTTCAGGAGACCTTACTTAACTGCCCGTAATGACTTAATTGTATTTTTCCTCTATGTAGCCTTAGCTTTAGTCCACAGTAATACCAACTAACCTTTCTAGAACACACTTAATGTGTGCCGGAATTGTACTTAGTATTTTACATAAATTCACTTGTTTGTCCCTCCATTCATTTGAATAGCCCTTTGGAATAGGTACTCTTATCTCCTATTTTATTTTTTCTAATTTTTTAGGAGATTCTATTTATTTATTTGAGAGAAAGAGATTGAGAGAGTGAGAGAGAGAGAAGAGAGAGAGAAAGCAGAAGTGGGGGAGGGGCAAAGGGAGAGGGAGAAGCAGGCTCCCCACTGAGCAGAGAACCTGACGGGCTTGATCCCAGAACCCCGGGGTCATTACCTGAGCCCAAGGCAGATGGTTAACCCACCGAGCCACGCAGGTGCCCCATCATCTCCTATTTTATAAGTGAGGGAACAAAATATACAGAAGATAAGTTACCTGCCTAAGATCACACAGTCTCAGCAAAGGGCTGAGATTCAAGCCCAGTCAGTGTGGTCCCAGAATTCATGCTTACAACCACTACACTGTCCTGCCACTCATTTTTCTATGAACATACTTCTAATAGTCTACATCTGTGATAGCACTTGACCTTTGGTTTGTAACTATACGTATCAAAAAATAGTTACAAACAAATGTGTTAAGTGCAGCTGTCCTCTTGAAAAGGCTGGGCTGGTGATTCATGGCAGTGATTAATTCATTTCAGATCCCAAAGGTCCAGCACAGTGCTGACACAGTGAGAGCTTAGCAAATACTGAGTATATAACGTGACTGATGCATTTCGGTGCTTCCTATGTTCCAGGCACTGTGCTAATCATTTTATGCCATACCATCCTCACATTTCAGATGTTAAATGATTTGACTCAGGTCATACAAGTAGTCAATAGGCAGATGCAGGAGTCTAATCTCGGGCTGTGAAGTCCTGCCTCCACAGCCAGGTGAGTGGCCTCTTTAATGCAGAGAGCCAACTGGGGACAAGACCGTGGGATTGCCACTAGTGGGCTTTGTGCTTATGCCCAGGACTCTCAGTGCATGTGCAGGTCAGAGGGATAGCCCAGATATACACTGGACTGAATAAACACACTGGTTTTGCTTTTCACCTATAGCTTTTAATCTGGTAGCTAGACTGTGGCCCCCAGGAGTTATTTTAAAGGAGAAATTCAGATATGGGTGGAAATCCCTTCTATACTAAATATAATTTACAGTCTACAGGATTTCGTTTCTCTGAAACCATCTTTAATTATGTAATCATTTATTTATATTGTTTTTATGTGATTCTGAATGAAACCTGCAAAGCAGTCTAGATTCCATGGAGTAAAAAAGAAAAACAAAACAAAACAAAACAGAGTTAGTGGAATTAAAGGCAGAGAACAAAAAACATGAAACTTTTAAACAGGAAAAGTATAACCAGTAGTTTTTTTTTTTTTTCTAGAAAGCTTTCCAGAATACATTTATTGAAAAAGAATTTCTTCAGTATTATCTAGATAATTTGGATACTATAAATATGTTTATATAACTATATATTTAATATAATCCATTGCATTTCCAACCAGTGTTAAATGGGACCAGGCATTTTGAAAAATTATAGTTAAAATGCATTGACTCCTCTAATCTCAAATACATTAGGCATGGTAGACTTGTACCAATATAATTTCACTTTTTGTATTACTGAATTTTTTTTAATTTTTGTCACAGTGATTTCTACAAATAATGCTATCAAAAAGTTTTAGGACAAGTTTTCTATATTTATTGATATTACAGTATTATCAAATCTCAGCATGAGAGACTGAGGAAAATCTGGTCTCTGAAGGAAAAAAATGTAAGAATTCAAAGCAAGATCTACTGAAATCCCTGAGTGGGGCTGGATAGTCTTGGAAAACCAACTCCAGGCAAATGAAATCTGAATGTACAGGCCTAGAGTTTTAGGAGAGAAATGCATTTGTACTGCTATATAGGTTTCCTAGGGCTGTTGTAACAACATACAACAATAATGGCTTAAATCACAGAAATTTATTGTCTCACAGGTCTGAAGGCTGGAAGTGCCTGATCAAGGTGTTAGCAAGGTTGGTTCCTTCCGAGGTCCTTGAGGGACAATCTGTTCCATGTCTCTCTTCTAGTTTCTAATAGTTTGCTGGAAATCTTTGGCATCCCTTGTCTTGCAAATACATTATTCCAATCTCTTCCTTCATATGCACATAGTGTTCTCTCTGTGTACGTGTCTGACTCTGGTCCCCAAATCCTACTTTTTATAAGGGTACCAGTCATATTGGATTAGGGCCTACCCTTAGTCATTGGCAAGCACTCTGTTTCCAAATAAGGACACATTTACAGGCTGGGGGCTAGGACAGCAACACCTTTTTGGGAGACACAATTGGACCCCTAACAAGTGCACAGAAGGCTGGAACTCTAAACTGTAAGACATAAATTGAGGGAGGCAGGGTGTGCTCTCCCTCAGGTTCAGGGAGATAAGGGCTGTAGCCTTAGACTGTACAAGGACATACAGAGGTGAGAAAGGACAGCCTTCCAGGAGATGATACTGTACAATTTCTTTAATGAGAAAAGTACTCTGTGATAATGACACTCCCCCGCTGAGGTGACAGACTCCCAAGCAACACCTGTGATTCTCCTCAGTCTGTAAGAATTAGGTTAATACTTACATAACCATCCAAATACATTATGTGTGTGTGAAACACAATCTCTGCAGTGTCCTTTATGTTGCTCATGGCCACATGACTAAGCACACAGTCAAATCTTGATTATTTCATCTTGACTTCCCCTGTTAGGGCTCAGAAGGGGACTGAACCCCCAGTACATGGTTTCCATAGGAAAGAGAAATACTGTTTGTGAATTTGGTGACTAGAGAAAACTTATTGACCACTGGTCTCATCAGCAACACAGTAAATATCCAACATGATGCAGATGTGAGGGACACTCACAAGGAAGAGTGGGGTGGTTGTGCAGGGTCAGAATGCTCTGGAGCTGCTTCAGCCAGAGTCCTCCTCCTGGGAGATGTGGTCTGTATTGTTTTGGGGACCACAGCTCACCTTTATAGCAGAACTGCCCTATCTGTGATGAGAGTGAGTATCAAGAAGACCTCTGAGCCCAAGGGAGGTTAGGAGGAGATAGAGACCAGGGCAGCTACTGAAAATTATTGAGCACTGACATGGCTCTGTCCTGATTAGGTTCTGTCATTAGTATTTCATGTATTCAGTAAATGGTTATGAAGCACCAGGTACTATTTTATGAGCTATTCACACAGAAGTCTATTTTCATAGATTTTGTAATTTAGTAAAAAGTTAATAAATAAACAAGTAAAAATATAGCATGCCAAATATAGGTCAATTCTAATGGGAAGTTAAAGGTGTGGAAGTAGTGCCAGGAAGGGTTACTGTTTTATTTAAGGTTTTTAGGAAGACTCCCCTCGAGGTCAGTCTAAGCTGAAATTTGGAAGACATGAAGGACGGTGCCATGCAGCTATCTTAGGAAAGAACATTCTAGGCAAAGAGACCCAGAAGAACCAACGCCCTGAGGCAGGAACTACTTGGTTCAATACTCCATTCATCCAGAATGAAGGGCATTCTGTAGGAACTTCAAGAGGAGGTGAGATTAAGGACCATTGTATGGGGTTTAGATTTTATAGTAATATGGGAAGGTCTTAAGTGGAAGAATTACATTCTCTGACTTAGAAAATATAAACAGGATCTTTCTGACTGTAATACTAAGAATAGATGGGAGCTGGTTAAGGGGAGAAAAAGGGAAACTAATCATGAGGCACCTACAATAATCCTGGCATAACAGGCTGAACCAATGTAATAGCTTTGATAGTGGTGACGAAAGGCTTCATTTCCCATAAATTTGGAGAATAGAGACATCAGAATTTTATGGTGTACCAAATGTAGGTTTTGAGAGAAAAGGAGGAGTCAGTGATGACTTCACAATTTTTGTCATGAAAAATTGGTAGGATAGGGAGTCTTTGGGAGGACTAGGTTTGATGGTAACCAGAAGTTTGTTTTGAACATGTTAAGTATGATATTCTTATTTAGATGATCAATACGAGATGTCAGGTAGGCAGTGGGAAATAGAAGTCCAGAGTTTAGGGGAGAAATTTAGGCACTAGATATAAGCGTGGGCATTATCACCACATAAGTGGTATTGAAATCTGTGGGACTTGATAAGATCACCTGGGGAGTGGGTGTAGGTAAGAAGATATCAGAGGACTGAAAACCAGTACTCTCCAAGGTTTAAAAGTTAGGGGGATGAGAAAGAACTAGCAAAGAAGGTTGAGGAGTGGTACCAGTGAACTAGGAAAAGAGCTAAGCAGGTAGTGTCTTGAAAGCCAGGTGTAGAAAGGATTTTTACAAAGTAAAGAGAGATCAACAATCAAATGCTCGCCAAAGTAGATGAGGACTGAGGATTGTTCATTAGATTTACACAGTGTAGGGCATTATTGGGTATAGATGGAAACCGGCTTAGATTTAGATCAAGACAAATTAGGATGAGAAAAGTTGGAAACAGGAAATACAAGATTTTTGCTATAGGGAGAAGTTGAAAAAATGGGGCAGTTGAAGGAAAGAGATATGGAACCAGGACAGGCTTTTCTTTTCTCTTTTCTTTTCTTTTCTTTTCTCTTCTTTTCTTTTCTTTTATCTTTTCTAAGTGGGGAGAAATAATGGCAGTTTGAATGTCTATGGGTACAATAGAAGAAGGAGAAAAGCTGCAAGAGAGAGAAAGAAGATTTGGAGAATATCACATGGAGGTCTTCAGTAATTTTGAAATGAGGAAAGTAGGACTGAATCCTGAGATAAAGTTTAGAGTCAAGTATATGAATTAGAGCAGAAAAAATGTGCAGTAATTTTAGAAAGACATAATGACTCCTAGATGTGCCACACTAGATTATGAATCAAATGAATAAGTTATTATATCTAAGAAATGCATTGATCTGAAATCAGTTTGGCCAGACATTGGATTTGTAGAAGAAAGAGGACCACAAAAACTAAGCTTTCAAGTCCCAAATACACACTATCCAGGAGAGACAGAGCCAAAGTTTGAACTTTCATATCCCTGGTAACATGTACTGGGGAAATGGGTGCTTTTAGGTTATTTTTATTGAAAGTCATAAAGTATCTGAACCAGGTAACCAATTCCCATCACCCTGATTTCATGGATACCAAGCAACTTTCAAATTGTAACTTAGGTTATCACCATGCCAGTTCTGCCTTCTCTGCAGCAGGTCCTGATGTATAGGGTAGCCACTGCCTAGAGAGTGCACAGAAATATACCCTCAGCAAACTCTAACCCTCCCTGTGTTTCGCTGGATATTTACAACAACATGCTGATTTGGGACCCCAACATTCTGTAAAGTCATCATGGTCATTACTGCTTCTATTGGTACTCTTCCCAAATATACCATACTCTCCTCCTTCCAGGCAGAAGCTAGAATTACACTTCCTCGTCCCCACTGTGAGGACTTGTTTTGGAAAATGCAGTGGGAATAGATATGACTTATGTCACTTCTGGGAAGAAACCTTGAGTAGGACACTATTTGTCATCTTCCCTTTGTCCTTTTTCCCCAAAATCATTAAATCCATAAAAGCTTATAAGGCACCTAAACTAGTGTTTGGTACATAGTTAGACTTAAAAAGAGTGAGCTGTTATTATTATTATCCTTACTTCCGTTTGTCTCCTTGTTCTCCATGAGCTTGGAAAAGTGAATTAAAGTTTTCTACAAAAATATTTCTCTATTTTAACTTTTTTTTGCTATGACTCTAATATCGATGCTGTATTATTTAATGTTTAGGTATTCATATTCATTATTATGTTAGAAATGTATATATTCATGTATCCATACATGTATGTACATATATGTATATATATAGGCACACATATGTCTCCGTAACTATTAGTCTTCAGTGTAAAGTGCCCTTTTGTTTGATTACATTTTGGCCTGGCCTATTGTGAAATTCATGACTCCTATTTTCCTTTTATGTGCATTTGCCTGCTGTGCCTTTACTTACCCTTTTATTTTCCAGCTTTCTAATCACTTAATCTAGGTGTAGCACAAGTACATAGCACATAGCTGGAGTTTTGCTTTAGAAGCTAATATGAGAATTGTTTACTGTTAAATGTATAGTTTAGTCAATTTTACATTGACATTAAACTAATGTATGTGCTGCCAAAGCGAGCATATTACACTAATTTAGTCTTTAGTCATTTAGATTATATATGTAATGTTTCTGTCATGTTCCATTTACTTTATTTGCCCATATATATTTTTTTGTTGTTGATCTGAAATTAGTCTAATTTTATTCTACTGGTTATCTCTACTGCTATCTAGCATCATCCATTGCTGTGGAAAAATATGGGGCCCATCTGATTATTTTCCCCACATAGGTGACTTAATCTTTTTGTATGGATATTATAGAAAGTCTTTAAATTTCAAGGTCAATGACTTCATTAGGATATGCCTCAATGTTGATCATTCCGTATCTCTGACGTGCAGTCCCTTTCATTTCAGGAAAATGTCTTTGAATTTAACATAATTTTGGTTTTCTTCTTCAAGAATACCATGTGTGTGTGTATGATTTATTAGTAGTGTATATATTTATATTTTCTTAAAACGTTTTTCAGTCATAGTTCTTTTATTTTGTATCTTGTTTGTTTCTATTACTGTTGTCTTATACACCTTACTGTGTTTTCAGCTAGGTTTACACCTCACTGTGTTGCTTTCAGTGTGGTGCTCAATTCTGCAATCAATTGCTTTTTTTCTATTCCACATTTCTTTCTTGAGCTCCACCAGATCCTTCTGCTACATCTACTTTGAGCTCTTTTATCTCTTTTCTGTTTTCCAGTAATGTCAATTCCTTTAATAAACTGGTTTTGTTTTTTAACTAAACTGTTTATTTATTATCATTTCTATTTTTTATCATGGTATCTTCCTTTATTTTTTAGTCACTGTCCATAGATCTTTGCAGATTATTAGTTATTTCATAAATAGTTTCCCTTGCAACAGCAAGTTCTTCTAGGGTTTCTTGTCTCAGCCAAGAGAGACTGGAGCTACTCACATTGCAGATTCTCCCACCTTCATCCTGCTTGCTTCCCGACTGCTTCTGCAAATGGGACATCTATGTATTATTTCTAATTATCCCCTACAGTAATGCCCCCGATTTTGAATCCGAGAGACCACCGAGGAGCCGATACCGATGCAAATGCAAGAGGGTTTATTTGCAAGCTCGAGCTTGGGCCCAAGTATATCCAACACAGCGGGGTCGGGACTTGGACCCCTAGGTCAAAGGGCGTAACAGTTTTATAGGGGCCAGTGATCACGCAGAAAGTTGCGTAGTCATGTCGGTCCACACGCAGGTGGCCAATGAGATCTGTAACACATGCAGAAAGTTGCATAGTCATTGTCAGTACACACGCAGGTGGCCAATGAGGTTGTAACACGCGCGGAAAGTTGCACAGTCATGTCGGTCCACACACAGGTGGCCAATTGAATCACAATTCACCCTATAGTAACCGTTTGAACTAGCCTATTACTCTGGTCACAAGTTTGGCGGGCAAAAGGTGGGGTTTACATCCTTTGGCGGTGAGGGATTCCGCATTCCTATCCGCTAACTCAAACTGGTTCAAGGACCAGCTAGGCAATGTTCTGACATTCTGTGACCTTTCTCAGGAGCAGGTCCTGTAGGGGTTATATACAAGATGACAGGTGTAGCACAAATGAAGTTGGCCTTGTTCTGCTCTCTCACTACCTACCAGCTTCCTTGTCATTCCAACTGGATCCAGGAAAATCGCAACCATCAGCCACAGCACACATTCTCTTACATTTATTTATTTATTTAT
>CM053618.1:24799139-24812081 GCA_028646535.1 Procyon lotor
TTAACGACTGAGCCACCCAGGCGCCCCCATTCTCTTACCTTTAAAAAAGAAAGTGTTGGCCTTCAGTATATGCCGCTTACTTGAAAGATTGGTGTCTTACCAGCCATGTCAGAGATATGCAACATCTGAATTCCTAAGAATCTTCCTGCACTTCTGCTGCCTGTTACTAAGTTTGGCAGCCTTTTTTGTTCATATATATATGTATACTTATATATATATATGAACAAATGTGTTTTTATATATTTTACATACTGTGATTTGAGATTCAGGTATCTCCTAATTTCATTAAAGATGGAGGGCTTTAAAATCTTTTTTAAATCAAAAAGATTTTTAAAAATTTTAATTTTAATTTTAAATTTTTTTTCCAAATTCATTTTGGGTATTTTCTAAAAGAATAGGAAAGTTCAATCTTTGATCTACTGTCTTTAAACCAGATGTTTTCTGATAAATTCTTAAAGCCTCCCATCATTATTTACTTCTGTGCCCATTCTGTGGTCTACAGTAGAAAAGCATTATCCATATCTTTAATTCTACCTGGGGGCAGGGGAGTGAGGGGTGACAGATGGGGGGATGTAATTTACTTCCTTAAGAGAATATCTCTGTTTCTTTTTATTGCTGTCTATAAACAAATGATTTTTACCATATTCCCAGAGTTAGTTTTATGGATATTATATAAATAAAATTATTTTCTCTATTATTAAACTTGTTTTTGTTTTTATTTATTTTTAAAAAGATTTTATTTATTTTTGAGAGAGATAGCACATGAGTGGGGGGAGGGCAGAGGGAGAGAGAGAGAGAGAGACTCTCAAGCAGACTCCATGCTGAGCACTGAGCTTGACATGGGGCTTGATCCCATGACCTTGAGATCATGACCTGAGCCAAAATCAAGAGTTGAATGCCTAGCTGACTGAGCTACCCAGGTGCTCTTAAATCTGTTTTTATTTTTAAACAGTGCATATTTCCTTATTGATGAATTCCAGTCCTGACTCTATTTTAATCGAATCTAAATTGCACCCCTCTGTTGGCATCTAATGAGATTCATTTCCTTTCCTTTGTTGTTAAATTTGTCGTCTGACCTAAGTATATTTGTCTATAGACCTGTGATAACATTAGTTTCCCAAATTTCACCCTTATTTATTTATTTATTTTAAGATTTGCTTATTTATTTGAGAGAGAGAAAGAGCATGGGTGGGAGAGGCAGAGAGGGACAGAGAGAGAAAATCTGAAGCAGACTCCATGCTGAGCACAGAGCCGGATGTAGAGCTCGATCTTACAACGCTGATATCTGAAACCAAGTGTCAGATGCTTAACTGATTGTGCCACCCAGGTGCCCCCCAAATTTCATCCTTTTAATTCTCAGCAGAATTTCTGACTCTCTCCTTCACCGAATGACTTTTTATAAAGCTATTCCTATTGTCTCTATTTGCATTTTTATCTGATTATTACAAAACTCCATACCTAAATTCATTTTGAATATCTCTTGATCAAGCCAATGAGTGAAAGAATTTGCCAAATACATTTTTTGCAAGCTTCCTGAGATGCACAAGTGCACCTTTTACCAGTGGTTTATGCTTACAGCATTTTTATGGTATGTGTAAAAAATTATTCTCTCACACTCTATATGTAGGCAGCCTTTCACTTTAATTCCCTACCAAATGGATTGTAATTACCAAATTGTAAATGTTTTTCAGAGACATATGCAGAAGTGGATAGTAATTTGTTAGATACAAGTTGGCAGGCCAGCCACCACATTTTAGACACCCTCTTCAGGAATAATGTCCATTTAGTTTTGATTGCTTTCATATTTGACACTAAATTGTCATGACCTTTCTTCATATCAGGAAATAGCAAGATTCTTCCCACTTATTCTTAGGGTTTGTGAATCTGGTATGATATTTATAAATGGTTGGAATTCAACCAAAATGTTACAACACTCCACTGTGTTTAGTAAAGCTATGAAAAAAGTAAGAGTTGGAGGTAGGTAGCCAAGTGATAACTGTGCATCACATGTTATCTTTGCTCAAGATTTGAGAATGACTGGGGCGCCTGGGTGGCTCAGTTGGTTAAGTGGCTACCTTTGGCTCAGGTCGTGATCACAGGGTCCTGGGATTGAGTCTCAAGTGCCTCATCAGGCACCTTGCTCAGCAGGGAATCTCTTTCTCTCCTTTCCCTCTGCTCTCTCTGTCAAATAAATAAATAAAATCTTTAAAAAAATTTGGGAATAATTGTATGTAATGTGCTGGAACAGGTTAAGAACTGACTGCCTCAGAGGACCAGATGAAGCTCCTTCAAGAAAGACCAAAATCATAGTTCATAGCTAAGTTTCCAGACCTATTTTATTACCTCAGGATCTTCTTTTTCTCTCCTGAGTCGTGTTCTTTCTTTCAAGCATTCTTTAGTCATTGATAATGCTTGTTTTCTGAGTTTCCTCTTAGATTATTTTTCCCCCTTTGATCTCGGAGTATTACTTTATCTTCCTTAATGAACCAGAACAAACAGATACCAATTGGAACTCTTCTATTCTAAATGCATTCTCTTCCATTTGTAGTGGATATAATTAGTGATTAATTCAAGTAGGGACATAAACAAAGCACATCCCTCTTGTAGTGCACTACAAACTTAAAATTGGCATTTCTTGGATATATAAGCACTTATACGTTTTACACAACACACTTCCTCCTACCTTTTACCTTTGCAAAATTCCTAAAGGTACAGTTGAAAATAGATTTTGGTGAGATCTATGTGGTAATTTGATGCTCTACTCACAAAGAGTTACATTTAAATAAGTTTTTTTATCTATTTCCAACTCTGCTTACCTCTGGGCTCAAGTTATATGAGATTTAAAAGAGCACCAGGAGATCAGTGCCCTGACATTGGTAAAATCTTACTGAACCAAGAAAGACCTGAGATAAAACCAAACAGAACCAAGCAAAACAAACAGCCTCCCAAACCCAAAAACCAAACAAATAAAAAAAAAGAAACAAAAACACATAGAGCATTGAAAAGGAATATGATTTAAAGTAGAATAGATGAAAACAGGATAGATAATATTAGATTTGAGGGTACAAATACATTACAGAAAATAGCAATGTTAAAAGCAAAATATAAAAAGTCATAGAAAATAGCATGCCTTATCAAAGCTTACTTGTTGACAATCTTTTAAAATACTTTTATAAAAGTCCAATTTTTATATAAATTTTTATGTCACTTAATAAGGAATAATCATTTTCTTATTAAATATTGACTACAGTGGAAAACCCAAGTGAAATTCTGACTCTTATGCCCCCATCCCAATTTCCATGGAAAATTCCATTTCTTTTCAAGTTATTTTACTGTCTCTGTCTGCCCCCTCAGATAATGAAACACTGACTTCCTCTGGACTGCCTGAATTTTCAAATCAAAACAGGCTTCCTATTGACCAAAATTCTCCTAGAGATAAAAAAAAGTAAGAGTAAATTTGAGTGAGTTGTTCCTCCCATTCTTCTCCAGGTGGAGTAATTGAATTGATGTGCTGGGTAGCTTCAAGGCAGTGGAATTCCAGGATGTCAGATGTTGCTATGGTGCTAAGAGTCATATTCACAGGCATCCTTTTCAACATATCTTCATCTCTGCTCTTAGTTATACTACACTCATTACTAATTCACTCGTGGCTGTTCACAAACATCTGCATATTCTCATTTTTTCCTCACCCCCTCCCTCTAAGAATGCCCATCATTCTTCCTCTTCAGTTATTAATGTAACTCATTATAGGCTTCTCCAGCTGTCCTCAAAATGTATGCTGAATAAGGCATGAGGAGGGAAGCTTTAAAAAAAAAAAAAAGATAGCTTTTCCAGTCTACATAAGTCTTTAGATGAATGTAAGTCAGACAGCAGAAGAAAATTTTCCATACTGTATAGTTGGCTTTGTTATTTCATCATCTTCACTGTGAGGTGGATAAAAGAATACCTCTTTATCCCAGTATTATTATTAATGAACACATATATTCAGTTACAGAAAATGTTTCTACATTCAGAATTTTTTTCTTACTGATGGGTTGAGGTAAAGGAGATTCCCCCCCACCCCAGAATTCTATTGGCTTATAATAACAACCTTTAGGGGTTGCAAAATGTCTAGTTCTTTTATTAAATTCAATCATTTACTTCCAATTTTATATATGTACAGATATATAACTTGTATGGATATAAAGCAGCATTAATGATAATGCCATCTAATTTTAGGTGATGATTTATTTTACATTATCCCACAGAAAGATACCTTACACAGAAATATGAAAAAACTAGAAACATGGGACCACTCATTGTATCCCTCATATAAAGAGTATATTACTATTATGCATGACTTAACCATCAACACCATTGATGGCCATGTACATGGTATAATTTCACTAGATATTTGATGACATCAATATTTATCCCTATGACTTTCTTCACTCAATGGTTAATGCCAGAAAGTTCGATGTTAGACTCTCACTTTATTTTCCCCTTTACTTTCTCATTCTTTCTATTCATTTTATTTCTTTTTCCCCTATGTCTATCTTCCAATCATTTATTTTTCATTTATTCTTCATTTATTCTTTTATTCCTTTATTTGCTCATTCAGTGAAAGCCAGGGACTTCGCTAGGAATACAAATATAGTACCAGTAAAATGTTTTATACACACTCACCTACAAATTCTAATGGGAAGACGTCCATTAATTTGAGCTGATGCCAGTAATTGACTCCATATGTCAAAGCACGTACAAAGAGGATTTTCAAGGGGGTTATAGGAGAATATGAAGACTTGGGATGGTTGAGCTGGGGAAGGGACACCCAAAGTGGCAACAAATAGAGAAATTCAAAGCACTGAAGGCAAACCTCATCAATTCACTGTTTTGTCCAGAATTGGCCCCATAGAAGAAAATCTAGTAACCATTTTTCGAAGTAACTTAATATCAGTCAATCTACCTATCTACCTATCACCTTGTGTAAGTAAAGGCCAGGTTGCCGCCTCCTCTCCTTTTCGCCACTGCGTTGGCCCCTCTGGCCCTTCTGAGCAATCTCCATTGCCTCCTCTAGTTCACGTGCTCAGTGCCTGTGTTGCAGCCATGTCATTTCTGGGGACCGTGGGGCTGGAGCAGGAGAAGGCTCTGCTCCCAGTCAGTGGCTGAGGTGTCTTCTGTATTGTAAGGAAAGTCCCCTACACGCCCCCCCGCCCACGAGGCCCTTCAGAGAACCGGGGGAGAACCGGCGGCGGCTTGAAGAAAGCCCGGACAGGTGCTGGCAGCTCCGGTCTAAAGACTTGCTTTAAGGCCGGGTCTGCGGGAGCCTCACTCCGCCCGCTACGCTGCAGATACGCTCCGCCCACTCTCGGGGCCGCGGGCTCCCAAGGCCGTGACCTTCCTGGAGAGGGAGCGGAATCAGACGGGAGACTGTTTCCAGGTTGTCCTGTTCTTCCCACTACCTTCCCCACCGCGACCATCGCCACCTGCAATCCCCTCGCGCCTCTTGACCTTTGACTAAGCCCAGACCCCTGCCCTGGAGACCCTGGACCAGCGGAGGCAGCAATACCAGGCAGGGGCAGGGAGATACAAGGTTGGCACCCCTGTCCACGCTATAGCAACCCCCTTCTCTCCACCTCAGTGCTCTCATCTCAAAACCCTACTGCAATCCTGCCACCACCTGAGGGGCCCGCAAGCAAAAGAAGAGAGACCAGAACAACTCTTCAGCCCTGCGGTACCGCCAAAGAAAGCAGGCAGAGGGCAGGAGAGCCCTGGACTGGAGTCTGGCGATCTCCTGGGAGCTGAGGGACCGAGCTCAGTTGGTGGAGCAGAACATATGGTAAGTCAAGGGGCTGCTCCTCCGGTGCGCAAGGCTTCATTGAAGCCAGCTGCCAGCTAGATGGGCAGGGACTTTGAGTTGTAGGAGGATGGCTTCATAACTGGCTCACTTGTTTCTTGGGATGATGGAGGAGGAGTTCCTTTATCAGGCACCTGCCTCTAGATTTGTTTCAGATTCTCTCTCTCTTGTTTTATCCTTGTTTCCCTTGGTGCCCATTTCTGAATTTGGTCCCACTTCCCTTTTCAGAATCCAGAATTATTGGGCCCTAGTCAACATCTACATCCCTCAAGTAACAGCTGAGGAACTAGCCAACAGGCCGACCTTGGAAACTTGGTTTCTTGAATTTCAAAACGGTGGTTCCTCGCAAGTTGTTCTTGGTGGCCATTGGATAGAACCAGGAAGTAGGGACAAGAAGCGAGGCAGAATTGCTGTGAAATTAGGACAGGTATTCTGGCTGCATATGTAGGTCAGTAAGGGTCTTACGAATGGGACCCATAGAAAATAAATAGGTAAAAAAGTATGCCAGGTGACCTTGGGGAACTACCTTTTGGGGACAGAGCCAAAGGTGGTCAAGTTCATTGCACAGATATATATATATATATATACAGGCAGATGGGGAAGAAGAGTCAGGGCTGGGGAAGTACGTAGTTGGGAACTCGGTGTTCATTTTAACTTTAAGAGGAAATCAATGTTTTGTGAAGTATTGGGAGAAGGAGGCTGCATCTTAAGGGAAATGGGGACTGTCTTTTGGGGGATTATGAAGTAAAATAAAATGAAGTTCTTCTGGGGTAAAGAAGTGCAAATTAGAGCAGGGGGAATGTATATCAGGGATTTTGGGAGTGATGAACTCCAGAGGCCAAGAGGTTATATTCAGCAATTAATTTCAGAACAAGGTTTGGTAAGTTCATTCTTAGTACAAGAAAAAGAGGACTAAGCCACCACTACATTGGAAAATCATCATCACTGTCATTATTGTTTTTAGTGACTTTCTACATTTTAGACTTTGTTAGATTTTCAAATTCATAATATGTTTAATATTCATAATATGTATTAGCATTGCCAATATTAAATTATTAATACTTTCCTTTTAAAGATTACAGAAATTATCTTTTAGAGATGATGAGTTATTTTTCCAAGGTCACAGTCTACTAAGTGGTAGAACTTGGTTTTTAGAAATGAGAGTTTTCGGGGCGCCTGGGTGGCTCAGTTGTTAAGCGTCTGCCTTCGGCCCAGGTCAGATCCCAGGGACCTGGGATCGAGCCCCGCATTGGGCTCTCTGCTCTGCAGGAAGCCTGCTTCTCCCGCTACCATTCCCTCTGCTTGTGTTCCCTCTCTCGCTGTGTTTCTCTCTGTCAAATAAATAAAATTTTTAAAAAATAAAAAAAAATTAAAAAATAAAAGAAATGAGAGTTTTCTATCTGAATGACAGTTTTGTTGTTTTTAGATTTTCTTTAAAAATTAACAAGCTATATATATCATCTGTGCTAAGATCTATAATCCTTAGTAGCTCACAAGTTGACATTGATTATATGAAAATATTTGAAAAAATAAGTTGTTACTTGATAATAGATCATTATTATTAAATAAATGCAAATGTTAAAAGTAATCTCAATTTTTTTAGATATTAAATTCTTGACAGATTGTAACTTTTTATTTAAATGGTTAGTTCTATCAACTTCAATTCTGGATTGAATGCCACAGATGTTTTGTTTTCCATGCCAAAGTTTTTTATTGCAAATGGCAGAAACCAGCACTGCTCATGGGAAGTAGCAAAAGAAAACACATTGATATGATTTATAGTAGGTCACAGAACCAAAGGAAAGACAAGAAAACCCATTATGGAAATTTGTGTTAGAAATAATTGAGGCTAGGCAGCCAAGGAATCAGCAGGTGTCACCACTGGACTATGACTGTCTTATTTCTTCCAAATTACCATTGTCCCATGAATATAATTTGATTGTCTCTTTGTCTATACAGTCTTCCCTTAAGATTCAAAGGTCTGTTTGGTTAAGATCCTAAACCACATACTTGTCCTTTTAATTGACAAAGAATAGATGGAATCATTTTATTCCATTTGGTTTCCAGGGGGAGATAGGGTCCTGCCTCAACACCATTTGGATATTCCCACTAAAGTAGGAAGTGCTTGAATGTTGATTCACCACTTCATAACAACGTGGGGATGCAGTTGTATGTTGAGGCAAATACCTTTTCTAAGAAATAACTGAATCATAAGGCAATTTCAATGAATAGCTTGGACCAACACAACTTAGAGGCAGAGCAAGGCCTAACATCTAGGTCTCTGGAGCTTTCTTCCTTTTTCTCATGTTACCATGTTTATCCATATCTTCATGAAACATGGTAAATATAACTAATACCTATTACAGTGTCTGGAGTTGTGCCTGTTCTTTAGATGCTGCTTCATTTTTCTTCCTTTTCTGTTCTGAACGCTGACTTAAGACCTGAGAGTTTTCCGGTGCATCTGCGTTGAAGATTATTTTTTATTATACATTCAATATAAATATTTTAAAATGACATATGTGAAATAGTCACCTTGCATTCATCAGCCGCATAAGCTTATGTGTCAGTGAATAAAACAGGATCCCAAGGAGAACTTGGACTACATCAGCTGTTTCAGGCATTAGAGTGGACAGGTGATTTTCTGTTTCCTTTGTGAAGAAAAAAGCTATGTTTCTCAATTTTAAAAACATGGTGCATCCAGTAGTTCAAGAAAGTTGAAATTTAGATAAGTTCTGCAGTTTTTTTCTATTCTATTAGACTCAAAATAATATTTTTATCATAGTTTAGCTCTCTATTGCACACAAAAAAGACTTTAAAATGTGTGTGTCAGAATAATGAAAATTTAGTATGCATAATAAACAGCCTCACCATTATCATCAATAACAGGAAATATTTACATGCCTTTACTCTTTGTAGGTATTGTGCTTGTGAGTTGCACAAGCAAAAGACAGGGTGATTTCCCTCAAGTAGTTTAGTTATAGAAAAAGACATTCAGTGTAGAAAAGCAGTGCAAAGAGGGAAAAAAATCACACTGGTCTTCCTTTGTTAAACATGTACATAAACACATACACACATACCTACACACAGATATGTATGTATGCATAGATATTTTTCCCTGTATTTTACAATACAACTAAGGAAACAAGAAAGGACCATGGAATTCAATACCTCCACAACATCACAGCTCTTTCAAAGATTTTTAAATGCTGTTTTTTAACATCTTTCATTGGCATATATAAATGATAAAAAGTTAAAATGTTTCTTTACAAAATAATTTGCAACAAGATGGCAAGAGCACTGTTTTTGTATCTTTTGAAATCTCTCCATTGAAATAAATATAGCTACAAAATAGGATAGTATAACAAAAACACTTGAAAAATGTACCACAAATCTAAAACAAAAATATGGTATTCTGACAACCTTAAAATACTGAGGCAAGGGATGAGCCACTGACAACAAAAAGACCCACATGTTAATAACTGTGTGCATGATGAAGCAGAGATAAAGCAAAAGGACTTCCGATGGCCTTGATTGCCAGGGAACACCAAATGAGCCAGTGAGTACTTACTGGGATTCTAAAGGACCCAATGGGAGAAAAGCAGTCAAGATTGGGAGGGAGTTTTACAGACTCAAATTAGCAGGTGACTGCAAAAGGGTTGTGGTAAGTTTAGATGGGGTTGTCTGAATTCATGAAATGAACCTAATAAGATCTCTTCAAGGTGAAAGCCTGGTGTGGAGGTGAAACTACTAGAGCTAGGAGCCACATCTATCAGGTTAAGGACAATATAGGCAAAGGAAAGAGTTGGCCCAGATGTCCAGACATGAGGGAAGAGGGGAGGAGAGCCAACAGATTGCAAAAAGTATGCAATCATATTTTTAACATTTCTAAGAAATAAAAGTATTAGAGGGAAGGAGCAAAGAGCCGTGAAGTTGATTGAGCTAAACTTAACAACTCTCCCTTCCTAAGAATACTGTAAAGTTTATCTCACTTATTTATGAACAGTAGAAAATATCTGTGGTCAAATCTTCTATATAATTGTATGTATTATATAACATTTATGGAATAATTATATAAAATGTATATAGAAATGAGTGGGTATATATATACATATATATCTAAAGAGACAGCTATGCCCATAATGTTTAAAAAATGTAGCTAATATTATAAAATGTACTAAAAATTAAGAAAATGATATAAATATAAAATAACAGCATCAATGAGAATTAGAAAACTCAGATATTAGATGATTGGAGAAAAGGGAGATTTAAAAAGAAAGCTGACAATGTTCTGGAAATAATTGGAAACAAAGAAAAAAATCATTTTGGTAATGAATGCCAAATGAAAAGGAGCATCAGAGAAAGTAAACACTATTGATTATGCCTGAAAATAAATTGGAGATGTGTTAGAGCATAACTTGCTTTAATTACTAAAAACACAGAAGGAAGAGATATAGAGGGTTTAAGAGGAAATGGTAGATTTAAAAATGGGCAAAGTTCATCAAATGTGTGATAAGAGTCACAAAGAATAATACCACACAATGGAGTAGCATCAGTACTAAAATTGTAACTCAGTATTTTATTGAAAATAAAGAAGACTCAAAACCAGCAATAAGTTTAACCTAAGGCAAAAGACTTGTACACAGAAAAGTGAAAACCATTACAGAATGAAATTAAAGAAGATATAAAGAAATAGGAAGGCATCTCATGTTCATGGACTGGAAGACTTAATATTGTTAGGATAACAGTACTACACAAAGTGATCAGCAGATTCAATATCGAAATCCCAATGGCAGTTTTTTGCAGAAATAAAAAAGCCTATCCTAAAATTCAAATGGAATCTCAAAGGACCCCAATAACCAAAACACTTTTAAACGACAAAGCTGAGGGGCTCATCTTCCTGATTTCAAAACTTACTACAGAAGCTACAGCAATCAAAATAGTGTGGTACTGACATAAAGACAGACATATAGATCAATGGACTAGAATATAGAACCCAGAATTAAACCTTTTCATATATGGTCAATTGATTTTTAGCAAAGATCCTAGATCTATTCAATGGGAGAAAGACAGTCTTTTTAACAAATGTTGCTGAGAAAATTGGATATCTACATTCAGAGAATTAAGTTAAATCCTTATTTTGCAACATATACAAAATTTAATTCAAAATTGATAAAGATCTAAACATAAGAGTTAACACCACAAAACTCTTAGAAGAAAACATAGTGGAAAAATCTTCATGATACTGGATTTGGTGATGATTTTTTGATGACACCCAAAGCACAGATAATATAGAAAAAAATAGATAAGTTGGAACTCAACAAAATGAAATACTCTTATGCACCAAGAGACACTATTGCCTGAAATGACAAACCATAGCATGAGAGAAAGTATTTTCAAGTCATATATCTGATGAGGATTATCCAGAATATATAAAGAACTTCTAAAACTGAATAACAACAAAAAATAAACAACCCAGTTTAGAAATGTGCAAAGGTCTTGAGTAGATACTTTTCCAAGGAAGATATATGAAAGCACATGACAAGATGCTCAACATGAGTAGTCATTAGGAAAATGCAAATTAAATATACCACTTTACACCAATTAGGATAGCAATTATTTAAAAAAAAAGGAAAATAACAAGTACTGATGTGGAGAAATTAGAACACTTATGCATTGTTGATAGGAATGTAAAATGGTACAGTTGTTATGGAAAATGGTTTGGTTAATTCCTCAAAAGGTTAAGCATAGAATTACTATATGATCTGCAATTCTACTTTTGAATATATACTCCTGAGAATTGAAAGCAGAGACTTAAACAGATATTTATACACTAATATTAACAGCAGCATTATTCACAATAGCCAAAAAGTGGAAGCTACCCATTTGTTTAAGAGATGAGTGGATAAGCAAATTTTGGTATATGCATACAATAGAAAATTATTCAGCTTTAAAAAAGAATGAAAATCTGATACATGCCATGACATGGGTGAACTTTAAAGACATTGCTTTAAGTGAAAAAGCCAAACATGAAATGACAAATATTGTATGCTTTTGCTTAGATGAGGTGACTGAACTTGGCAAATTCAGAGACAAAAGGGAGACTAAAGCAGAATAGAGGCTGGAAGGTAGAGAAGGAATGGAGAGTTACTGGGTACAGAGTTTCTGTTTAGGATGATGAAAAAGTTCTAGAGATGAATAGTGATGATGGTTGTACAACAATGTGAATGTACTTATTGCTACTTAATTATATAGTTAGAAATGATTAAACTGGAAGATTGTAGGCTATGTATTTTTACTACATTAATAATACAAAAATACAACTATGTATATATATATGGCATTTATATGGGATATCTGTATTATCTTTGGCATAAATATATATATATATATATATAGGGCATATATATATTTATATGGCATATATATATTTATATGGCATATATGTATGTGTGCATATATATATCACATATATGATATATATTAAAGATTTTATTTTTATCCAAACTGAAAGAATAAAGGCTCCTGGGAAACTATTTTGAGCATGCAAGAACTCAGAGAATATCACTTCCATAAACCCTTTATGAGGATATAAATTTCAAACAACTAAATGACTAGAGCAATTTAGGCATAAGGACTGGTAGATAGCATCAGCAAGATTGATTCAATCTCCAGTGAGGAAAATATAAGAGAAGCTAGTTGTCACATGACAGCAGAGAGTTAAGATCAGTCCCTAAAAAATACATGCTGACATTAAAGTCTGTTGTGTGCTGGAGTGAATTATAGGATTTATCAGACTAGAGAGCTTTTAAAATTTATTTTTACACTTACTTGGGATACAATCTTTTTAGAATCCATTGAATTAGGCTATATGACATCTAGAGATCCATCTTCCTACATTCCAAGAATTCCATAAAACTTTAGTTCTAGTAAATATTTCTTCTTTCCAACAAACTAAGGAAAGAGGTGGTAGCTATTAGGGACATGGTATTTTCATATGTTAATAATGAAACTTCAAATTAACATAAGTCTTCTTATCCATGTTTATCTTAATTTTCACTAGAAATTCAAGTGATACCATATTTGATGAATTCATTCACATCCCATAT
>CM053618.1:24818824-24843357 GCA_028646535.1 Procyon lotor
CTTTCTTTCTTTCTTTCTTTCTTTCTTTCTTTCTTTCTTTCTTTCTTTCTTTCTTTCTTTCTTTCTTTCTTTTTCTTTTTGGGATTCTCACCCCCCTCCCCAACCTTACACAATCAAACCATCCACACCTACTTTGTTGATGACTGATATCCATCCCCCCTTTCTCTTTTTTTAACATAGTTTTCTTGTGCTTTCACCACACATTTCAAGTCTAGAGTAGAACCGCAGGTTCTCTCTTTTCACATTTGCCATTTTCCAGTTCTCATTCCATCTTTTCTCTTTCTTTCAGAGCCCATGAGGGTTTGGGTAGGAAGAACATTAAGGACTCTCAACCTTGGACATTTTGAAATTATCTCTAAGTGATATACACACATTCCAGAGACATACTGTCAGGTTTGAAAGGAGAAATTTTTCAGTGTATGGGTCTCATTTTCCTATTATTAGATCATAGTATTTAAGATAGACTGTAAATTACTACTTTCATAAATCTAGGGGGTGCCTGGGTGGATCAGTGGGTTAAAGCCTCTTCCTGCAGCTCAGGTTATGATCCCAGGGTCCTGGGATTGAGCCCCGCATCGGACTCTCTGCTCAGAAGGGAGCCTGCTTCCCCCTCTCTCTCTCTGCCTGCCTCTCTGACCACCTGTGATCTCTCACTCTGACAAATAAATAGATAATAATAAAATCTTTAAAAAAAATCTAATTTTCATGTGAACAATATTGTATTATTTTAGCAAAAAGTAATAATTTGCTAAATTATTAAATTAAAAGACAAATATTTTTTGGTAGCTGTGTCATGGCATTTGTTATTTTATTTTATTTATTTATTTTATTTTATTTGTTTTGTTTTGTTTTGTTTTATTTCATTAATAGAGCAGAGGTTTCAGAAAATGGAAGTGTCCTAAGACATTCTTGACCATTCTTGACAATGTCTACTAAACCAGATCTTCCTCAATTCCTTTCCTGTACTTTATCTGGGAAATCTTTGTGGGAGGGTGGGAAGAGCAGCTACAAGGGCAAAAAGATACCTGTGATTGAGACTAACTTTGGGGAAATAAATAAACATTTAGTCAAGGGCATCATTTGGCCTCACACTGCACCAAAGAACCTATGTAATGTTATCCATATGTTTGCTTTTTCCTTAGCTATCAAGGCTTTTGAATAATGCTGAAGGTCGAACTGCTAAAGGGATTTGATTTAATTTGAGGAAATAGAGAATGGATCAGTTCCCACAGAACAGACATAACTGAGATTTCCTCTTTTTTCTGCCTTTTCCCTATATAATGTCATTGAGATGTTTTAGCATGGGAAGTGACCATTATAAGAAGAAGGACCAGAAAAATCATTCTTTCCTTTTATCACTCCAGTAATTCCTTATGGGTAGGTTTTAAAAGGCATGCTCCTTCTATTAGAATTTATTGTGAAATATTTATCTACCTATTAAGATAGTTTTATGCTTCCAGTGAAGTGTGAGCTTCTCAGGAAGAAAAAGTACATGGCAAATAGAGCCAGTTCAAAAGGACAGCAGTGTAAACCATTTTAGTCTAAGCGAGGGTTTCTCCACCTCAGCACTCTTGACATTCTGGGCCAGATCCTTCTTTGTTTTGGGGGGTGGGAGGGAGCTGTACTGTGTAGTGTAGGATGTTTAGCAGCATCCCTGGCCTCTACCCACTAGATGCCAGTAGTAGCCTCTGAGATATGACAAACTAAAATTTCTCCAGATGTTGCCAGTTGTCCTTGCTTGCCACTAAGGCAATAGTGATAGTACTTTGCATTGCAAAAAATGAACACTTAGAGAAGTCATTCTATCAGTTAAGACTCTACCTTTGCCCCTGCACTCACTTCACTAAGAATTCCCACCATTTCTTATACCCAGTCTAGTATTTCCACTCTAACTTAAATTTCCTGTTTCTTCCATTTGCAGCAGTCCTTCACATTGTTACCAAACTAAATTTACTACTCTATTACTTTGATTATTTTAGTCCTACTTAGACACATTTAATGTCTTCTAGTTTGTAGAAGATAAAATAAAAAGTTCTTCATCTCATATTGAAGAGCTTCCATATTCTGGCCTCAGTCTGCCTTTCTGGTCCTCTCTTTTTGTCTATCAGAATGTTATCCATACCTTTAAATTTTTAACATTTCCGGACTAGTGTAATCCAATGATTTCTCTTATTTTTTCACTCTATATTAATTCTTTTCCTTTTGACTATCTCTCTGTTCATCCCCTCATGTCAGTCTCGTCCATATCTGAACACTTATTTCTTTATTCTTATTTGATTACTATTTACTGAAATGTTCACTTGTTTCTAACTTGTCCATACTTTATGATCTTAATATTTTAGGTTTGCAAAACCTAATCTATAGAGGTAACTCATGAAGCTACTTGATATTCCTGGAATCAAGCATTATATTACTAACAAAAACTAACAAGTTAATGCAAGACTTTTTATTTAAAGAAATAGTCATGGAGTGCTATTTTTACAAGACCTATTTCCCCAAGTTGATTTATTATTTTAAAAATATTTGATATTTTCTATGGCAGGAAAAGCCATATTAACTATGAACTGAGTACTCAGGATATCCAAGAACATGAGTTTCTTTAACAACTCTACTTTGGATGATTTGCTACCTAAGACAAATATCATATCAGATTCAGCTAATCATCTGCAAGATGTGGAGGAGGATGCCAAAGCATAATAATGGAAAATTAAATGAAGACTTTTAGGGCAGGTATCCCTGGATTGATATCCTGACTCTGTCACTTACTAGCTTTGTGACCTTGGGCAAATTATTAAAATGTCGAAGCCTATCCTTCCTATATAAAATATAAAGTGAGAATAATAATTAATGTTTGTAAAGTTAGGGGCTCCTGGATGGCTCAGTGGGTTAAAGCCTCTGCCTTAGGCTCAGGTCATGATCTCAGGGTCCTGGGATCGAGCCCCGCATCGGGCTCTCTGCTCAGCGGGGAGCCTGCTTCCCCCTCTCTCTCTGCCTGCCTCTCTGCCTACTTGTGATCTCTCTCCCTTTGTCAAATAAATAAATAAAATATTTAAAAAAAATATTTGTAAGTTGGCATAGAGATATTATGTTAATATTCATTTGTTATATTAATATATACACACAAAAATATATGTTAAATATACTATTACATATATACATATATAATCTGGTACAACTTTTAGCACATAGCAAATGTTTAATAAATGGTAATCAGTAGTAGTAGTACTAACATTTTTTTGTGTTTACTTAGAATGTATGAATACACAAAAGGTCAATCATATCTTTCTTCCTAGAACCATTTGATGCAATGAAACTATCAAGTCATAGAGTCCACTTTTTGGTTTTTTAGTGGGCAGCAAAGCAAAGTTTATCGAGTATGAAGCTCCCAAAGAGGGAGGGTATCTGAGAGAGCCCATAGAGTCCACATTTACGGGGAACTGGATGCTCCCAAAAAATAGACTGATAATAGCCAAATCAATCTTTCAGTTACTATAATATTTGTCTAAGTCACTGTCAAGCACTTTGGCTGTGGCGATTTGTGGTAATAGTCAAGATGGTTAAAAATATGACAGGGGTACCTGGGTGGCTCAGTTCATTCTACATCTTACTCTTGATTTCAACTCAGGTCATGATCTCGGGGTCCTGGGACCAAGCCCCACATAGGACTGCACACTCAGCAGGGAATCTGCTGGAGATTCTCTCTCTCCCTTTCCCTCTGCCCCTCCTCCCACTTGTATACGGGTGTTTTCTCTCCTCCACCCCCTCCACCTCTCTCTCAAATAAATTGTTAAAAAAAAAAAATATGACATAATACTCTTCAGTATATTTGTTTGGATATAGTCATTGTAAATTAAGAGGGCTGATTTAATAATGCATTTAACTACTGTATTATACACATTAAACAAGCCTCAGTGTATGTTCAAATATATTTTTTCCTATCACAGCAATTAATTTGATATGAAGATAAATTATGGCTTGGGTTTAAACTGTTTGCATATGGTAGAATTTTTGGAAGATAATGTTGAATAAAGGTAATTTGGTTACATTTTCAATTTAAGGTATTATAGTTTGGTAGTGCTTTAGACTCTGGAAGGAATTAGTTCTGGAAACAATGGTTTAAGAGTCAAAACACAAAACACTTCTGGAGGTAATTTAGACAATGATTAGTTGTGAGACCTTGTGTAAATTTGCATGATTTTTAGTTCTGGCATCTATAATGAGGAGGTTGATCTCTAAGAAAGTTTTCCAGTTCCAGGTTCTTTGGATATACTCTTGAAACAGGCAAAAACAAAACAAAACAAAACAAAAACAATGAATGAATTATTTAAGTAACTAGTGGGTTATTGCATAAATGAATAAAAAACTAATAGGAAGATAATAGGAAGACTGCTCCTCTCATATATAGATAAGAGTCAAGAGAACTCTTAGATTAAGGGTGACAGCCTGTTGTGCTCCCGCAGCAACATTATTGGATACATCTAGAAATGGCAAGCTTCAGGAATGGAAAGGAGATAGCATGGTCCCTCAGATCATGTCATTGAATCAGTTATGTATTCTATCTAGCTGGCTGTGCAGGAGAAGTGTCCCTCATTAGAGAATGATCACTGGATCCTCCTGTGGAGACAGGCTTGGAGACACATTCTTTATCTGAAATTATTAGCATGTAAGGTCTGGATTTATAGCAGTTTCTCTTAGATGTTGTGGAAGACACAGAAATGTACCATTCAGATTCCCCTTCAAGGAAAGCTTGGCTGCCCAGCTGTCATCATCAGACAGCCTCCATTTGTCAGCTCTTTTTCTCCCCAGAGAAGAGGGGAATGAATATTCCCCTCTAGCCATTCCAGTCTGACATGGACACTCTAAAGCACAGTTCTTATACCAGATGGTGGGTGCACTGGGTAGGTTTGGAAGAGGCTTTGTTGAGCCCACATTACAGTTAGTATAGTTTGATTGCTCTTCTGGCCAGATCCTGTTTTTCCACCTTCCTCTCGATGTTCATGATAAACACGTGCACCCCAAATTCAGCGTCTGCTTCCGGAGAACCCAACCTGGATTGGCCGTAAGAACTTATTACACAGAAGTAATGAACATTCGACGCTCCTCCCATCCATTCTTCCTCTGGCACGTCTTCAACCCAAAACCTAGGAACTGCTGTCACAGCTGCTTTTGTTTACTTTCACAGGCCTTAGAAAAATTGCAGTTAGGTCAGTAGAGGTAAGTGGCGCATTTATAGATCTCTAAAGCCCACTCACTTTTCCGTTCATCTGTAATAGAATTTAAATGACTTGCAAGGTGTTAATGTTCACATGTGCACGTGCACACACACCCATGCAACCCAGACTCATTCCTTCCATGATTAGCCAGCCATTTATGGATTCCTCTACATTCCTTTCACTAGCCGTTATGGAATCTTTTATTTTGACTGGGACAAGTCTTTAATTATACTTTCTAATGGAAGTGTGATACATTTCCTAGCAAATACAAAGGCAGATAGATCAAAGCACTTATTTATCATTGTCAAGTAGTTGAGAAGTGGGGTAATTGGTCAGGCAGGCACCCTTGGGGTTGGAGAAGAGTGGTGGGGAAGATACTTTGAAAGAAGGCAAATTAGACCTTCCAGGGGGGTTAAAGAGAAGAATTTGGGGGAACAGGGAGAGATTCCTAAACAAAACAAAACAAAATAAAAAGTGAAAGCTTTGGATTGGTCTCAAGACATAATTCTAAACAACTGAACAGCTTATGTAATTAGTAGATTGAAGAAATCACTCTCTGGTGTGGGAAAAATAAACTTTATTATCTTTCTGTGGAATTAAATTTTCACATATTTCCAAAAACAAAAAACATATTTGAACTAATGTAAGTGATCCAGTGGTTTATTGAAACATGCTGCTGTAGAGATTCACAGAGGGAGTCAGAATTGTTAATTTTATTGACCTTATTTTCTATGTTGATAGAGAACACTTGGGAATAAAGAGGATACAGCTAGGATATGTGTGGAAAGAGAACTGAGATGGGAAACAAAGAATCCCTACTGTTTCTTCTAGCTCTTCAGTTCCGAATCTAAATCTACAAGTTGTTAAGGTCTCCTTTAACACAGTTTCTATCCTAAGGAAGCAAGGTTCAGAGCTGGTCCTAGAGGGATTTATCTGAGGCAAAATTATACCCTATGAACTCCCAATCTCCTGTGTATTTTTATACATGAGAAATCAGTTAAAACAAGCATCAGAAATAGTTTTGAATGAAAATGTCACAAAGGTCATCTTTTATGGAAGAAATATATGGCTGGGAGACTGGGTAGAAGCTATATTTATTTTAGTGATCCTGGTTGGGCATATGAGTTTACTATATACACATATTAATGTTAAGCCATTGTAAGTAAAGTGAACTCATTTTATTTCCCCCCATAAGTTATCACCCGAGTCTTTTCTAAATTGAGTGGAATTTAGCATTATTATATTTCTCATTCCAGAGATGAATTTATTCAGAGCAAATAGAAAATTGAGAAACTTCACAGGAGAAAAGGAACTAAAAAGTTAGAAAGGGATACTTATGTCTAGAGGAGAAAAAAGAAAAAGTATCTTTTGCTGAATTAAAAAAGTAGGGTTTAAGTTTCTTCAGGGAGGAGATTGGATTAGTTCGGTTCACTGTTATACCTCAAGTGCCTAGAATAGAGCCAGGCCGAGGGTAGGCCCTCAGTAAATAATGATCAAATGAATCAGTGACTCTGAATTCAATAATTTTTGCTAAATAACTATGGATGAAATATGTTAGTTTCACATGTCCTCCTCTCAAGATCACGAAATATTATAAAATTACATTATTTTGCTGCAATATTTATTCTCCATGGATACCATTTGCCAGGAAATGCAGAGAACAAAGGCCATGACCGTAGACCAACAATTTAGAAGTTTAGCCTCCAGGTGGGGAATTGAAATGTCCCAAGGTCAGACATTCTTGTCAACAAGCTGCCTTTGTGTAATGTTGTTATATACTTGGTTTAATCTTTCTAGTTAGAAAAAAATGCATTCAAGAAGTGACTAAAATCCTATGTTTCTATAAACATCAACAACAGAAAGAAATATGCATTTATTTGTAGGAGAGTGAAGAATACAAAAAGATTCAATAAAATGGTTTGGTTTTCCTTATTTAAAAGATAATTTTAATTATGGGGTTAATGAGTAGCTTAAAAGTATAAGAAAAATCAACAGTGAGACAAGAGGTAAGGGAAAACGGGGCCTGGAGAAGCCCTAAGCACAATATAGTTCTAAGTGACCCTTAGCTAGCAATTGGTTAAGAGGATTTTTCCACCGAGAGAAGTCTGTCTATAGCAAGGTGTCGGCTCCTACAAATAGCCCAGATTATAGGGCTTCAAAAATCTGTTTCATGTGATTTTTATATGAAGGTTTTAATTAAATATATTCAGGGAACTTAGAGAGATCTTGAGCCAGAAACCAAAGTCAGAAAATATGTCTATTTTTTCCAGTGACTTTGAAAGAATTAGTTATGGTAGACAGTTTAGGGTAAGGAGACTTTTTTTTTCCCCCAAGGAAATGGTTTGCTCTATATAAGAACTACCACTAAACCAAAATGAAAGGCTTATTCATTATGGCCAAAAATACTGACTATATCTCAGACGAAATGACACAGACCAGGTCTTTTTATCCATACCAAAGCAAGCTGTTATTTTTTTTTATAATGGCTTCAGTCAATAATCATATGTCTTCACTGCAAGTTGTACTTCAACAGAATAGAGTGCTTCTAAACTACTCCCAAACAACATTAAGGTGACTATTACCTGCTTCAAACGTAGGGAAATAGGAATGTAGACAAGTTATATGATTTGCCATATATTCCATTTCCCAGAGAAGGCAGAAATAGTAATTTTCCAAGTGAATAGGTTAACCACTGAGCAGTGTTATTTCCACAGAGAAATCTGAGCTCTCTGATAGAGCAAATAGCTTATATGTATAAATAATTGTTCACTTATTTAGCAAACATTTTTGGAATATCTACCATGTGCTAAAAAGGCAACTACAAAAATATGTTCTATAGGAAACATTTCTTCTGAATAGGATTCCAGAACCACATAGTTGTGATATTAGGCATATTATGCTACGAAGCCTATTAGGTATAAATTAGCATATTGGGGATTCTAAAAAGTCCTATAGTAAATAAACCTGTATAATTTTGTTTAATAGAATGCTTTTCAAACATACTTTGATTTTTTTCATATATAATTTAATGATATACTACAGAACACTTGGATAAATAGCCAAATTTAAAGGATTCAAAGATGAATATTATAATATCCTTGCCCTCTACAGAAAAGTTTAGAAAAAATATAAACATAGGCAAAGGTAATGAGTGCTCTATTAAATAACACACAAAGAACTAAGTGATTAATGTTGCCTAAGTTTCAGGGAAAGTTTCATCCAGTGGTAAAATTTGATCTTGGCCTCTTAGAATGCAGAGCAGTTGGCAGGGATGCCAGGGAGGGAATAACATTTCAGGAAGAGGCCAGAGAATGGGAAAACATCTCACAGGTGTATGAACTGACATATCGGGCCCTACCACATCCAAAAGTTGAGAAGTGGATGTATCTAAAGAGAAGAGTGATGAGGAATAAAACTCACCCAAAGTTAGCTTTGGGTGACAGTTCTGAAGTGCCTTGAATATCATTGCAACGAGCTGGGACTTTCTAATATAGGTAATGCAGCATCTTTACAGATCTTTTGAATTAATGAATAGGACTCAAGGAGTTGAGTCCTTGATAACTCCTTGAGTCCTATCAAGGAGTTAACATACTTGCTTTATGGTCTCCTTCACATTTGACTTCCTCTTACCTTGCCAGACAATTTTCTTTTTCACCAGTATCCTCAGTCCTCTGAATAGCTCCTTGCAGGGGATAATATAGGGACTTACTTAAAGCAGGTGACTCAGTCACACAACTTTACGAGGATTGAATGGATTCTTTGATATGTCACAATATTTAGACATCGGCTGGCTCTTGGCCAAATTCTTCTTAAAAATATTTTTTAAATGGATATGATGGTATTAACTTAGAATCTAGAAACTTTCTAGATAGGAGTGTAAGTGCTCCTAAAAATGTTAAATGTTCTTATGTAAAACCATTCATGGATTCAGAGAAGTGGTAAAGAAGCATTTATACTTTCAGGGAATTTTTAACTTCCCAGCCTTTAAAGTTTCCCCTTCTTTAATTAAACACACCACAAAGTGGGGACCTGGTCTATAACAAAGTCTGCACATGTTCAAATTCTGCATCACATTAGTTCCTAAATCTATTTTATTTTAAATGTCCTCCCCTTTCTCTGAATACAAAGTAGATGTCTTTTGCTGCCTAAAACTTGGCATTTCTGAAGCTCGTTCAGTATATAAATATATATCTGCTCCAGGAACATGTACCCATGTTTGACTATTTCCTAGAAATGTGCTCTCAACTGAGCAGTCTGCTCAGGCTATTACTCTACTTACGCAAGATCATCTTTCTCTGAATGAGAAACAGAAAGGCAGTTCAAGTCATGGAGAAGGTTATCAGCATTTGTGTCTATAGTTCCTGGAAGTTTTACAGAGTGTATGTGTGTTAACATATTTGAAGCTAATTTAAATAATGTCATTATCGTAATTAAAAATCAAAAATCTTCTGTTTGAGGTTAAATCAAAGGGGTTTCTTTCCTGGCTTAGTTGAAAATAGTAAGCCACAAATGCTTCCTCTACACAACCCCATCTACTTCTGTCCGTAAGTCTCAGTTACTAATGCACATTTTAGTCCTCTCTGACCCCCTTCAAGAAAATTAAGTGCTTCTTGGGTAGGCAATTTTGAAGAGATCCAAAAGGATCTGATTATGCTGAAAATTTAAATTAACCATATTGTCGGTGCATTCTATGTATTTGGCAGAGGGTTAGCTACCATTGCTAATATAAATCAAATCTAAAATATCATTTTTCACTTTATTCTAATTTTTGCAATAAAATGAATTGTAGGTGTATCTGGAGAATTACAAATGTGACCTTTTAAGCAGTGCTATGTTGCATTCAATTCTGTGGTGACATTTTGAAATTTGTGGTTATTGATTTGCTTTTTTAAAAAATATTTTTAATAGAAAAATTCATTGTACACTGTAAGCACTGGCCAGATGAATCACATAGAAATAATTGGCCTAAAAAAAAAGAAATAATTGGCCTAGTGCACACCTTCTCTAAGTAATAGAAAGTATTTGGGATAAAATAAGCACATATATTGTGTTTTCTATACTTAGGTAAATGATCAGGGAGAATTTTACCCTAATATCTATCCTAAGTTTGCTGAAGTTCTTATCATAGGCAGAATTCTGATATTATAGAAAAGCATCCCAACCTCATGAGTGGAGAGTCTTAATTCAGAGGTTTTTGCAAATCCAGGAATAATCTCACGTAGCTTTATGTATACTACACACCAAAAATCTTAAAACTCATTTCCCTCTTATGGATTTAGGACTTGAGATACAAGAAATGGAAACAAGAAGGAAATGATTTATTACTGAGATTCACATAGGTATGAAAAAAAAGCCACATAACTGGATAGCCAGTTACTGGCCTATCCTTTAAAACATTTAAAAAAAATAGATTATTTGTTAATTGTGCTTACTTCCAAGAATTTTGTGAAGGGTAAGCTGTTTGACTATGGACAGTTAAGAAGTAAAATAAAAAAAATAATACAGAGCCTCATGGTAACTAATAGTATTGTTAAAATTAAATACAAAATGAAGCCAGACTTCAGAATTCCCTGAGCAGACAAGACCATTTAAGCCACATAAGCAAAACTAAATCGAACTTATTTCATGAACATAAGCAAAATTTAACTTAGATTAGTTCTTGCAAATGCCTCTGATAATCATAAAAGAAACTTGAGTCATTTTCCTAAATGGTATAAGATAATCACTTGTAAGCAATCCCCTGCCGTCTGAAAACCCCGTTGTAATAACCAATTACTGTAAAGGCTAAACAACTTCCTCATTTTCACTTCGTAAGGCATCCGGTAGCATATGCCTCTGAGCTTTGTATCAGTTTTGGGTTTGAAAGTTCCCAGTTTGTGACCTGGTCTTATATGCACAATAAGCTCTTACTATATACTATTTACTGATCTGGTTTTATTTTTTACTGTTTCTAGACTTTTGACAGAATATATATTTCCAGGTTCTTAAAAAAACTCATTCTCTGTATATTTTCTCTATTTGCTGCTTTTTAGTCAATGACAATAAGAGTAACAGTAAATAACATTTTTGAATATGTAATGTGTCGAGCATGAAATTTTCTTGTATTATTAGTAAAACTGTAGAGTTCCCCCAATATTATAAGAAAATGGTCAGACAAAAAATAAAACAATTTTTAAGTTTCACTTCTTGAATGTGGGGATATATATCTTGATTTTTAGCAAAATATAAATTCTTAACCTATTTTTGTTTCTTTCCTTCCCTCTATACATTTTCTTAGTGCTCATGTGTCAGCAATATCAGCACCTGTTGGTCTTGTCTACATTTTTTTAGGTTTTTTTTTTTTTTTAAGATTTATTTATTTATTTGGCAGAGAGAGAGATCTCAAATAGGTGGAGAGGTAGACAGAGGGAAAGGGGAAGCAGGCTCCCTGCTGAGCAGAGAGCCCAATGCAGGGGCTCATTCCCAGGACCCTGAGATTATGACCTGAGCTGAAGGCAGAGGCTTTAACCCACTGAGCCACCCAGGCACCCCGGTCCTATCTACATTTTTGAAGCTAGTGAAAAGCTTCAGATTTTCTGAAGTGAAGTCCGCTTTATATATATGCCCTCCCCCACAAGGTGATTATTATGTTTTGCAGCACAGCATAGTGAAAAAGGAAAGGGTATTGCAGCCAGTCTGGGTTTAATACTTTTTCTTCCACTTACAAGGTATATGTTTGATTCTAGATAGTTTACTTAACTTTTCTAAAACTCAGTTTTCTCATCTGTAAAGTGAGAATTATAATCCATTTACATAGTGTTTTGTGGGAATTAGCTAATATTATGCATATATCTGCTTGGATTGGAGTTAGTGCTCAACAAATGGTAGCTGATGTCATCATTAGAGGTGAACTTGTAAAGGGGTCCTCTCACCAGTATTAGATGAAGGTCAAAGTTGTTACAAAGTTTATCTCTGTCTTCCTAATTTTTATCTCTTGATTGAGTTTTAGTTCTTATCTTTACATATTTTTTTTTTTTTTTTTCACAAATAACAAAAAATGCAGGATGCCTGGGTAGCTCAGTGCGTTAAGTGCATCTGATTCTTGATTTCAGTTCAGGTCTGTACTCAGGGTCGTGGAATCGAGCCCTGTGTCAGGCTCCACACTCAGTGTGGAGTCTGCTTGTCCCTCTCCTTCCCCCCAGCTTGTTCTGACTCTCAAATAAATAAATAAATAAATAAAATCTTAAAAAAAAAAAAAAGAAATGTATTTTCATATCTAAGGAGTATTGAATTTGGGAAAAGTCTTGAAAATCACCCATTATTTCACCCTGACTGTGCCACCCTGTGTCATGGCATACCACACCACAAACTTGATAGTTTGGGGTATGTTTTTACAGAGTATTTTTTCTGTTAAGTTAAATATATATTTTACATATATTAATTTGCATTTACACACGTACATACATTTTCTAATTGGGTATTTAATCATAAATGAAATCATATTATATGGATTTTCTGTGACTTGCTTTTTCTTAAGTACCTTAAAGACTGTATATTAGGCCATATAAATCTACATATTTAAGTATATTAATTTTTTTGCCTTTTCAAAACTGCAGTTTATTTAAACAAAACCAAACAGCTTATCCATTTTTTCTACTCCACCATGCCCCACCTCTGACAATCACCAGTTAGTTCACTGTATCTTTGACCTTGGCTTTTAAAATTTGTTTATTTATTTAGATCCCATATATGAGAGATCATATGTATTTGTCTTGTTCATTTGACTTATTTTACTTAGTGTAATTTCTCCAAAGTCCATTCATGTTATCACAAATGGCAAGACCTTATTCTTTTTTATGGCTGAATAATATTCCATTGTATATGTGTTTATACCACAGTTTATTTATGCATTTATCCATTGAAGGACACTTAGGTTGTGTCCTTCTCTTGGCTGTTTTAAATAATGCTGCAATGGAGTTGCATATATCTTTTCAAGTTAGTGTTTTCATTTTCTTTGGATGTATACCTAGAAGTGGAATTACTGGAGCATATTTTAATTTTTAATTTTTTTTAAGGAACCTCCATACTACTTTCTATAGTGGTTATACTAATTTATATTTCCATCAGCAGTACATAAGGGCTACCTTTTTTCCACACTCTTGCCAACGCTTGTTCTTTCTTTTTTTTTTTTTAAAGATTTTATTTATTTATTTGTCAGAGAGCACACAAGCAGAAGGAGTGGCAGGCAGAGGGAGAAGCAGGCTCCCCACTGAGCAAGGAGCCTGATGTGGGATTTGATCCCAGGACCCTGAGTTTATGACCTGAGCTGAAGGCAGATGCTTAACCCACTGAGCCACCCGGGCATTGCTGTACTTGTTATTTCTAGTCTTTTTGTTAATAGTCATTCTAACAAAAGTCAGGTGATAATCTCATTGTGGTTTTGCTTTGCATTTCCTTTATGATTAATGATGTAGAGCATCTTTTCACGTTCCTGTTGGATATCTGTATTTTTTCTTTAGAAAGTGTCTATTCAGATCCTTTATTTTTTAATGTATTGTTTTGTTATTAAGTGGTATGGATATTAGCCTCTTACCAGTTACATGATTTCCAAATATCTTCTCCCATTCAGTATATTGCTTTTTCATTTTATTGATAGTTTCCATTGTGTAGAAGCTTTTATTGATGTAATCCTACTTCTTTATTTTTGCTTCTTTTGCATTTTCTTTTGCCATCAGATTCAAAATATGATTGTCAAGACCTAAGTCAAGAAACTTGCCATCTGTGTTTTCTTCTAGGAATTTTATGGTTTCAGTTCTTACCTTTAAGTCATTAACCCATAATGAGTTAGTTTTTGTGGATTGTGTGGTATAGGGGTCCAGTTTCATTCTTTTGCATGTGACTGTGTGATTTTCCTAGTGCCATTTATTAAAAAGACTATGTTTCCCCTTTGTATATTCTTGTCTCATTTGTCATAAATGAATTGACCACATATTTGTAGGTTTGTTTCTGGGCTCTCTGTTCTGTTTCATTGGTCTGTATTTCTGTTTTTATACCAATACCATAATGTTTTAATTACTATAGTTTTGTAATACAGTTTGAAATCAGGAAGCATGATGCCTCTAGCTTTGTTTTTCATTGTCAGGATTGCTTTGGCTCTTTGGGTCTTTCATGGTTCCATAAAAATTTTAGGATTGTTCTATTTCTGTGAAAAATGCCATTGTGATTTTGATAGAGATCGTGCTGAATTGTATATTGTTTTTGTTGGTAATATGGACATTTGAACAATGTTAATTGTTCCAGTCCATGAGCAGGAAATATCTTTCTATCTATCTGTTTCTTCAATTTCTTTTTTTAATGTCTTGTAGTTTTCAATATACAGGTCTTTCAACAATTTAATTAAATTTATTTGTATGGATTTTTGACACATTTGTAAATGAGATTGTTTTCTTAATTTTTTTCTAATAATTCATTATTAAGGTATAGAAATGCAGCAGATTTTTGTGTATTGATTTTTTATTGTTTAACTTTGCTGTTTGTTTATTCTAATAGTTTTATGTTGGAGTCCTTAGAATTTTCATATGTAGTATGTCACTTGCAAATAATGACAGTTTTACTTCTTTCTTTTCAATTTGGATGCCTTTTATGTTTTTTTCTTGTCTAATTGCTCTGGCTAGGACTTCTAATAATATGTTGAATAAAAGTGGTGAGAGTGGACAATCTTGTCTTGTTCCTGATCTCAGAGGAAAAGCTTTTAGCTTTTAGCTTAGCATACTGCTGAGTATGATGTTAGCTGTGGGCTTATTATTCCTGGGGAATATATAGTTTCTTTTTAAAGTTATTCATTCCCTCCCAGTTTTCATACTTATTTATATGAACTTTATATTTAGTATTATCTTATTTAAAATATTTTACATAATGATTGTTATGGATCCTTTCTTACTGGGAAGAGGGGGAAACACACTCCCCACTGAACAGGGAACCCAATGGAGGGCTCAGTCTTGGAACTCAGTCTTGGAATTCCCAGGATCATGGCCTGATCTGAAGGCAGACACTTAACCCACTGAGCCACGTAGATGCCCTCCCCCTTCTCACTTTCGATGTTATTTGGTTGTGTACATGTGTTTATGTGCGTGTGTGTGTGTGATCTTATTTTCTTGATTGAACATGTGATATTTAGGTCTAATTTACATCAAAGTACAAGTTTTCCACCTACCTTTGTTTTGTCTTGTTGTTGTAACAAACTAGCACAAACTCAGTGCCTTAAAACAACAGAAAAGTGTTCCCTTTCACAGTTTTGGAGACCAGAACTCTGAATCAAAATATCACCAAGAATGAACTCCCTCTGAAGGCTCCACTGGAGAATCCATTCCTTGCCTTCTGGCAGCTCTAAGTGTCCCTTAGCTGTGGTGTATCAGTCCTGTCTTTGCCTACGTTGTCACATTGCCTCTTCCGTCTCTTAACTTTCTTTGTCTCCCTTTTATGAGGATATGTGTGATGGCACTTTCAGACTGTTCAGATAATATAGGATATGCTTCCCCTCTCAAAATCCTTAATTTAAACACATTTTTTTTCTATATAAGATAATGTTCAGAGCTTCCAGGAAATCTGATGTGGACATATCATTTTGGAGACCACCATTCATCCCATTATACCTCTCTACATTTTACTTCCCATTTTCAGGCACCTATAATTTTTTTCCACATTTTTAAAGAGGTTAAAACTTTCATTCTGTTCTGAAACTACACTTAAGTTTTCCATCTCTTGGCTGTGTGCTGACTCTGGAAGTTACATGCTGAAAATAAAAATTGTGTTTACATTATTGTGACTGAATGTGTATTTCCATAATAGTATGTCTAGATAAATTCTGTTCACTGCAAAGTCAGGTAGTATGCTAGGAACACAATACCTTCTCTATCTAATGTTACCACCCCTCTGCCAGTTGAGATTCTGCCTAATGTTTAATGCAAAGAAATTCTCTTTTCTTCTTTAAATTAATTCCATATTTTAGTTTCTTACATAGGATTTTAAATTTTCTTTTCTTCCAGGGTTTTTCATTGCTTTCTTCCTGTTAGTTGATATAAGACATTATACTTTTTTCAGTGTGTCTCTAAAGTTATCTCTTTTTTTTCCCTAAAATTTACTCAATTCTTCTTCCTTAAAATCTTATGGCTCACTAACTTCCTGCCTAAGTACTCTCCTAATCTTATATCCCAAATATTTTTCTTTCCACATTTGAACTTAATTTTCCTGAATACATTTGTAAGTGATTTCCTAAGAAATAATGTGTGGGAGGTAAATTTATGGACCTTGATTGTTTTAAAATGTCTTCCTATGGCCCTTAGAAACTGATTGGTACTTTGCCCAGGAATAGAATTCTGTACTTATGATCATTTACCTTGAGTAACTTGAAGACTGTTTTGTTGTTGGTGATGGTAGTGTTTTTTGCATTCTTGTAGTGCTTCTTATAGTGAGAAGACTAATGTCAGTCTGGTTCTTGTCCCTTTAAAGGTGACTTTTCTCTTTCTGTCTCTTCTTCTGGAGGATTTGGGACCTTCTATTTTTTTATTCACATTATGAAGTTTTATGATAAAATTCTACTTAGCTCTGGAAAGCTATTTCCATCTAAAAATTTGTTTCTTTATGTTGATCTAATGCTTTCAGGTAACTTCACCTTATAATTATTGTTATAAATCAAGAAATCAAGGTGAATTTTGACTTCATCAAAAAGATATTGGGTAGATAATGTAGTCTTTATTTTGCAACTGGTGAAAGGGTATGGGTGATATTTACACTTTTTTTCTTCACTGATTTCATGAGCTATTTGGCTTCAAAAAAACTCTCTCAAGTTGTCAGTATTCTTTGTCTGGAGAGATGACCCAATCCTTCATTTTTTAAAGTATCTGAGCTCTTAATGCTCTCACTTATGTGGGTTTGCCATATTTTTCCATTAACTTTTACCACTGGTTACAAATTTACTAGACTTTCATGCAGAGGGGCCATTTTGATTGTTTTAGAGAGTATTTTAGGGTTTAGATAAAATCCCTGAAATAATAATTCTTAGAATATTGTTTTCAGCCTCTCTACAAGCTTTCAGTTATCCAGTGGCAAACTTAATCCTACTGTCTCTTCAACAATGTAAACAAAGAATTACCCAACCACACATGTTCTTTATATTTCCTAATTTACTCAAACCATCTACATAGTGATGGTATTCTAGGTTCTCATTCTGTAGCTTTGATCATATTTATATTCTTTTCTCTTTCTGATCTCATTCTTTTTCTTTCCTTTAATTCTCCTTCATTTTCTTTAAGCTCTGGAGTGTGGAGTTAGGACATACTGGGACTCCCTTCAGAAAATCATGTATTATTATCTCTACCTGATTCTCTTTCCTTTCATGGCAAATACCTCAGGATTTGATTCCCAGTATTTGTTCTCTTCCTTCACCATATTATTTCTGCTGTCATGTGTATCAACTCAGATGATTAAGCTTCTTGGGAACAAGCACCATATTCCATTCCTACAGCATCTTCTTATAGAACCAAGTTCTGACTGCACACAGGAAAAATTAGGTAAATATTATTCACACATTTAATGGAATTCACTCAAAACCCAAACAAACCAAAACAAACCCCTTACAGATTTCCTCCTATAGGCCAGACATAGCTTTAAGAATTGGGGATACAGAATTGAATAAGGCACAGAAGTCCTCATGCTCAAGGAACTTTATTTAAATACTTCATTATGTTACATTCTATTTTATCTAAATTTGGGTTGACCTTATTTAGTGTAATCAGACCAAAACTTATTGTGTATTTATTTTATGCACATTGATATATTAGGCTCTCTGTGATGTGAAAATGATGAAAACACAGGCCCAGGCCATAAAGGCCTTGGCAGTTTAATGAAGTACACTATATAGAGATACAAGTAAATTGATGGAAGACTTTATAGGCAGGGGCTAATGCTCAGTAGGGAAAATAGTAAAGTTTCCAATCGAGAAGTAACATCTAAGTTAGCTTTAACATAGAAAGAACTTGAATGTATAGAGTTGAGGCACTGAATCAAGAGTGAGCAAAGCCCTGTAACTGCACTCAGCCCATGGGGTCCTTTTCTTCATCTCAGAGCAACCATGGAATCCTTTTGTATTCATTACCTGGAATAGCATGCTGACTTCAAGGAATGGTCAATGCTAATGGTTGCTGCCAAGAATTAACTGGCCCTGTCCCACTTCTGGTCCACCAGAACTATGTGCAGCTTTTGTGTAGTTCTGGTCATACAAAGAGTCTCTGGGGGATTTACTTTTAATTTACTCTCTAAAAAAAAAACACCTTTTTTTTTCTATTCAGTTTATTTTATTTATGTTACATTTAAGTTCTTTCCATAGTTTTTCTGAATTCCCTCTTTCAAAATATGCTACCTGTCTTTCCAGGGCTATTTTCAAAACCACGAATCCCTCTTGCTCTTGCTTTTGTTTTAAAATAATTCACAAAGCTATTAGAGTCATAACCTAGAAAGGAATTTTTCTTTCTTTATAAAAGTCTGCCTGAGCCCCTTACAAGCCTAATGAGCAAATAAAGTCCTAGATCTGAGTTGTTTTAAGAGAGCTTAAAGGCATTTTTTTGGCTAATGTTCAAGGTTCTTTTTAAATACTTCACCATAAAGTGTCCTGACTGCTTCTTTTTGTGGAACTAAAATGGCATGTTGGGAAAATATGTATTTTCATTTAAAATAAAAAATGGGCACAGAGTGCGAACTTTTTGTCCCAAGAAGCTTGAATTACAAGCTCCCAGATCAAGCTTCTTTTGAAGTTTTAATTCCTTTTCTTATAAAGAACACAGCACTGAGCTATATAAATATCCATAATGCAGAAATAGGGCTGATAAAAGCATCAATAGCTTTTACTTGAACACTTGAGAAAACAATATGTAATATCTAAGTATACTCTCTCCTTTATACTGAGACTAGGTCTTTATAATTTTTAAACCTTTTATAATGTAAACACAAAATAAACTGCAATAAAATAAATAAAGATGGCACATTCTAAATTATTTAGGGGCTAATTGCTTGGTTTCAGAAATATTTGAGCACTACTATTTTACTCTCTCACTTGATTTTTACATTGCCTCTTAACATCCTCAAATAAAAAGAGAAAGAAAGAGATCAAACCTAAATTTAAGCTCATTTTTTACTTGTGTGCAAGTCTGATAAGGGGCTTGGTGGGAAGGAGATTGAAAATAATTCAGCAACTTAATGTTACCTGCAGATGTGAAATAATTCATGCTTTTTTCCTCATTACCTTATAAAATGGGAAAGCTGCATAGATTGATCTAAGAAAGAAAACATCTATTAGTTACATAGAATCCAACATATTTTCTGTAACCTCAAGAAAAGCATAAGTCAGGATACATAGGGAATATGTCTATGAATTCCAAAGGAATTTCATTTCAAACAAAAGTAGTTATTTAGATGCAATTAAAGAAAAGATCTTTGGAGAAATAAAACATCTATAACAGCATTTACCTAGAGTCTTTTATCATATTCATCTTTTAAGAGTCACTTCCTATTTTTTAATTTCTATTCCTTAAGTTTAATCCCAGGTAACTTAAATTTCAGAGCAGTGGGCATTGAATGTGAGGTAATAATGGCATTTGTAGTAGATAAATTGAAGTTTCATAATTCAATTTTAGATACATCATCTTATTTGATTATCTCAATAACTCTTGTTTATATAAAATTCTTCCATTTTACAAAGGATGGAATTTTGCAAAAACTAAGAAAAAGAGAAGATAATAGATTTGCCTATGGTGCCCAGCTAGTTAGAGAAGTGGTTATAAGGTTCAGTAAGAAAACGCATCACTTCTCTTCTGCTTTCTGTAATAGTAAAAACAGCACTTACTGGTTACTTATTATATGACAGGCACTATGCTCAGCTCATGGTGGTAATTATCTCATTTAATCCTTACAAGACTCTGCGGTAGGATTATTAGTATCCTCAGTTAGCAGATAAGGACACTGAGCACTGAGAAGTTAGATAACTTGTCCAAGCTGTTAAGTTGGTTCATCTAGAACTCCCATTGGTGGAATACAAAGTCTGCCCTCATCTCCTCTTGGTTATACTTCCTCTGGCACCTTATTTTGAGTAATGGGGAATCCCTTAAATACTCAAGTAAGTGTGTGTTATTCTCTTTAGAAAATGTGTTCTCTTTCAGAAAATTTTTATAACTGTATGCCCCAACACAGCAAATACCTCTTGTTTTTCACTTTGTTATTATTATTTTTTAAGATTTTATTTATTTACATGACAGAGAGAATGGGAGAGAGAGTGCGTGCACACACACAAGCAGGGGGAGCCTCAGGCAGAAGGAGAGGGAGAAGCAGGCTCCCTGCTGAGCAGAAGCAGGACACGGACATGAGGCTCAATCCCAGGACTCTGGGATCATGACCTGAGCAGAAGGCAGATGCTTAACAACTGAGCCATCTAGGGCACCCTTTGTTTTTCATTTTAAAGTGCATATTCTGGAGAGGGGAAGGGGTGCAGGACTTACAGGAAAGATTTGGAGGCATATTAGTTTAATAGAAACTAATTCTTACTGTATATTAGTTTACCAAGCTTTCATTGTTTTGGAGCCTTTACCCTTTCTTTTTTTCATTCTTTACAGATAGCTATATGTGGCAAAGATGAATTAATTCATATTTTTCTGCATTGTTATTATTCTGTGCAAAAATTGTATTCTTTAAAAAAAAATCTCACACAGAATAATTTCTTGGTTTAAACAGAAGCCTGTTGCCGGTGAGTTTATTTGCACATAGCCAAGGCAGTTTATTCCTGCTAAGAATTCTTTGGTTCTGGCCTACCCCCACCACTGTTCCATGCTCTTTCTTTATTGAATATCTTATGCTTACCCCATTAAAAATATATCTCAAGAGTCAGGGGTTGCTGTGATTTTACTTACTGTTGACTCCTACCAAAAACCAAAACAAAACAAAACAAATTCCAAGTCAGATTCTAATCCCATTATAAGGTCCATGTGGAACAGCTGCAGGTGATAAATTAGAATCATTTAAAATTTTTGGAATGTTGTAACACTCTAACATAATCTATTAATGACAAGTTACACAGAGTCGTTCCCAGCCTGAGCCAGTATACTGATCAGAATTTTATTATGTGTGTGGAACTACTAAATTTTATTTAAATTTTTGAGCACTTAATAAGAACATTCCCTTTTCATCAGCTTAGGTATTGTCATTTTGGTTCAAAAGGACCCACTCTGAGGTCTTAGATAGAAGTTGTTTTTTTGTAATATACTTTGGAAAATGGTGACACACATATATAGGGATGTAAACATGTGTATACATACATGTCTGATATATACATACATACTTACAACTAAATGTATACATACACAGATACACACACACACACACACACACACATGCACACACACACATGCACTAAAGAGAGATACTTTATTTCAGAAATCCAGGGTTAAAAAAAGATATGTAATGAATCAAAATAGGAAAAATGAAAATATTACATTTATGATTATAATTATTTCATTTAATCTGTTTTTGGCTTCCTATATATGGTCTTTTCTATGGATTCCCTTTATTAGAAGCAGAGAATAAAGTAGATATTAATCAGTAATTTAAATCACCAAACAAAAAACAAAGCTTAAAATTAAGAATATCTGTGTCATTTTCATTACTTATAGCCAATTTGTGTTATTGACTATTTTTTAAGTAAATAATTCTATAAGGAATTCCATGCTTTATTTGGTCATACACTTACATTATGTTTGCCAGATGCATATTTTGCTTATAACAGTGCTTTTAAGCTATTCAAAATATGTATAAAATAATTAAATCAACACACAGGAAAAAAAAGTTGGTCACTGAATAATTTTTATCTAGTTAGGGAAACTATATATTCAATATTAATTAATTTATTTACTCACTCTTTCACTCCAAAGACATTTCATCAGAGCTTACTAGTGTCAGGGACTATGGTAGGTGCTGTGGTCGCAGTGAATGAACAGAATCATTCTCAAGATAATGCAAAAGAAATTGAATTTATTTTACAGTACTAATGGGCATGTTCAGTCAGGTCACAATGCAATTCAGAATGCCATTTCCCAAAGTCAAGTGAGACTTGATGTTTTGTTTTGTTTTGCTTAAGAAAATATTTTGCTTTTGATTTATGTACTTAATTTGAAACTGGATTATACTGATGAGGTATATAATGATAATGCAGAAATATCCTAAAGGTTTATCCCAGATGCAGGCTCTGAAACCTAAAGCATGATTATACTCATAAAACTCAGAATCTATTCTGAAACTCTGACCTCATTTCCACCAAAATAGATTGACATTCTACAAAATCCATGATTCAGTGACATCTGTTTAATCTACCATGTCATTTGAATATGAATACGTGCACTTTCTTATACAGGTCAACAATGCCCTTTTCTTGTTTTCCTTGCAGGTTCAAGTCTCCTGTGTTTGGTGAGTTATGCCAAATCACTAAGAATGCTTTATCTTGAAAGCTGCTAGATGGCTGACATTTTGGGTCTCTTGCATAATTTTATTCAAAAAGAATCCTTGATCAGGAGTTAACTCTGTTAATTCCTTCAAAAAGCTTTTCTGACTAAAGTATCCATAGTATTAAAAAGAAAAAGAAAAGACAAAAAATTCTTCATACTTTATATTGACTTCTAAATAGTTCTCAAACTAGTGATGGATTTTAGACAGGACAAAAGAAATTTGCATTCTGGTTTATCTATCTAATCCTTCTCATTGTAAATCTAACTTGCAAAGTTCACAGCATAAACTCACTTGGTAACTTTCTTTTGACTTAACCTCTTATTACTTATTGGTTCCTCTTTTCATTGCAGGCACTTCATTTATAGTTATTGAAATTTCTATTTTTCACCTACCTTCAAAACTTCTTTACTTTGTAGGTAGAGAATAAGGTACCATAGGTCAAATATCATTTACTAGCAAATCATAGAAAACTTTCTGTGCTCTAAGCATCAGGTAAACTGTGCTTTGTATATTGGGGGCTTTAACATCAAGTATATTATTTATTTGGCAAATTATAATTTGTTTTTCTTTTTTATATTAGATTCAATTCATCTACTTGAAAGACCCGAGTTTATTATGCTTTGTTATATGACAGTTTGTCTAAATATAGTACTTTTATATGACATCATGTCATCGTAGGACAGTACTTTTCAAATCTGATGGTTCAGTAATGATGCAGTAAAATTATTTGCATTCCAAATACATATTTCAATGTTCTTTGAATTATGTTTGAGAAAATATTGTTAATATTCTAGGTTTATTCCCTTATTTAGTGGAAAAATAGGAAATGAAAACTTAATGTGATTTGAAGTAATAACTAACATCTGTAAGAGTGACAGACTAACCAGAAATATTAGTAATTGACTCTAGAAAACTAACAAGATTTTCAGAAATAAATATGCTATAAATGTTGTTGTTTTTAATATATCAAATACCTTTAAGATGTCACCACTTTGGGGTTTGACTCCACTCCAATATGGTGACATAGAAGGCTCCTGAATACACTTCCTCCCCTAGACATACTAAACCTACAATAAGACATGGAACAATTCCCTCTGAAATAAATCAGAAGCTGAGTGTCTCCTACACATTGAGTGAATGAGAAAATGTCCACATTGAAATGGATGGGAAAGACTGAGACAGAATTTCACCATGAACCTCACCCCTGGGCACAGTGACATATAAGGGATGAACTTCCAACTCCTGGCTTCTCTTAGAGGAGCTAAGTGTTTGGACCCAACATCTAAACCTTAACTTTTAAGACTTTCCCTTGATGGACAGGCCTCCAAAAGACCTCACTTTGAAAGCCAATAGGGCTTACACTCTTGAGACCCACAAAACCATAATAAATAATATTTTTTAAGGGTCTCACAGCCTTGCTGTGTTTATCCCCGCAGGCTTCAGCACAGAGGGAACAGACAGAAACACCCAGCTCCCAGTCTTTCTCTAAAAGAGATCTATTTGTACATTTTAAAAGCAGCTGCCTGAGGGTTTAACTATTAATCAGACTGTGTCTAGGTGTTGACTGAGAGTCTTCTGAGACACTGACAGGTCTTGGCACACCCTCGACTACTGAAAACCACTGAAAACAAAGAAGGCATCGTGGATAATCACAAAGCTTTGAAACACAACCAAGAACTCAGGCTGGGTTGAAGATAATATTTATTTTCTACAGGGGACCATTCTGTCAAAAGTGGGAGAAATGACTGTTTTACCAAATGCACAGAAACCAACAGAGTGTCAAGGAAAATAAAGAAACAG
>CM053618.1:24843857-24963301 GCA_028646535.1 Procyon lotor
CCCTCGACTACTGAAAACCACTGAAAACAAAGAAGGCATCGTGGATAATCACAAAGCTTTGAAACACAACCAAGAACTCAGGCTGGGTTGAAGATAATATTTATTTTCTACAGGGGACCATTCTGTCAAAAGTGGGAGAAATGACTGTTTTACCAAATGCACAGAAACCAACAGAGTGTCAAGGAAAATAAAGAAACAGAGGAATATGTTCTAAACAAAAGAATAAGATAAAAATTCAGAAGCAGACCATAGTGAAAGACTGGATCAAGCCAAAGCACAAGACTACAAGCACACTAGTTATACAATATTTTGTGGGAGAAGGGCATACAGACATAGCTAACTTCATGTAGATCCATTGGACAGCTGGATTTACAACAAGTTTTTTAATAAGAAATGGGAAAAGCCAGCTTTCTTTTCAGAATCAAAATGCAGAATGAATGGAAAAAGTATGGTATTGAACCTTCATAAGTTTGAGACTCCACAAAGAATGCAACCAAGTTTTACATTTTTAACAGCCCTTCTACATACACTCCATCTTCTCTATCTTGGTTCCAATTTTATCTTCATTCCCAATTATATCAATTCCATTGTTATTTAAAAAAGAATAAAACCTTCCCAGTTATTGTTGGAAACTACAGCTGAAGCTTTCCCCCTCCACTACTCAGCAAACTACACAGAGGATGGAGTGTACTATGAGCAGTACAGAGTCTTATGCAATTCATGAGGATGACTTAGTCCTTACATGAATCTAGTTGCTAATATTTCTATTATATTATGACAATGACTCCCGACTGTTATCTCTGTGAGAAATGGGGGGAGCAAATTCTTTTTTTTTTTTTTAAAGATTTTATTTATTTGACAGTGAGAAACACAGTGAGAGAGGGAACACAAGCAGAGGGAATGGGAGCGGGAGAAGCAGGCTCCCCACCGAACAGAGAGCCCGATCCGGGGCTCGATCCCAGGACCCCGGGATCATGACCCGAGCCGAAGGCAGACGCCCAACAACTGAGCCACCCAGGTGCCCCGGGGGGAGCAAATTCTTAATAAAAGACAGCAGGTACAAAGCAAAGGATTAGCAGTAGTGGAATTCAAATAACAGAGGAATAGCAAGAAAAATAAATAAATTAAGAAGAGTGACAATAGCTTAAGGGATTTATACCACCAAGCAAACCAATATGTACATGATAGGATTTGCAGAAGGAGAAGAGAGAGAGAAAAAGGCAGAAAACTTATGCAAAGAAATAATGGTTGAAAAATTTCTTGAAGAAAGAAACAGATAATTCTTTTTTTTTTTTAATTTTTATTAACATATAATGTATTATTTGCCCAAGGGTACATGTCTGTGAATCGTCTGGCTTACACATTCACAGTACTTAACATAGCGCATACCCTCCCCAATGTCCACAACCCAGACAGATAATTCTTTTAAGATAGTTCCAAAGGACCCACATTGAGACACATTATAATTAAATTATCTAAAGTTAAAAGAAAGACACTTAAAAACAGCAAGAGAAAAACAACTTATAATGTAAAGGAAATGAACCCATATATCTCTCAGGAATTTTTCAGCAGAAACGTGGTAAGCCAGAAGGTTTTGGCATATCATATTCAAAGTGCTGAAGGAAAAAACCTGTCAATCAAGAATATTCTACCTAGCAAAGTTGTCATTCAGGACTGAAGACGAGATGAAGGATTTTGCAGACAAGAAAATTGATACCACACAAACACAAAGGATCGTAAGAGACTACTGTGAACAATTGTGTGACAACAAATTGGACAACCAAGAAGAAATGGATAAATTGCAAGAAACATACAGCCTCCTAAGACCAAACAATGAAGAAATAGAAAATTTGAGCAGACTGATTACTAATAATGAGATTGAATCAATAATGAAAAACCTCACAACAAGAAAGAGTACAGGACCAGATGAATTCACTTGTGAACTAGAAGAAGAATTAGAAGAATGAATAACATTGGAAGAAGAATTAATACTTTCCAAGAAACAGAAGAGGAAGGGACCCCTTCAAACTCATTTTATAAGGCCAGAATTATCCTGCCACCAAACCAGATAAGGACACTATAAGAAAAGAAAGTTATGGCCTAATATCTCTGATGAACATGGATGAAAAGATGTTCAACAAAATATTAGCAAATTAATTCAACAATACATTGAAAGGATCATACACTACAGTCAAGTGGGACTTATTCCAGGGATGCAAGGGTGGTTCAACATGAACAAATTAATCAATATGATACATCATATTAACAAAATGAGAATAAAGATTATATGATCATCTCAATAGATTCATAATATGCATTTAACAAAATTTAACATTCATTTTTGATAAAAAGTCTCAACAAAGTGGTAATAGGGGGAATGTAACTCAACATGACTAAAGCCCATATATGACAAGCCCACATCAGACTTAATGGCAAAAAGTAGAAAGTTTTTCTCTAATATCAGGAAAAGAATGCTTACTCTCTTTTCACAGGGAAAAAAAAAAAAGAAATCCTAAAATTTATTTGGAACCATAAGAAACCTCAAATAGCCAAAGCAATCTTGAGAAAGAACATGAACATGGCTGGAAGCATCACACTTTCTGGTTTCAAACTATAATACAAAGCTATACTAATTAAACCAGTATGATATTGCTATAACAGAGACTCTGAAATTAAAAGAACAGAATAGAGAGCACACAAATAAACCTAACACATATGACCCATTAATTTACTACAAGGAATCCATGAATGTACAATGGGGAAAGACCATCTCTTTAATAAATGGTGTTGCAAATACTGGGCAGCCACATATAGAACAATGAAACTGGACCTCTTTTTTACACCATCCATAAATACCAATTCATAATTGATTAAAGACTTGAACATATGACTGAAATCATAAAACTCCTAAAAAAAACATAGGGGTAAGCTCTTTGGCATTAGTCTTGGCAATGACTTATTTATTTATCTTTTGTTTTGGCACCAAAAGCAAAGACAACAAAAGTAAAAATGAATATGTGGGATCGTATCAAGCTAAAAGGCTTCTGTAAAGCTAAGGAAAACATCAATCTAATAAAAAGACAACCTAAGAGAGAAGGGGAGAAAATATTTGCAAATCGTTTATCTCATAAGGGGTTAATACCTAAAATATATAAATATATATGTATATATATATATATAAATATAAATATTTAAAATATATAAATAACTCCTATAATTCAATAACAAACAAAGCAAAACAATAACAGCAGCAACAACAACAAAAATCAATCAAGCCAATTAAAAAGTGAGCAGAGGAACTGAATAGACACTTTTCCAAAGAAGACAAAGACCAAAAGGTACATGAGAAGATGCTCAATATCATTAATCATAAGAGAAATGCAAATCAAAACCACAATGAGGTACCACCTCATACCTCTTAGAATGGCTGTCATCAAAAAGATGAGAGATAAGTTCTGGTGAGAATGTGGAGAGAAGGTAATCCTTGTGCATTCTTAGTGGTGATGGAAATTAATAAAACTATAAGAATCAATATGGATATTCCTCAAAAATTCAATATAGAACTACCATATAATTCAGCAATCCCACTTTGGGGTGTATATGAAAAAGAAATAAAAACAAGATACAAGAGATAATAGCACCCATGCTTATTTTTTTGCTTGTGGCAAAACATTTTATTTATTTATTTATTTATTTATTTATTTATTTATTTATTTATTTATTTATTTATTTATTTATTTATTTATTTAACATAGAATGTGTTATTTGCCCCGAGGGTACAGGTCTGTGAATCGTCAGGCTTACACCTTTCACAGCACTCACCATAGCACATACCCTCCCCAACATCCATAACCCAGCCACCCTATCCCTACCTCCCTACTCCCCAACAACCCTCAATTTGTTTCATGAGATTAAGAGTCTCTTATGGTTTGTCTCCCTCTTAATCCCATCTTGTTTCATTTCCCTCCCACACCCCCCACGACCCCATGCCTTGCCTCTCAAATTCTTCATATCAGAGAGATCATATGATAATTGTCTTTCTCTGATTGACTTATTTCACTTAGCATCATACCCTCTAGTTCCAGCCACGTCATTGCAAATGGCAAGATTTCATTTCTTTTGATGGCTGCATAGAATTCCGTTGTATATGTATACACCACACCTTCTTTATTCATTCATCTGTTGATGGACATCTAGTTTCTTTCCATAGTTTGGCTGTTGTGGACATTGCTGCTATAAACATTCAGCTGCACGTGCCCTTTGGGATCACTACATTTGTATTTTTAGGGTAAATATCCAGTAGTGTGATTGCTGGGTCATAGGGTAGCTCTATTTTCAACTTTGTGAGGAATCTCCATACTATTTTCCAGAGTGGCTGTAACAGCTTGCATTCCCACCAACAGTGTAGGAGGGTTCCCCTTTCTCTGCATCCTTGCAGAGAATCTGTCATTTCCTGACTCGTTGATTTTAGCCATTCTGACTGGTGTGAGGTGGTATCTCACCGTGGTTTTGATTTGTATTTCCCTGATGCCAAGTGATGTTGAGCACTTTTTCATGTGTCTGTTGGCTATTTGGATATCCTCTTTGCAGAAATGTCTGTTCATGTCTTCTGCCCATTTCTTGATTGGATTATTTGTTCTTTGGGTGTTGAGTTTGAGTTTGTAAGTTCTTATAGATTTTGGATACTAGCCCTTTATCTGATATATAATTTGTGAACATCCTCTCCCATTCTGTCAGTTGTCTTTTGGTTTTGTTGACTGTTTCCTTTGCCGTGCAACAGCTTTTGATCTTGATGAAGTCCCAATAGCTCATTTTTGCCCTTACTTCCCTTGCCTTTGGTGATGTTTCTAGGAAGAAGTTGCTGAGGCTGAGGTTGAAGAAGTTGCTGCTTGTGTTCTTCTCAAGGATTTTGATGGATTCCTGTCTCACATTGAGGCCTTTCATCCATTTTGAGTCTATTTTTGTGTGTGGTATAAGGAAATGGTCCAGTTTCATTTTTCTGCATGTGGCTGTCCAATTTTCCCAATACCATTTGTTGAAGAGATTGTCTTTTTTCCATTGGACGTTCTTTCCTGCTTTGTCAAAGATAAGTTGACCATAGAGTTGGGAGTCCATTTCTGGGCCCTCTATTCTGTTCCATTGATCTATGTGTATGTTTTTGTGCCAGTATCATATTGTCTTGATGATTACAGCTTTGTAATAGAGCTTGAAGTCTGGAATTCTGATGCCGCCAAATTTGGTTTTCTTTTTCAACATTCCTCTGGCTATTCGTGGTCTTTTCTGGTTCCATATAAATTTTAGGATTATTTGTTCCATTTCTTTGAAAAAAATTGATAGTATTTTGATAGGATTACATTAAATGTGTAGATTGCTTTAGGTAGAATAGACATTTTCACAATATTTATTCTTCCAATCCATGAGGATGGAACGTTTTTCCATTTCTTTGTGTCTTCTTCAATTTCTTTCATGAGTCCTTTATAGCTCTCTGAGTACAGATTCTTTACCTCTTTGGTTAGGTTGATTGCTTGGTATCTTGTGGTTTGGGTGCAATTGTAAATGGGATTGACTCCTTAATTTCTCTTTCTTCTGTCTTGTTGTTGGTGTATAGAAATGCAAGTGATTTCTGTGTATTGATTTTATATCCTGACACTTTACTGAATTCCTATATCAGTTCTAACAGTTTGGAGTGGAGTCTTTTGGGTTTTCCACATAAAGTATATCATCTGCAGAGTGAGAGTTTGACTTCTTCTTTACCGATTTGGATGCCTTTGATTTCTTTTTGTTGTCTGATTGCTGAGGCAAGGACTTCTAGTACTATGTTGAATAGCAATAGAAGATAGTGGACATCCCTGCTGTGTTCCTGATCTTAGGGGAAAAGCTCTCAGTTTTTCCCCATTGAGAATGATATTCGCTGTGGGTTTTTCTGCACCCATGCTTATTACAGCATTATTCACAGTAGCTAAAATATGAAAACAACCCAAGTGTTGGTCAATGATAAATAAAGATGTGGTGTGTATTTATATATATATCATATATAATCATATTATAACATTATACATGTGTTATATATATATATATATAATACAAAAACCTGAATACAAACTATAAAAGTACCAAATAATATATATACAATGGATTATTATTCAGTCATGAGAAAGAAGGAATTCCTGACATCTGCAACAACATAAATGGACCTTGAGGGCATTATACTTAGCAAAATAAGTTAAACAGAGAAAGTCAAGTACTGTATGGTATCACTTATATGTGGAATATAAGAAGAAAAAATAATCATACTTGCCAGAGGAGAGACTAGAAAGGTATTTTCCAGGGGTTAGGGAGTGGGGAAAATAGAGGTTGGTGAAAGGGTACAAACTTTCAATTATAAAATGATTAAGTTCTGATATTCTAATGTAAAACACAATGAGTAGAGTTGCTACCACTGTACTGTATAATTGAAATTTTCTAAGAGAATAGATGAATGAAATAATATTTTTATTTTGTGAATTTTTTAGAATTTGTTAATTTGACAAAAATTAGTGTTCTATTACTGTTTTACTTATCTCACATTTAAGAGTTCAAATTTTCATGGATTTCTTTTACAATAGGTTTAAAAATATAGAATACTAAATATTTTAAAATCAATTTTCTGCCACTATAATGACCTATGTTTTCCCTAAATATTTTATATTTAAATCTTAAATGTTTTCACACACACACACAAAAATAAACATGTGAGGTAGTAGATGTTAATTAACTCAGTGGGAGGAATTCTTTCACAATGTATACAAAATCATATGTATATAAATCACCATGATACACACCTTAAATATCTTATAATTTTATACATCAATTCTATCTCTTTTAAAGCTGAAATTAAAATAAAAAACTTTGGGAATTTAACAAAATGTAGTTTGAGGCCATTGATTGGATCTTGATTTGAATAGTCATCTATAAAACTCATATTTGGGGTAACTGGCATATTTCACTATGTATTATATATTAAATAATTATAGCAATTTCTGTTTTGTCAAATTTGAAAATGATATTATGTAAGATAAAGTCCTTATTTTTGCGGGATATGTGCCTAAAATTCTAAAGCTCAAACTAAGCTTGTCATATTTCACTGTCATTTGAAACATATAAAATTAGAATAAAACAAATGTACAGCTGTTTGTACTAAGAAAAAGTCAGTCAAATAGGAAGAGATGTGATGACATACGGAAAAAGTGAAGAAAACAAAACTCTTTGGTTCTGATTCTGATGTTCATTTCACCTATGTGACTTACCCAGAAATATCTGGTGTTTGGTCGGGCAAGAGAGATAGTGTCAAAATTTCATATAATTTGCTTTAAGTAGTTAATTAAATATACACACACATAAGTAAAATATTTCATGAATTGTTACCAACTGTTGAATCTAGGTATTTAATATATAGGTGTTTACATTACTTTTTTCCCTATTTATTGTATGTTTGAAAATTTTCATAATAAATAGTTAAAAAATAAAGAACGCTACCTATCCAAAGCTGATGTTCACTGGAAATACCTTTTTCTTTTTTTTTTTTAAGATTTTATTTATTTATTTGACAGAGAGAGAGAGAGATCAGTAGGCAGAGGCAGGCAGAGTGAAGGGGAAGCAGGCTCTCTGCTGAGCAGAGAGCCCGATGTGGGGCTCAATCCCAGGACCCTGAGACCATGACCCCAGCTGAAGGCAGAGGCTTTAACCCACTGAACCACCCAGGTGCCCCAGAAATACCTTTTTCATAGAAATAAAAGGATGTGTTTTTACATTCATTTACTCATTATGCTTACTTATCAAATATTTATTGACTATTTAGTATATTTCAGGAGTTACAGATGGTTTAGGCATGGATTAAATAACAAGCTACATTCCTACCATTGAGAAACATTTGTCCAATGATTCATGAACTTTTTTCCATATGCTATATAGAAAATAGTAATACTTCTATGGTATATTGGGAGTAAATTGTAGTAGATTTGGAACACCTATATAAAGTTTGGGGAAAATACTACATTTTATATAAATAATAATTTTTAAAAAGGAATCTAAAATTTGAAACTTTAGGTTATATATTAAATACTGAATTTGTATAGCAAATCTAAATAAAACCCTTTTAAAATTTACATGAGAAACTTGAACTTACTGCGCTATTAACTAAACATTGTCCATTTTATTTCCTTTATTTTATTTGTCCCATATTACAGTGTTGACAGTTTCCTAGCGGGCTTGTAAAATAACCATTTTGCAATTGAATGAGGCATTTTGACTTCAGATACAAATTAAGTGACCTGTATCTGATTTCTTGAGTTCATTCCAATAGTGTTATAAATAACTAAGCTCAGAAAATAATTTTGTTTCTTATTTTGCATTTCCAACTTTCAGAAAATCTTCTCATTTTCTGTGTAATATGGATATAATTTTGGATCCCATTAATTAAGAAAATAAGATATTTTGTCTAAGGAAGAGAATATTTACTAGGTATATAAATCCAAATTTTATCTAATCTTCAATGTGTTGCTTATTTAGTGAGCCTAACTTTTTTCATTTGGATTATCATGTCTGTCCTCTGAATCTGATGACTTTCCACCTTTAATCAAAAAGTTGTTATTGTTGGAAAATAAATATCTTTGTGAAATATATAGATTTAAATAAAAAATACTTAGGGAAAATATAGATCATTATAGTGGCAGGAAGTTGATTTTAAAGTATTCTTTTTTTTAAGATTTTATTTATTTGTTTGTCAGAGAAAGAGAGAGCACAAGCATGGGGAGCAGCAGGCAGAGGGAAAGCAGGCTTCATGCTGAGCAAGGAGCCCGATGGGGGAACTTGATCCCAGGACACTGAGATCACAACCTGAGCCAAAGGCAGATGCTTAACTGACTGAGCCACCCAGGTGTCCCTTGATTTTAAAGTATCTTATATTTTTTAAGCATATTGTAAAAGAAATCTATGAGAATTTGAACCCTTAAATATGAGATAAGCAAAATAATATTAGAATGTTAATTTTTGTCGAATTAACAAATTCTAAAAAATTCACAAAAATCTATTATCTGACAATGTAAAGGCTTATCATTCACTTCAGTTATTTAATTAAATTTTCTGTGTTTATTATATATTTTTAGAAATAACTTATTGTGTCTTTACAAAAATAGTTGGAACCTTAACATTGGACTGACACACTTGTGTGCTCCCACACACTCGTTGGTCTGTAACCCAGTGAGGAAGATGAACCAAAAAGAGAGAATGCAGTGTGTTAAGGACCAAAATACACCAACAAATGATGTGGAAACAGCGGGGCTTTAAATGTGCCTGGGGGAAATGGATCCTCAGAGTCTGGACTAAAGGTTTGTGTTCTTTACTTTTACCATGTATCATCTCTTTCTATCTCTATTTTTTTTTTTAGTACAAACATTTGTAAATTTGTTTTATTCTAATTTTACAAGTTTCAAGTGATATGGAAGTATGGCAAACCTCAGAGTGAACTTCAGGACTGAACTACAGGCTGGATTGATAAGAAAATGTATTCAGATGACCAGGGTCAGGAGTCTTTGTGTCCAACACACACCTCAGAGAATGATCACTTGCCCTGGTTCTCATGCTCAGTTTTTAGGAATGCTTCTTAGGCTCTATTCTTTACATTATTTTGGGGGCTCCTGGGTGGCGCCGTTGGTTAAGCGTCGGACTCTTGCTTTCAGCTCAGGTCGTGATCTCAGGGTCATGAGACTGAGCCCCGCGAGGAGACCCCCGTGCAGTCTGCTTCGGTTTCCCTCTCCTTCTCCCTCGGACTCTCCCCCCTGTGCTCGTTCACTTTCTCTCAAATAAATAAGTAAGTCTTTAAAATACAATATTGTACCCAACCCCGTATCTAAGAAATACATTCAGTATTGTCAATGAAAAGCTTGTAAATACTTTTGCTTTCTCATGGTTGTTTTAAACAAGGATGTTCTCACCTAGGAGCAATCATTTTAGAATAATACTGTAATTTTGTTATAATCATCGTGACTGAGGCAGTAATGTACAAGAATAGTGTATCAGGGGCCCCTGGGTGGCTCAGTTGGTTAAGCGACTGCCTTCGGTTCAGGTCATGATCTTGGGACATCCAGGATCGAGTCCCACATTGGGCTCCCAGCTCCACGGGGAGTCTGCTTCTCCCTCTGACCTTCTCCCCTCTCATGCTCTCTCTCGCACACTCTTTCTCTCAAATAAATAAATAAAATCTTAAAAAAAAATAGTGTATCAACAATACAGCATGCCCTTTGACCTTTCCAGTTTATGTTCTTGTAAGCCCTTTTATAATACATTTTGCATAGTAAAATCTAAACGTCTAAAGAATTGAAGGCAGAATGTAAACGGGATTTGTTGTTAACAAGCTAATGTGCTAAAAAGGCCTTAGCCCAAGAACTGGTGCATTCAGATGCCCACACATCCATTATCATTTCCTTACAGCATTTTCAGTGCCACCTCACTGCAATGCTTTTATGCTTTCAGAGTCAGTAGCTGTAACCGAGTCTCCATTAGACTTTTACCATTGTGACAAAGTTTCAGTCATTCCCCCTCCAAAAAAATCTAAAAATTTAGAAATTCAGAGAATGATGCTTTTCTCTGATTCCTGCTTAGATGGACAAAATGAGTTTTAAGTGTACTGATGAAAGCCTACGGGCTAAAGGAGTCTTAAGTGACAGCCTGAGGAGCTACAGGCTTTACCTGTGGAAGGGATCGTGTGTGAGAGCTCCTCAGTGATTGGGGCAGCTCTCCAGTGAAGCCTCTCAGCTACGCTCAAGCCCAGAGAATGTTCAGACCCCCCGCACAGATTGTGAGAGTCCGCCTCTCACCTTCACTCTGCGAGGAGCTAGTGGCAGCCCAGTGAGTGGGGAGGAGGAGAAGTACTAAGAAGTACTGAGAGGAGCGTAACCATGTCACCTGTCCCCTTGCAGGCTGCCCGCCTGAAAACCAGCCAGGGTGGAGGAGGAAAGGGAGACACTTTTTCTTCAAATGAGGTTGGAAATTTTCACTCTTACACAAGGAAGGGCATTCTATTACTGAACTGAGAGTAATGTGAAAAGTCGTAAAAGTTGCTCTAAATTTCTTCCAAGAGGCAAGAAGTATTCTAGCCCCATAGAAGAAACTTGGTGGGACCAGGGGAGATAAAAATGAGGTGCTTTTATGATTGCACGCCCAATGTCCTTTATGGTTGACATAGCACTTGTACGACATCCGTGGTCACGCAGCTATAGGCGGTGGTACTCCTAGAGCTCAAGCCTGTCTGACGCAGGACTCAGAGCTCAGGACTGTCTCCCTTCTGAGCCTCTGCCTACTCCGATGCAACCACCTGGAGTAAGTTTGAATTAATATGGGACTGAGAGAGGCTAGAAAATGGGATTTTTTGGTAATTGAAGATCCAGTCGGTAAACATTTTTGAGTATTTACATCTTACTAGATCTCGTGATGGAGATAAAGAAGCTATTGAAAAAACCACTTCTGTCCCTAATTAAGCCTTTTAGTTTATAGCCCATAATACATAGGTCAGATATTCCCTCCTTTTAAATGCAATATCATTTTTAATTAAAAGATAGTGTTCTAGAAAAATTGGAAGTTTGTGTGAGAAGTTGTGACTTTTCAATTAGGATTCAATTCGGTTATGATTGTGAGTCCTAGTCCTGTCATCAGCTAGCTCTGTCATCTAGCTTCTCAGAGCTTTGATTTTTTCTGCTGTAAAAACAAACAAAAAATACAGGTAATGCTATTTGCTTTGCCTTCTTTAAATGATTGAGTTGTAATAAAAACATTAAGTATATTTGTAAATGGGTAGAACTATGCATAATTTTATGAATATATGTGTATGTGTATGTCTTAGTCTACTCAAGCTGTCATAACAGGGTAGCATAGGTTGGGTGGCTTGAACGACAGAAATTTACTTAACAGTTCTGGAGCCTGGGAAGTACAAGATTAAGGTGCCAGCCAATTTGGTTCCTGATGAGAACTCTCTTTGTGGCTTGCAGACATTGAACTTCTTGCTCTGTCCTTACTTGGCCTTTTTCTCTTTCAACTTCTCTTTCTTCTGAGGCCACTAATTCCATTTAAGGCCCCCACTCTCATGACCTAATCTAACCCTAATTGTCCCCCGAAGGCCCCCATCTCCAAATATCATCACACTGGGGCTAAGGCTTCAACATATGAATTCTAAATATCCAATACTGATACTCTAAATATCACATACCAAATTCCAAATAGTCCATTATTTCCCATCTCCAAATATCATCACACTGGGGGCTAGGGCTTCAACATTTGAAAGCTTCTTATGTAATATGGGTGTTAAAGCAGAGACTCCCAGGATCTGAGAACACCATGGACAATTACACAAAGGTATGCAAGTGCAAGGTAGGTTCAATGTGGATTGAATTTTCTGGTATGAATGCAAAAATAGAGAACATGACGGGACTTGAAGGAATTTGAAGCCAGAATGATACAATAAAAACAGATACTGAAGGCATTGTTTTTCAAATTAAACAGTTTGTTTGAATTATTATTTTTAAGCAAAACCTTCTGACTTATATTTGGAAAGAAGACAAATGCCAGCTTTGATTGGGAAGAGAGATTGGAAATAGTCTGAGGTAGACATAATTTATGGCAGTGGGAATGTGTAGATGGATATGCATATAAAACATGCTCAGAAGTAGAATATGTAGAACTTGCTGAATGATTGGGAAAGTAGAGTGGGTGAGACAGAAAGAAGAATTAATGATGATTCAAAGTTTCTAGACTTGCTGCTTCAGAGAAAAGTGGCAGCATTCACTGAGATAAAGACTAGAATAGACGGATTGGGGATAGGGAATGAGAAGTATATAAAATTTAGTGAGTTGGGATATTTTGAATTTCAGATGTCAGTAGAATTTGGAGATGGAAATACTCAGTTCTTTAGTCTTCTGTATTTTTTGCTCAGCAATCTTTTTAGATCAGCACATAGGGATTTTAGAATGATCCTGTCCCAAATAATTAACAAGAGATTTCATAGGAATAAATTAGAATGTGATTTTTCCAAACACCTAACACCAAAGCAGAGTTTACAATTATTAATTCCCAGATGCTTCCTTTCACCAAGTCAGACTATCATTGATCATTCATGTATTAGTAGACCTCATATAGGCTCTAATTGATTTAAACAACTATTACTTTTTTCTCTTAATTTTCTAGAATATTTGGAAGTATGTTGCATAAAATAATGTGTAAATCAAATATGGAATCTTTATATGTGTATAAAAATTTAAACACTTCTTGAAGTCATCTGTCTTCAGAATTTAAAAAATACAGTAAGGAACACACACAGCATAGCTCTGAATGTCTACACTGGAGCTATGTAAGATCACTACTTTGGTTCTAGTTAAGAAGAAAAGTAATACAGGTTGTCAGTGCCCCCGCCAGCTCCCCCAAATCAAAACAAAACAGAACAATACCAAGATCTGTAGTGTGAGCATCTTACTGTCCTTCAACTCATTATTTTAAAGAGGTATTTTCTATACTTTTCTAAAGAGAGTTTTAAATGTTTTAAGTTGTTTCCCATATATTTTGACACTGCTTCAGACTGACTTCAAAGAGATTCTCTTCCTGGAAAATTTAGGCACTTAAGCCTCAAAAGGAAAATTCCACAATAGCCCTTCAGAAGAACTGAGGAGGAAATGTTTCACATATTCTTAGGGAAAGGAAAATAATATTGTTTGTATGTTTTTATGGAATTGGAGAGCTCGTAATACTCAGTATCATTAACCTCTCTCTTTATCTCTATTAAAGAATACTTTGGTTTTTCCTTTTCTCTTCACGGCACGTGAATCCTCACAATCCCCATTCATGACAGGACGGTAATTCCAGCATGTGGTGTGTAGTGTTCAGCACAAGTGTAGGACAAATGCTGCTCTCGGTGGGTGTTGTTAAATTGTGCATACATTTAAAATCATATAAGGCAGGGAGACTGCCCGTGATTTTGAAAAGAATGATTCCTCTCAATCATATTTACTCTTACCAAGAAAATTCATGTATCATTAGCTAAAGTGCTCTTCAAGTTGGAGGGGCATATTAAAAAACAAAACAAACCACAAAACACAAAAACTCAAGAATGCAAAGTGCTTGCATTTAGATAAATTGAGCAAACTAATACCTAAAATAAAGTTACATAGCATCACTTTTTTTTTATGTGAGAATGGTACAAAGGGCTCTGGTTCTCAGATTCCCATTTTAACTATAAAACTGCGGAAGCCCCTGTAAAAGTATGACATCACTGTGAATACAATCTTTTTAACTCATTGCACAAAACTGCTGCTTTTCAAGCATTTCTAAACAAGAGGAAGCAAATGGTTTATTCTCTGCCCTACACTTACTACCTCAAGACAAAAGTAAAGTAAAAAAGATGGGAAAAGGAGGGCTGGGATGAATGCTCACACACAGGTGCCTGTGAACCTGGGAAGGTTGGTATGCAGAGACTACAACCTGGTAGTTGGGTCATACCAAAGAGATAAATGCAAAGAAAAGTTTGACCTTGACATTTCAATTAAACAAAAATAATTCTTATAAAAATATTTTCATTTCAAAAATACTTATTTTTACTCCATGAAACATATTTTTAAATATTATTCATATTAATTCTAAAGAGTGCTTACTATGAGACTCTTTAGGTAATTTCTTTTTAATGTGATATTAAAATATCATGAGCTGCACAGAACTTTTAATTCAAACGTTATTCACAATGTATTTTGCTCTGTAGCATTTAAATTTTAAATAATACCAACCTTCAACTATAGTCTCTTGATTATTTTTTAACAACTCAGTGGGTTTTTTTTAGTATATCATAGAATTGTGTGACCCTTATCACAATCCAATTTTGGAATACTTTCATTATCACTAAAAGAAACCCCTGTGCCTTGGGCACCTGGGTGGCTCAGCTGGTTAAGTGTCTGACTTTGGCTCAGGTCACAATCCCAGGGTCCTGGGATCAAGTCCTGCATCGGGCTCCCTGCTCAGCGGGGAGTCTGCTTTTTCCTTTCCCACTCTACCTGCTTTGTTCTCTCTCTCATTCTCTCTCAAATAAATAAATAAAACTTTAAAAGAAAGAAAGAGAGAAAGAAGGAAGAAAGAGAAAGAAAGAGAGAGAGAGAGAAGAAAGAAAGAAAGAAAGAAAGAAAGAAAGAAAGAAAGAAAGAAAAAGAAAGAAAGAAAGAGAAAGAAAGAAAGAAAGAAAGAAAGAAAGAAAGAAAGAAAGAAAGAAAGAAAGAAAGAAAGAAAGAAAGAAAGAAAGAAAGAAAAAGAAAGAAAGAAATGCTGTGCTCACTGATATTCGCTCCCCATTCCCTCAAACCTTACCCTTTGTAGCCTTTAGATTTGCCTTTTGGGACATTTCATATAAATGGAATCATACAATATGCAGTGTTTTGTGGGATGATATTTTTAAAGGCCCATTCGTGTTATAGCCTGCATCAGTACTTCATTCCGATTCCTCTTTATGGCCTCATAATTTTCAGTTGTATGAATTTACCACATCACTTATATGTCCATTCATCACTTGATATAAAGTGCTTTCACTTTTTGACTGTCATGAGTAATGTTGGTATGAAAAGTCATGTATGTGTTTTGTGTGGACATATTTTTCATTTTTCATAGATATATACCCATGAGATGAGTTGCCAGGTCATATGGCCATTCTATAGTTAATATTTTGAAGAATTGCCAAACTGTTTTCCAAAATGCTGCACTATTTTACATTCCCAACAGCAATGTATGAGAGTTCCTCTTTCTTCACATCCTCGTCAACATTGTTATTATCTGTTGTTTTTTTTTATTATTATAGTCATCCTATTGTGTGAAGCAGTATCTCAGTAAGATTTTGGTTTGCATTTCCTTAATTTCTATCTAATGATGCTCAACAACTTTTTATGTGCTTCTTGTTCATTTGCTTATTTTCTTTGGAGAAATATGTGTTCAAATCCTTTGCTCATTTTGAGTTGAGATATTGCTTCTTTTATTTTTGAGTTGTAAAAATACTTTATATGTTCTGGATACAAGTTTCTTAACAGATATGTAATTTGCAAATATTTTCTCCCATTCTGTGGGTTGCTTTTTCACTTTCTTGATGGTATAGTTTATTTATTTTTAAAGATTTTTTATTTATTTGACAGAGAGAAACACAGCGAGAGAGGGAACACAAGCAGAGGGAATGGTAGCGGGAGAAGGAGGCTTCCTGCCCAGCAAGGAGCCCGATGCGGGGCTCGATCCCAGGACTCTGGGATCATGACCTGAGCCGAAGGCAGACGCTTAACGACTGAGCCACCCAGGCACCCCTTGATGGTATAGTTTAAAGACAAACTTCAATGATGAAGCTCAATTTATTCTTTTCTTTCATTAGTTGTGTGTGTGTGTGTGTGTGTGTGTGTGTGTGTGATGGCTAAGAAACCATTGCATAACCCAAGGTCACAAAAATCTCTTCCTGCATTTTCTTCTAAGAGTTGTAATCTCTTGATTTTACTTTAATATCAAAGATGAAATAAATTAAGGATTTCTTTGAAAGGAAAGGATGAGAAATACTAAAAGTAAAGACAAAAAATAGGAAAAGGAAGGAAAGACAGACATTATAGGCCTTTCAAATGAAAGAAAAACTTTTTTTTTAATGACTATTTTGAAGCTCTTTAACTGGTGGGACTGTCCAAAAAACAACTAATTTTCTTTCTTTCTTTTTTTCTTTGTTTAAAGATTTTATTTATTTATTTGACAGAGAGTACAAGTAGACAGAGCAGCGGGCAGAGGGAGAGGGAGAAGCAGGCTCTCCGCTGTGCAGGGAGCCTGATGCGGGGCTTGATCCCAGGACCCCAGGATCATGACCTAAGCCGAGGGCAGCCGCCTAACTGAGTGAACCACCCAGGTACCCCTAGAACAACTAATTTTCTTTTAAAGGCTCAGGGAACTTTTAGAGAAGAAAGACCATGCCTGGTGCTTTTTTCCTTGCTGTTCTTCCTGCCAGCTGTCTGAATCAGGGTGGGAAGCTGTTGGAACTACATATAGTGCTGGCCCTTGGGGCTGGTGCCAAGGCTGAAATAGGGCTGGAGTTAGAGGTGATCCCGACACCGGGGCTGAATCTGAGGCTGGGCTGGAGCTAGAGTAGGGTTGGGGCTGAGTTTACGGTTGGGGTAAGGCCAAGGGACCAAACTTCCCTAGGCATAAGACTCTTTCTCCTCTCTTGTATTAGTTTCTTAGGGCTGCCATTACAAAGTATCACAGATTTGGTAGCTTATTACAGCAGAAATTTATTCTTTCACAGTTCTGGAGTCTATAAGTCTGAAATCAGTGCATCATTAGGGTTCGTTCCTTCTGGAGCTTTGTGCCAAAATCTGTCCTATGCCTCTTCCAGCTTCTGGCAGTAGCTGGCATTCTTTGGCATTTCTTGACTTGAAGGTGTTTCACTCCAATCTCTACCTCTGTCTTCACACGGTGCTTTCCCTCTGTATCTAGGCATGTCTGTTTCCAAATTTCCTGCTTCTTATAAGGATGGCATTCATATCTTTAGGACCCATGATCTAACCCAGCATGATCTCATCTTAACTTGACTACATCTGCAAGGATTTTATTTCAAACAAGGTCAAATTTACAGGTTCCAGTTGAAGGTGAATATGGGGAGAATGCTTTTGAGCCAGTATTGCTCTTCCACATGACTTTTGAGGCTTGGACTCGTAAGTTCCAGCACCCAGAAATATGACAGGTGTAAGAAAACAGCTAACCATAAGAAGACAATGCTTCTTATAGTGACCAAACCCAATGTGTATTCTAAGCTGTATGGAATCCCATTGAAAATTACTGTCATATTATACTATATTAAAGGAACTGGGATGTATCTTGTTTTGTTAGAGAACTACTTGAACACATTTTATGTTTCTGTTCCCAGTGCTGGCTTTCACTTTCAATGCTTTAAAAGTGTCTGACTTCACACCCTCTCTGTACAGAGCTACTTTGAGTTTTTTAGATGCTACAGAGTGACCTACTTTAGATTATCAAAACTTGAGGTGTGAGAAAAAAATTAAAATCAATTTTGGTAACTAAAAGGAGGAAGTGGAGGTAGAGAAGATCACAGAAAGCTGTTACTTGAACTATCATGCTGACAGTCTGTAGAAAGATCCAAAGAACCATCTGTTTGTAAAGTCTCTAGACATGTTTTAACAGTCATACATATAGGCAGCCATAGATATTCACCACGGAAAAGGATTCTATCACACTGAAGATTCTATATAAAGTACTATACCAAATTATTTTTAAAAGTTTCTTATGAACATAATATTTGAATACAACTTTGATGCATTATTATGCCCTATCATCTCCATCTACTTTCATGATTTGCTTTTGTATGGTTCAATTCAATTCTGTCTTCCATTAGAGCTTTTATTGGTTATGACAGATGAAGCTATACTAAAGTAACCTCAAGAATCAATAGCAGGGACACCTGAGTGGCTCAGTCAGTTAAGCGTCTGCCTTCAGCTTAGGTCATGATCTCAGGATCCTGGGATCAAGTTCTGTGTTGGGCTCTCTGCTCAGCTGGGAGTCTTTTTCTCCTCTCACTGTCCTTCTGTGTTCTAAAAGAATCTGAATAGCATAAAACACATTTTTTTTTCTTATTCATGTAAAGTTGCATGTTGGTGGTTGTCTTGGTCCTTTAGGCTACTGTAGCAAAATACTACAAGATGGGTGAGAAATAAATTTATTTCTTAACAGTTCTAAGGGCTGGGAAGTCTAAGATGGTAATGGCAGATTTGGTGTCTGGTGAACCCCCTTCCTCATTAGTAGCTCATTGTCTTTTTTCTGTAACTTCACAGGTCAAAGGGGTGAGGGAGCTCTCTTAGGAATATTTTATAAGAGCAATAACCATTCATGAGGATTCCACCCTAGTGTCCAAATCACCTCCCAAAGGCCCACCACTTAATCCCACCACCTTGGAGGTTAGGATTTCAACATTTGAATTTTGGGAGGACACAAACATTCAGACCATAGAATTGGGTATTTTCTTTCATCTGGGGTAGTAGGTAGCCTTAAAGATGATCTCTAGTGATTTCTGCCTCCTTGTATTTATCCCTGATCTCTTCAGTATGGGCTGAAATAATTGACTCATTTCAATGAATGAAAAACTGCAGAAGTATACAGTATCATTTCTAAAATTAGATTATTAAAAAAACCATGGTTTTAACTTTGGGCACCATCTCTCACTTTCTCCCGGAACACTTATATCTAGGGGAAGCCAAATGCCATGTTATAAGTGAATGCTGTGTAGAGGCCCACATGGCAAAGGACTGAGGCCTGTCAGCAAACATGAATGCCCTTGGAAGTAGATCCTCCTCTGCCACAGTTGAACCTTCAGAGTAAACTATAACCCTAGAGAACAGTTTAACAACAATCTCATGTGAGAACTTGAGAAAGAGGCACCCAGCTAAGCTATGCCTAGGTTCCTAACCCATATGAGCTGTGAGTGATAAATGTTTGGGGTAATTTGTTTTGTAGCAATAGTTAAATAATATAACCAGCACTTGGCGACCCAGGGCCTTTCTATCCATATCAATACAAGACTTCAAAATTAGCCTGGCTATGGAAAAGGGATCATGGAGAATCCACTCCTAAATTGACACACATCATTTCTCCTCAGAGTCTATTGTCTGGAACTAGTCATGTGAACTAAACCTAAGCTCAGGGGAGGTTGGGAGAAATAGGTAAGTGCATGTAGTTCTCTGTGAACATTACTGTCTCCATCATGGTAACTCATGCCATCCATTCAGTAAGACATTCATTCAACAAACATTTCAAAAACCTCTAGAAAGAGAGAGAGAGACAGAGAGAAAAGAAAGAAAGAAAGAAAGAAAGAAAGAAAGAAAGAAAGAAAGAAAGAAAGAAAGAAAGAAAGAAAGGAAGGAAGAAAGAGACCTTTTCTCAACCCTGTCACCTCATTAAGTTAAAATCTCCAGGTCTTTCCTTTATTGCAGTATTGCACCTCGTAAAAGTCCAGACATTCTGCCTCCATTTCCTCTATTCCCACTCACTGCTTAATCCTATCTTATTCTGACTTATACCCCCAAATCTAGAGAATATAATTTTTGAGGGTTTTTAGTAATTCTTAAGTTAAAAAGAGGAAATCTTTTAAAATCCTCACACTTATTTATATTTATATTCTCTTTCAATTTCTGTAATATGTTTTATTTCTGTTTTATATTTTATTATTTGTTGACTGGAATGTAGTGATGGTGACCATTCTAAATGTAGTTTTACCTCCTGTTCTCCATTAATATGGTTTTACTTATTTGCCATAAATATAAACAGGAGAGGTAAAGTTACTTAATATGTCTTTAGATCATATGAGTCATTTTACTTTCAGATCAGATCCTAGGATAACTTTGAGAGATGGGAGAACTATTATTCCATCCCATAGTACCACAAATTATAAATAGTAAATTAAATTCCTGCATTTTTTCCCACTTTACCATATTTTCCAGTAAAGATGATGATGAAATGAGCTAGCCTCATATTCCTAGGAAAAGTAGGAAGAAATAACATTCTGAGTTAAGAAAACTATTGGAAAAAAAATCCCTATTGTTTGTCATAAAGATGTGTTGTAAATTTATATAGACAAGTTTTATTGTTTAACAAGAGCAGGACATTTTGTTGGTATGTATTTGGTGTTTAACATGTCTGTTTAAAATTGGTTTGCACAATGCAGTCCAGCTTGTATAAGTCTGAGGAAAAGGCCTCTGAAGGAGTGTTCTAGCATATCTTCCATAAAAATGACTCTATACTCTCATTGTGTTGTTGTTTTTTTAATTTGTAATTTTTTACTTATTTGTATTCCTTCTATTCTCCTTAATATAGGAGCTCCCAAATGATCTGACTTTGGCCTTATCTTTCAACTCTCTCTTCCATTAGTGAGCACATCTGCTCCCACAGCTTCAAATGACGCTGCGCTAGGTGTAACTGCCAAATGTGGATTGCTAGTTCTGACCTCACTCTCAAAGTGAGGAATCTCAGCCTGATTTCCAGTGCCTGCTGGCTACCCTTCTGATACCTCCTACTCCGCACTGCAGAACAGAGCTTAAATCTGCTTGTCCTCCTGGTTTTATGTTCCTGCTAATGGCATGATCCTTCTCCCAATTACTTAGGTGAGAGACTCTGAGTCATCTAATTCTCCTTTCCCGCCATGGTTAATAGCAATCCAAGTCCTGCTGGTTTTGCCTCAGCTGTAGCCTTTCCAGCTATGCCCTTGTTTCTTTACCAGAGCCTTAATTTGTCTGTCTCCTATTATGTTACTTCTCATGGAGAAGACATCTAAGGAATACTTAATCTGAATCTTTTCTTATCTCTCTCCAGTTCATAGTACATACTGAACAAAGTTTTAATCTTTGTACTCTCTTGTTCATGCATATTATTCTAGAGAAGATATCATGATCTGTAGCCTAAAAGACTGTTCTACACCAGTGAGATAGGTAGCTAACTAGCTATCTAGAGAGAGAGAGAGAGGGAGAGAGAGAGAGAGAGAGAGAGATTTTGCCTATCTCTCACTGTTCAGTGATGTGGGAAGAAGATCTAGATGTCTTAATTGTCCCAGTGAGGAATATGAATGGGAGCCAAAATAGGGAGAAAAATGATGCTGTTGCAGAGAGCTACAGATTGGACCACACCATTCAGTCACTGAATGGGAGTCACGCCATTGTCTTAGGAATTCCCATAAACTTCAAGATCCAAGAAGTCTTTTACTAATGAGACTTCCCTCACTTGTTTTTAGATTGTTAGCAGAATAGGCAGAGACCACTAAGCTCCTCCTGAAGTGTTTAATGTGCACTTTTCATGCTGAGAGAGAAGGTAGTGAATTACTTCAAGTGTAGCTGATTCAGCAGGGCTAGTCAACATCCAAGAGTGAGCACGGTAAGACACCTCAACAGAGGCTACCAAGGGCTAATGAACAGTAGAAATCTAGAAGCCTTGATTTCATCATAAGTCTGTGTAAATTCTGCAATGCCTTCTGAAATTAAGGTGTAACTTTGTAGGCTGAACCAAGCAAGACTTGTGGGAAGTAAAAATGAGTAATTTTATATTCCCTCCACACACACTTTCCAGTGATTAGTTATTCAGGGGCAAAGAGCCCTTAAATAAAAACTTAAGGCAAGCTTATTACTTCTCTGATCATATCTAGGTAGTAAGTCTTATGGTCAATTTAAATAAAAGTTCAATATTAATTGTGTCCAGTGCCATTTATTTAATCTTCAACATTTCAAAGTTTATTTAAAATTAGAAATTCTTTTTTTCCTCTTTTAAAATTTTAAATTATTTTAAAATTTAAAATAAATTTTAAATTCATTACAATGTGTTTTAAGGAACCTTGTTTCTTAGGTTTCTTTAGGCAACCTTCTTAACTTATACTTCTATACCTTCCTTATCTGGCTAACCATGGTTTCTGAGTCCCGTTGGAATCAACTCAAGATCGGGGGCAGGAGAGGCAGGGAGGAAGATAAATTCAGTACTGTCATAGAATGGTGACTCCATCTGTGTCTCGCAGGTATTTAAAGCTGATCTTTTCTCTCCTGGGTGTTTTTATAAAGATTAAAAAAAGATCTTTCTTTCACTAAGAACTATCAGAGGTACCTCCTGTGACACAGGTGATGCATTTTTCTCATTTAACCCTTGATTGTTTTTCAGTGGTCCATCCTAACAGACTTTCTTCTTTAGAATCTTGTTATTCTTCCATGCAGTCCAACAGGAAGAAAGAAAAATGGCTGTAGAGTCAGCACTCTTTCTGGAACAGCCTACATTTTGTCCTTGGGAAACACTCATACATACTTTGCATTGACAGTCTCTTAGAGTTCAGGCCCAAAACACAAAAGTAGTGATTTCTCTTTACTTTTCTGTTGGAGCAAATGGCTGGCCCATCCCTGCTGGTTAATTTAGTTTTCCCAGGCTGGAATCAGATTGAAGTCTCAATTTCTCTCTAACTGCAGGATGATCTCTCCGGAAGAACTGAACAAATTTGAAGCTGGAGAACTGAATAAATTTCTTGGATCAGAAAGGTTAGGGCACGGGAGTTCATGGATTAGTTCAGTTGCAGAGAGAGAGAGACTCTACATCTCTGCAGTGTAGAGTCTCTGCAATGCATTTGTCTCTGCAATGCATTTCAATGCATGAAATGCATGCATGCCTACATTGCAAATAGAAATTTTAAATTCATTACAATGTGTTTTAAGGATCCTTGTTTTCTTCACTTATGTATCCCAAGGACCTATGTCTGCTGAATAGTGAATGTTTAATAAATGCTTGCTTAATAAATGAATTGGTTAAGGTAAAGGATACACTCTGAACCTTATTTTCTAGGAATGGAGCCTTATTAAAGTAATTTGAAAAAGTCTGCTCTTAGACAGTAATCTTTGCTGGAGAGCCAGCTCTTCTCTTCATCTTTGCCTTTGCTCTCTGGACTCTAAAGTGCCTAAAAAACCAAAAGGCCAGGTTTTGTGCTTCTTCTCTAGAGCCTCCCTGGTCTGAGAAGGCCCAAGATAGACTGACATGAATCCTGGGTCACACTCTCCCTCTGATGGTTAAACTCTCATAATTCTTTACTCCACCGTTGTATTCTGTATATTCTTTTTTTGTCTGTAATTGAAGGATCCACGTCCTGAGCATGATCTTACTGAGGAAGGGGTAAGAGTCCACCATTTTGCATACTTTAGTCCTTGTGTTCCAGGCTGCCTTTTGTCTAGGGGAAGGATTTCTCTGCCTAGGTCAAGTTAGTACACGAAGGCATTGCATTAGTGTTTGCAGTAACAGCTTTATAGAAATAAAGATTATTCTTTGGTCATTCCCCTCTTGCATACATGTCTTCTATTCCTTGTGAGAATCAGGAGTTGGTTAGCGAAAGACAAAATTCTGTGCTCCTTAGTTGCTTGATTTATAGCGATACTAATCTCACCTCTTTCTCATCCCCTAAATAAGTTTATGTTTTCTTCCTCGATATCTTTGCTCTTATTCTTCCTTCCTGGTGTATCCTTTCCTGGTTGCTCTCAAAATTGTCTTTTCCATCACAACTAGTTTTCAGCCAAATGCCCTTGGAAATTTCTTTCTTTTACTTCAATTAAAAGTGGATTTCTCCCTTCCCTGAATTTCAGCTGACACATTCTGACTTGTGTGCTATTTGCTGCTGTACATTTTTTTTCTTCTCAAATACCTAGTTAGCTTAATTATCTTGGTATTCCCCACAGTGCATTAAAAAAGCTTAGCATGTAATAGATTTTTAAAAAATGTTTATGAATGGATGAGTTCAGATGGAAAATATTAGAATTTATAATTTATTTCTGCTGGAGACTCTGTAGAGTGAGATGACATAAATTTTACATGTATCTGAAAAGTTCCTCCATCCAGATTCTCGTCTTTATATTCTATTTATGGACAACTCCTTAAGGGCTTATACTTAATTGTATAATTTTAGTACACTTCTGAAGCCTTTCATGTTCTTAATATTTTCTCCTTACTTCATAAGCTCAGAAGGGCAAGGGCCTTTTAAAGTTTTTGTATATTCCTTATGGCACTTAGCACAATTTTGGACTCATTCAAGTCGCTGTTGAATTCACATAGGTTAATTGAATGAACATTTTGTGTAAGATTCTCAGCAAGTTGATGTTGTATAGTATTGATATTATAACATATACTATAAATATTGGATATATTTTTAAGCTCATAAAAATATTGAATATATTTTTAAATTAGGCTATATAGAGATTTAACACTTTTTAAATAATATGGTAAAGTTTATTTATTCAAACCTACGTGTTCACTTTAAGTTTGAACTCCTTGTAACTGAAACATATGAGTAAAAATTGAAGGCTTTACTTATTCAAACTAAGATAGTATTTAAAATATATAAGTGTTGGGGTGTCTGGGTGGCTCAGTCAGTTAAGTGTCTGCCTTTGGGTCAGATCATGATCCCAGGGTCCTGGGATTGAGCTCCGCGTGGGTCTCCTTGCTCAGCAAAGAGCCTGCTTCTCCTTCTCCCTCTGCCTGCTGCTCCCTTACTTGGGTGCTCTCTCTCTCTCTCTCTGTCAAATAAATAAATAAAATCTTTAAAAAAAAATAAAACATATTAAGTGATTACTTCAATTGTCCTTTCAGTACTCAAAGCAATGATATAAAAGAGCATGACTTATTTTAAAATTTTTTAATAACTGGCCTTTATTTAAATATCACAAAATTAGATACTTTAAAATCAGTACAGAGAAGCATTTTTATATTTGGAATTTTAATGCTAAGTATTATAATGTATTAACTAAAGCCAATAGAATCTTTTGTTTTTACTACAATTTATACATTTTTCAACAAGGGATGATATCTGATGACATGAATTCTTGATGAAAAGATGTTATACTTCTTATTTTTCCTGTTTCCTAAATTATAGAAACAGTAGTTTAGGAAAAAATTCTAGAAAAAAATATTTCTAGGTGTCATAATAATCTACTGTGTATATGAATTAACTTTTAGCTTGAAAGAAATTGAAAAGTCACTTACCTATAATACACACATATATAGGGATGGTGATGTAGAGAGAAATAGGTATGTAGAAGTAGTATGGGATAAAATTCATAAATAAAATTTAACATTTTGTTACATGAAATTTAGCCTCATTCAGCTAGGTATTATTTTGTAGGAAGATGTTGGTGTTAACATGTGAACGACTGAAGATCTGTCACCTGTACCGAAGTGTAGAAGCAGAAGAAAGAGTGGGAAGATCAAAATAACTGTTAACATGAGTTTCTTCATCTGTTAATGATAATCAAGGTTGCCCTAAGAAATGATAGTTTAGTAGATGTAAAGTGTTAGTATTTGGCATATAGTAAGACTTCAGTAAGTTTTAATCATTCTTTCTGTGTCCCATTTCTATGTCTCATCTTGATTCTGTCAATCTTAAGTGTTATAAATTAATTTAGATTTGCTTTCTATTCTTTGTAAAGTGTATACCACAGCTCTTTTTCATACATTATCACACTGGCATCTCATGAAAAACCAAGGAGATTTTCAAGGAAGTTATAACTTATATGCTTGATTTGTTTTGTACTTAAATGGATATTTACTTATTTTCTTAGGTCATGCAGCTAAAAAGTGGCAAACATATTACTAAAATCTTGACCTTTCTGATTTGTCATTATTATATACACTGTGTTATACGTTATGTATTACTTTTGATCACTGATACTCTAAATCATTAAGGTTGGATTCATATTTATTCTGGACAATTTATTTTAAATTAATATGTGATAACTAAGCATTCTTATTTAAATTGGTGAAAGCACAGTTAAATTGCTTCTGAATTTACTCATCAGAGTAATAATACCAAGTAAATGCTTATTCACATAAAAAAGAAGAAAATAAAGAATATCTTAACTGTCACATTACTGCCTTGCATTTTGCTTTGAAGCAAATCATTTCAGCTTTCACCTAACCTGGATAAAAATGAAAAGAGTGTTACTTTACTGTATACCTCACTAGCTTAGAGTAATAGTCAACAAGTTTGTATTTTAGATTTTCACATAGACTCTTGGATAAAGGAAGTGTTTTATGAAGCTTATGAAGATTTTTTTGACAGAGATTGATTGTGATTGCATGGGAGGATTGGAGGGGCAAGGGAGAGAGAGAGAGAGAATCCTAAGCAGGATCCATACATGAAGCCAGATAGGGGGCTCAATCTCTGAGATCAAGACCTGAGCTGAAAAACAAGAGTTAGACACTTAACCAACTGAGCCACCCACGTGTCCTGGAAGCTTTTTCTGTATAAGTACTACACTAATTATTTTAATAATTTCCCCTATTTTTGGAAAAATATTTCTGTAGGAATCATCAGACTAAAAGTTAAAAGTGATCATTTGCCAGAATCAGATAAAAGTTTTCTATCTTTTAGATTCTACCTATTCTTCCTTCAGAAATATCACTAATATTTCAGTCTTTTGAGTTCTGCTTCTCAGATTGTGAATCTTGGGTTGGGAGGTGGGATAAGAAGTGATAGAGAGGATAAAGGAAAATGATGTGTAAAGGGTTTATTTAATTTTAACCTTTGAGCATCGAGCACAGTGTTTGTATGTGAGCTAGGTTTGCAGACTTATTTATTCTAGGCAGCTAGTGTATGATACTAGAGTCAGCGTCACTAGGAAATTCTTTTTAAAATAGGAATTGTGCAAAAGAAATATATCCAAAGGGCAGAAAGTATTTCACATTTGTTCCAGAGGACTATAGCTCCACTGGGGATTTATTGAAGACTTTAAACACAAATAAATATTTTTTTAAATTGTGTTATGTTAGTCACCATACAGTACATCATTAGTTTTTGATGTAGTGTTCCATGCTTCATTGTTTGTGTGTAACACACAGTGCTCCATGCAATCCATGCCCTCCTTAATACCCATCACCAGGCTCACCCATCCCCAATCCCCCCCCCCAAAACTTTCCATTTGTTTCTCAGAGTCCATAGTCTCTTGTGGTTCATCTCCCACTCTGATTTCTCCCTCTTTATTTTTCCCTTCTCCTAATGTCCTCCATACTATTCCTTATGTTTCACAAATAAGTGAAACCATATGATAATTAACTTTCTCCATTTGACTCAGCATAATCTCCTCCAGTCCCATCATGTTGATGCAAAAGTTGAGTATTCATCCTTTCTGATGGCTGAGTAATATTCCACTGTGTATATGGACCACATCTTCTTAAACACAAATATTTCTATTTGAATTTCCTGGAACCAGAAATATATGTTGTCAAAACCTTTGACTCCATTTTGGGAAATACGAAGCTTTCAAAATTAGAATTGTTTTCTTTCTCCTAATGTCTTTTAAAAAGTATTTCTAAAAAGATTTGCTTAAAAGTAAATGTTCAGGGGGGCGCCTGGGTGGCTCAGTCGTTAAGTGTCTGCCTTTGGCTCAGGTCATGATCCCAGAGTCCTGGGATCGAGCCCCACATCGGGCTCCTTGCTCGGCAGGAAGCCTGCTTCTCCCGCTACCATTCCCTCTGCTTGTGTTCCCTCTCTCACTGTGTTTCTCTCTGTCAAATAAATAAAATCTTAAAAAAAAAAAAAAAGTAAATGTTCAGGGATTGTCAATAAGGGGGGAAAATGTAATAGGTGACAGTTAATTCATTTTATTGGACTTCACTTAAAGAAGCATTGAGGAGACCTAAAGAATGTAATTCTGTGGTCAACTCTAAGAAATCACAGAATATTTTAGGTAATCATCAATCTTCTGTTGTTTCACATTGACTCATCTGACTTAGAAGTGGATAGGTGGGAAGAAGCTCTATTTACTGCACTTTTAATCTTAGAACATAGAGTAGAGAGAAGACCTAAATCAGGCAAGAAACAAGCCTCTCTGTGTAGGAGGCACTCAGTTTCCGGAAAAGAGACTAAACATTCATTCACGTTGAAGAATTTATGAGACAAGGCTTACTATTGTTCTCACAGGCATGGAAATTATTCCCAAATATGGGATTTAAATGGAGGGATGGGTTGGCTAGAGCAGCATACCCACCCTTTTGAAATACTTGAAGTTTCTATAATAGATAAACTTAATTTTACAAACTCAAATGAAGCTATAAGGTTAATGTCTCTAGGAGAGGGAATATAATGATTTTGTAAATAACTTGAGCCAGGTTATGCCATTAATCAACTAGCAGATATTTTATTGACCACCTACTTTATGCCATGGGCTTGGTGACATGTGAAATTGAAGCTCATGAGTGACATGGATACTCCTGTTGTGTTACTGGGATTCTCCAAGTTGAATTGATTATTTCCATCTTTGGGCAATAGCTGTGATATCACACACTTCTGTAACCTTCAAGAACAGTGCTTTTATTATTTCCTGTTTTCCCCCAATGGATCGTATGTTCTACACAAGAGCTGAGGCTAGTTAGGTCTTACTTGTATTGGTAATGCCAAAGTACCTCAGAATCTTGGCACATGATTGGCATTTAACTTATGTTTATTGAATAAGTTAATGAGACCAAATAAGATACTAATGCTACCTTTATAATATTTGACAACTAAGACAAAAAATAAGACAGAAACACAGAACATATTTACCAGGAAGTTAGTTGCTTTAAGTTTATTGTGTGCAGTGATGAGTCAGAGAGAAGACACAAAAAATGAGATTGAGAAGCCCCCGAAAGATTTTGATTTTTCCATCCTAATTTAGCTCTGTCAATCCTATGTTCATGTTTGAAAACAGCTAGCTATCTATTACATTATCGTCGTGTGTCCAGTAGCCATTATCATATATTAGTTATTTCCTAGAACATGACTTGAGTTCAAGTGACTTCCTTGGAGAACTCCAAAGCAGCAGTATAGAACAGAAATCTTTACCTATTTATCTATTTTTCTGTAAGCTTATCCTGCATCTAGTTTTAAAATTAGAAAAAGTTAATTCCATTGGAAATTCCTAGTTTCTCTGGAAGACATGACTATTGACTTGAATTTCAGAAGTTAGCATGAATGAAAGATTAACAAGCCAGTTCAACCCTGGCTCTGAAATTTAATAGATGTAAGGTCTTAGGCTACGCACTGCACTTAATCTCTTTGTACCATAGTTACTTATCTATAAAGCGTGATAATGCCTATCCTATTTATTTCTTGGGGCTATTATGTGTAAGAAATTCTTTGCATGCCGTAAGATACTATAGAAATGCAAGGGACTCTTGCTATTATTATGATCATGATTACTAGAGTAATCATGATAGCACGACCAAACATGGATCTGAAGGGCATATTCATGTGATTAAAGTGTCTTGCCTCAGGAGCAACTCTAGATGTTGCCATCTGTGAGGCAGCATCTGATAAGTCCTTAAACTCATCAGACAAAGTATATACATTGATGGTCCCTGAAGAATTACTGGCACATTAATTTGCTTGTCTGGAAACATCTGGATTCTCTAAAATTAGATTCCTGATGAAAGATTTCTGAAGTGTTGCCAGATTTCTGTGTAGATCATTTTATTCAGTTGGACAAACATGAATTGAATGCCTATTATTGGCCAGGCATCATTCTGAGCAATGGAGACTCAGGTAGGTGAGCATGGTTCCTGTCTTCAGAGAGCTCACAGTTTACGGGCAGAGACAAATACATAATTAGATGTTCATAGAACATAAAGTGGAGTCGTGTGTAATTATTACATAAATTATAGTGGTGCTCCAGGAGGTGGGCTAAAGTGAGATCAGAGACTTTCCTGATGGAAGGAATGCCTGAATTGAATGTTAAAAAAATAAGTAGGAGTTAAAGAGGCAAAATGGGTGCATGAGTTGGAGAGGGGGATAATTCTGAACAGAGAGAACTGCATTAACAAAGGAACTGAAGCTAGGAGAAACATGCATTCATTTAGTGTTGCTGGAAAAGAAATCACAATGAAAGATGGAGAGGGAGGTAAGGCTAGAGAAGACTGGAGAACAGAGTCTATGGAAGGCTCTTGGTTCATGTTCTTGATTCTGTGGCAAATAGAAATCAAAGAGGAGGGGCGCCTGGGTGGCTCAGTCGTTAAGCGTCTGCCTTCGGCCCAGGTCAGATCCCAGGGGCCTGGGATCGAGCCCCGCATCGGGCTCTCTGCTCTGCAGGAAGCCTGCTTCTCCTGCTACCATTCCCTCTGCTTGTGTTCCCTCTCTCACTGTGTTTCTCTCTGTCAAATAAATAAAATCTTTAAAAAAAAAAAAATCAAAGAGGATATGAAACAGGGGAGTAACATTGTGAGATACGGATTTTAAGTAAAATGTTCTGGGTATTATATTGATTGAAGGACATTAAGAGTGGATACAGAACATTGGCCAAAGAGTTAGTATAGCAATTCACAGAGATGAACCAAGGAAATAGTAACTCAGATAGGCAGCAATGGCTTTGAGAAATACTTAGATAAATACACAAAAGTTGGCAACTGCTTTAATGTGGCATTAAGAGATAGAAAGATGTCAAGACAGATTACCCAGGCACAGTATTGGTATAATGATACGAATCTCAATCTGTGAAATCAGGAGTGCTGATATATAACTTTGTTTTTATAAACTAATTTCTGACTCCAGTCCCAAATTCCATTGGAGTGTTGGGGGAACACAGTGCCTCAGCTTCAAAATCTCAATTTTTATTGAGGTCCTTCTAATTAAGATTGTACTATAGTTTTGAGGTTTTACTTAGTATCATGGAGTTGGGGATGGCCCAGCTGGTTGTTGGTCATCAGACCACACTGGGAGCTTCTGCAACCCACATCAGTGTGGCTTACATGCGTGGTTCATCAGCAGGAGTTTGGAGAGAGGGTTTGTTCTCTGCCTAGAAGCAATGAGAAGCCATTTTCTCTTTTTGATGTACTCCAATAGCAAAAAGGAGATGAGATACCTTCTGGAATCAAGACCAGCTCTCTTGGTGGTGGAAGGATGGGGAAAAATGGGTGAAGGACAGTGGGAGATACAGGTTTCCAGCTGCAGAATGAGTAAGTCATAGGAATAAGAGGCACAACTTGAGGAATAGAGTAAATGATATTGTAGTAGCGTTTTATGGTGACAAATGGTGAGCATAGCATAATGTAAGGAGTTGTCAAATCACTGTTACCCACTTGAAACTAATATAATATTGTATGTTAACTATACTCAAATAAAAAAAAAAGCTTTTCAAATAAATTAAATTTAAAAATAAGCTGTGGTACAATAAAAGAAAAAGACCAGCTCTTTCATCAACTGCCTTTTTAAAAAAAGGTTTTTTTAATTTAAACTCAATTACCTTTTTATCTTAATCTGAGGAGGGATCAATCTCGAGGGGAAAAGCTTTTTCTTTTCAGGTTTCTCTGTCTTCATATATTTATGTCCCAACTTTTCTCCTCCCTGAGGTTTAGTTTTGGTAAAGAAAATTTATCAAAGAAAAAAGAAAATTTATCAAGAAAGTTAGCAATCCCTTATTCAATATTCATATTTTGTCATGTATCTATTTGCTTTTATTTTTACAATCTGGTCTCTCCTTCCCCACGAAAGGGGATTTTTTTCTCCTTGCTGTTTTATCTTTAGCGTCCAGCATCCAGAAGGCTCTGGCACATAATAGGAACATACCCACACACAAGTTTGTTGGTTGAATAAATAAATATGGGGGTATGGTATGAGTTGTAATGACTCTTCTAACATATTTGAGAGAGAGAAAATGCTGCCATCTTAGAATTCTCTCAAGAGTTCCATAGATTAAAGGAGTAAATGAATGAGTTAATTAAATAAAAAACAAATGAAGCATTGGCAGGCTATTTTTGTTCTCTGTTTTCTACTACATCCCTCTCCTAAGTCATTGAACACAGAACTGACTACATGCTGAATGGGAATAAGAGAAAGGCAAGAAAAAAGTGAGCAGAGAAAAAAAAAAAAACAATTAAAGTATTACATAATCCAGCCATCCTAGTTATTTCAAATTGTCATCCAATACAGTCAGTATACTACTCATTAGCTACCTAAATAAAATATATCTATTAAAATATATAATTGGTTTAAAAGACATATAAAAGATGGAATGGGGGAGGATGGAATTGGGGAGGGTGGGAAAAGAGATTCTCTTAGAGATTTGCAAGTTTACTCATACTTAACCAGATTGTACCAAAAAAAAAAAAAATCTTTATTTTATCTATGACCAATTAGAGCTTACTTCCGAGCCCCCAGGCCCTCAGACCCTCAGGCCCCTGAAATCTTGCTAGAGTTCACACCAGGTCTAGGATTCTGTAGCTGCACTTTAATAACAGTATTTCATAGCTTTCTCAAGTAGCCTCAAGCCTTGGAAAGGTGGGTTAGGTTTGCTTCTGAAGCCACCCTCTGAGTTTAGCAACTGTCCTCACAGCCCAGGGCACTGAGCCAGGAGTCCTGAGCCAAACATGCAACATTCCATCTGCTGCACTAACCAAAGGTAAATGACCCTCAAACCCCAAAGGAGTCATTCAGCTTCAAGAAGGGGATCTCACCTTTTACAGGAAAGATAGGGTTGAGAAATGCTCTACTTAATGACTAAAGGAGGAAGAAAAAAAACCCCTGAGATCTAGTTATAACTAAATGTATTGAGGTCATTTCCACCATACATCGATGGAGCTCAGAAACAGAAAGTGTCAGAAGGGCTATAATTAGGAGATTGAGTTAAAAATTTAACAACACTCCAGATTTCAACTACACCTATCATCATTTTCCCAGTGATAAAGTTTCTCCTCATTGCACTTTCTATATTTGCAAGAAATACGTGAAAAAAAAGAATGCGAGAAAGGTGATGTTTTGAAGGGGATTTGGGTAGAGCCAGAGAGTTCCTGGGAGATAGGCTTAGTTCTCTGCTTTCTTTTCACTATGATTTATTCTTGACCTCTTTGAAGAGTATGAAGTTATCTGGCCCTTATGTGCATGGTCCTCTGTGTGTGCACTGAGACTGCCACCTGCTCCTTGTGAGCCCCTGTAAATGGAAAGCAGACTTGGTTTACAATGATGCATAATAATTATTCCTAAAGATTTTGTGCTTAAATCATTACCCGTCTACATTTTTTTTAGATCGACTTTATTTTTTAGAGAAGTTGTAGGTTCACAGGCATATAAAGCAGAAAGTACAGAGTTCCCATATCCTCCCTGACCTCACATATACAGCCTTCCCCATTGTCAAGACCCCACACAAGAGTGATATATTTATTATGATCAATGAACCTCCACTGACACATAATCACCCAAAGTCCAGTTTATTCTGCGTCAGGCTTCACTCTGGGTATTGTACATCCTGTGGTTTGGACAAGTGTATAATGGTATGCAACTACCACTATTGTATTGTGCAGATAGTTTTATCATCCTAAAAATCCTCTGTGCTCCATCTACTAAGCTCTTCCTCTCCTCAGCCCCCAGGAACCACTGATCTTTTTACCATCTCCATTATTTTGCCTTTTACAGAATATCATACAGTTGGAATAATAGTATTTAGTCTCTTTGAGTTGACTTCTTTCACTTAGTAATAAGCATTTTAGTTTCCTCCCTATCTTTTCATGGCTTGATAGCGCATTTCTCTTTAGCACTGAATAATATTCTATTGTATAGATGTATCACAGTTTATTTATTCAGCTACTAAAAGATATCTTGGTTGTTTCCAAGTTTGTATAATTATAAATAAAGCTGGTGTAAGTATCTATGTGTGTACATAAATTTTTAACGCCTTTGAGTAAATACTAAGGAACCCAAATGCTGGATTGTGTGGTAAGAGTATGTTTAATTTTGTAAGAAACTGCTATTTTCCAAAGTGACTATCATTTTGCATTTCTACCAGCAGTAAATGAGACTTGCAATTGTTCTACCTAGTCACTAGTATTTGGTGTTGTCTGTGCTCCAGATTTGGCGTTTTTAATAGGTGTGAAGTGGTATCTCATTGTTTTAATTTGCAAATTCCTAATGATATATAATGTAGACATATAATATCTTTTAATATACTTATTTGCCATCTGCATGTGCGTGTGTGTGTGTATATATATATTTATTAATTTTTTTGCTGAGGTTTCTGTTCACATTTCATTTTGCTAATTTTCAAACAGGTTGTTGGTTTTTTTAAATAATAAGTTTTAAGAGTTTGCTTATATATATTTATATATATTTTATATATCTATTTTTATATATTTTATCAGATATGCCTTTTGCAAATATTTTTTCTCAGTGTGTGGCATGTCTTACTCTCTTGATTCCCCTACTTTTTCTGTCTAAGATGAGCTAAAAAAAAAAAAAGGTAGGCATTTCAGTGTCCACCTTCAGGTGTAAGACAACTATCCAAAAGCAATGGGTACTAAAATATTTGAGTTATTGTGGTGTTCATTTTATGAATTTCAGTGAAAAGTGCTTAGGAGAGTGCATGCCTCATAATCATATGCATGAGAGCTAGTGATTATTATTAATGCCAAAAGAATTAAGGTCTTTTCCAGTAACAGTTCTCCAATGGCCTTATTTTGGTGATAATACAAATTTTATGGAAATCCTTGAATTAAAACCTTTGGAAAAGGCTTGGATCAAATTAGTGGTTCTCTACCAGGAATGATTTTGTCCACCAGGCAACATTTGCCTGTCTCTAGAGACATTAACTCTGGAAGAGAGGGACAGTGCTAGTGGCATTTTTGGGTAGAAGTTGAGGATGCTCTAAATATGTAGTGCACAGGTCGCCACCCCCTGCCATCTGCCAACACAGAATAATCAAGCCCTAAATGCCAAGAGTGCCAAGGTTGAGAAATCCAGAATAAAATAATATAAAGTATATTTTATTACTGTATTTCCACTCAGGCATTAATATACTGTTGTTGACTTAGTGAAATACTGAGAGCAAGCTAGAGTGAGCAATATTTTCCAGATAGACATGTTTGAAAACACTGTAGTTGCAAGATGCGCATTCTAGATACACTCTTCTAAAGAACCAGATTTGCTAACTTTATCCATTAATTATAATCTCAAACACTTTCTAATCCTTGGAAATTGAGGCGAATATATATTTTAATTTTCCCTAATGTTAATGATTTGCAAATAACCCAAACTAGTTTCCACAGGGAAAAGACTGCAAAAAGAGCAGCATTTGCTTAGTAAAGATAGAATATCTAAAAACAGCCTTGCTAAAAACAGGTTAATGCTTTAAATGACACAATTGAACAAGACGTAATTAGAGATAACTATTTCCTTCCTCTCGTTTTAGAAATACCATGAGCCACTGGCACAGGGGTGAAAGGGGCTGATTTCATGACTTTTATGTGGAATTTTTTTTTCAATGCCACCATTAAGTTGTCCTTATGTAAAATGGTATCATTAAATAGACTGAATTTCCTTATAGTCTATAAATCCAGTTTGCAAAGAAGTTGTTTCATGACCAAAGAAGTTTGCAATAATTAAATTACTATTTCTGATAGAATGAAGAGAAAGCATTAATTTTAAAATGGATCTTTGGACAAGATTCAAGAGTGGTAAGTTTTCCCATGCCCACATGAATGGTTGATAACAATACCTTTTTAATTCAAATCTACTGTTATACATTTATGAGCACTACAATACACCGTGCTAGGGGCCAAAAGGGAAAGAGAAAACTAATACATAGTCCTTTGAGAAGCTAACTGATGAATGAAGGAGACATGCACACTTAGCACAGTATTAGCTTAAAGAGCTAAGTATGATCAGGTGAGCGATTCATTTGGAATATAGAGACTGGAGAAAAATCACACAGAAGATACTGTTTGAATTGGCCCTTCATTGTGACTGGAAGTTAGAGGGGACCTATGACCAATGGGAAGATGAGGAAACAGCATGAGCCAAAAGCCTATGGGAACAAAACTCTTAAATACCTATGGATGCCTATGGAGTGCAGAGAACATGGCTAGTGCCTCATACTGAAGAGACAGGTCAAGATCACACCATGAAGGGTGTGCGGTGTTACACTGAAGAATACCTTCCATGTCAGGCTTTTCGTTGATTTGTGTGAATAACTCCTTCATTAGTTTCTTGTGGTTGGACAGTTATCTTCATGATCACAGTTGCCATTCAAGGAAAGAGAAGGTGATCCAGGAAGAAGTTTAGTGCCCATTTATACATACGGCTAATTAAAAAAATAGAACTAGAGTCCCTGATTGCTGGTTTCGTTATTCCTCTCTACCTGTTTTGTGCTGTTTCATCAAAAATTTTGTGGGAATTGGATTCAACATTTAAACATCACCTTTTTGGGGTTTTTTTTGTTTGTTTACGGATTTTGAATTATATACATAATATACTCTTATTAAAAATAATAGTAAGAAATACAAAGCAGATAACTTTTACTCTAGGGACAATGTTTCTTTTTTCCTTATAAACTTGTTAAATGGCTTTAAATAACAATCTATATAATCTTTGAAACATAGATTCTTTGGGCATAATAAACAGCTTTGTCATTATATTTCTTTAATAAGGACCATAGTGCAATATCTACTGTATAAAAATGAATTGTATAAACAAATGGAGAGAAACTATAACTTGAAAAAATGATTTTTGTATGTTAATTTTGTATCCTACAACTTTACTGAATTCATTGATTAGATCAACTTTTAGAACAATTTTTTGGTGGAGTTGTTAGGATTTCCTATATGTAATATATCATCTGTAAATAAAGACCATTTTACTTCTTCCTTTTGGATTCTGATCCCTTTTCTTTCTTTCTCCTGCTTGATTGCTCTGGCTCAGACTTCTAGTACTATGTTTTATAGGAGTGGTGACAGTGGGCTTCTTTGTCTTTTGCCTGATCTTAGAAGAAAAGCTTTCAACCTTTCACATTGAGTATGATATTAAGTGCGAGCTTGTCATATGTGACCTTTATTATGCTGAGGTTCATTTCTTTATGTCTAATTTGTTAAGAAATTTTTTATTATGAGTGGATGTTGTTTTGTCAATGCCTTCTTTTGCATATATTGAAATAATCATATGACTTTTTCCCCCCGTTACTATGATGTATTACATTGATTAATTTGTGTATGTTGAACCATCCTTGTATCCCAGGGATAAATCCCACTCAATCATGGTGACTAATCCTTTAAATGTGCTGCAGTGTGGCTTTTTTTTTTTTTCTTTATGAAACATTTTTACAAATCCACATGCTTTCTTTTTCTGATTCATTTTAATTTAGTGAAAAGTAGGGGAGAGAAGGAGGTACATACCAGTGATATATAATGAATTCTCATAATTTAGTGAACCAGAGGTACTTTTTTGTTTTAGAAATAGGAGTTCCTTAGTCAATTGGGAAGGTATAATTTTCAAATCAGTTTGAAAATAATCTCAACTTAATAACTTGAAGACTGTATTTATCAATAGATATGATACTTTTATTGATATTCAGGTTGATTTGGAAAACTTCAATGTTCTTCTAGAAAAGTTAAGCATGTTGGAATGTACATTGTGTGATATGAATCACTGGTCATCAAGTTAGTAACTGGCTTTGGACCTATAAATAATATGTAAATATCTTATAACATATACATTACATTACTATATGCATTAAATGTAACCACCCTAAGGATAAGAGAGAGATTGGGACCAAAAGGGATATTATTATCTTGTATAGGTTAGAAACATTTTTTTTTTTCTGAGAAATGAAAGAAGATGAAAAGTTTCTAAAACCATCAGTTAAGGGGCGCCTGGGTGGCTCAGTCGTTAAGTGTCTGCCTTTGGCTCAGGTCACGATCCCAGGGTCCTGGGATCAAGCGCTGCATCGGGCTCCCTGCTCGGCAGGAGGCCTGCTTCTCCCGCCACCATTCCCTCTGCTAGTGTTCCCTCTCTCACTGTGTTTCTCTCTGTCAAATAAATAAAATCTTTAAAAAAAAATTAAATAAAACCATCAGTTAAGTGCTCATTATAAATCATTTACTTACAATATCTAAAAAATGGCTCATCCTACTTTGAAATTTTAACTCTAAAGATAAAAAGTGTATGATAAATACACAAGGAACCATATGTGGATTTAGAATAGAGAAATACTGAAGAAATTTTAAAAGCAATAAAGATTAGTTAACAGATAAAATAAATGTGAACAAGTGATAACTTCCTTTTCTTCAACAATAATTTTTAAATTACAGAAGTGCATAACTTGTAAATTTCCTCTTTACACACTCTGGCTTATCCTTTAACATTATTGACTTTTGCTTATACTGAATACTCATTTTGATGAACTATTGCTATATTTTAACCACACCAGCAATCCCTAGTTTTGACATTTTGAATAGAAAAGAATAGGTATCAATTTTATTTTTCTTGGAAAACATCTTCAGACAATTATTTTATTGAAAATGTAATAATGATTTGTTGCAAATTAAATGGCTTTTAACAAGAGAAAGATCATTCTGCAAGAAAAAACTTGTTTAAACGGCGCATTTATTTTAGTTCATATTATATTTCTAATAAATTATCAATGTAAATAATTCTCAGTCTTTAAAAAGGTGAATGCGAAAACTCTTACCACCACATTAACTTCATAACAGTATCATTAAAAATAGTTCATAATAAATCCGGACTAGCTGCTTCATTTGTTGGGGGGGTTGTTGGCTGAAATCATGGTTCAAAAGCTAAAATTACATTTGATATATTATGTAAGTACAATGTGGACTTCTAAGGTTAAGGAAACAGTCTATCCAAAAGGAGTTTCACCTTCTTTGACCTGCCGCAGTGAGAGCACTGAGCATGAAGGCTTCGGGAAAGGCAGGCAAACTATTACTTTTCTTTTCCGCTTTTCTAGGGGCAAAGAAAGGAGAAGGTAAAACACAGAAGGTCATGCATGACAAGCAACTGCAAACCACTGTGAAAGGGAGTCTTTGGCATTTGAGATGATGGAATTAGATAAAGACAAAAGGATGAAGGGGGCAGAGGGAGAGCCTCTTTCAGTAAGAGAGTTCCTCCTATTCACATCTGAGTAAATGTTCTTGTGAGAATGAGGAGCAAATCAATATTTTTCTGTGCAATATTCATCTCAGGGTCAGAAAAAAAGGCTCCCTTATTTCTGGAGTATTAGTCACAGATGTTAGCAGAATTATTTTTGTTACTCAAAGTTTGATAGAGGAATTTTGCGCAGATAGGGCTATAATTTTGTAGCTACAATATTTTACTAATGGCAGTTGTAGGATTTGTACAACCAGTTTACTTTCCATTTTTACTTAATTTCAGAAATTTGTTGTCACTTCCCGGTAAAGCAGTAAGCCGGTAATAAAATATCAATTGTATAATACAATGCAAGGCTTGATAATCTCATACAGTTTGAATGAACCCATAGGTACAACTTTAGGAAAGTGAAAATAATAACAGTGATAATTAATAACTTTATGATACAAACAAAAGCGATTCAATTGATCTACAGCCTTCACTTAAGAAAATGATTCTAGGGGCGCCTGGGTGGCTCAGTCGTTAAGCGTCTGCCTCCAGCCCAGGTCATGATCCCAGAGTCCTGGGATCGAGCCCCACATCGGGCTCCTTGCTCGGCAGGAAGCCTGCTTCGACCGCTACCATTCCCTCTGCTTGTGTTCCCTCTCTCACTGTGTTTCTTTCTGTCAAATAAGTAAAATCTTAAAAAAAAAAAAAAGAAAATGATTCTATTTAGTATACTTCATGAAGAAAAGGTCTGGAATGGCTCTCTCAGGAGCAAGTGACCAATAGAAAGATGTGGCTAGACAACTAAGCACATGGCTAGGAAATTTTGAAAATTTCACCCTAAAACTTACATTCTCAGGATTTCAAGGATTCATAAAATAAAAGGAATGTAGCCAAGTGGAAAAAGGACAAATACATAATTCATGAAGCAGCCCTCTCTGACATACCCTGCTGCTTTTGGCTCCTAAAAATAGATCAGTTAAGAGCACCATGTAATAATTCCCTTCAGAAAAGTGGTAAAGATTATTTTATTTGAAAGTATTCTAAATTTTTGCAGTATAAGCAATAGAGGAATCCTCAGCCTATTTTAGAGAAAGACCCGGGGTATTATGCAGAATATATTTGAAATAACTTTTTTTTTTCTCCCTGTGGCCTTATTAGCATCTAGCTGGAAGGCATTGCATGCTTCTTTGCTTCACTGTGTTCTATGCAAATTACCAGGGTGGAAAGTGCCTTTATTAATAGATTTAAAATACACTTTAGAGTGATGCATTTTCTTGCAGACAGCATATTTGACATGGGATCTTCAATTGGGGGCAAAGACATTTACCATCAATTTGAAATCCAGAGAATGTAGTGACACATCAAGTAACAGAGGAAGCCATTTCAGAATAATACAAAATTTAAAACTTGACCTGCATAAGTAAATCCATTATAACTCGTCTCTAAAATTCTAGCCCTCTAATACATTTTTAAATATGTTAAATTTGTAAAGCATAGTAACACAGAAGTATTAAAACTGCAAAGAGTTATTTTAAAAATTAAAACATTGTGTTTACACTTGCTAAGACCTATTTTTTTAAATATCATTTAGATTATTCTTCACACATGAACTTCGGAATCTACTGCAGTATTTGAAATTTTACCGTCATTTTGAGGTTAGGTGTTATCAAATATCTTATCCAAAGTGTATTTGCGTTAAGGTAACTGACTTGGAAAGTTAGATTTTGAAAAGTATAAAATGAGTGCACAATTAGAATGATAAATTTTACTGAACTTTTTAACAGTGCCCAGTAAAAGTCTTCAATGGTATTAGTCTTATAAAACATTTTAATTCATGCCGTAAATTAGCATAATCTTATTAATTTTCATCTATCTCCCAAAAAATACCATCTTTACAAAAACATTCAAACCAAAAATCTGTAGCCTATAGACTTCTGTGGTCCACCTGTCAGTTCTGATTATTTTCAGTAATCCAGTTATTTCACTGACCTACTTTCAATGACTACTAACCTTTCTAGGCAAAATTAAAGGTATATTTTTTCTTGATGGTAGATGTTTTTCTTCCTGAGATTATTAATAATTTAGCTAATAAATTTATAAAGTTAACTTTTACTTCTGGAATATTTTTATATCTTCATTATAAAATAATGAATTGTCCATATTTCTCTTTTTGAGACACATCGTCCATATCTATTTCGCAGGCTATTTCCATCGATTCTGTACCTCTGAAAAGAATAAAAAATGACTGTGTATGTCAAAATATATTTACAGTGTAAAGAGTTCTGAACTAATTTAAGTTATTATTGGCACTTTCTAAGGAAAGATCATTAAAAATGGTTCCCATGAATATAACTTGAAACTCGGACAATTATGGGGTTTGGTTTCTAATCCTTATCATCTGATGACTTCATTAAGCTTAATTGTACAAAGTGCATTTAATCCATTTTGACACACACACAGACACACACACACACACAACCATTTGCACTTGCCTTAGTTGAAATGGTGAAGATGTGACACTGTAGATTGACATACTTTCCTTACTAAACCTTCCGTGCTGAAATGGAATCTGCCAGCGGCAAATGACTCCTATAACATTGCTCTGAAATGTTTTTGATATTTCTGGAATCCTACTCAGTTAACCACTGAGGGGAAAAAAAAGCATCCTTCATTTTTAGCAGCAACATAGCATACCTATAATATTAATAGTTTCATTAATACATGCTGAAATGCTTCCTAGTCCATCAAATCTTCCATAACGCCACTGAAATGATTGTGGATTAATTCAGACTTTCAATCTTACGTTTGTCTTCTCCGTGCTTGCCTTTTGGTAAATTTTGTAAGAAATAGAGTAACCTACCCGTCATACAAGTATGCATTCCACTTTCATAAGAGTTATCTACTGTCCTTTATGCATACCCACAATGTACAATGTTAAAATGAGATAGCTATAATTGGTAAATAGGTCAATAAGAGCACAGTTCAGAAGACAGCTGTATCATGCTGTCATTTGTTCCCATCCCTCCCGTAATGATGATGTTTTGCATTGCAGGTTAAAAGTTGCTTCTGTGAAAGGAAACATTTGAATCATATACAAAGCCATGGGACCTGGATGACAGGGTTCTTAACAAGAAAGGATAGAACAAGGACTAGCCAACCCCAATATGTCTATTATAATAAAATTCAAAGAAAAAAGCTAATCTGAGCAATGGATATGAAGTAGAAAGTATATACATCTGAGAGGAAAGTATGTGAGAGATGATCACAAAATTATTTACAACCTCAAAACTAGTGTGGTGTTTTTGATAGAGAGAAATTAACTTTAGGCTTCACAGTAAAAATATAGGAATTAACTCCTAATTTATGCTTTTTTGGGTCCCCCCATTTATAAAATCCCCGCTGAAAGTCTTCTGTAAATAGACGATATATCCAGCAATAGAAAAATGTTTCTATACTATTTTTTAGTGAAAAAATAATAAAAGAACTATTGCTAGATATTACAAAACTGATTTGCCCTCATATAGTGGATCCTTAGGTAATATTTAATTAGATTTAGCTGGATGAATTAGATGCAGTAAGACTCAGTTCATCTGATTTGGACTTACAGCAAAATCTTCCAATTTAATTTGGATAGGTAAAAATAAAATTCAATAAGCCAACATTAAAACAAACCATAATAATGGTCCTCAATTTAGGAGCCTAAAAGGCTAGTACATCTTACCCTTAATAATCTGACATTTATTATCCTAAAGCAGTAGGAAGGGATCTTCATTAGTGAGGAATTCACCAAAGTAAAACAAACAAACAAACAAAAATAGACTGGATTTACTTGTTTCACAAAGTAAGTTTTGTTCATACTGCTGATGAATATTCTGAGGCCCAGCCTTTTTGCCAGTTAAGGAAAAGAATTAGGCTTTATCCTTCACCCTGTAACAGTGTAATAGTTACCCTGTAACAGTAAGTTTTCTCTATTATCTTTCTTATTTCCCATAAATCTTTCCTTGTATGGCCATGAATATGATTTTAATAGAATTCGGACTTTTTGTCAGCTCAAGTCTGCCAAATAAAATGTGCACACTCACCTTAGGCCACGATGTACAATTTCATTTTCATTATTCTCTAGGCTCTTAGGATAAAATAATTCCTTCTGTATCTAACAAAATTTTTTCTTATATTTAACAGTATTTTTATCGACTAATTATTCGTGGGTATTAATTTTTTAAAAATCTAGTAGTGCTCGCTTCGGCAGCACATATACTAAAAAATCTAGTAAAGCAGAACATTCTCTAGATTATTGTGCTTTGTAAGTATTAATTTTAACCTGACCAAATCCAAAGTATATCTAGCCGGAAAGATTACCTCATCTCTGTAATGAAATCCTGGTTAAGTATTTGATTTTTAAAAATTCATCTTTACTTTTTAAAGTTAACAAAGCCTGCCTCAAAATAATTTATTATCCCCAAAATGAAATATGTAAAATATTGTTTAAATTAAGCATTAATTCTTAAATTTGTTAAAGATTGTCTTGTGCTAAATGGTGAAAGATTTCTACATTTAAGACCAGCTATGCTATCTTTCATTGTAATTACAAATATTGTCTGAAAATTATGAAAGAGTGAAAAAAAGGTTGCATAATAGTATGATGAGAGAAATAGATGTGTCAGATCTGATTTTTTTTTTAACTTCTTCATTGTACAACAGCCTATAGAGTTATGAGAAGTGTTTTAAATGTAATCACTATCACTATATTCTACTTACATTCACGGACTCTTCCAAGACTTTTTGGCTTAATCAAAGTAATACATGCATTTAATTTAAAAGAGTCAAATCATGCTGAAAGGCTTATAATGAAAATAGTTGCCTCTATTCTTCTAAGCCCCAATCATTTCAATCCCCGGACATGATTATTTCCTTTAGGATCTTTATTCTATTATCATCTCCATATTTACAAAAAAAAAAAAAAAAAAAAAGATTTCTGTTACTTTCTTTTAAAACTTTATTTTGGGGGCACCTGGGTGGCTCAGACAGTTAAGAGTCTCAATTTCAGCTGAAACTCTTGATTTCAGCTCAGGTCATGATCTCAGGGTCCAGGGATCAGACTCAGCGTCAAGCTCCATAGGATGAAGCCTGCTTAAGATTCTCTCTCTTCCTCTCCCTTTCCCCTACTATTCATGGTCTCTCTCACTCTCAATGAATAAATAAATAAATAAATAAATAAACAAACAAATAAATAAATAAACAAACAAATAAATAAATAAAATTTCTTGCTTTGGTTTGAGGTCTTCTCTGTCTGAAATTAATAGAGAAGATTTATAGCAACAGGGACCAGAAAGTACAGAAGGTACAGAGATTTCCCATGTAGCCTCTGCTACATTTTTTGCACATTTGTTACAATTGGTGAACCTATATTGACACATCATAATCATCCAAAATCCGTAGTTTACATCAGGGTTCACAATTAGTGTTGTACATGCTATGGATTTGGAAAGATATGTAATGACATGTTCTCATAATTAAAGCGTCACACAAAGTATTTTCACTGCCCTAAAAATTCTTTGTATTTCTCCTGTTCATCCCACCTTCCCCCGCTACCAACGCCTGGCAATCATTGATCTTTTTACTGTCCCATATTTTTGTCTTTTTCAGAATTTTATATAGTTGGAATTGTACCACATGTAGCCCTTTCTCATTGATTTCTTTCACCCTGTAATATGCATTTTAGGTTTCTCTTTTTTTGTATGGCTTGATAGCTCATTTTTCTTTAGTGCTGAATAATATTCCATTGTATGGAGGTACTACAATTTATTTTCCATTCACCAATTTATTGAAGATCATTTTGGTTTTTTCCATGTATTGTCAATTCTGAATAAAGCTGCTATTAACGTCTCTGTGCAGGTTTTCATGTGGAGATAAATTTTCAGCTCCTTTGAGTAAAATGCCAAGGATTCCAGCTTCTGGATCATATGGTAAAAATTTGCTTAATTTTGTAAGAAACTGCCAACTGTATTCCAAAGTAGCTGTGGGATTTTAAATTCCCACCAGCACTAAATGAGAGTTCCGGTTGGTCTACCCTCTCACCAGCATTTGGTGTTGTCAGTATTTCAGAATTTGGCCATTCTAATAGGTTTATAGTAGTATCTCATTATTGTTTTAATTTGCAATTTTTAAATGATGTATGATGTGGAGAGTCTTTCATATACTTATGTTTGCACTAATATCCACAGAATTGCTTCCTGGGATTTTGATTTAAATTGCATTGAATCTATAGATTAATTTGGAAAGAATTGACCACTTGACTGTATTGAGTTTTCCTATACAGAAACATGGACTATTTCTCCACTTATTTAGCTCTTTTTAATTTTTTTATCAAAGTTTTACACTTTTCTTCATATAGATCTTGTACATATTAGGTTAAATACATACTTAATTATTTTCAGGTTTTTTTTAGATGCTCATATAAATGATATTGTTTTAATTTCAAATTTTACTTTTTTGTTTCTGGTATATAGGAAGTTGATTGGTTTTTGTTTTTTAACCTTGCCCAATGCAAACTTGCCATAATATAATATTGTAATATAATATGAATATATAAATTTTGTATGAGTTTTGGCAGATTATGTTTTTTAAAGAATTTTTACATTTCATCCAGTTATCAAACTTTTGGACATAGAAGTGCTCATAATATTTCTTCATTATCCTTTTAATGTTCATGCAATATGTAATAATGTCCTTTCATTTATGATATTAATAATTTGTTTCTTCTCTCTCTCTTTTTTCCTATAAGCTTGGCCAATGGCTTATCAATTTTATTGATCTTAAAAATTCAACTTTAAATTTTGTTGATTTTCTTCATTGATTTCCCATTTTTAATTTTATTAATTTATTCTGATTTCTAATAGTATTCCTTTTTTTCTGCTTGCTTTGGATTTAATTTTCTCTTTTCTCCTAGTTTTCTAAGGTAGAAACTTAAATTGTTCATTTTAATATTTCAGTTTTTCTAATATATGTGTTCAATACTATAAATTTCCTTCTAAGCACTGTTTCATTGCACCCCACAAATTATAAGTTGCATTTTCATTTCCATTTCCATTGAAATATTTTTCAATTTTTCTTGCCTTCTTTTGACCATGTATTATTTAGAAGTGTGTTGTTTAATCTCCACATTTTGAAATGTTCCAGTTGTCTTTTCTTTACTAATTTCTAGTTTAATTTCAGTATGGTCTTAGAGTAGACATTGTAGAATGTCTATTCTTTTAAATTTGCTAACTTCTGTCTTACAGCCCATAATGTGGTTTATTTTAGTAAGTGCCTCAGATGAACTTGAGAAGAATGTGCATTATTTTGTTGTTGAAGTAGTCGATAGATATCAATTATATCCAGTTGAATGGTAGTGTTGTTGAGTTCAATTATGTTCTTACTGATTTTCTGCCTTTTGGATCTGTCCATTTCAGATAGAGGGATGTTGAAATCTCTAACTATAGTAGTGGATTCATTGATTTCTTTTTGCAAGTTTATTAGTTTTTAATTCACATAGTTTGACACTATTGTTAGGCTTATGCATGTTACGTTTTCTTGGAGAATTGGCTCCTTTTTCATTATTTAATGCCTTTCTTTATTCCTGATAATTTTTCTTGCTTTGAGGTCTTCTCTGTCTAAAATTAATAGAGCTTCTCCTGCTTTCTTTTTATTAATGTTACTATAGTATATTTTCCTCTGTCCATTTACTTTTTATCTATATGTGTCTTTATATTTAAAGCAGGTTTTTATAGACAATACATAGTTGGATTGTGTGGCTTTTTTTTTTAAAGGAGTAGTTTCTCTTTCTTTCTTTCTTTCTTTCTTTCTTTCTTTCTTTCTTTCTTTCTTTCTTTCTTTCTTTCTTTCTTTCTTTCCTTCCTTCCTTCCTTCCTTCCTTCCTTCCTTCCTTCTATTTATTTGACAGAGAGAGAGATATCACAAGTAGACAGAGAGGCAGGCAGAGATAGAGAAGGAAGCAGGCTCCCTGCTGAGCAGAGAGCCCATTGTGGGGCTCAATCCCAGGATCCTGAGATCATGACCTGAGCTGAAGGCAGAGGCTTTGACCCGTTGAGCCACCCAGGCGCCCCTGGATTGTGTTTTTTGATCCACTCTCACAATTTATCTTTTAATGGGTACATTTGGACTATTGACGTTCAAAGTGATTATTTATATATGTGGATTAATATTTACCATATTTGTAACTGTTTTCTTTTTTCTTTTTAAAGATTTTATTTATTTATTTGACAGAGAGAGAGAGATCACAAGTAGGAAGAGAGGCAGGCAGAGAGAGGAGGAAGCAAGCTCCCTGCTGAGTAGAGAGCCCAATGTGGGGCTCGATCCCAGGACCCTGAGATCATGACCTGAGCCGAAAGCAGAGGCTTAACCCACTGAGCCACCCAGGCGCTCCTGTAACTGTTTTCTATTCATTGCATTATTCTTTGTTCCTATTTTTGTCTTCCACTTTCTTCTTTTTGTGTTTTTTATTGGGACTTTATATGATTCCATTTTCTCTCTTTGTTAGCATATTGGTTATACTTAAAAAAATTTTTTTTGGTTGCTCTAATTTTTGCCATATATATTTACAGCTTATCCAAGCTTACTTTTAAATAACAGTATAGCATTTCTATGTAGCCTGAATACCTCCTAATAACAAAACAATTTTAATTCCTCCCTTCCATCCCTTGTATCATTGATGTCCTTCATATCACATATATATAGACATACATAAGCTATAAGCATAATACATGATATATACACAAACATATGTGATATTTTTGGTATTATTATTTTGAGCAAACTAATATGAATATATTATATTAGCTATATAATATATAGCTATATAATAGCTAAATATGAAGCACTGGGTAAAAGTAACTGCTATAAATAGTCCTTTAGTGACATGATGGTGAGGTGTGGAGGAAGGGGTTATATTCTATAGTTCTATGATTAGGTCTTAATCTTTTACTGAGCCTATGTCTTGACCTATAAACCTCACAAGATTTTCTGCGTTTTTCTCCCCACCTTCTCCCCACAGTTTAGGTAGAACGAGATTGCTAGAATGGGCTGGTGTTGGGTATATCCCTTTTTGCCTATGGAAGGCTAGAGCTGGTTAAAGTTGAGTATTTCCCTTCCCAGGTTAAGCTCTGATGATATGCCAGCAGGTTAGGCTCTGGCTAATTGGTTTTCCCAGTGGGCAGGCCTGGTTAAGAACAGACTATTCTGGGGTACTTCAAAATGTTTCCTTTTTCTTTCCTCCTAGTGGAAGCATGAGGGGGGTTTTCTCTGATATTTATTGTAGGAACCTGTTTGAGCTCCTGAAGATAAATCTGACAATATTGCGAGCGTCCAGGTATGACTGGGTCCTTCTGAAGTTTTTTGAACCCTAAATTATCTGCAGTAAGCCTCCAGCAATTTTTAAATTACTGTTCCAGTTTTCCTCCCCCGGGTTTCACGGTTCCCACAGTGGTTTCTACTCTTAAGTCTCTGCTCTGGTAAGCTGCTGTTCCCTGTATTTGCCTGTCGTGTCTCCCCAGTCTTGGGGTGGTGTTTTCCCTTTGTGCCCTCCTCTGTCTTAAAGATTCAAAGAGAGTTCCTGATATTCCAGTCTGGTCAGGTTTTTACTTGTTAATGCAGAGTGGCCTCTTCTGAACTTCTAACATGTATAGCCAGAAACATTTCTATTACTTTTTGATACATTGATTTTTGATGTTGTATATGGAGTTTCTATGAAAGTAAGATTAAATTTTATATGCCTATAAATGCTCCTTATTGTTTTCCTCTGCAGTTTTTAAAGGGATCATATTCTCCCATTCTGTCCATTTTATATCTTCCTAGTTTCCTAGTTTTAAGATTAGCAATGTTTCGCAATTTAAAGATAACATTTTTGGGGGGCGCCTGGTTGGCTCAGTTGTTAAACATCTGCCTTTGGTTCAGGTCATGATCCCAGAGTCCTGGGATCCTGCCCCTCATTGGGCTCTCTGCTTGGCCAGAAGCCTACTTTTCCCTCTTCCTCTCCCACTCCCCCTCCTTGTGTTCCCTCTCTCTTGCTGTGTCTCTGTCAAATAAATAAAATCTTAAAAAAAAAAAAGATTGTTTTTTTTTTTTCCCTCCCATTCTAGCTATTTGGGGCTAAACCCACTGTAAATATAACATTTCACTTTTAATTATGAATTATGATATATTGATTGCTCTTATAGCTAGGTTGCTCTTATAGGCCTTCCAGTCTTTGAAAACATACAGATAAATAGGTTAACTACTATTTAAAATGACATTCAAGCCCATTAAAATAAGTATTAGTGATGTAATGAATTCTAATAAACACTGTCCCCATAATCCAGCTTAAAAAAATTACAGCTAAATTTTTCTCCTCATGATCAAAATTTAGTATTTACTTTCTCAGCCAATTATTGATTGCTGTTTAGGCTCTGAATTTGAGTGTTTGCTTTTTATAGTTCATAAATTGTGTTTTATAAAATTATGGGTTACAGTTGCTAGCCTAAATGCAGCTACACAGTGTCAGTATATCATGAGTCAAAGAAATATTACAGGGAACAAAACTGTGTGAAAAATTGCTAAGCTCTGTTGCTTTTTAGAGTTTCTGTAATGAATTAAGACATGGATGATACTATTGAATCATCTTTGATCAAGCATATTCTTGAATTATTTCCCAGGAACGATTACTTTCACATCTTACTCTGCAAGGTGTAGATTTAAGTAATGTCACAATCACAAAGATTTGCTAGAATGTATCCTAGCTCATACTTATCTCTTTCTCTGATTCCTTTATAGAAATCATGAAGTAAATCACATAATTGGGAACATTATTGTATACAGTCTTGCACTTTAGCTGTAATTGTCTTGATTGTCCAAATAAAGTTTTAAAGTCTTTAAATCAAGCTTTATTTCCCCTGGGAGCAAATAGAACACAATTTCAGAAACATTTAATTTTCTTGTTGTTTATTCTCAAAGTCTAGTTTACGTGGGATAAAATTGAAACTCTATACACCATAACCTAAACTGAATTTGGAAGCTGAAGAAAGTAGAATGTATAAGAAAGCTCAGAAATGTTATACCTTGAAAGGATCTGAAGAGATCGAGAAATATGCAGTTTCAGTTAACACTGAGTGAAGAAAATAGACTACTGTGGAGAAATTTTTATCCATTTAAACTCCAATGAATTTAGTATATTGTGTGTGTGTGTGTGTGTGTGTGTGTTGTATATAAGTTTATATTTTTATTTATAGAAAATTCTAATTTATCCAGACTGAGCAAAATAAATAATCTTCCTTAAGTGATCTGCTTAATTACACAGAGTGGGAATAAAGGGAAAAGACTGTTCCAACTTTGCCCCTGGTTTTATCAACTTCAAAGCCCACCTTCTCTAAGAAGAGCCTTTGTAACATAAAAATAGAGCCAGGTCACTCCAGCTCTCACATTCTTTCTTTCACCTGTATCTACAGTTCTTGGTGGGGAATAAATGTAGGGGCTTTCAAGTATATCTGTTTCCCTCTAAGCCCGCGCTTTTTAACCCTTTGTGAGCATGACATCAATAAAATGGGTCACAGCAGCACTTTAAAAAATGTGGATTAGAAGAGAAGAGAAATTTCAGTGTGTATCACTCACTATATAACTGAAGACACTTGAGCAGGTACTGGTGGTTAGAGTAAATATGCATTCTGATCTGCCTAGAACAAGCCTCATTTATGTCTGTGCTCCCAGCCTCGTTACCTCTAGAGGCCCTGGTCACATTCTCCTAGGTTAGATGAGAAATTACATGTTGACCCTAATAATGGATGGCAAAATAAAATGTATTCTTCAGCATGGGTCATGGTAAAAGTTTTTAAAATTGATTATTCCAAGACTCTCTTGGACCTTCATTCCTTAACATTTTATTAAAATTAAAATTCACTGAACACACCTTTTTTTTCTTTTCTTGTATAGGCAGATTCTTTTACAAGAATAAACATTTCGTGTGTGTGTGTGTGTGTGTGTGTGTGTACGCATAAGCAGATTCTTCTGCCTGGAATGGCTTTGCCTTCTCTCTTCACTCATTGCCTCTCAGGAAAATTCATACTTATTTGTGAAGACTTTTGCTTATTCTAGAAATAATAGAATGCAATATCTAATAAATGTTAAACCTTTGTATACAATTAAGTGATGAGAAATGGGTAGGATTGGATAAAATGAAGACATGGAAATTGAAATATTTAGAAGGGTAACAAGTTTTGGATTTGGGGGAAGAAAGTAAGGTAAAAAGTTTGAATTTCATTAACTGTTTGTAATAGGGTAAAATCGTCAATGGCGTTGGATAGGTAAATGGGATCTGAATATAGAGGGTCTTCAGTGACAGGATAACAAATGTGATTTTTTTCATGATGTGTGTAGACACACATGAACACAGACAAATATATATTTGTACTGCCATTGTTTTGTGGGCAATTGACATAAAGGAAATGGTCTCTGTGAAATAAGACAAAAACATAAGTATAGAGAACAGCTTGGTTCAGAGTCTCTAAAATAAGAAAAAATATAAAAAATTATTTTACTCAATGATTCAGCCTGGGTCTACCAAACAAGTAGACACCGAGCCAAGAGCTTGCATGCAAGTAATTTATTTTGGGAAGTGATAAGAGGAACAAGACTGAAGTCCTGGGAGCAGGGGAGGGGTAAGAATCAGTACAAGGGTATGTCGTTCAAAGTTGTTGTCTGAGTTGTTCACTAGCATGGACAACTGATGTCCAGTCCCACTAGAGACCTTCTGAAGAGTCAAGTAGAAGTTGCCCACGAATTGCCAATCCAAAAGGACATAAGTGTTATCAGGCCCTGTGTCTGATAAACTGCTGACCTTGGGATATTTCCTCTCTCTCATTACCAGGTCTACTCAGTGGGCGCAACGGCTGAGGTGCTGCCAGGATTCCCACTGCTGAGCATCTGTTGGGGCAGCTGGGTCATGAGTGTGAGTATGGGCAATGTCTGATATACTAAGTTTACGAGTAGGCTGAATTAAGAACAAATATTTTATTTTACTTATTTTATTATTTATTTATTTGAGAGAGAGAGAGCACAAGCAGGGGGAACAACAGGCAGAAGGAGAAGGAGAAGCAGGTTCCTTGCTAAGCAGTAAGCCAAATTTTGGGCTTGATCCCAGGACGCCGGGATCAGAGCCTAAGGCGCTTAACTGACTGAGCCACCCAGGCACCCCAAGAATAATTATTTTAAAGCATTTTCTATTGAACATGATTGTTTTGTACTTGTAAAAACTAGGTTTTTATGTCCTTTGCCAAGCCTTTAGTATTCATGTGCATGGTAACTAATTTCTGAATGTAAAGTCCAATTATATAAAGGGAGAGGTTAAGTTTAAGAATATGAATATGATATATTCATATGTAAACTAAAAAAGAAATTGCATTTAAAGAAGTTATGACTTATCTGCTTGGGGAAGATAAAAGCTATTTTTTTTTTTAGAGTATAGACATTGTCTTCTCTTATAAACAAAGACCATTTACTTTATTCAAGAAAATTCTTATTATAGTATCACAAATAGTGTGTATACTTATGTATGTATAAATACTATATGTTTACTGAAATATATTGATATATGTCAATGTACATCAATAAATAATTAACTAGATATAAAGTATAAAATAAATAAGGGTAAGCAAGGAAAAAGTAATGTCTCACTACTTTTTACCTATAAAAATGTAAGTTTTCTACAAAAGGAAAAGACCTTATATCAACCTATTGATCTTTCACAGAAATTAATAATAGTATTACAATCTGTTTTCTTAATTCATTGTTTAGTTTTAATGCAAATAATTATAAACTAAAAGAAGAAATGTTTTATTTTAAAAATGTTGTTAAAATTTTAAAAATATTGGGACATGTATGTGGCTCAGTCAGTTAATCGGCTGCCTTCAGCTCAGGTCATGATCCCAGGGTCCTGGGATCGAGCCCCGTGTCAGGCTCCTTACTCAGCAGAAAGCCTGCTTCTCTCTCTCCCGTTGCCTGCTACTCTGCCTGCTTGTGCTCCCTCTCTTTCTGTCAAATAAATAAATAAAATTTTTAAAAAAATGCTAGTACTTTCATCAAAAATCAATCAACCTTCTATATGTAGGTCCACTTATGGACTCTACTGATCAACGTTACTTCTTTTGTTGATTTATATGATTTTTCCACCTTTATTCTGTTACTTTGGTGAATTTTATTGACTTTCAAATATTGAACCAATTTAGTATTCCTGGATAAATTCTACTTGGTTATTATGTATTATCCTTTTTTTATGTTGCTGAACTCATTTTGCTAAAGATCATTTTGCTGAATGATCTTGGCAAAACCTATGTTCTTGATAGATGTTAGTTTATAATTTTCTTTTCTTGTAATATCTTTCTCATCTTTTATCATCAGGATTATGATCTTTACTAAATTAGTTTCCTCCTTCTCTAGCTTCTGAAAGAAGTTTTATGTCTGGTATTATTTCCTTTCTAATGTTGATTGAATTCATCAATTAAATCACCCAGGGCTAGACTTATTTTTGTGGGAAGGTTTGATAATGAGTTTTATTTTTCTGTAGACAGAGAGCTATTCAGATTTTTGTCGTTCTTCTTAAATTAATGCTGGTAAGTCATGTTTTTCAAGTAACTTCCATACAGACTTGTTAGGTCCTTCCTCTGGATAGCTACCTCATCTCCTGTGCTTTCTTTCACAAATTCTGTCCACATCAGCAGCTCCATTTGATTTGTGCCTCTGCTTTTTTAGCCATACTACTTTATTCTTCTTGGATTCCAGCTTGCTATGCCATAGTTGATGAACTATCTTTAGGCAGAGAGCTGTGGCACTCCTGAAGCACAAGTTTCCTCTCCTACAGGAACCACTGCCTGATCTGTCTCTTGTCTGATGCCTGAATTAGTTGCTTCCCACATTTTCCCCCCAGTTTTGCAGTTGCTGTTGGTGGGTGGCTTAGCCTCCTACAAATTACTCCATATAGCCAAAAGAGGAAGTATCCTACATTTTAAAAAAGATTTTATTTATTTGAGAGAAAGAGAGAGAGAGAGTGAAAATGAGAAGCAGAGGTAAAGGGAGAGAGAATTTCAAGCAGATTCCCCACTGAGCATGGAGCCCAGTGCAGGATTTGATCTCATGACCCTGAGATCATGACCTGAGCCTCAATCAAGAGTCAGACACTCAACTAACTGAGTCACTCAGGCACCCCAGTGTCTGGAATTTTTATTCTCATTGTCACCATCTTAGTTTAGGCATTTCTTGCGAATATTACAATTATTTCAATATTTTTCTTACTGGTCTTTTAGATACCAGTTATCCCATGCCTTATCTTTTCCAAAATGTTGACTACGTCATGGCAACCCTATCTAAAAATGTGTTTTTACTGTATATAAATTACAAATACCCTATTTTTATATTAAACTATCTCTGAAATTTGTTCTTAATATACTTTTATATCCATACTCATCTTGACTATCTTGGCACACACTATAAGCTCTAGCCAGCCTTGTCTGTTTACAGTCTTCTGAACCACACATCCCTTCTTGTTAGTTGCTTTCCTCAGTTTCACATCCTTAAATATTCTTCCTTTCCTTCTTAGTATAAAAGGACTACCAATTTTTCAAGAAAATTATTGAAAAATTCTTCAAGAAGTTAAACATACAGTGATATTTATCCACAGAACTTGTATTGGGCTCCTTTTTATATATTAATACTCCTTAGTTGTTAGTTAATTTGCCAGATAGTCATGCTTATCTTTCCAGAATATATTAAAAACTCAATGAGGTTATAAGTTGTGTATTTAGCTTTTCTAACCCAAGAACACCTACTTTATTACTTTATTAATATTAACCCAAGAACACCTACTTTATTAAGGGTATGGGAACTGATGTAAAAGACATGCTCCCAAATTTCAGAAAGTTCACATAATATAAGCTTATTTTTCCCTTTAAACTCTCTCAAAAAAGGGTTTTGATTACTTAGACAACTCTTCTCCTGGTGACCATCCAGTATCCCATCAGACTGGATCCAGACCATCCAGTCACCCTTCATTTGTGACTCTGCTATCTTCAATACCCTCCTTAGATCAATGGGTCAGACAAAATCAAACTGGGATTTGTTACAAATCACAGCTCACCTGCTATTGACTAGACCTGGTTGCATGCACATACCTATAAGGGAGGCTGAGAAATGGCATCTAGTTGTGTGTCCTGTAGAAGGGAAATTGTAACAGCTTGACGTTTCTGTCATATCTGCCATGATATGATTGATCCTTTGTTTTAAGTTTCATATCTTTCTATAACTCACTTTGGTGGTTCAATTTTGAAGCTGAGTAAAGAACCCAGACCTCTCTGTGTGCCTAAGAATTATTGAAATCTCTGAATTCAATAGATCAACAGTGGAATAGAGGAATGCAACTGATAGGTAAAGGGATCTCAAGTTCTAAGCACATAAATACAGCAAGAAGTTGGAAAGAATAATGTCCTGCTGTATTTGTGTTTGGTTCCATCCATAAAAAACAGGATCCAAGTTTTTGAAGATAAGTTAGTTTTTAAGAAGAATGACAAGAAAAGGGCAAGGACTTTGATCTTTTATGGATTCCTCTCCCTGCTTACTTGTAGGAACTACAATCCTGGAAACTATACCATGGTTCTTCTGACTTTTTGAAGCAATCCTAAAAATAGGGGCCCAGTTGTCACAGCAGTTAAGATTTAGATTTTAACAGCATTGTCTTGTGTTTGGCTTCCCTACCTATACATTTCCCTCTCTTTTTCTCTAAACCAGCATCTGAGTGCCCAATCTTTTCCAGTTCCACAAAATTTATTGAAACCTAGAACTGAGCACCAGAGATAGGAATATGACACTAGCAGTGTTTATGGAATTCAAAGTTTAGTAAACTGCAAACATACACACACATCCCTAGTCCAATCATCTCCCCATTTTATTATCTTTGACCAAGAGTATCTCCTAGCTCTCATTTTGACGTGATCCTTGCAGGGACTGCGGTCTTTTCTATTAATCCAGCCTGCCTCTTTGGTATCGCAATCCTACCCAGCCATATACAAGGAAATGGAATCACTTCCCTGTTTCTCAGCCTAGATAAAGGGACCTAACCCATGTATAGTGTCTAACAGTGTCTTCTTTAGAGAATGAACTTAATAAGCATTAACTGCCTTTCCTCCTATGCTGTCCACTGAAACTACTTTCCCTCCTTAGAAGTCTGATTTGAGGGATTAGCATGCCTATAGGTAATATAATTCAGAATAAAAATTTTCCAGAAAATGATGCAATAGAAATAAAAGCAGGAGTCCATGTATAAGAACTGAGACTTAAGGGTCAGGGACTCAGTCTCAACAACTCATTACAGAAGAGTGAAACAGTTGGGAGAAATAGATGCTCACACATCAGGGTCTAAATAACTCCTGTCCTAAGGCAGGCTTGATTTGTGAACATGATTAGGAATGACCCACAGGTGAGGGGAAAAATAGGGTAAGCTCTGGGGAATGAGAAATAGTAAGACTGGTAAGAGAGACATTGCCCAACATCACCAGAATTTCTGATCATCTCTCTGAAGACTTCTCAAATGGCATACAGCATGCAGCCAAATTGTGATGTCATTGATCCACATTATGGGCCTTGATTTTCCATGCTGTGTCCTGTAATTCTGCATTCTCTCTTAAAATATTCTTCTTAATTTTTTCTGTATTATACCCACCTGTCTTGGTTTTATGCATGTTTCCAAATTCTTTGACATTTCTGCCATAAGATGTGGAGTCTAAATCTCTCCTCTGTAAATATGGTCACAAATCAGTGACTTACTTTTAATAAATAGAATGTGGCAGAAGTCATACTCAGTGACTTCTCAGTCTAGGTTGGAAAGATGACACGGTTTTCGCCTACCTCTCTTTCAAAATGTGCCATGGTAGTCCTGAGCCAACATGTAAGCACTGTGACTTCCCCAAAGTCACCAAGCTGGAGTGCTCACAAGGAGCAAGAGGTGCCTGAGCAACCCAGCTTTTCTAGCCTTCTGCTGTTTGAGTCTTCCCAACATCACCTGACAGATATGTGAGTCTTCCTATGATTTCAGGTCTAGCGAAAAAGAGTGGAGCAGAGATGAGACTTTTCCTCTGTGTCCTGTCTGAAATCCTGACCCAGAGAAACCTGGACCATAATACAAGGTTGCTAAATACCACTAAACTTTGGGACAACTTTTTATACAGTCAGAGTAACAAGATTTTCCTGTTAGGAGTAGGCCACTGAGATAACACAGCCTAAAACACATGGCTTCATGAATAGGATGCAGGTAAAAAAAGCTGGAAGGACCTTGAAGAAAGTGTAAGAAAAATTTTAAAGGGCCATGAAAAGACTGTTAGTAAAATTTGCCCCCCAAGGAAGCTGCCAGTAAGGACTGGGAAAAAAAAAAAAAAAAGGAAAATGCTATGGGTGACTGAAGGAAAGAGAATCTTTGTTAGATAGTACCCAAAGTTCCCAATTCTGTTCCCTGTGGCTATAAGGAAAGTGAAAATAATCCTAATGGATGGAATGATCTAGTTAAGATTTTTAGGTAGAGTATTGAAGTTGCCACTAGCTGGTTCTTGCCACTTGTAGTAAAATATGGGAGAATAAAGGAATTTAAATATAAAAGATCCAGGGCTTGCTGGGTTTGAAACAAAATAGTCTCATTATTAGTCTCTCAGAGATTTTCAAATTAAAAGGTTTCAGAGCAAAAATGTAATCCATGGTTGGAGCTATAAGATCTTTTGCTAAGACCTCAGAAATATTTAAAGTTGTTTCTCTGCATGATATTAACATGCAAGACATACAAAATAATAGTGGAGTCTTTTGGGTTTTCTTATATTTTTTATAAAAAAAGAAAAGCTCTGCAGTACCCAATACAGTGTCTCTGACATGATAGGTGCTAAGAGAAATTGTTCCTTTTCAAACTGCTTTATTCAGGGTACCATTTGTCAATCAGAGCATGTTGATCATTACGATCCACATTTAAACTACTAAGGAGAAGGGACAGGAATAAGAAATAAACCAACCAGCCATCAATAAACCATGCTCCTGCTTTCATTTTCACTCATCAGGTACACACTAATATGAAGCCACTGGGCAAGTAGCCAAATATCCATGTAATAGGCTCAAGCACTGGCTCCTGAGAATCAAGTCAATATTTAAGAAAATATTCAGCCCTAAGATGATGTAGTCATGAAATCTGTAAATAACTTCATAAGTAATTATAATAATCATGACTTTACTTGGGAAATACAAAATATCGGCATCAGAGATTTTCATAGAAAAGCATCCAACGGACATCTTTGTTTTCTGTCATGATTATATTGACTAAAGTGGCCCAGTAAACACAAACAGTTAACAAAGACAAAGAACATTTCACTTTACTAGTCCTTAAGCGACTCGTAGATAATTTGTGATGAAGAATTAAAATTAATTTAGTTAAAATAAAATATTAAATAGTGAAGAATTCAGCAAAAATTTATTTAGTTTCTCCCATAAGTCAGACATGATATTAACATTTAGGCTAAAAAAAGAAAAATAATATGTAAACCTTGGTGTCAGGGAACACATGGAGAAGCAGGAGCAGAGATGTATTTGGGGGAGCAAGTTCATGTTTACCAAGTATCTTATTTTTTGCTTGATTTTATTACCTATAAGACTGGATCCTTGTTTTCAGGGTGGACAGTGTATATTACAACTCTATATTTCAGGCGTCTTAGAAAATGGGTTATGTGTACTCTCTAATTGGGGATAATGAGGAATGAATGAATGAATGGATGAATACATAAGTGAATAATTTAGACTGAGAAATAATCCATGGAAAATATCAGTACTTAAAGGATAAGTATAGTACTGTAATTAATTGAAGGAAAAGTGCAAGGAATAGTTCAAAATATTAGAGACTCTAGGAGACAATAATTACGGGAAAGAAATTTGAAATGGAGGGATTGAGTAGTAGATCAATATATCATCTATGTAATTTTTAAGTTAATATTCTCCTACTCATCGCTACTGTCTTCGGTCAATTTCTTACCACACTATTTGCTTAAGCCATTGTGACAACTCCCTAACTCACCTTCATGTTATTATTTTTTAGCCCCACAAAGTAAATCTTTCCCACTTTGAAGAAATCCTCCTTTCCCTTTTGTATCTCTCTACCATTGCTCTGGTCTCCCACATGTCTCTCCCACATGCTGCCATGAATGGAGAAGACAGAGTTCTGAATCTGATACCCTAGTCACTTATCTGGGCAGCTTGGGTGTGTGCTGGTGAGTGTGCATGTGTGTGTGTGTGTGTGTGTATGTGTGCAAGGCTGAGGTCTTCTTAAAGAAGCATAATACAAAGCCAACTATAAAGCTGTGAATGAGAAAACAAAACCCTTGGAGATCTTGAAACCTGGACACTTCACATCACTGGTCTAAATTCCTATCATACATGAGGTCCAACACAAAAGTAGAGTCCCAGTGGCAAGCCAGTGTAGTCAGGCAACAAGGGTATTTAAAATTGTGCGAACCTGGGGCGCCTGGGTGGCTCAGTCGTTAAGCGTCTGCCTTCGGCCCAGGTCAGATCCCAGAGTCTTGGGATCGAGCCCCGCATCAGGCTCCCTGCTCCGCAGGAAGCCTGCTTCTCCCGCTACCATTCCCTCTGCTTGTGTCCCCTCTCATGCTGTGTTTCTCGCTGTCAAATAAATAAAAATCTTTAAAAAAAAAAAAAAAAAAAATTGTGCGAACCAATGAATCACATTCTTGGTTCACAAGCTATTAAAATAAATGTTCAGTGATACAAAGCTTGTTGAAAGAAGTACTGAATTATATACTGCCTACTTTTTTATGTATAGTAAAAATATGTTGTTAATGTTAAACATGAAACACGACTAAAGATGAAGTGTTCATTTCCTTAATTTTTCTAATTTTTGAACAGAAGGGAAAATGGCTTTACTCAGGTCTCCCAGACTATTCTAACAAGTGTGACAAACTCTATGTGATAAAATAATTGGAAAAGGTGTTTTTTTTTAACCAGTGAATATCAAATTATTACTGGATAATTTACCTGTTTTCAGTATGTATTGCATTCAGGAATGTTTTATGATTTAAGATGTATTGATGTTTACAGAAGATTTATAATTTGCTATGTAGTTACCATTATTACTTCCCAACCTTAACCATAATACAGAAGATAAATCACTGGAATATAGCATTCCCAGGGATCTTGTGTATATTTATACTACAGTATGCCTAAGGAAAGTTAAACAGAGCATATAAATAGCAGAAACTGAGAAACTTGTGATACATAACAAAAAAAAAGATTTAATTTGAGAAAAATACCAATCAGAGCACTTCCTTCCAAGGTAAGGGAGAGACAGAGGAGAAATGCCACCTCCAATGAGTACTTAATAAGTACTATAACTTGAATCTAAATCCTAAAGCCTTACGTATCAATGTTGTAGAAAATTTAATAAAAATAAAGTATCTACTGAAAAGAAATAAATCTAAAGTAATATGTAGCTTAGTCAGTACTATGTCCTTCCAAATCAGTTACCTATTAGCTAAGTCTAATGCACATTACCATGAGATATCACAATATTTTGGAACTCAATGTTGACTGAAACAACCTGTTGATTTGTATTGACTGAGGCAGTGGTGTGTTTTATATAAAAAAGGTAAATATTCTCTTATAACATGAGTAGATGTGGAATAGACATTTGACAATTCAGACTTACAGAATCTTGTGCATTGATTTATTAAAAATATTTATTAAGAGATGACTTCATGCCAAGTGCTCTGATAAAATGGCAATCAAGACAGGCAAGATTTGGGCCATGATAGAGCAAAAGTGATCAGATACAGTGCTTGACTCTCTTGAAAGTACCCTGAACAAATACATATGTATTGAGATGGCTCATTCCTGTTTTTACTAATCATTCTCATTATTTAAAAAGTCCTTCTTTATGTTGACCTTATATTTTCAATGCTTCCATTCCTTGTTCATAATTCAGACTCTATAGCCTTTTATATGGGGTAGATTTTTAAATTTAAAAAGATAGCTATCATATATCCACTAATTTTTCTTTCTCAAGTTAAACATACCCTTTGTATTCATCTGTTCCTCATGTGACATGGCATCACATTTTTTCCCCTTTGGAGTAATCTTTTTAGTATTCAGTACATTTTGTTGATGAGATTATTCAGCTTTTCCAACTGTGGTGTTCAGAATCTTCTGCCCATCTCCAGGAGCAGACTAAATGTCACAAAATTAAAGGGAGGGAAAACTATACCTTCCTTTATTTTACTAAATTTATCAGTAAAGCCTAGGATTTCATTAAATTTTTCTTTTAATTTTGAGGGTTTTTTTTTCCCCTGTGTTATTAAGAAGAGGAGTCATCTTTTCTGTATACCTCTAGGCTAAGCCCCATCTTCTTTCTATTGCTCATTTGTAGTCATTTTTTGGGCCCTCTTTGCAGTATATAAAGTTTGTCTATCCTACTTTTTTTTCCTCCTACATTTTCTAATGCTTTATTTGTCTAATGGTACCTCTTGTCAAAACCATTTTGATTTTGTAACCAACCAACTCTCAATCAACATGTTGATTATCTCTCTTAGCTTTGTGCCAGCAATTAGTTTGATCAGCATGTTGTCTGTGTCTTCATCCAATGATTGATAAAATGCCCGTGCTGTCTCTACCAGTAAATTCTTGATCTCCATCATTAATAATGAAGAAGTGACCATAAGCTGTTAAAAAGAAAATATCCCAGGAACATCTAATTATCTACTGATAGATACATTTGCATTAGGACTTAAAGAAAGGGATGCGCCATGACTCAGAGGTTGTCTCACATGTCAAGGATATGTAAGCATCAACTGGGTTTTCAACTGGAATTTTTTTTTTTATTGTGTTATGTTAGCCACCATAAAATACATCATTGGTTTTTGATGCAGTGTTCCAAGATTCATTGTTTATGTACAACACCCAGTGCTCCATGTAATATATGCCCTCCTTAATACCCACACCAGGCTCAACCATCCTTCCACTCACTTCCCTCTAAAACCCTCAGATTGTTTCTCCAAGTCCATAGTCTCTCATGGTTCATCTCCCTCTCCTATTTCCCCCAATTCACTTCGTTTTCTTCTCCTAATGGCCTTTATGTTATTCCTTATGTTCCACAATAAGTGAAACCATATGGTAATTGACTTTCTCTGCTTGACTTATTTCACTCAGCATAATCTCCTCCAGTCCCATTCATGTTGATGCAAAAGTTGGATATTCATCCTTTCTGATGGCTGAGTAATATTCCATTGTATATATGGACCACATCTTCTTTATCCATTCGTCTGTTGAAGGTTATCTTGGCTCTTTCCACAGTTTGGCTATTGTGGACATTGCTGCTATGAACATTGGGGTACATATGGCCTTTCTTTTCACTACATCTGTATCTTTGGGGTAAATACCCAGTAGTACAATTGCAGGGTCATAGGGTAGCTTTCCACACTGTTTTCTAAAGTGGCTGCACCCACTTGCTTTCCCACCAACAGTGTAAGAGGGTTCCTCTTTCTCCATATCCTCTCCAATATTTGTTGTTTTCTGCCTTGTTAATTTTTGCCATTCTAACTGGTGTAAGGTGGTATCTCAATGTGATTTTGATTTGAATTTCCCTGATGGCTAATGATGATGAATATTTTTTCATGTGTCTATTAGCCATTTGTATGTCTTCACTGGAGAAGTGTCTATTTATGTGTTCTGACCATTTTTTGACATGATTATCTGTTTTCTGGGTGTTGAGTTTGAGAAGTTCTTTATAGATTTTGGATATCAGCCCTTTGTTGATTATCTTCTCCCATTCTGTGGGTTGCCTCTTTGTTTTGTTTACTGTTTCCTTTGCTGTGCAGAAGCTTTTTATCTTGATGAAGTCCCAAACGTTCCTTTTTGCTTTTGTTTTCTTTGCCTTTGGAGATGTGTCTTGAAAGAAGTTGCTGTGGCCATTGTTGAAGAAGTGACTGAAGAAGGGACTGTTTTTTTTCCCCCACTGGATATTTTTTCCTGCTTTGTTGAAGATTATTTGACCATAGACTTGGGGGTCCATGTCTGGGACAACTGGAATTTTCTGAAGCTACATCCTGAGACTGGTTCAATTAGTTTAGGCTGATTAATTGGAATTTGTGAATTAACATGTTTCCCTAGCATTTGTGATGCAAATAGTGGGAATATTTGCATCCCCATATTGAGAAACACTGATATATTGAAAATGTCACCAGCTTCAAAGACAAATGAACTGGTTTCATATTGCATCCCCACCATTTGTAAACAAGACTTAGGACAAGCTAATTAGCCTCTCTGAGCATCAGTTTCCTCATCTGAAAAAGTAGAATTTCAATACCTACCTCATAGTTTTAAATTAAGATTTAATCAAGATAATGAAAATAAAACACTGGGTATATTAAAGGCACTAATTAAAGTTTTGTGTGTTTTTTTCCTTCTCTTCCTTTACCAGTCACAAACCCAAGATGCAGGACTGTGGTTAGATTGATAGTCTAGCCACTAGTAGAAAGCAGTGGAATTGTTGATCACAAGCTATGCAGTTATATCAATAAGGTTGAGTGAGTATAGAAAAAGCTAAAAATGTGATCTCAATTCAGACTGAAGTGTTCCTTATTATTATAATTATTTATCTCATGAAATTTGGAGTCTTGAAGATAATAAATTTCAAAACCATGAAAGTCCATAACACTGATACTAGACTAGGAGGATTTGCCAATTATGATAGTGTTAGAGTCTTATATCTGATAACACTTAGGATATAGTAGTTACTAGGTTCTACTTCTTTTCTGTATTATCAAATAAAAATAGTAAGTTACTGAAAAAATATTGATCACTGCTACTCTTATTTCACAATAGAATTGAAAGTTTTCTCTTAAATGTTACAAAAAATTCTCATGTCTCAGTAATTCTCATCTTCTCAAAAGTAATTGGCAATGTTTTAAAGTGAATTATCTGGCCTTAATGCTGCAACCTTCAGAGAAAGCTATAAACAGAGAAAGAGAGTAAAAACATATCAACTTATATCTCCTGAATTTTTCAACTGAGTGGATTTTGTGTGCCTAGCATTTAATGCAGTCTCACAATCTCAATTTGTTTTTTATAACTAAAATTTCTACAAAAGGCCAAAAAGAAAAAGAAGAAATGTATTAAAAGACAGATATCACTAAAGAAACAGAACACAATAAGGGAAAGTAGCAGTTAATATAATTCTCAACTCAATGTTTGGGGAATGACGAACACTGAATGGTTCTGTTCTACCCCAAGTTCACCTTTAATTCAATGCACTACTCTGCCTGTGTCTCAACAAATTAAAGGACATTAATAATACCTACCCCATCAATATCACAGGAAAATTGCAAAGAAAAACATCAAGCAAATTTGAAAAAAAAGAATGCAAGTTATTGTTATGAAGATGTGAATTTTCTTTCAACTGTATCATTCATCCAATTTTTGTTTGTACTTAATAGTTTCCTTATCTGATTACATATCAATGAATCTTCTTTGCAAAAAAATTCAGAAAATACAAAAACAGAGGCAATACATAAAGAACACCAATAACCTTACTTCCTCCCAGAAATAAACTTTTAAACTTTAAATAATATTTTAGTGTATGTATATCTATCTAGAACATTTTCCCTTCCTCATTATAGCAGAGAAAGAGCACCTCTTTTTAAAATACTGGCTTGGGTTTTAATTGGGTACTTTAGAAGAATATTCTAAAGAAAGAAGTCTTTTTATTAAGAAAAGCACCTTGATGGATTTTTTAAAAGATTTTATTTATTTATTTGACAGAGAGAGAAAATGAGCACAAGCAGGGGGAGTAGGAGAGGGAGAAGCAGACTCCTGGCTGAGTAGGGAGCCCGGTGAGGGACTCCATCCGAGGACCCTGAGATCATGACCTGAACTGAAGGCAGACACTTAGCCAACTGAGCCACCCAGGAATCCCTTGATGGACTTTTATTGCCCTTATTTTTTTTATAATGTCCCATTTCTGCAAAATATTATTTGGTATATAATACCTTTGTGCTAAAATAAATAAAATTTTAAGTTAATTAATTAAATGGAAACATAAAATTCTCCCCTTTATTTTTTGATCAGTCATTATCAAATATGCTTTGCATTTAATTTAAAAAATGGTGATTTATAATTAGACATCAAACTTCTGCTACAAACTTAAGATAGAGATGGACAAATGCATTTTTAGATTTGGAAGTAACTTTTAGGTACCATGCCAAACCAGAACAATGTGAATTTGTATCCTTGGAATTTCTAGTCAGATTCTTTTGTAAGCATTTAAAGCGAAAAAAAAATTCTTTCAATTGTACTTTCAACCTTAACAGTCAAGCTAAAGGACTAAAGCTTGTATTTTTTTATCCATGTGACCCAAATCTACACTAGTACTTATTGAATCAGAAGCATAATTGACTAAAAGTACATTTGAGTTATATTCTAAAGAGCCTGAGACTAGGCTTATGTGATTTCCTGGATATGTCATTTGTAGATCAATAATTAAAATAATTGATTACCTTATAAATGGTCAAATTGAATTGGTCAAATAGACAGTTTAGTCATTAGACAAAACTTTCAGGTGAACTATTCAACCTATATTGATGATTAAATACTTAGTGGTGATATTGTTCCAAATTTACTGCTTTAGCCTCAAATTGATCATATCCATGCCATGCTTTATGGAAATATCTATTTGTAAGCACAGATCAATGAAGACTAGTCTAGCTATGGTAGTTTCCTGCTTAAAAATCAGCATAAGAAAAAATATAAATATGTGCTTAATAAAGACTTTCTGATAATAAATGAAAGACTTCTCAGTTTGATAACTGCATTTTATTGTTTCTACTTCATGTTTGCTATCAAAATGTGTGACTGTGTCCACATTCCTAGAGAATAACATTCTTAGAAAGTTAATGGTTCAATTAATAGTGATGTAACTAGCAATGAATTAGATACTACAAATAGTCAAAAATAATAAATTTGTTTATAATTAAGAATAAGTGAACTAAACTATGTCATGAACTCAAGCACATTACTCATAATTTAGCTATTTAAAGAGGAAAGCAAAAATACTGTAACTCTTTTCTTGATTTGGCATGTTCAATTCAAGAGGAACATAATTTTTTTGCTACTTAATACAGAAAGAATGTTTTATTATTTGCAGAATCAGCGTACTACCATTACCACTGATTCCAGTCTAGAAGACAGATAGGTGCCCATTGACTTATCATGAAGAGTGATGCAGATTACTTGGTCCCCACCTAGCATCAAATAAGCATATTTGTACATGGCAATACAGGGTAGCATCTAGAGTGTTGTGGTTATAGTAAAGTTGGAGTAAATTCCCAGATGGAGTTCAGTAGAACCTGACAGGAAGTGGTCCCGAGGGATAGGGATGAATCCAGTGTTTTATCTCAGTCCATTATGACTCATCATCATCTTTGTAGGCGTAAATTCAGCAAGCAAGATAATCCACAAGAAGAGTTTTTATTTTGTCTCCATGTCCAGGTGAGATTTTAAAATTCCCCACTATAACAAATAGAAATTTGGACTCATTATTTATTGTATTGTTTTTATCATTAAATTATAAACAAGCAGATCAAAAATTGAATACATATTTTGAATATGTTTTTTGTTTTGTGTTGTATATATGTTTTTTTTTAATTAAAACAATAAAATAGATTCTTAGAGTTTTTCCAGTTGCCCAGTTGCAAACAATCAAAACCTAATGGGTGAAGATACAGTGAAAAATAATTGTGATTCTTTGTTTTCCTAAATTATGTGATCCTTGGATACAGTGTACCCTGTCAACTCAATGAGAAGTGGAGAGACAGAGATTATATAAGAGCCTCCCACCCCACCCCAAGTGTGTGAGAATGCTGGCATTTTTCAGAGGGTAGGAAAAGATTTATTATGTAAGAACCCATGTAAGAAAGAAAGTAGAAATTGTAATCTTTGGGTTTTATCTTCAGTCTTCTTCTTTTTACTTCTTACATGCTCTTGGGGAGTGTATAATCCATAATTAACATTAATGATTCCCAAATCCTTAACTTCAACATAAATCTTTCCTCTGAGTCTCAGGCTCATCCATCCAACTTTGTATTGAGTATCTTCACCTGTATGGTTCATAGGTATTTCAAACCTACATCATAAATGTCAGCTTATATGCTTTCCCAGACTCTTTATCTTTTTTATATAATCCATCCTATGGCTTGGCTTATAAACACAGGAATCATTCTGAGTACTAGAATTTATTCTTCTCTTTATTTTTTAATTTTGTCAATTCTTTCCTCTGAAACCTCCCTCTCCAGTCTAATCGCCTGTTCCTCCCACTGTTCCCCCATCCTAAATTCCAGCTAAACCATCCAACTTTCTTATCCCTAGATTGAACATGCTGACTTATATATATATGTATTTGAACACACCCCATCTATCTATTTATCTCTATCTATATTCTACAATCTATCTTTCATTTCTCCATCATTTGTCAATGAACATTTACTTCATTAGATCCAGGTTTTTTTCTGAACCCATTCATATTCCTCCATCAAAAAACGGCAAGAGGGGCGCCTGGGTGGCTCAGTCGTTAAGCATCTGCCTTCGGCCGGGTCATGATCCCAGGGTCCTGGGATCGAGCCCCGCATCGGGCTCTCTGCTCAGCGGGAAGCCTGCTTCTCCACCTACCGTTCCCTCTGCTTGTGTTCCCTCTCTCGCTGTGTTTCTCTCTGTCAAATAAATAAAATCTTTAAAAAAAAAAAAAGGCAAGAAAAATTATGCTGTATTTTAGGTGTTTCATTGAAAAAAATGTTTACTACTTATAATACTTTAAGTAAAAGTACCCTACCTTGAATTATACAAGTAATCATTTTAGTTCCTCTTCAAATATTTTGAAAATAAATTAAAATAATAACTATATCACATAATTTTTTTAAAGATTTTATTTATTTATTCGACAGAGAGGAGAGAGATCACAAGTAGGCAGAGAGGCAGGCAGAGAGAGAGGGGGAAGCAGGCTCCCTGCTGAGCAGAGAGCCCAATGTGGGGCTCGATCCCAGGACCTTGAGATCATGACCCGAGCCGAAGGCAGAGGCTTTAACTCACTGAGCCACCCAGGTGCCCCTATATCGCATAATTTAAATGAGAAAAAATCTAAATAGAAAACAGTAAAAATATGTTCAGAGTTTTCATGTGGCTGAAGTATATGTTATGTCAAGCCCCTTGGTTCTTAGCAAGTTGATGTGGAATGCTCATATAGCCCGTGTTGGCACACTTTTTATCTCAATGAAATCACTGAATCAAGGAAAAGCTTGAGCATAGGCTTGATAGCAACTGTGCAGCCTCTGAATCTCATCTCTAGTGGGAACACTTTCTTTTCTAGAAAACTTGGCGGCCAATAATAACCTGTATGATTTAAAAAATTTTTTTTAAAGATTTTATTTATTTATTTGTCAGAGAGAGAGAGACAGAGAGAGCACAAGTAGGCAGAAACAGAGAGAGAGAAGCAGGCTCCCCGCGAGCAAGCAGCCTGATGCAGGACTCTATCCCAGGACCCTGGGGTCATGACCCGAGCCAAGGGCTGCGGCTTAACCGACTGAGCCATTCAATCATCCTAGCCTGTATGATTTTGCTGAGAGGGTGCTATAGAACAATTCAAGCATCAACTAGAAGGATAGTATATGTATATATATTATATATATATGTAATATACAGTATATAGTATAGTAGATATGGTGTATATAGTATATAGCATATATATAGTATATAGAGTGCATGTGTATACAGATATATATAAAAACTAGAAACTCTCCAACTTCAATCTGCAATTATATGATTTATGTTTCTTCTTTTCAACCTTCCAAAAATGGTTATGTATATATACATATATATATGTATATACACGTATATATGTTTATATGTGTATACGTATGGTCATTATGAAAGTGGTATGCTACTAATTGTCACTTTTTGTTTGTTTGTTTAACCTACCAGAACATTCCATGATGGAAAGCAAAATTTTAATTACAGTGCTCTATCCTTTTTACAGTTATATACTACTCCATTGTACACATGGGGGTACCATACTCTAGTAAATCCCCTATTTATAGACATTGATTATTTAAATGTTCTGAATGTTTTATTTGTATTATCTCATTTAATTAACATTCAATCTTATTTGGTAGGTATTGTTATTATACCTAGATATATAAACTGAGTTTTTAAAAATGTTAGCCCATTTCCAAGTGTTATGAAGCTAGTAAGATTTAGAACTGAGAGTTTAATTCAAGTCTGTAGAATGATCTCAGAGTCCAGTACTTCTAGTCTCTTTATTTAGTTTTTCCTAGTTTTGCTATAATAAATAATTCTGCAAAATGTATCTTAAAACATTAAAATTATTTTGAGTACATGTGTATTTCAAAAAGAGATCTTTAGAAGTAGAATTGCCATAGAGGAATTTATTAAATTATAATTTCTGATAAGTACTGTCAAATTGTTTCTCACAAAATTGTTCACATTAGCATCAACATCACACATTAGTATATGTGTGTCCATTTTCTAACATATATTCCACTATATACTTTATTGATCTTTTAATATTTGCCGGTCTCATGGGTAAGTTGACATTTGACTTCACTTTTTTGGTATTCATAAATTTGAGCATATTATTATGCACTCATTTTTATTTCTTTAAATTATTCATAAATAATATTGAGTTTATTCAATGTACCTTGTGACTTTTGGTCTTTTGAAGATTACAGTCATTTGGCAACATAGAATCTTACTAGATTATTTGTAAATTACCCAAATGTTAATTTTTCATGAACATTTTTTTCTCATTTCATACTTGCGAAATATAATTGTGGTAGAATATGATGTTATATGCATTCTCTGATTATTATTTTATAGATTAATTTGTTTTTCCAAGTCCAAGAAATATGTGATAAAATAAAGCAGGTCATAATAATTTTAAAGTTCCTTTGCATTCATCTAAAGAGGGAGGCTTCTTTTTCTAGAAAGAACAGAGTGAAAAGAGACTATATGAGGGACAAGATGAACCTCTGGTGTTCTTTTTCTTCATGAATCTCCTTTTACCCTGTCATAAGTCTTAATTTACAGGATTTAAAATTTTCCAAATTCATGTCATAACTGTAATGAAATAGGTTTACCAAGAAACATTTTAAAGATGTATGAATAATTTAGAGTCTTCTTTGCTGTAACATTTAAGTGAAATTTTATGTTAGGAATAAGCTTGATACTATTAAGTATCAAGTGTTTTAGAGATATTCAGTTTATGAGAATACATTTAAAAATTATTTCTATAAGAATAATTTTGGGACAATTCCTCTGAAATTGGGTTTGCATGCAGTAGAGATGTTTCTCAACATTAACTAAATCCATTTTGAAGTAAATAATTAGGAAGCTGCTGAAGCTTAGCAGTGTTTTGTGGCTTATTTTAATCCTTAACTTTGATTTATTATATTGGTCATGGCATCAAATATATTTTAAAACTATTAGTTCTGGGTGCCAAGAACTAATGCCAAATTCTTAACACCACACAAGTGACAATTGGATAGATAAAATGATATTTATTGCACTTACATCTTACTGGACAAAGACAGAAATCAGAGAACTTGTTTACAGGTATTTTAACTTACAAATTGTAGTGAAGCTTTTATCTACATACAACAATTTAGGTAGGTAAAAGATATTTGAACATTTCTAGGTAATGAAAGATAAAATCTTAAAAATAAATAAATTAATGCAAAGGAGTTAGTACCTTTGTAAGTATTTTTAGTTTGGAATTAAATGACATATATGTTTCAAGTCAAAAAAATGGGATATCTGATTTATTGGACAGTAGTTATGTTGAGTCATTTCTGGGTTGAAAGAAACATTGGGGAATGCATTCTCCAATGAAAAATTGGGAGGTTTAGAACACTTTTAACCTTTATGTAGACACTAAAGTGATGTTTAAAAGCAATTTTTTTCTAGAAAAGTTTATGATATGCAGTTTTTAAAATGTATAACAAAATAAAATCACCAACTTACAAGGAAGCGATATACCATTTCTTGTAAGAAGAAAACTGGGTATTACAAATAGGTATTTCTAAAAGAGGTATTTCAAGGATTTTTAACTTTCAAAAGTATTACAAAATTTCCAGTATTTCTTTGAATGAAAATTTCCCTCAATAATTTCACAGATGGTTTGGTTGTTTACAGGGTCACAAACTCTGTGTGTTCAATATTTCAGAGTGCATATACAGTTCTCTAATTTGCAGATTTCCCTTGAGGATCCTGTATTTTCATTTTGTCACCAGGCACACTTGAAAGCAATGATGTATTTAGAGTCATATTTTCTTAGCCCCACATTTGACTATGTTTTGGGCTTTTGAAAGTTACAGTCATTTGGCAACATAGAATCTTACTGAATTATTTATAATTTATGCAAATATTAATTTTTCACAAACATTTTTTCTCATTTCATACTTGCATAATATAATTGTGGTAGAATATGATGTTATATACATTCTCTAATTATTGTTTAATAGATTAATTTATTTATATATCAATGAAATGTACCTAGGTATAAGTGAGCTGTGTTTAACTGGATATTCTCTTTAAATTCAACTGAATAGAACTAAAGAACTAAAGAACTAAACAAATAACATATTCTACTTTAAACTCAATACTGAACACCCATGTTCTTTTAAGATTTTTCAAAAAAGACACTTTACATACATTCCAACAAATTCACTACAGGGGTTTTCTTTTATCATTGGTTCTGACACTATTTTAAAACTCATTTTATAAAAAATAAAAAGTCATAAAATCTCATGGTTTCAAGAGAGGCCTTAAGATCAATTAGTCAAAACTCTTATGATTTGATCCTACAAAAATAATCACCAAGCGTTGATTTAGTGCCTTTTTAAGTTGGCTGCTGCTGGTTCACTGTTAAGTCTCTCTCCAGAAATTACTCAGAGCTGAAGGAATCCATCTTGCTCTAGCTTATCTTTTTTCCCAGGGGATGCTCTCATCCAATAATTGTTCAACTGAGGGCAGGAGATGCTATAAACCACCAGCCCTTTGCCTTCTTCTGAACATCTCAGAAAAGCCATCTCCTTTCTGAGATCCCTGTGGAATGAACTAAGTTTCTTTTACAACCTCTTTACCCTTCAACTTCTCCTTCTGTTCATTCTTGCTCTCCTCACTTCCTTACAAGTGTTTTCCACACATACTCTTCACTGAAACTCCTACATGCGACTCTACATCTCAGAGTCTGTTTTTAGGGAATCTTACTAAAAAATAAACAACCCCCCCCAAAACCACTGCCATTCCCCTACATGTACATGTTGGGATCTTGTTATACAGGTCCACTCATTTAAGCATATAATCCCCCTTCATTTGTCAATGGAGATTATTCCAGCCTGGATATCTAGTCTCCAAAATATTCTCTAAATATTTAGGGCAATCTAAGGTTGTTTTTTTGTTTTCAAAACACAGCTTGATATTTGCAGTTCATTTAAGCAGTTAGCCCATTTGATAAATTAAGTCTGGGCATATAGAAAGCAGATTTTAAAAGCTCTTTGGTGGTTATTAAAAAGGCCACTGATTCGACCTATCTTTATATGTATGCTCTGCATGGCATTTTGCATGTACCACTGCAGTTTCTTTCATCAAGAGGTGGATTTGGTCATGTCACTTGCTTTATTTAGCAATTGAGATGTTAACAAAGATGATAAAGATGATGACAGCAGAAGTTTGGAAAAGTTCTTGCACTTTGATGTTTGCCCTCACTGATCTTCTGAAACATGAAACTGCTCTTTTAAGAACCCCTGGCTTGCTTATTTGGGCAAAAGAGACCACATGAAGCAGAGATAAGTCATTACAAATCATCCAATCCACCAAAAACTGACAAGAGGATGAGACCATCCTAGACCATCCAGCACGATCTGATTTGACCCAATCCAGAAGAACTGCCTAGCTAACCTATAAAATCATAGCAGATAATAAGTATTGTAATTTTACACCACTAAATTTTAATCAAATTTTGCAAAAGTTAATACAAACTCCTTATAAATTATAAACATTCAAATTTGTGGTTCTGTTTTCCACAGGATATTTTCAGAGTCATATAGGCACATCTTGGAAGCATTTAATGAGTTGTATTATTAAAAATATTATTTGCTGGCTGTTTTATTTTTTGATGCTGAGCAATGTATGGCAGATTATATGAGTCAGAGTAAGTTGATGATGTGGAAAACATGAAACAAGAAATTATTTGAATCGTTTTTGTATTCGGTTAGTTCTAAATGTCAGAAGCTGGGTCTTCAGTGGCATCCTTCAAAATATGTTCTACAGAATAGTTCAGAGATGTTAATTAATTTTCTTGAATGATTTGTTTTACACCAAATACCTTTGGGAAATGATGAGTTGAAACTAATTCTATGTTTTGGAACTTCTTGGAGATTTTAAGATGGTCATCTATATTGATAACTTCGATAACAGATTTTGATATATTGATAATAGAAATATATTATGAAATATTTCTAAGTATGTAAATATTTTAAAAATAAGCTTAACTATACATCTTGGACATTTATTGATATCTCTCAATCAATTTTAGTAACCACACCCTGATTTAGCCACAAAGATTTATTTGGAGATAGAGAGTGAACCAACCAAAGATACTATGACACAATTATATTTTTATTGGGGCTTAGGGAAAAATATTTTACTCTGATGTGAGTTGGGCTGAAGATAGGAGGACCAATGTTGCTGCCACCATCTTTCTATTACCTGAAACTACCAAAGATAAAGGTAGGGCAATCAAACCATAGTGATATAATCCGAATTAAAGTTCCTAAGACCAGAGTCATATTCCTCCTCAGGCATTTAGCCTCTTGAGCTAATTTCCTTTTTATTTCAGTATGTTCGAACTAGTATTTCTGTCACTGAAAACTGAAAGTCATAACTGATAGACTGCAAATCCCATTTTTTTTTCACAATAATTTTGGAGAAATAGTGTTTCACAGACTACTTTGGAGAAACTTAGAGAAAGTACAGTAGAATAGTTAATACACAGACTTAACTGACTGGTCCAAATCCTGTTTTTACCACAAATTAACTGCGACTTCAGGTGTGAGGCTTAATCTCTATATGCTTCAGATTATTTATAAAGTGGGTATCAAAATATAACTTGCCTGGGGGCGCCTGGGCGGCTCAGTGGGTTAAAGCCTCTGCCTTCGGCTCAGGTCATGATCTCAGGGTCCTGGGATCGAGCCCCACATCAGGCTCTCTGCTCAGCAGGAGCCTGCTTCCCCCTCTCCCTCTGCCTGCCTCTCTGCCTACTTGTGATCTCTCTCCCTCTGTCAAATAAATAAATAAAATCTTTTAAAAAATATGTATATCTATATAACTTGCCTGGCAAGGATTTTGTGAAGATGTTATGACTTGATACATGTAACACATTTAGAAAAATGAAGTGCTCATAATAAGTACGAAAAAAGTTTAGGTAGAGAGTAAATTGAATAGCAAATTTTAGAATCATGGATTTCTAGTATTTTTAAGAAGTAATAAGACTCTGACAACTTTCCAATTCAGCATTCCGCGTATTACAGTTGGCGAAACTGAGAATGGTGAAGACAAGCAATTTGCTCAAGGCCAAGTAAGCTAGTGAGTGGATTAGGGAATGATTCTTATTGTTATCATCTCAATTTTTTAAAAACATTTTATTCATTTATTTGAGAGGGAAGAGAGAACATGAGCTGGGCCTAGGTGCAGAAGGAAAAGCAGATTCCTAGCTGAGCAAGGAGTCCGAAGCAGGGCTCAGTCCCAAGACCCTGGGATTATGACCTGAGCTGAAGGCAGATGCTTAACCCATTGAGCCAGCAAGATGCTCCCATCCAAAGTATTTTAACAGAGTTCTAAGAGTTTCAAATCAAGGAATGGTTATTAATGAGAATCTTTGGGGTTCCACTTTGCTAGTAATTTAGTTTTCAGTTTTCATCTGAATAAGAACATTTACTTTGGAAAAAGTAGTCACTTCTATTTGGGAATGGGAATCTGCAGGAGTCAGACAACCAGGAATTGTGTCCACAATGTAACCCCAATAGTTTAGGCATTTTAACCAGTCTTTTATATGAATGATGTAAAAGAATCTTAAGAGTTTAGAATGTCCTTAGGGACTGTTATATTGAAAAAATAAACCACGCTTTTACTTTTTTAATCCATGCTTTTATTTTTTGTTGTTGTTTAGGTGTTTTTAGTGACTTGCATAGTTCATTTTTAGTTAATTTTTATTTATATAAAGAATGCTATAGAAATTTTTTTCTGATTTTCCAATTGAAACAATAGAATGTATTTGTTTCAACACATATGAAAGATGGCCTCAAATTACTAATCCAGCAACCACAGTGAATAGTTTTCATCTATTAAAAAATATTGGTTAGTTAGGAATCTAACAATGGGTTGAAAGAGAGGGAAACACGTTTCTGTCATGCAAGTGAAGATAAAGGAGGGTGAATCATTTTTTATATACCATGTAGAATGCAAAAAATTATCTTTCTCTCTTTTCTTGCTTTTCAGAAAATGGTTTTGGTTAAATATTAAATATTATAAAATTAAATATGGCCACAGAGTCAAAAGTACCTTCTGTCAAAGCTTGCTTGCAACGTACCCACAGAGAGCGAAGACTCCTATGGCCATCTAGAATTATAGTATCTAAAGGAGTTGGCTCATTTTCAAAGAGATTATCATATGTATTTTCTCAAAGCCACTTTGGGCATGACACAAATAATAAATCTAATTTGAACAGTAAAAGTGAAAGCAACTTACAAAGCAGCATGGGGTACCTGGCTAGCTTAGTCAGTAGATCATGCAACTCTTGATCTCTGGGTCCTGAGTTTGAGCCCCACATTGGGCATTGAGTTTACTTAAGAAAAGCAAATATTTTTGAAAAATAGCATGGTGTAGAGCAAGAACAGTTATTTATTAAATTTATTCCTTAAAAATTTGAGAGAGTTCTAGTTCCAGATTAACATGTTAATGGGAAAAGTAATCTTCTTATAAAAGATTTTGTACTATAAAAACAAATAAATATTGATGTAAACTAATCAGAAAATTATGCTTCAGTTCGTCTACTGTTAATTGAACTATGTGATTGTTCTGTTTTCTTTTGTTTTTAAAACCTACTTAAAGGGGCGCCTGGGTGGCTCAGTGGGTTAAAGCCTCTGCTTTCGGCTCAGGTCATGATCTCAGGGTCCTGTGATGGAGCCCCGCATTGGGCTCTCTGCTCAGCAGGGAGCCTGCTTCCCTCACTTTCTCTCTGCCTGCCTCTCTGCCTACTTGTGATCACTCTCTCTCTCCGTGTCAAATAAATAAATAAATAATCTTTAAAAAAATTAAAAAAAATAAAACCTACTTAAAGTTGTTTGGAGTTAAGAGTAGGTTTCATTTTGCAAGATTGGGGAGGGTGATTAAAAGAGAAGATTCAGGCTCATACTGCCTGTACTTTCTGGTAATTTCATAGGGATGCTTTGGAATTAGTAATCTACCATGATTGATCTGATTAAGGGCATTTTAAAAGATGAGATCCACGTGGAAATATAGAAATAATTTTTATTAATTCCAAAATGAGAATTACCAACACGATTTCTCTGTCAAGGTCAATTTTCAGCTACTAATGTATAACTTACCTTTTGTAGGTTTCACATAAGAATCCAGATTTTGGTTAATTGCAAAAAAGCAGTCACCTGACAGATTAAAATTAAAGCAGTTTGGACAATTGTATAGAACATTGCAGAGCAATAGTACCCTTCAACTGCATTTTTACCATAATTATTGCTTTCTGATTACCTTTTTATAGGCATATCTCAGAGATATTACAGGTTTGGTTCCAGACAATTGCAATAAAGCAAATATTGCAATAAAGCAAATCAAATGGATTTTTTGGTTTCCCAGTGCATATAAAAGTTATGTTTACACTGTACTATAGTCTATTAAGTATGCAATAATGTTATGTCCCCAAAACAATGTACATACACCTTAATTAAATACTTATTGCTAAAAAATGCTAGCTATCATCTGAGCTTTGAGTGAGCCATAATCTTTTTGCTGGTAGAGGATTTACCTCTGTTGATGACTGCTGAATGATCAGGGTGGCTGTGGCAATTTCTTAAAATAGGATAGCAGTGAAGTTTGCTATACCAATTGACTCTTCCTTTCACAAATAATTTCTCTATAGCGTGTGATGCTATTTGATAGCATGTTACCCACAGTACAACTTCTTTCAAAATTAGAGTCCATCTTAAACTCTGCTGGTGCTTCATCAACTAAGTTTATGTTATATTCTAAATCCTTTATTGTCATTGCACTAATCTTTATAACATCTTTATAGTAGATTTCATCTCAAGAAACTTTTTTCTTAGCTCATCCATAAGAAGCAACTCCTCATCTGTTCATGCTATATCATGAGATTACAGAAATTCAGTTTCATCTTTAGCCCCTAGTTTTAATTCTAACTCTCTTGCCATTTCTACCACATCTGTATTACTTCCTCCTATAGTTTTTACTACCTTACAGTCTTTTTTAAAAAAATTTGTTTATTTATTAACATATAATGTATTATTTGCCCCAGTGTACATGTCTGTGAATCGTCAGGCTTACACATTTCACACACTCACCATAGCACATACCCTCCCCAATGTCCACAACCCAGCCACCCTTTCCCTACCCCCCCGCCTCCCAGCCACCTTTAGTTCATTTCACGAGTCTAGGAGTCTCTTATGGTTTGTCTCCCTCCTCATCCCTTCCTGTTTCATTTCTCTCCCCCACTCCCCCACAAACCCCCGCGCTTTGTCTCTCAAATTCTTCAGATCAGAGAGATCATGTGATAATTGTCTTTCTCTGATTGACTTATTTCGTTTAGCATAATACCCTCCAGTTCCATCCACGTCATTGCAAATGGCCAGATTTTGTTTCTCTTGAGGGCTACATAATATTCCATTATATATATATATATATATATATATATATATATATATATATATATATACCACATCTTCTTTATCCCATCTGTTGATGGACATCTAGGTTATTTCCATAGTTTGGCTCTTAAAGATTAGTCTTTAAACTCTCAAAGTCATCCATGAGGGTTGGCATCAACTTCTTCCAAACTCTTATTAATGTTGACATTTTGACCTCTTCCCATGAATCCCAAATGTTCTTAGTGTCATTTAGATGGTGAATCCTTTCCAGAAGGTTTTCAATTTACTTTGCCTAGATCCATCAGAGGAATCACTATCTATGGGAGCTATAGCCTTACAAAGTTGTATTTCTTAAATTATAAGATGTGAAAGTTGAAATGACTCTTTGATCCATGGGCTACAGAATGGGTGTTGTGTTAGCAGGCATGAAAACAACATTAATCTTGTTATACATCTCTATCAGAGTTCTTGGGTGCCCAGGTGCATTCATTGTCAATGAGCAGTAATATTTTGAAAAGAATAATTTTTCTGAGCAGTAGGTCTCAACAGTGGCCTAAAATATTCAGTAAACCACGTTGTAAACAGACAATGTTGTTATCCAGGTTTTGTTGTTCCACTTAGAGAATAAAAAAATAGGTTTAACATAATTCTTAAGGGTCCAGAATTTTTGAAAAGGTAAATGAGCACAGACCTCAACTTAAAGTCACCAGCCACATCAATCCTTTAACAAGAGAATCCTTTGAAGCTTTGAAGTCAGGCTTCGACTTTTCCTCTCCAGCTATGAAAGTCCTAGGGGACATTTTCTTCCAATACAGGATTATTTTGTTTACACTGAACATCTGTTGTTTAGTGTAGCTACGTTCATTACTTATCTTAGCTAGACCTTCTGGGTAACTTGCTGCAGCTTCTACATGATCTTTCTCCTTGCACTTTTATGGTTTGGAGACAACTTCTTTCCTTAAACCTCATGAACTAACTTCAAGCTTTTTTTTTTGTAACTTCCTCATCTCTCATTCTTCATAGAACTGAGGAGAGTTAGGGCCTTGCTGTCAATTAAGTTTCAGATTAAGGAAATGTTGCAGCCGGTTTGTTCTATCCAGACCACTCAGACTTTTTCCATATCATCAATAAAGCTGTTTTGCTTTCTTATCATTTATGTATTCACTGAAGTAGCACTTCTGATTTCCTTTAATTTCCTTCATGAACTATTTCTTTGCATTCACATCTTGGCTAACTGGCATAAGAGGCCTAGCTTTGGGCTTTTGACATGTTTTTCTCTCTAAATTTAATAAATTTTAATTTTTGGCTTAAAGTGAAGAATGTGTAACTCTTCCTTTTGCTTGAATACTTAGGGGACGTTGTAAGGTAATTAACTAGGCTAATTTCAATATTGTTGTGTCTCAGGAATAGGGAGGCTGAGGAGAGGGAGAGAGATAGGAATAGCCAGGCAGAGGAACAGTCAGAACACAAACAATATTGATTGATTAAGTGTGTAGATCCCCAGGGTGCCTGGGTAGCTTAGTTGGTTAAGCATAGGACTCTTGATTTGGCTCAGGTCGTGATCTCAGGGTCCTGAGATTAAGCCCTCTGTTGGGCTCCACACTCAGTGTGGAGCCTGTTTGTCCCTCATCCTCTGCTCCTCCTCCTGCTTGTGCTCTTTCTCTTTCTAAATAAAATCTTTAACAAAAAAAGCTTGTAGAGCCCCAAAACAATTACAGTAGTAACACCAGAGATCACTGAACACAGATCACCATAATAGATATAATAATAATGAAAAAGTTAGAAATATTGCAAGAATTACCAAAATGTGACAAAGAGACATGAAACGAGGAAATGCTGTTGGAAAAATGGCTCCAATAGACTTGCTCAATGAAGGATTGCCACAAATGTTCAACCTGTAGAGAACACAGTATCTGCAAAGCACAATAAAATGAAGTACAATAAACCAAGATATGCCTGTACATTCAAACTTATGTAAAAGTTTAAAGTTTAACATTTATATATTACTAATGCTGATTGAAGTAGTTGTTTTTGTTTTAATCTTCTGTTGAGTAGGTACAGACCAAAAGGGGGGGAAAAAAGCTAGTATAGATATTCTACTAGGATGTTCTTAGCTTTTATTAGCTTCTGTTTTGAGAAGCAGAGCAGGCACTTTAGAAAAGGAAATAATATAGTTTCATTCCAGCATCTTAAGTTTGGAACCCTTTTGCAGAATTTTAGCAGTATTACCATTAAAAACATAGGTCCACAGAATCTAGGTACCAATTAGCCTAAAAAACCATGCCTCCCCCTTTAATCTCTTCCACTTAACCCATGATTTAATCCCTTTCCATGTCAGTATTAGCAGTATAATGTGTTTGATCCTGTACTGTAGTAAAAATAGATGGTTTATTTAAACAAAGCAAAAACCCATATATTTTGTCTTATATATGAAAAATCCAAGTAAAAATTCCATAGCTACTATTTATACAGAACCATAGGATTTTTTTTTAAAAGGAATGAGAGGAGTACATTTCTACTTTTTTGTGTGAGTCTGTGTATAATCTTATTTGGAAAGAATGGTTCCTATGACTAGCAGCTTGAGTTCGTAACAAACAGTAAAGTAAAGGCATTAGGATCCAAGATAAAGACCAGGATCCTGTAAGGTAGGTCCATGCTTCAGTCCTTTTTTTTTTTTTTTTAGATTTTATTGACTTATATGACAGAGAGAGAGAGAGAGAGCATGCAAGCAGGGGGAGCAGCAGAGGAGAGGGAGAAGCAGGCTCTCTGCTGAGCAGGGAGCACAGTGCCGGCTCCATCCCAGGACCCTGGGATCACGACCTGAGCCGAAGGCAGACAGACGTTTAACTGACTGAGCCACCCAGGTGCCCCATTGAAATCATCTTTTAAAGAATAAAAAATATATTTATTTTACCCTTAATATATTCATGGTATTTTCAAATACCTTATTTGAGGATGTAACATAATGAAAAAAGTATTTGTTTTTAGAGTCAGACACACTTGGGTTGGAATTCTGCTTCTGTCTCTTAACTATCTTAGGCTGAATTACTTCATCTGTTTCTATACACACATGTAAATTACACACAAATGTAGTTAGTAGGTTGATTAAATGAAACTCAATTAAAATCTTAAAGGAAGGAAAGGAAAATAATGAAAATTATTATTCAACTGGTAATTTTGAAAGTTCCTTAGTATCTGTTTATGATAGTAGGTAGACAGTATGCACGTGTGAGTGTAATGACATTCAGTCTTGATTTCCTGACATGTTATCTTATGATCCCGTAGTAGTCATCCTTGTGAAATTGGTATCAGCATTTAAGAGAAAGAAAGGACTTCACTCAGCTAAACACTTACCCAGGGAAGGTTTTATTCATCTGGGCTCCAGAAGTGATTGTCCTGGTAAAACTCAGGTCATTGCTGGGTCTGCCCTAGACATTAACTAAAAAGACATGAGCAGCATTGTATAGGCATTACCAAAACTCTTAATCATACACTGATAGGTCACTGAGATACCTCCTCTCTCTGTAGCATTTATGATCGCAGGAATACCTCTACATCTTGCTGTGGAGCCATCACCATCTTTGGAAAGTTTAACTAGACATTATTCAGTTAATTCATCGCATCACAACAAAACTCTAGCAGTGTGCAACAGCTGTGGCGATAACAGTGATTAACTCTGTAGCTACAGCTATGACACCAAGTCAAGAAGGCAACTTTAGAACAATGGAGTCTGTTCTGCAGAGAAACAACATAAATCTGGTGTCTCCTTTGGTCTGTTGGTCTTTGGATGTTGGTTCTGTCACCTCTTAACCATGAGTGGCCTTGTTCCTTACTTTGCAAATCGTAACCCATGGGTGACGTTTCTGTTTAAGAACAAGAGTCTTGAGATGCCATCCATTTTGAAAGTTTTCATTTATTCAAGAATGATAAAACACTGCTGAAAATTTCAAAACCTTTGAACAGATAAGTACATGTGTCTGTTTCATAAGAACACAAACAGGCTCATTAAGAAGCTAAGTGATTTCGCCCATAGCTATGTACTTAGTAATTCTGCAGAAAAAAATCCAGGAGCAGAAATGGAAAATCCTAATGTTGAGAGTCTTACTCTGATTACTAAGCAATGTTCTCTTTAAGGTATGTTGCTGTCGAAACTGAAACAAAATAAAACCAGAAATTTTGTGTGAGCCAGAGGTTGAATTTATGCAAATGACTTTGCATAGTACTTTGTACATAGTAAATAATAAAATAACTATTGAAACTACATTAGTGGTTCTCAGTCTGGCTGCACATTCAGACCACCAGGGGAGCTTTTTAAAACTAGCCCATGCCTGTGCCTGCTCCCACCAATTAAAAAAAAAAAAATGTGTCCTCTGGAGGGAGTAAATGCTCCTCCTTAGAACACCCAATCTATACTCTTGATTCTTCCCCTCATTTCTCATTTCCCACAGGTTCCTCCCTTTGCTCACTTTATGCCCAGGTTTTCCATTTCTACCAAAATTTTACTCCACAGTCGTAAGCACTCAATTCTCACCCAGGAAAAAAAAAATCTTGCCCAGCATCCATCCCACTTTAACTAAAATTGCCATTTCTCTCTATTACATCTCAAAAAAGTTTATCAGAAGAAGAGTCTAATTCTATCAGAATTGTTGCTGTATACTTATGACCATTTCCTCAGTTAACATCTTTGTCATAGCTTTCCAAGTTTTTTTTAGAATAACTGCTACTGGTTTGTGGCGTTTAGCCCTGCTCTTCTTTAATTAAAACTCTGATGTATAATTAGCTAGTGCCAATCTGACTATAATACTTCAACATATAAAATTCCACTATGGATACCTTATTCCTATAAAAATGGACTAAAGTCATTTGCAGGTCATAGTAGGCCATTTGTGATTTGGCCTTTCCCTGTCATCAGAAATACTGGATTGTTTATGGCTCCCATATGCATTGTCTTTATTTCTCTTCCAATTCTTATATTCTGCCACTATTTCTGCCTGTACCACCTCTTTTTCCTCACATGGCTCTATCTAAGTCACCTTTTATGTTTCAATCCAGATATTATCTCTAGGATACCTTTGCTAAAACCTTAGTTTGGTTTTTGTTTCTCTCCTCAGACTGCACAGAGAACCAAGTAGGGGTTGGCCTCATCGAATGTTGGCTGTAATGCAGTGTTTGTCTAAGGCCAAAAAGAAAGTGTGGACGATAATAGAGAATATTGAATTTAAGAGTTTTATCTGTGGGGAAATTGGGAGCCTTTGAGTGTCTCTGGGCAAGAGAGTAACAAACATATACCCCCCCCCGTTTTTAAGAAAGCTGAGCTTCCTATTTTAATAGATTGTATTATTATTTAGAATTGATGAGACCAACAGATCAGGAGATAACTGCCAATTAAAAGAAACTTATTAGTCACAACTCATAAGAGTAGAGGTCATACCACATCCAGGGAGAAGAGAGCACACTGAAAAGCACTGGAGTTGATCAGGAGGCCAAGAGAGAAAGAGAAGAGAAGAGAATAAGGCAAAATCCTTATTGTGGTTTCTCTGGAAAGGATGAGGCAGGGTGGGTAGGTTTAAGATAAGCAATTTTGAGTAATTGCAGTGGGCACTGGTCCGTAAGAGTTACACCAAGTTGTTTGGCCCCTGGCCCTGGGATGACAAGGCCAGGTAAATAATGGCTTAGAGTGTGATAACCCAATAAAGGAGGTGGTATGGGAGTTGGATTGGTTGGCTTGCCTTTAAAAGGCATGCTTATCGGCAAGTTTTTTACTTTGTCCAGGAATTAGATAACAGTACAGAGATAGAGTCTTCTCAGGGACAGTAAGACTCTAGAAGTCAAAGCATCAGAATAGAGAAAATAAGACCGGGTAATACAGTTGGTCCTCTGAGTAAGGAACCCTTGAAATGATGATAGAAGAGATCTTTGGAGAGCGGCACATAAATTGCTCTAAACAGCATATATTAAAAAATATGAAATTTCTGAGATCTCTAATGATATCTTGGTGGAATTATATAGTGTGTATATAGATAGATAAACACATATATGCACACAAAATGTCTTGTGTTTTTTTTTTTTTTTATGGAATTACATTGGCAGGTCCAGCAGTTATGTTGTTAGAGGGTATGTGGTTGGTAGTTTAGTTACATATTCATAAAGTTTAGTGATATTTGGGTATGACAAAGGGAAAGGGGTGGTTGTAGTTGTCATGGTCAGAGATGTCAGGCTGGAGATTGCAGTGGAAAGCTAGAAGGGATAGTAGAACCTATTGGAGTGAGCTGTCTGTCCTCAGGAAGCCTAGGGATTGACTGACAAAAGGCAGTTGCCTCCTGGGAAAAGTAAAAATATCCATTAATTTTTGGAATGACACAAATAGTAGTAATTTCTACCAGATTCCATTCAAGTTAGGATACTGTAAGGGTATATGTTTTTGCAGGGTACAGGGAAGTTATCAGAATCATGGGCAAGGCAGTGAGCTCAGGGAACATTAGAATCCTTAATATCATCGGAAGAAAAGCAATAGATATCTGAGTTCAGTTTATCAGTGCCTTAGGAGTGGGAGTCTTTGGGAGTCACTGGGGCAGAGGTTTTAGTATCAGAGTGATGTCATCTCTAGTGCAGAGGGCGAAGTCATCTCCAACAGCCCATCTCTCTGGCTGGGGTGATGTCATGTGGAATGTGGAACTGGGAATCCTTTTCAAGTAAATACCCTCTCGGCTAATGTGGGTCTTGTTTGAGTAGCAATATGGTATTATAATGAGGCTGATCCATTTGTGTAATTTTAAGGTAATGGTGAGTCTGGGAGCTTGACTTGTAAATACCTTATAAATCAAGGGTCTTGTGACTGCACAGCTAGCAAAGATGATGTTGGCACCATGATTGTCAGGACTGTCAGAATCAACTGGCACCACTAAAGCCCTCATTAAGGATGGACGAATCTAAAAGTTCCCAACAGTACAGGTTTTATTTAGATGGATGATGGGAGGCTTTTTGTTGCAATTAGGTTGAAATCATATGGCCTGATTAGGGTATATGTAAATAGATGTAAAGTGGTTTGTCAATTAAAATATCTGTGCTTGAGTTCGGAGCTCCAGCATTAGTCTGTAACCAATTCCTGTAGGACTTTTTCCTCAGTTGTTAATTTGGTTGGTGAAGGGCAAGCTGATGACGTCTTTGGGTTATAGGGCTTGTAAAAGCCAAGCCCAATGGTCTGTAGGCCTCAGTATTTGCCATGTTTGTTTGAAGCAATGGCATATTTGGAGGATTTGGTCTCCTGGAGTACAGACCAATGAAAACACTCGGAGCAATCATAATAAGACCAACAATCAACATTTGACTGCATTTGACAGGGTGGTGGTTGTTGTTTTAAGTTTAGAAGTTTCCTGTCTCTGTTTTTACCTGTTTAGTGGTTAGCAGATAACCTCTCAGTGGCCCTAAGCTTTCCTTTCTATGGCTCTGTCCATAGATGGCAGCCTTACTTTCTAGGGATCCAGACCCAACTTCTAGGAGAGTGACAGTGGCCTCATCTGTATTTTTGAGGCTCTGGGTTTTGAGCATAAGGTGCCTGGCATGCTGGTAAGCAGCAAGGCTTAATAAGACCCTCATGCATTATCCAGATATTTTATATTCCTGAATCAATTGTATGACTTCCTCACTCCCTTTTTCCTTTTTCATTAGCATTGTGCTGCTCATCTCTAAGAATGTGATCCCTTATATCCCACTGGGTCAGGGGATAATTTTGGAAAGCATCAAGGCAAGCAGCAACACAGGAGTTTATGTCCAGAGCAACACCTTTTGTGAGGTGCTCTATGATGATTCCTGTATTGTGATTCACATGACCATGATCCCATGGTCAGGTGAATGCTCTCACACTGGCTCCATGTATGGCTCACAACATACAAGTACCTCCAAAGAGCATTCTCCCTCTACACAAAGGAGCAGGTTGAAATATATGGGGAAATAATAACTCTTTACTTTGTCACTTGCCAGTGTTTCCTGGTCAACTGATGAAGACGGTCCCATGGCACTTGGAGGGAAATCAAACTCAATCCGTTTGGAAGATCCTATCATTAGCTGAACTAATTGTTAAGCTAATGAAACGGTGCTCCCCAAAGAGCGTAATCTAGAATCTATGCAATTAATTCAATCTAGAATGGGATTCAGGGAACTTTGCAGTTCTGAATTTAGGGTGGGACTTCATAGCAATACCTGGAAAATGCAACCAGCAGTCACTGCAGCCACAGCCCAAGGGTACGCCAGCATGCAGCAGTAGCTTGCCAGCTGGTGCTGATGTCTGATGGAACCAGTAAGTCAAGAACAGTCTAGAGGCATATTATTCCAGTATGAGGCCAAACCTTAGAGTACTCCAAGTTTGAGAGTTTCCAAAAATTGCCCTCAGGATTGATTAATTCACTAACAAAACTCATAGAATTCATTAAAAGGTACTACACTCCCAGTCATGTTTATTACAGGGAAAAGGATACAAATTAGAACCAGCCAAAAGAAGAGACACATTGGGTAGGGTCTAAGAGGGTTCCCAATATGAAGCTTCCATTGTCTGAAGGACAAGGTACTTTCCCAGTATGGGTATGTGGCCTTACACAGAAGATTACCAGGGAAGGCCACTTGAGATTTCATGTTCAGAGTTTTTACCGGGACTCCCTTATGTAGATATGATTGATTGATTGATTGATTTTTTTCAGTTTTATTGAGATAAAATTGACATATAACAAACATTGCATAAGTTTAAGGCATACAGCATAATGACTTGTCTTACATATATTGTGATATTATTACCACAATAAGTTTAGATAATGCCATCATCTCACATAGATACCAAAAAAATAGAAAACTTTTTTTTTCTTGTGAGGAGGAGTCTTCGGTTTTATTCTCCTAACAACTTTCAAATATGCCATATACCAATGTTAACTATAGTCATCATGTTGTACATCACATCCCAGCACTTACTTGTCTTCTAACTGGAAGTTTGTACCATTTGATCACCTTCATCCAGTTCCCCGAACTTTACCCCTACCTCTCATAACCATAAATCTGATTATCTGATCTATTTTTCTATGAGTTTCATTTTTGTTGTTTTTGCTTTTGGATTCCACATATAAGTAAGATCATACAGTATTTGTCTTTCTCTGACTATCTCACTTAGCATAATGTCTTCTAGGTCCATTTTGTTGTTGTTGTTGTTGTAAATGGCAGTGATTCCTTTTCTATGACTAAATAATATTCTGGTGTGTTTATGTGTGCATGTGTGTGTCTGTATTACTTCTTTATTGATTCATCCATCAGTGGTCACTTAGGTTGTTTTCATGTGTTGGTAATTACAGGTAATGCTGCTGTGAACATGGAAGGGATATCTCTTTGACATTCTTTGGATATATTCCCAGAAGTGGAATTACTGGATTGTATGTTTGTTCTATTTTTAACTTTTTGAGGAACTGCCATAGTATTTTTTATGGTGGCTGTACCAATTTAAATTCCCACCAACAGTTCACAAGGATTCCCTTTTTTCCATATCCTCACCAGCATTTGTTACTTCTCTCCTTTTCGATGATAGCCATTCTAACCGATGTGAGATGATATCTCATTATAGTTTTGATTTGCATTTCCTTTAACTGATTGACTAATTGCCCACATGGTTGAACTCAATCTCTAGTCATCCCTTCTCTACCTTGGGCCACCTCATTGGAATAAATTATTAGGTATGGTCCAAGGGGTCTACTGTGAATAACAAAGCCTTTCTTAACACCTGGGAAATTCCAAGGGTTTAAGAGGTACCTCTTGGCAATCAGCAGAAAAGAGCTCTTTTTAAGTGAGGCCAAATTCTTTATTACATACAGATGGACTTGGGTTCTCTCTTCAAGCTTTCACTGTAAAATGAGGATAATAACAATGTCTACCCAGTAGGGTTGCTATAGTGAGGAAATGAAGCAATAAATATTCCTCACACATATTAATTACACAATAAATGGTGAGCTATTACTATTATTCCCCTCTCTGCCCTTCCTGAATTATCATTAATCTATTTACCTTGTTTTCAGTTAATGGTGAGAAAAGAGTCAATTTGATCACTTCATTTACACTAGTATTGGGAATAAAAAAGAAGCTTAAGAAGCTAAAAAGAAGCTTAGCATTATGCTAAGGAGTGAGGAAAACTAATTTCAACCCCAAATATGATCAGCTTTGAATGTCTAGATAATTTGAAGATCTCTTCAACTTCTTAAAATCCGTGGTTCTCTGGACTTTATGGCCTTTCTTGGTGTAGAGAAAGAATTGCCTCTTAAGAGAAATTTGAGCACCTCTATTTGGTAATTGTATGAGTTTAGACAATGTATCTATTATCTCTTTGGATTGCTTATGTGTAAATGGGGAAAAATAATAGCTACCTCAAAATATTGTTAAATTTGAGAGATGATATACTGAAATTACTAAGCACTGCGAATTGCACAGACTAGATGCCTAATAAAAATAAGTTTTAAAATTCCTCCAACAATTAATCTCTTCCTTAGTACCAGGCACTAGGAGTTGGGAATGGTACAAAAGTGAATAAGGTTTGAACCCTGTTCTCGAAAGTGCCCATTGTTCAGTTATAGAGATAGATAGCTATAAGAGGAGTATCCATATAGCTAACAGATCCAATTTTATCTCTTCGTGTTTTCAAACATAAATGATAGATAGCCCCTGAACATCTAGCTTTTTCTCCTCTAATCAGTGTTGGTATCCCCATAGATCTTTAGAATGTTTAATCACTTAATTCAAATAAATAGTCCTTTAATCACAAAATTCCAGGTAGTAGGACATGAAGGGAGGTATTTCTTTGTCAAGGAATCTTTGATGGCTTCTTGTCAATAAATAGACTCAAGCAACAATGAATAATTCGTTATCAATCTTCTTTTTCATTACACAGGACTGCTAGACAAATTGGAAGTTAAAAAGTACCAGTTTATTGAATGTTAACTTTTATCTTTATGACTGTCATTGTAAATAAATCATTAAAAAATGAAGACAACATGAATTAGAAGAGATTATAACCCTAGGACTGCTTCTAATTTCTAATCTGATCTTAGTAGTGAGTCTCACCCATATTTTTTTCTCAACTTTCCTACAAAATGAGACTATGAATTTGATGATATCTAAGGTCTCTATAAGTGCTAATTTTGTGTTATTCTGAATATTAATATAATGGAGCATTAACAAAACATGTATAAAATATGGGTTCTAAGACTATAACACGTGCATAATATATATATAACTATAATTTTTACTAGTATTTGCATATTGATTGGATTTCTTAGCTATAAAAGTTTTTTGGTAAGTTTATCTTTTCATATATTACTCATCTGTTAGAAATGTGGATTTTTTAATGTGGCCAAAAATATTGCCCGTTCAACAGAGACATGAAAGTGAAAATTTTAAGGTTTGTCTTCATTTCTTTCACTGGTAATTACCTCAGAACTCTAAAATACGCCCAAATTAACAACAGTAATGTACTTTTGCCTAAAATGAATTATTTGAAATAGCTCCTCATAGTTTTCCTTGACTTTATTTATTTAAACCCTATGCATTTTTCAAAAAAAATAATACAAAGCAGGTGATGGGAAAAAAAAGACTGCAGTAAGATAGCTTGAAATTAGAATGGGAAATGACAGCTTTGTTGGTCCTATTGTAGCAGCCCTCCCTGACTTACATGACCATCCATTTGTCATTGCCAAATCTGTCAGAAGTAACACAAATAATATCCAACATCACATGGGCATGTTTATGCACCTATGTGCTAGATACATTTTAATAGTGGTAGTTGGATAATATTATTACCCTCATTTTTCTGATGAGAAAATTGAATTAGAGAGCTTATGTATTTTGCCCAAGGTCTAGAAGCTTTAAGAGGTATAATTTAAACTCAGATTTATCTAATGCCAAAGTTTATGTCCTTACCTCTGTATATAATGCTTCTCCTCAAAAGTGATTTCTTATAGACAATGACAAATTTATTGTGTACTTCTGTACCTAGCACTGCATTAAGCATGTAACAGGAAGAGAAACACAGGGTACACAGCCTCAAAGATTTTATGATACAGTTAGAAAGAGAGAACTGGCATGAATGACATATTGGTTGAAAATTTATGCTACCATGTGTAGTAATTTCTATTAACAAAACTGAACCTCCCATCAGCCAAATTTAGTATTTAGCAAGGCAGCTTGTAATCACCTCAGGCATGATCATATCCCAGGCAGAATTCATATTTCATTGATGCATCAAGGGCATTTCTTTTCCTTTCCCCTGTCACATTTACATTTTTCTTCTCATGTCTTGTGAAATAGAAAAACAGCACTCCGCAGAAAGAGATGGAATCCCCAATCTAACAGCTACACCGTCATTCAAAAAAAGAATATGTCTGTACATTATTTGGCAGTTATTCACAGTTGTAGAAAATATGCATTATCTGTACTCAGTTTGGAAGATTAAAAAATAGAAAACTTGCAAAATCATCCAGCTAAGAAGTGGCAGACGCAGAATAGTAAGCTGTGTCTTCCGATGGCACGTCTGGAGGTACTATTCCACACTAAGCTACCTCTGGGCAAATTTATTGCAGTATTGCTTGATCATAAAAATGGACGAAGCCATCTCATAGTATTGCTACAAGACTTTGCTTTACAGAGTACACACTATTACAACAAATCTTTCTTCCCTAAATTTCCCATCTGCTCCCTATACAAGTAGCGAGAACCCAGGCATTCTGTGTCCACATGGAAGGTGACTTGTGCCTTTCATGTGGAATGGTGTCTCTAAGGCCTTCATTGCCAGCTGCTTCAATACTTAACTGCTGGAGTCCAGAAAATCTGGAGCCCAGCTCTTGGAGCAAGTTATGGCCCGCACAGCAAGGATCTAGAGGCTTGCAAATTGTGCACGGACGGACTCTCTCTCTGCACTGATGCATTGATCTGTATCCGAGCAGGATATTTATCCAGAATTGATCATCCAAGTCCCACCAATTTTCTGCAGCTGAACTGTGTTCGCTTTTCCTCTGGTGAATTATGGGAGCATATTACATCAGCATCAAAACCTCTGTACCAGTAGTACAGGTATCCATGAAAAGACTTTCAATAAATTTCCCTTTCAGAAAAAAATTTGTTGTCTTCCTTTTAAACAGAACCAGATGAAAGTTGGCTTTGTCTTTATTTGACAGAGTCACAAAATAAATTCTTCCCCACAACAGTCTTTCACAAGTCCTAATCTTTTCTTTCCTTTTATGAACTTAATCAGGCTCATCCATTGACAAGGCATATCCTTGCTCTGCCGGAAGTCCAAATTTGGTAATTTTTTTTTTTTTTTTACCTACCCACTTTCAAAGCAGAACACACACATATTATTTGGAATTAGATAGAAGTCGGGTAAATCCCTGCTCTGGTACAGTCAGCAGTTGCTCAATTTTTTTAAGGCTGTTTCTTTATCTGAAGACAGGAGATAAACTATGTATCCTGTGGTGTCATATGATGATTAAGTGAGATAATATACATTCTTCACTGAGCACACTGCTTAACAAAGAACAGGATAGCTTAAAAAAAGCCTATGATAGCTCTTACTATTTTTCCTCTCTGTATGACCCTTGAGGGAGTTATTTAACATTGCCAACTTTGTAACTTTTTAAACCGTGTTGTACAAATTAAAAGAGGCATGCGAGAAGTCATTTTATTCTGTAGTAGGTTAAGCTGAGGACATATAATAAACAAACGTTATTCTTCCTTTACTGCTTCTTTATACAAATGCTGCCAATATTTTTTCCCCTCCCAGGATGAAATCCTGGACAAACTGCCTGGATTTCCGGGTGTTCAGAAAGATCCTCCTTAAAGGTTCGATCTCTCAACCAATTGAAAGCCTTTTCTGCTGTCCCAATTCCTGCCAGCCTCAGACTGGAGAACTGTGGAGATGGGAACTGAGTTGGTGATAGATGTCTTCATCTGCCCTGGGAGTGGTCTGCTACTCTGCTTCTCCTCCACTGGCCATCAGGGTGAGAGGAGAGGTCACTTGAAAGTGAAACTGTCATCTGGCCTTTGTGTCATTTGGTTGTTATTGTCTTCAAGCCCCCTTGTTTGCTCTTCACAACTGCCTTCCATGAGCAGGGTATTTGACGGAAATCAAGAAAGAAAGCAATTTCTTTTTGGGGGCTAGGATTAAGGTTCAGCAGTTAGGTTTCAAGAAGTAGAATGGGTTCGATAATATCTTCATAATCTACAAAAGTTTCCACCAACCCACTTCCTTCCCCTTAGACCTATAATTTAAGTGACAATATTAAGTGACAATAGTACACATGCTATGAAAAACAGCTTAAGGAAAATCAATGGGGACCCCTTCCAATCAGATTGTTGTGCATCATCTTCTACAATATAGAAATTCTGGATCTGTCACTGGTATCAAACTAATTTTACTTAAGACTTGTATTATTCGCTGTGGTAGTTATAAACAAATGACCACAAACTTGGTGGCTTAAAACAACATGCGTTTATCCTCTTATAATTCTGGAAGACAGACATTCCAAGTATTTTTTTTTAATCAACTAAAGCCAATATGTTAGAGGTGTCTTGGTTTCTCTGGAGGCTCGAGGGAAGAATCTACTCCTTGCATCTTCCAGTTTCTGGAGGCTGCTGACATTCTTGGGCTTGTGGCTGCATTACTCTGAGCTCTGCCTTATGATTGCCTTCTCTTCTGCACAAACTCTCTCTGCCTCCCTCTTATAAGGATACTTCTGATCACCTTTTGGGTCTACCCAGATTATCCAGGGTAACCTCCCCATCTCAATATCTGTAAATTACATCTGCAATGACCCTTTTCCCATATAAGATAACATTGACAAGTTCCAGGGATTAGGACTTAGATATCTTTGGGGACCGTTTTTCATCCTGCAGTGAACATCAAAGATAAGGTGAATATAGCTTATATCTAACTTTTTAACTTCTACTTCTGCTCTGAAGTTTTCTCCAAAATTAAATGTTACTTATGCTTCAGGGTCCAATTCAGAATCAATCGTTATGAAAATACCCTTGCTCATCCTGGTCCACACCGATCATGCCCTCCTGCATGATTCAGACCTCAGTTAAAATTCCAAACATTCACTATCTTTTCATGTTTAAGCGAATTACTGTATTTCCTCACCTGTAAATTAGGACAGTGTTATCATCCTCTCTGGACTGTTTCAAGGATTAAAGGAGAAAACATAGATAGAGCCAAGAATTAAAACTAGAACATGATAAACACTCAGTATATTTTAATCTTTTCCCTTCTATTGATCAAGTACTGCCTCCCATTTCATAACTATATGAGAATCAGTCTTTTTCTAGAAAGAAATTACTTTTAATGCTATACTTTTTAATATGTACTTCTTTATTTTCCCATTATGATGGCATACTGTTGGTATTAAAAATGTTGAGAACAGGGGCACCTCGGTGGCTCAGTCACTGAGCATCTGCCTTCAGCTCAGGTCATGATCCTAGGGTCCTGGGATCGGGTCCCATATCGGGCTCCCTGCTCAGTGGGAAGCCTGCTTCTCTCTCTCCCACTCCTCCTGCTTGTGTTCCCTCTCTCACTATCTCTCTCTGTCAAATAAATAAATAAAATCTTTAAAAAAATGTTGAGAACCACATTCTGATGAATGTCAAAACATGACCGGGAGAAGTCTAACTTCTTTATATATTTATATATATATATTTATATATATAAATTCTTTATATTTATATATTTTTTATATTTATATAAATATATATTTATATATTATTATTATATATTATTAATATATATATTAAGTTTATAAATAATGACCTAAATGGCCACTTCACTTATAGCATTTTCTTACCTGCTTTTTTTCTTAGCATAGATTCATTAAGAAAAAATATTTGAAGTTTTAAAATCTCAAATTGCATAGGATATTACTTGGTTTAATCAAGTACATCTCTACATGTCTTGATTGATTTATTTCATTTTGAAATATTACTTTAAAGTCATGAAAATACAATAATTCTCATTGCAGTTTCTTTGATATTTTATCAAATCCAATATCCGTCATCAGTCTGTGCAATATTTGATTTTTTTTATCATGATTTAGTTTTTCTTTTTTTAAGGACACATTTATTCTGTCATCACAACACATTGTTGGAGTGTCAGGAGAAATATTACTGAGAACGGACTGACCAACTGCATCCTCTAGGATATTTAGTTATTCCATAGCAAGCTCTGGGCTTTAACATAAAATAGAGTTAATAATGGTTTTGAGGCAATTTGTTTATTAAAATGCTCAGGTCATGATCTCAGGGTCCTGGGATCGAGCCCCACATTGGGCTCTCTGCTCAGTGGGAAGCCTGCTTCCCCCTCTCTTTCTCTCTGCCTGCCTCTCTGCCTACTTGTGATTTCTCTCTCTGTCAAATGAATAAGTAAAATCTTTTAAAAAAATAAATAAAAAAAATAAAATGTAACATAATTTAGATAACATGCATGTATCTTAGATGTGTTGTTCAGAATTTTAAAAAACTGAATGCATGTGGTTAGCCATCACCTAAACAAAACAAAACAAAACAAAAGGACATTGCCAGCAAATCAAAATCCCTCCGTATGTCACCTCCAGATACTGTTCCCTTCTCCAAGGATGATACCTACTGATTTCTAAAGCCATAGCTTGATTTTGTCTGTCTTGAAACTTTATTGAAATGAAATTGTATTTGCTTTGTTGTTTGTGGGTTTGATGTTTTTGGCTCTAGTTGTAATTAGTTCATTTTTATTGATAGAGTTTTACTGGAATGTTGAACGCTCTAGTATAGGACTGTTGGTATGTGTGTGTTACATTTCCGTTGGATACATCTCTAAATGCTGATTTGCTGGGTCATAAGACATGCATAATATATTCAGCTTTAGGAGACACTGACAAACACCTTTCCTAAAAGGCAGTACAACTTTATATATCATGCTGGGAATGTACACCACTTCAAGTTGCTACAGATTCTCTCCAACACCCCCTATTGTTTGTCTGCTTTTCATCTTAGCCATTCTGGTGAGGTAGTGGAGATAGCACACCAGGGTTTTAATTTGCACTTCATCAGTAAATACCAAATATGAGTACCTTTTCCTATATTTTTTAGCCAGTTGGATATACTTTTATGTGAATTGCTTGTTTGAGTGTTTTGCTTATTTTCCATTAGGCTTCCTGTTTTCCTTAGTGGCATGTGGTGTTGTTTATATAGTGTAGGTATGATTTTTTCTTTTGTAGGGCAAATGTTTTATCAATATTTTCCTTCGCTATCCTATTAATTTTGGCATTTGAGAAATAGAAGTTATCCATTTATCTTTTGTTTTGTTTTTTTAGCTTAAGGATTATTTGTGTCTTGTATAGGAAAACTTTGACTACTCTACACTCATGAAGATGGCCACCTCTGTTTTCATCTGAAATTATTGGTTTATGGGGCCCCTGGGTGGCTCAGTCATTAAGCATCTACCTTTGGCTCAAGTTGTAGTCCCAGGGTCCCGGGATTAAGCCCTGTGTCAGGCTCCCTGCTTAGCAAGGAGCCTGTTTCTCCCTCTCCCTCTGCCTGCTGTTCCCCCTGCTTGTGCTCTCGCGCTCTCTCTGTCAAATAAATAAATAAAATCTTTAAAAAAAAAGTTATTGGTTTACCTTTCTCACCTTAATCACAGTCAGTTTTGATTTATTTTTGTGACTTTGGCAAGTAAAGGTTAAGATTCCTTTTTTTCCCCTTCAAATGAAAAATCAACTGATAGAGCATCATTTATTGGCAAAACTGTACCTTTCCCAAGACACAGTAGTGTTCCTTTTGTGACAAATTAGGTTGACATATATATGTGTGTGTGTGTTTGTGTGTGTGATACATATGTATGTATATATATACAATGTAAATATATATATACATATATAAGTATGTATATATAAAAATATATATGTAAAAATGTAAAAGCGTTTTAGAAACTATTTTTAATGATTATCACATCTATATAAAATACAAAGAAAATTAAAGAAACTAGTACAATAAATCCATATTACCCATCACACAGCTTCAAAAATTATCAACTCATGACCAATCACTTTTCATAATACACTAGGACCTACTTCCTCCCACAAATCCCAGATAGTATATCATTTTTTTTAAAAGATTTTATTTATTTATTTGACAGAGGGAGAGAAAGAGATCACAAGTAGGCTGAGAGGCAGGCAAAGAGAGGGGGAAGCAGGCTCCCTGCTGAGCAGAGAGCCTGATGTGGGGCTCTATCCCAGGACCCTGAGATCATAATCTGAGCCGAAGGCAAAGGCTTTAACCCACTGAGCCACCCAGGGGCCCCCAGATAGTATATCATTTTATCCATCAGTATTTTGGTATACTTCTAAAGGATAAGGTCTCTTTTTATACATAATATAGTATTAAATTTTTATCACATCTAAAAATAATTCCTTAATATTTATCAAATGTCCATTCAGTGTTCAATTTCTCTGATTGTTTCATAAATGTTTAAGGAGGCTTTTGTTCAAATTAGAATTTAAACAAAATTTATACATTGTAGCTAGTTGATATGTCTCCTCAGTCACTTCTAAGGCTTTCCCTCCCTCTCTTTTATATGTGTTTTCCTTCTGAGGTATCTGTGGAAAAAACTGGTTCATTTGTTTTGTAGATTTTAGATTTTGTTACTTTAAGCAATGGTTATTAACTGTTTGAAACAAAAGCCCAGTGGTGGGTATTAAGGAAGGCACGTATTGCATGGAGCACTGGGTGTTAAAGGTAAACAATGAATCTTGGAACACCACATCAAAAACTAATGGTGTGTGGTGACTAACATAAAATACTAAAAATTTTTTTTCTGATTTTTAGGTAGTGAAACAAAGCAAGCTGCCTTTATATCACCCAAGTTAAGAATAATTTGAAATATGTGCTAATAATACTTGATGCTAATACCTAATGTATCTATTTTTATAAACAATTTGTCTAAATAAATATCCATAATGGACTATTATATACCAAATTTTTCTACCATGGCACTATTGACATTTTAGCAATGACAACAATGGACAAAACTTCTTTTCTACTTACTAGGATGGACATTTTAGGCTGACTGATTCTTTGTTGGGGGGCAGGGAGCTGTTCTCTGCTGTTTAGGATGATTAGCTACATCCCTGGCCTCCTTAAACTGGATGCTAGTAGCAGCCCCCCAGTTGTGAACATATGAAACATTTACTTTTGTTCATCTGTTGCCATTGCTTGCTGTTATCTTTTTATTCCTACTCCTCTTTGTTTTCTCTCACCTTGATTTTAAACTCCTCAAGAATAGAGAATAGAGCCAATGTCTTCAGTTATGGATTAAGGTTAGTGATAATTAATCTACCTTCTTCATAGGGTCATTATGAGGACCAAATGAAATAATCCTAAAAAAATCCTTTTGATGACTTTGTGAAGTCCTGGTAGAAATGTTAGATATGTTTAGATCTTAGGTTTATTGGTATTGCCACAACATAGCCAACAATGCCTTGTTCAGTACATAGCTTTTGACTCATTTCAAACCTCGCATTTTTGTGTAGCCTTCAATATTTTCCCATGAATTCTTCCTTCCTTCCTCATGCAAAATAACCAACTTTTCCTCTTGACTTAATTCCCACAGTTTCAAGTTACAGCCTTCCCAACATTATCTCTCAGCTTCACACACATACTGCTTTTTCTGTATTTCCCACATTCAACCTCCCTAATTTGACTCCATTTACCTCCACTCCTACCCCCTCTCCCTAAACACACTCCCACTTCATCTCTCTTAATTTATATCTTCTCCTTTCTTGCTATTCTAATAAAATTTTTTCTGATAATCTCTGGAAGTCTCTTGATATTTTTCTCTCTGCATCTTTTAAGCTTTTGCAATCATTTTCCACCATATTATTATTGAGAAAAATTATTGAGTAAGCACAAATAATTTTTATTTTTTATTTATTTTTAAATTTAACTTTATTTTTTCAGTGTTCCAAGAGTCATTGTTCATGCACTACACCCAGTGCTCCATGCAATACGTGCCCGCCTCAATACCCACCACCAGGCTCACCCAACCCTCCACTCCCCTCCCCTCCAAGACCCTCAGTTTGTCTCTCAGAGACCACAGTCTCTCATGTTTCATCTCCCCCTCCAATTTCCCCCAACTCTCATGTTTCGTCTCCCCTTCCAATTTCCCCCAATTCACCCTTCTTTTCCTTCTCCCAATGTCCTCCATGTAACAAATAATTTTTAAAAAGATGTATAAGGCATAGGTCCTGCCCCGGAGGAGAGACAGTTGACCAAATAATTTCTGTGTCAAAATGTCAGGTTATAATGGTGCCTCTGCTTAAGAGACTCACTGAGGAAGCAAAGTCCTTGCTTTGGGTTTGTTAAATGACATCAAAGAAGTGATGCCTCCATTCTGTCTTAGACAGGACTTCTCCTTAGCTGGAGAAGTACGAAATAGGACTGTAGGCCCAGAAAAGATCATAATTCTTTCCTGGTATGGAGCGTAGGACTTAAGATGGGTGCATAGAATCTATGGAGTTGAGTGCATAGAATTTTGTCCCTCTGTGTGTGCTCCTTGGTGGGTGTTATTTTTAAGAAATCATGACTCTTATATATTCTTCTGTTTGGATTGAAATTTCCAAGAGTGGTTGGACTATATTTGGCAACTAATGTTGGACTACTCCATCACTGTTATTCTGACTGAGCATGGCACTGGCGACATACCCACAGTTCTGAAAGCCATACATGGTAGAACACATCTTTCTAGTGTTTCTAGAAAGAGCAAAAGCCCAGGCCTCTTTCCTTGCCCAAAAAATAATCAGATTGAGCATTAAATTGTCTTGAGCAATTTAATTTAATTAAAATTAAGAAAAGTACTAGGGCACCTGGGTGGTTTTTAAGCATCTGCCTTCAGCTCAAGTCATGATCCCAGGGTCCTGGGATCCAGCCCTGCATCGGGCTCCCTACTCAGCGGGGAGCCTGCTTCTCCCTCTCTCACTCCTCCTGCTTGTGTTCCTGCTCTCACTCTCTCTCTCTGCCAAATAAATAAATAAAATCCTTTAAAAAAAAGTACTATGTGGAATTCTCTTTTATACTGGGACATTATCAGTGGAAAGACCTCAATTCATTGAGAGACTTGTGATAGTTTGGTTGTCATCAGAAGAGAAAATGTCCCAACTTTGTTTATATCTTGCTATTCTTTTCCCTTCTCTTGTCACTTCTCTTGTTCTTCCACTCTATTTCTCCTTCCCTTCCCTTTCTTCCTTTTCCTTTTTAATCAGAGATCCTATCTAGATGACAGCTGAGTTGCTCCTGGTCAGGTTTTTTTCTGTGTTGCCCACTACAGTGTGGGAGATGGTGCTGAGAAAACATACTTGAGCCTGTTTGAAGGGACTGAAAATGCCCTGAAGTCTTCGAATTTTTTTCCAGTCATTTTATAATAAACAGGAGACAGCCTTTTATCTGTAGGTTTATGAGCCGTGCAGTCACTTCAAAAGGAGGTACAGCTTATTTTCATCCATTTGTTCTCTCTGTGCAGTTCGCAGTGCTGGGGTGCCTCAAACCATTGCTGAGACATCTGATCCAGGGGGCCTGAGCCGCCTGACTGATGCTTAGGACTTTCAGTGGCTCTCTTACTCTCACCATGAACAAATTTACATTGTTAGTTAATCTAAGATATATGCATCATATATAAGGGCAGGATAAAACTTTCTGCCTAGTCAGGTTGCAAAAAGAGCAAATCCATGCTAGCCATACTGTTCTTTAGGGAGCCAATGCAAGATACAGGGTATTTTTTCTTATTATCTGTTATTGTCAGTTGCAAAAAGTGAATCTTTTCAGTGAAATGTCACCAGGAAGATCCTTCCCACACTGTGCATATTTTTCCCTTGTCTTCTCTACCTTCTTTCACCCATTTTTGTTCCCACTTCTCACCTTCAACTCGGCATCAAGGTTCTGTAACTCATCTCTCTCTGAGTGAGTGATGAGATCAGTTGCTGACAGAGGGTCACTAGGCGCCATCGCAGATTTGTTACTCATCCCTGTATTAACTTGAAAAACAAAACAAAACACTGTTGAACCTCCTCACAAATTTGTAGTTGTCTATCAGGTACTCACAATAAAAAGATAACTTAAATATTTCACAAGATGCTGGGAGGTAATTTTATATGCTTTCACTAGCTTATTGAGAGACAAAAATTATCAAAGGAGGAAATATTCAGTCTTGCCAAAGATTTCCCTGTAGATAATAAATCTTTTCTTAAGTCAGAATAAAGCACTCTGTCCTTCGTGACAAACTAAGTTTGGATTCCAAATTCATTTTGTGTGTCGTTTGACCTTCCTTGTTAATAACATGACAGGTATCTATTGGGTGAAATTGATAGCTTGAAAAGTTCTGGATCAACATCAGGCAAACAAAAGGAGGCAGGCTTTTTGTAAGGGCTTGAGGGAGAGACCATCACTGTCTAGCCCTTTCCTTCTGTCCCCAGCAGGTCTAATCACATAGTCTAAATACATGACTACACAGTCTAAATACGTGACCCGGTAGAAGCGTATCTGTGTGAGAGCCTGTGGTCATGGGGACAGATGGCAATCCTTCCAGATGCATCAGCTGCCTCCCCCGCATCCCAGGAAAGCCCCAACTTTCTTGTAAAACAATGTGCCATCCTCCTGCTGGCAAAAGCTGTTGGACTGCTGGAGATCACTTTTCCTAGATGTCAGAGGATCCCGAGGGTAGAAAAGGTAGACTCTCCACCTTTTTGTGCATATAATTAACATTCCACAAGAACAAAAGTTTGAAAATTTGGCAGCACCTAAAAATGTCTTAAGTTGCTTTTCAGCAGTACTTCTTTTTTCTATGTCTAAAGCAAAAGGAAAGTAGCTAGAAATAAAATATTGCATTAATTTATAACAAAAATATGTAAGCCTTAGTAACTTAATATAGTGTACTCATATAGATATTATTTCTTAAATGAAATGAGTGTTAGGTAAAATGTGTGCTGAGTAATCTTCAAAATATCTGTACTTATATTGTTTTCACATAGCTACTAAACCAAAAGAATTTAAAATGAATTTATTTGCTCCAATGTAAGAATAAGTATTCAGAGACTGTGTTTGATGCAATGTCAAGGTTAGAAGGCATAGTCCAGATGCATGCCATCACTTACAAAACCAAAGCCAAAATTATCTTGAAAATTACAAATTTGGTGGGTTATTTTTAGTGTCAGCCAAGAGGAAAACCCAGGGTTTGTACCATAACAGCAGTGCTTAGTTTTCATGAGTCTGGAATGTAGTCATCAACCCAGCTGAAAATAGGCAACAGCATCAGTGTGTACTAGAACAGAGACTGCATTGCAGTCAGTGTGTGTGGACAAAAGACTAATTCTTAGTATTGTTGGAAAGAGTGACTGCCACATCACAAACTGCTTCTGTTCAAACTTCTCAGAAGCTTCATGCAAAATAAAACAAATAAAACAACCATCCAGCAAAAACTTTACACAATACCACTTCATTTTCAGTGGCATCCCATCATTCAACCAGTATAAATAGGTTTCATACTTTGCAAGCATCTATATTTTTAGATTCCATCTATGAAACCAACTATTCTTGAACTAATGGGATGAGATGGTGCCTCGTTAGAGGAAAAAAAAATACTTGAGCTTTTATTCTTACTCGAAAGGAGCTTTGGAAACTATGGACTAGACACCGGAACATAGCACATTGGTTGCTTCTCTCTTATGAAAGTAAAAGCAAGAGCAACTGCACAACAGTGTGGCCAATACAAATTTTGATCTATTATAGAACCAAAATGTGGTCACATATTCTCCCCAAGCAGCTGAAATCAGTGACTTAGTAGCTAGGAACAACTGCTGAGGCAGGAGGAGGTAAGCTTGAGGTAGCAATTTAACGAAAATCATGATGATGAAGGTCCCATAGGCCAGGTATGAGCAGTGGAGACTGAAATTTCCTTAGACTGTGATACCACATATACACTAGACATGGCCTCACCCCCTTCCGTCCCCTGGGAGGTAGGGAGGTCAGTAACACCCAGCTGTACCAAAGGCCTTTTGAAACAGATGGAGCCAAGTCTGCAGCCACTGACCAGCCCTGGGTATGACCAAGCCTATTTTAAATACGCTGGTCTCCTGGAATTCCTAGTTGTTGGAGGTAAAATAAATAAGGTCCCAGGCATATAAAGAAATATGAGAAATATAAAACAGGAAACCCGAGTACAACCTGGCTGATTTGATTCCATTTTGCACCAATGAGAAATGTCAATTTAAATTACATATTGTAAAAAAAAAAAAAGGAATAACCTAATTAATAAAAAATGAAAGGAAGTAGGAAAAGAGATATTGAGAAAATACTGCTTGGCTTGCAAGACACATACCCAGTTTTCTACTTAGTGCTTTTCTTAGTGTATTATCTCACTTAACTTCTTAGTCTTTACAAATCTTGTAATTTAGACATTATATGTTTAGGATTTTTTTAGTAATAAAAAAAAAAAACCTCAGAAAGTTTAAATAACTTGCCCAAAGTCACAGATATATGGATAAATACAGGAAATATAAAAAATGAGCTTTGAGTGTAAAAAATGAAAGGGGAAAGTTATATTCTATTATAGAAAAGAGAGTAATATCAAAATTATTATGAAGATTATCAAAGATATCTCCAAAACATCGAGTGAGAAAAGAGTGATGATGAGAATTTACAAGTGTTTGAATTTGAAATGGGAAATAGTTGGCCGAATGTTGAAGGGAAAAACGAATTCAAGGTATGGCATCCTAAACCAGGGCCCTTTGAAAAAGTTTAACTGCTCATGTTCCCTCCCCTGGAACATAGATGCTGCATATGTGTCCTTGAAAATGTGAGGTAAACTGTAAAACTGGTGGGTATCTCACAGTAAGATCCTCCAGTGCTTTTATTGGAGACTTTGTCTAAAATCTCATACGTTTAGCAAAATTGCTGTGATTATCTGTTAATACTTGTTTGTAAATGGAAGTTGGAACATTTAGTCTTGAGTTTTGTTGAGTAAAATGTGGTGAAACTGGGACCCTAATTACTTGTAAACATTTTAAAAATAGTTTGGGAATGGATTTGAAATTGTTAGGTATGCCTTGCTGAGTCCTTTCTGGTTATTTCTCCTACTAATTTGGTGCTTCTAATTGGCATGGGCTTCCGTTATAGAAATGTGGCCGGTGAAAAGGGTCATGAGTTTTGTCCACATTTTGCCTCTGAGAGGGTAGGCATTGTGAATCTCAGTCGATTATAAAGAGCAGTTTTTGTCATGTGGCTGTTCCGTAGCCAGAATAAACCTGTTTCTCATGACTGGTCTACACAGTCTGGGTAGATTTTATTTTTAAAGAAGAAAATACTCAAGTCCTGAATCAATTTTGCATTCTCAAAGTTTTTAGTGAGGTTGGTGAAAAAAAGAGTATGATAAGAATTTGAAAGCCAAAATCTCTCTTTGGTCTGTACACTCATTTTACTGTTACCAAATTTTCCCTTAGTTCCTGGGAACTATTTGTACATACCTTATTTTCTAACTAGTCTGGCACCATTTAAAATTCTTTATAAGCTGCATTGTGCTTCACACAGAAGTAGTTTCTCAATTTTTTTTTTAAATAAAACCGTAGAGATTAGTGACACATTGAGAATACCTTATTCCCTGATCTACTTAAAAGGAAATATTGTGATCTATTTCAGTGTGATGTGCAAAACGATAAACCGTTTCAAAAGTCAGATTATAAAACTTGAAGCTTGTAAAGGGAAGTGCTATGAAGTTTGAATCTGCGCATGTCTAAAATGATGAAAAATAATTTATTCTGGGAGATGTCCTAGGAAAGCATCTGCTGAGAATAAGGTCAAAGTAACTATATGAAGAAAGGAAGAAAGAAAGCAATACAATGTCGTAGCTGGAAAAAAACAACCACGACCATTGCTTTTAGGAGTGCTGGTTTCATTTCCTTTTTACATCTTTTAAGGCCAGTCTAAGAGAAGAAAGAAGAGAACCACATGCAAAGACTCACTTTAGCATGCAAAAGGGAAAATCCCATTGACTTGATTTTTTTAAAATTTAAATTCAATTAGCCAACATATAGTACATCATTAGTTTCGGATGTAGCGTTCAGTAATTCATCAGTTGCATATAACACCCAGTGCTCTTCACATCATGTGCCCTCCTTAATGCCCATCACTCAGTTACCCCATTCCCCCCATCTGCCTCCCCTCCAGCAGCCCTCAGTTTGTTTCCTGTAGTCAAGCGTCTCTCATGGTTTTTCTCCCTTTCTGATGCTTCCTATTCAGTTTTCCTTCCCTTCCCCAATGATCCTCTGCATCGTTTCTTATATGTCACGTATGAGTGAAACTATATGATAATTGTCTTTCTCTGCTAGACTTATTTCATTCAGCATAATACCTTCCAGTTCTGTCCATGTCGATGTAAATGGTAAGTATTCATCCTTTCTGATAGTTCAAATATTCCATTAGTGTGAGTGTGTGTGTGTGTGTGTGTGTGTGTCCCACATCTTTATTCATTCATCTGTTAATGGACATCTTGGCTCTTTCCATGGTTTGGCTATTGTGGATATTGCTGCTATAAACATTGGGGTGCAGGTGCCCCTTTGCATCAACACATTTGTATCTTTGTGGTAAATACCTAGTAGTGCAATTGCTGAGTTGTAAGGTAGCTCTATTTTTAACTTCTTGAGGAACCTCTGTACTATTTTCCAGAGTGGCTGTACCAGCTTGCATTCCCACCAACAGTGTAAAGGGTTCCCCTTTTTCCACATCCTCAACATTATCTGTTGTTTCTTGTCTTGTTTAATTTTAGCCATTTTAACAGGTGTGCAGTGGTATCTCGTTGTGGTTTTGATTTGTATTTCCCTGATGCCAAGTGATGTGGAGCATGTTTTCATGTGTCTGTTGGCCATTTGTATGTCTTCTTTGGAGAAATGTTTGTCCATGTCTTCTGCCCATTTCTTGATGGGATTATTTGTTTTTTGGATTTTGAATTTGATAAGTTCTTTATAGATCTTGGATACCAGCCCTTTATCTGACATGTCATTTGCAAATATCTTCTCCCATTCTGTAGGTTGCCTTTTAGTTTTGTTGACTATTTTCTTTGCTGTGTAGAAGCTTTTTATCTTGATGAATTTCCAATAGTTCATTTTTGCTTTTTTTTCCCCTTGCCTTTAGAGATGTGTCTGGCAAGAAGTTCCTGTGCCTGAGATTGAAGAAGTTCTTGCCTGTGTTCTCCTTTAGGATTTTGATGGATTCCTGTGTGACGTGTAGGTATTTCATCCATTTTTTTAATCTTTGTCTGTGGTATAAGAAAATATTCCAATTTCATTCTTCTACATGTGGCTGTCCAATTTTCCTAACACCATTGTTGAAGAGAATGTCTTTTTTCTATTGGAAATTCTTTCCTGCTTGTCAAAGATTAGTTGACCATAGAGTTGAGAGTCCATTTCTGGATTCTCTGTTTTGTTCCCATTGATTGTTTTTGTGCCAGTACCATATTGTCTTGATGATTACAGCTTTGTAATAGAGCTTGAAGTCTGGCATTGTGATGCCACCATCTTTGGTTTTCTTTTTCAACATTCCTTTAGCTATTTAGGGTCATTTCTGGTTCCATACAAATTTTAGGATTATTTGTTCCAGCTCTGTGAAAAAGTTGATGGTATGTTGATAGGGATTGCATTCAATGTATAGATTGCTCTAGTTAGCATAGACATTTTAACAATATTTGTTCTTCTAATCCATGAGCATGGAATGTTTTTCCATTTGTTTCTATCTTCCTCATTTTCTTTCATGAGTGTTCTGTAGTTTTTAAAGTACAAATCCTTTGTCTCTTTGGTTAGGTTTATTCCTAGGTATCTTATGGTCTTAGGTGCAATTGTAAATGGGATCTATTCCTTAATTTCTCTTTTTTCTGTCTTATTATTAGAGTACAGAAATGCAACTGATTTCTGTGCATTCATTTTATATCCTGCTACATTGCTGAATTCCTGCATGAGTTCTAGCAATTTTGGGGTAGAGCCTTTTGGGTTTTCCATATAAGGTATCATGTCATCTGCAAAGAGTGAGAGTTTGACTTCTTTGCCAATTTGAATGCCTTTTATTTCTTTTTGTTGTCTGATTGCTGAGGCTATGACTTTTAGTACTATGCTGAACAGCAGTGGTGAGAGTAGACATCCCTGTTGTTTTCCTGACCTTAGGGGAAAATATTTGCTGTGGGATTTTCATAGATGGCTTTTATGATATTGAGTTATGTTCCCTCTATACCTACATTGTGGAGAGTTTTAATCAAGAAAGGATGCTGTATTTTGCCAAATACCTTTTATGCATCAACTGAAAGGATCATATGGTTCTTGTCCTTTCTTTTTTATTAATGTGATGTATCACGTTGATTGATTTGCAAATGTTGAACCATGCTTGCAGCCCAGGAATAAATCCTACTTGGTTGTAGTGAATAATCCTTTTAATGTACTGTTGAATCCTATTGGCTAGTATTATGGTGAGAATTTTGGCATCCATGTTCATCAGGGTTATTGGTCTGTAATTCTCCTTTTTGGTGGGGTCTTTGTCTAGTTTTGGGGTCAAGGTAATGCTAGCCTCATAGAACGAGTTTGGAAGTTTTCATTCCATTTCTATTTTTTGAAACAGCTTCAGAAGACTAGGTATTCCTTCTTCTTTACAGTGTTTGGTAGAATTCCATCTGGCCCTGGACTCTTGTTTGTTGGGAGATTTTTGATTACTGCTTCAATTTCCTTGCTAGTTATGGGTCTGTTCAGGTTTTCTATTCAGGTTGACTTTAGAGACCAATGTGTACTGAAAGATGGGGATGATAAAGGAGTACAAGGGTAAATTGGGTGGCAATCCAAATAAATGGGCCAAAGAGGCTGTACGAGGAAACAGTTTTAATTCTGAGGAACAAGAGTTCACCCAAACTAGTCATATTGGTAAGGTCACAATCAGTTAACATTAACTATCCACACACAGAATTTCCAGAGGAAGAGTCCAAATCCAACAATTTTAGAGGAAAGAAAGAATGAGTATCATGGAGAGACAGGGGAATACTGTGTTTTTGCCACTGTGTAAAGAATGGCTTAATCAAGTGCAGGAATCCTCTTTAATTAAACATCTATTTTCTGTATTGAAGATTCCAGTTTTGTTTAAATCTTCATGAAGGAGTACCTGATGTTAATGCAATAAAGTGAGAGTGAGTAAAGTAAGAGTCAGTTACTGTAATTTTTTTAAATGTTAATAAAAAATTATTTGCAAGAAATGTTGATGTAGGGATTTAACCATAAACTGAATATTCAAATCAAGGAGGCAATTGATCTGAAAACTCAGCAACATTAATGATAGTTTCTTGTCATATTTCTGCAGTGTAATAGAGAAAATGTATAAATGTTAAAGACAGAATATGAAGCCTTTGAAAGTATAAATGATTGAAAAAAGCTGAAGAGTCTTGTTGTATGAAAAAAAAATGGAAGTTTGACAGTTAAACACTAATGAAAATCTTGTTTACATGAAGACAGTGTGTTTGAGTTTTGCTGGTTTGGTGAGAGAGAAAGGTTAAGTGGGGATACATTTCATTTCAGAACTATCTAATCCAGATAGTGATAATTTTACAAAATCACAGTGGTCAGCATTCCATATACAAAATGCAGTCTTAGATCACGGGGAATATATATTTAAAAAATAGAGTTGGGGTGCCTGAATGGGTCAGGCAGTTAAGCATCTGCCTTTGGCTCAAATTATGATCTCTGGGTCCTGGAATGGAGTCCTACATTGGGTTCTCTGCCCAGGAGGGAGCCTGCTTCTCTCACTCTATCTTTCAAATAAATAAATAAATAAATAAATAAATAAATAAATAAATAAATAAATAAATCTTTAAAAAAATAGAGTGAACCCAACCCAGTATTACCATCAAAAAATTAATAAAGTTAGAATTCAGTTTTTACATTTAAAATGGACATAAATGAATAGAGAGTAGTATGAAAGTGAATAAAATATAATTTTAAAGTACTATGAAATTGGATTGATTGGGAAATATTTCAAAGATGGAGAGACCTAAAGCTGAAATTTATATGAGAGAAGTAAGCCATTACTTCACTATTAAATATATATATACACACATATATACACATATATATGCAATAGTATATATAATCTTAAATCTTAAATTTTAAAAATCTAAATTTAAAAAGTTTATTTAAAAACCACAATATTTATAGAAGTGTTGGAGATTAGAACTCTAAAGACAAAGCCATAGGTTTTTTTATGACACTTTGTTCAATATTGGTAATAATGTTAGCATATGACACTTTTGACAGTGTGGTAAACTCCTCTTAAGAAAAATGTAGTAAAAGCAATTTTCTGAACACTTTTTCATTTCAAGATTTTGCATTTCTAATTTTAGTAACAAATTTAGACAGACTAGAGTAGTAATGCTGATATGGTCACAGGTATTGGCCCAGTTTATAACAGTAGAATTGTGAACTTTTTGAATACATAAAATGACTTTAAAAGTCAAGTTTATTGCAGTATAATTTATATACAATAAAATTCACCTTTCAAAAATATACAGTTCAATGAACTTTGATAAACATTTACTCCCATTATAATATAGAACATTCTATTACCCCAACATTTCAATCCTTACAGTTAATACTCTGTTCCCTTATCTTATACAGCTCCTTGATCTGTTTTCTGTTTGTAGAGTTTTCTACTAGACTTTTCCAGAATGTCATAGAAATGGAACCATACTGTATGTAGCCTTTTATGTTTAGCTTCTTTCAGTTAATAATGCTTTTGAAACCCATTCATGTTGTTGCATTGTATAAGTAGTTTTTATCATATTGCTGAGTAGTAGTCCATTGTATGGATGTGCCACAATTTGTTTGTCTGTTCACCAATTGATGGACATTTATGTGTCCAGTTGGGGTCATTATGAATGAGGTGCTCTGAAAATTTGCTTATAGATTCTTGTGTGGATGTGTATTTTTATTCTCTTTGTTAAATATCTAAAAGTGGAATTGCTGGGTTATAAGGTAAGTGAATGTTTAAATTTGTAAAAAAAAAAGCCTGTCAAAATTTTCCACTTTGCTTTTCTACTAAACTTAGGAGAGTTCCAGTTGCTCTGTGTTCTCCCTAGCAGTTTTTTTCCCATTTTTGTCATTTTACCCCGCTTCACATGTAAGAATTTTATGTTTGTTTCCATTCCTTTCTTTTTGTCCTTTGTACTATTTTTGTCATACATTTTACTACCACACATATCATCAAGTCTTCAGCACATTACTAGTTTTGCCTTAAACAATTATTGCTTAATGTTATTACAAATAATGAAAAGAAATCTCTTTTATACTTACCTACATTTTTATAATTTCCAGTGTTCTTAATTCCTTTATTGAAATCTACATTTTTCAATTGATACCATATTTTGTCTAAAAAATGTCTTTTAATATTTATTATAGTTTTTATTTGCTATCAGTGAATTCTCTGGTTTTTGTTTTTGTTGTTTTAGTTTTTTTTATTTATGAAAATGTTTTTATTTGGTCCTCATTTTTGAAAGACTGTTTGCTGGAAATAAATTTCTGTATTGACAGAAGTGCAGAGAGAATCATGTAGGAAAAGATGAACAGAGAAGTCAACCATTAACTAATGCTGCAGAGAAATAGAAAGAGTGAAGAAAGAGAATACGATTTACTAATTAAAATATTGCTTGTTCTCCTCAGGACATTGGGTCTGTATTTCTCAGAATTAAGGAGAAAATATTGATAGTGATTGCGGCTTATTTTTGCAAGAAGCTTGGTAATAAAATTAGGACACAGTAGTGGACTGATAGAACAGGATACCAAAATGATTTACTGGTTTAGTCATTTGTTTTTAATGTATCAAAATATAAGTTGTAGGGAAATGAAAAAGGAGCTCTTGGAGAGAGAAATAAGGTTTAAACATGCAAACACAACACAGGGAGAGTAGATAAAGCACACTTTAAAGTAGAGAGAATGGAATTTTATGGTACAAGTTTTCTACTGATATATAAAAAATTATCACAAACTTAGCAATTCAAAACAATGCTCATTTATTAGCTCACAGTTCTGTAGGTCAGATGTCTGCCATGGTGGGGCTGGGCTTGTTTTCTGCCTGGAATTTCTACTTTATCATGACCCCAAAGATACCGTTTACTTTCCCTTTGTACTTCCTGTACCTCATGCCTCCATCTTCATTGGTGCATACCCTTGTTTTAATGAAGCACATCTGATAGCAGCTTCTTGAGAAGGAGTACAAGATAGATTATCCCAGAGACATTGCATATCTCTACCGTCACCCTTGATTTATGGTTTGGCTGGGTATCAAGCCCTAGGTTTGAAATAATTTCCCCAGAGAATCTTGTAGACATTGTTCCATTGTCTGGCTTCCAGAGTTGTTCTTAAGCAGCCCGAAGCCTTTCTATACCGGATCTTTTCATGTGAACCATTTACTAATTTATTTTTTGACTTCCTTGGAAGCTTGAAGAATCTTATCTTTGCCCCCAGGATTCTAAAATGTCATGTTAATATGTCTTGATATAGGTAAATTTCTATCTATTTTGCTAGGCACACAGTGGGCTGTTTTCATTCTGGTGACTAATGCCCTTCAGCTGTGAAAAAAATTCATGAATTATTTAATTGATAGGTTTCTCCCTTCAGTTTTTATTATATTCTTTTTCTGGCACTTCCATTATTTGGATGTTGTACCTCCTTGACTGTTCCTCTCATTTTATTATTTTTTTCTTCTTAATTCTCCATCTCTTTCTATTGTTCTTATTTCAGTTTTTCTGCTTTGTGGGAGATCTCAACTTTATCTTTAAAAGCTTCTATCGAATTTTTCAGTTTTGCTAAATCTTTTTTATAGTACCTTTGTTCTTTTCTCCTGAAAAATATCTTATTTATTAAAAAATTTAAAAATAATAAAAAATTAAAAAAAAATAAAAAAGAATTGGGGCACTTGGGTGGCTCAGTGGGTTAAAGCCTCTGCCTTTGGCTCAGGTCATGATCTCAGGGTCCTGGGCTCGAGCCCCACATCGGGCTCTCTGCTCAGCCAGGAGCCTGCTTCCCCCTCTCTCTCTGCCTGCCTCTCTGCCTACTTGTGATCTCTCTCTCTCTGTCAAATAATAAATAAATAAAATCTTTTAAAAAAATCATATTTCTCTATTAACAATAAAATACTTCAATCTTTTTTCATGCATAGTCTTTATTTTCAAAAATTTCTGTCTTGGGACACCTGGGTGGCTCAGTCAGTTAAGCGTCTGCCTTTAACTCAAGTCATGATTTCAGGGTCCTGGAAGCCAGGCCTGCATCAGGGAGGGCTCAGCAGGGAGCCTGTTTCTCTCTCTTCCTCTGCCCTTCCCCATGCTCCTTCTCTTTCTCTTCTGCTTATTTTCTCAAATAAGTAAAATAAAATCTTTTTTAAAAATTCTGCCTTTTCTTTGTTTATTTTGAGCTCTGTCTTTTAAGTTGGATGCATTTTACAGATGACTGTGATTTTTGTGTGTCTGCTAATATTAAAAGCTGATTGGAAACATTGAGTCCCTAGATGAGGCTTGTTACAGTGACCTTCATTGTAAGTTATGTCATTTCCTTGTGGGGGAGGGGAATGTAAGTATTCTGTAAGTTCCTGAACCAAAAGGAACAACAGTACATTCTTAATCTAGTATATAATTCCTCCTGGCTGAGCAGATTCCCCAATACAGATCTTCTAATATGCTACCTAAAGGATATAGTCCTGGCTGTTATCATTCTGGAAGCTAACATAGGAGAAGGCTAGGGTACTAGTATTCAGCATCATAAATATTTGCTTAATCATTCTATATTCAAAAGCATACTGCACTCTCAAATGTGCCTGGCATCCTTAATCCAGAGATCTTCGGTCTTTTGCTGACACAAAAGAAAACAAGTCCTTTGGCAACATGCAATTATTGAGAGAATCTGAGGTTCTAATTGTTTATTTGTTCTTTTTAAAATTACTGGGGCGCCTGGGTGGCTCAGTCGTTAAGCGTGTGCCTTCAGCTCAGGTCATGATCCCAGGGTCCTGGGATCGAGCCCCACATCGGGCTCCCTGCTCTGTGGGAAGCCTGCTTCTCCCGCTACCATTCCCTCTGCTTGTGTTCCCTCTCTCGCTATGTTTCCCTCTGTCAAATAAATAAAATCTTTAAAAAAAAAAATAAAATAAAATAAAATTACTTTTTACTTATTGATTTTATTGAGGAATAACAGGCATATGAGAAACCACATCTATTTAAAGTATATAATCCAATGAGTTTTGACAGTTGCATTTATTCCTGATCACGCTACCACAATCACAATGCATGATATATTTGTCACTTATGAAAGATTCCTCATGGCACTCTGCAGTCAATCCCTCGTCAGTCCTTACCTCAGACAACTACTTAAGATGATTTTGTAACTTATATGAATGAGATATAATTTGTAGCCTTTTGTCTCTTGTTTCTTTTTTTTTTCAGCATAATGATTTTGAGATTCACCAATGTTCTTACATTTACAATAGTTTTTTTTCTTCTAGTACTAAATAACATTCCATAATATAAATGTACCTTCTTTAAGGATATTTGCAAATGACATCCATAATAAAGGGTTAGTATCAAAAGTCTATAAAGAACTTATCAAACTCAACACCCAAAAGACAAATAATCCAGTTTAGAAATGGGCAGGAGACATGAATAGACACTTTAGCAAAGAAGACATCCAGATGGCTAACAGACACATGAAAAGATGCTCAATATCACTTATCATCAGGGAAATACAAATCAAAACCACGATGATATACCACCTCACACCTGTCAGAATGGCTAAAAGTAATGACACAAGAAACAATAGATGTTGATGAGGATGCAGACAAAGGGGAATCCTTTGCATTATTGGTGGGAATGCAAATTAGTGCAGCCACTCTAGGGAGCAATGTGGAGGTTCCTCAAAAATTAAAACTAGAACTGCCCTATCATCCAGCAATAACACTGCTAGGTATTTACCCAAAGGATATTAAAATACAGATACAAAGGGGTATGTGCAGCCTGATGTTTATAACAGCATTATCAATAATAGCCAAAGTATGGACAGAGCTCAAATGTCCATCGACAGAGAATGGATAAACATGATGTAGTATATATACATATAATGGAATATTATTTGGCCATCAAAAAGAATGTTGTTTTGCCATTTGCAACAACATGGATGGAACTAGAATGTATTATGCTAAGTGAAATAAGTCAGAGAAAGAAAAATACCGTATGATTCCACTAATACGTGGAATTTAAGAAACAAAACAGATGAATATATGGGAGGGGGAAGAAAAAGAGAAAAGAGAGAGGGAAATAAACCATAAGAGACTCTTAAAGACAGATAACAAACTAAGAGATGATAGAGGGATATGGGTGGAAGATGGCCTACGCGGGTGATGGCTGTTAAGGAGGGCACTTAATATGATGAACACTGGGTGTTGTATGTAAGTGATGAATCACTGAAGTCTACTCCTGAAACCAATATTGCTCCATATGTTAACTAACTAGAATTTAAATAAAAATTAGAGAAAAAATGTACTTCCTTTAGTTTGTCCACTCTCCTACTGATGGACACTTGAGTTATTTCTGGTTTGGGGGCACTATGAGTAAAGCTCTGTGAATATTCATGTACAAATCTTTGTATGGATATAAATTTTCATTACTCTTAGATAAATACCTAAGTGTGTGCTTACATTTCTAAGAAACTGTCCAACAGTTTTCCAAAGTGGTTATACATTTTCTATATGCCCTACATCCATGTCAACATTTAGTGTTATCTGTATTTCTAATTTTAGCTATTCTAATAGCTATAAAGTTTTATCTCTTTCCTAAAGTTTTCAACTTATCATCCTCATTTTTGTCTACTTTATCCTTCACCAGATGACTATTACCACAAATTAATGATTCCTGAGGGGGGTATTCTGTAATATAGACTCTTTCTTGGCTTTTCCACCATAGATATAGGATTCGGTTTTCCTAGATTGCTATGTTTGCTATTATCTGTCCATACGTCTTCCAAAATGTAGTTGTGGTTGTCTCTAGTCCCATTATCTTTGTTCTTATATTTTCCCACATTAAAATTCCCTTTATTTTTATTTTAGTGAGATTTTTAAAAAGATTTTATTTTATTTATTTATGTATTTGCGAGAGAAAAAACACAGAAGAGGAGCGGAGGGAGAGGGAGAGAGAGAATCCCAAGCAGTCTCTGCACTGAGCATGGAGCCTAAAGTAGGGCTCAATCTCTTGACCCTGAGATCATGAGCTGAGCTGAAGTCAAGAGTTGGATGCTTAATGCACTGAGCCACCAGGCACCCCCTTAGCGGGAAAATAAAACAGATTGTTTTTAATTCATCCTCATTACACCTCAGCTAGGTATTTCATATGTATGTTTAACATCCAAGACCAGTGTCAGAGGATAGACCCAGAAGGTAAAATAACCTTGAGATAGAAACAATCATATAAGTTTGACAATGTAGATTTAGAAAAATTACATTTGAAGAAGGGAATCCCCCCTTTTTTTTATTACTCTGGAATGGTAGTTTGAAAGGAGCCTTGAGGAGCAATAGGGTGTTAACACATCCTATTTTTCAGGGAACTAGGGTAAGTAGTAGGGAGATAAATTTCTTGTGGAGAAGTACAAAAAGAGTACAGAAACTACCTCACTAAAATTGGGAAAAGGACCACATACACCATTGGAATCATTTTGATTTTGTTTTAAATATTGAGTGCATTGTTTTTTTTTAACTTCTTTAAATTCAATTAGTTAACATATAATGTATCATTAGTTTCAGATGTAGAGTTCAGTTACTCATCCGTTGCATATAACACCCAATGCTCATTACATCATGTGCCCTCCTTAATGCCCATCACCTGGTTACCCCCATCCACTTCCCTTCCAGCAACCCTCAGTTTGTTTCCTATAGTTAAGAGTCTCTTATGGTTTGTTTACCTCTCTGATTTCATTTTATTTTTCCCTCCCTTCCCCTATGATCCTCTGTTTGTCTCTTAAATTCCACATATGAGTGAATATATGATAATTATCTTTCTCTGATTGAGTTACTCCACTTAGCGTAATACCCTCCAGTTCCAGCCACATCATCATAAATGATAAGAGCTCATCCTTTTTGATGGATGAATAATATTCCACTGTATATTTGTACCACATCTTCTTTATCCATTCAAAAATCCAATCAAGAAATGGACAGAAGATATGAACAGACATATCTCTAAAGAAGACATACAAATGTCCAACAGACATATGAAAAAATACTCAATGTCACTTGGCATCAGGAAACTATGGTCTCCTCTAAAGGATTTTGAAATATAATTTGAACTATTATTTATCTAGAGAAGGATGACTAGAATGTTATGGAGGAAGGCTTAAATAATCAAAATTGCTCAACCCTCGATAGATATTTGGGATTGGTATAATAACTACTATTGATTATTACCAAAGTTCTTATGTAAAAACTGAGATAAATATATTCAACATATGTACAGAGAAAATAGATAATCTTCTTTACAGGACAAGACATTCATAATTAGGAAGAAGCCTGATGATTGGAGTCCTTTCTAACTCTCCAAGGAGCTATTGGTTAAGCTCATAACATAATAGTCATATTTGGAACAAATGACCAAGTTTACATGGCTTATAATGCAGCATGAATGATTAATTTTTGTAAAATTAAATTTTGTAAAGTTAATTTATCTGCATTTGAGAATATCTATTCAAGGTAATGTATTAACAAATCAATGAAGCAGAAATATAAAAAAATATATTACAATTTCCCCCTATGGTTATTATTGCTAATTATAAATGTTTACTTTCTGTATTTTTTTACATATCTATGATTAGAAGCTAAACTAGGGGTATCTAAATGGCTCAGTCAGGTAAGCATCTGACTCTTGTTTTCAACTCCGGTCATGATCTCAGAGTCATAAGATGGAATCCCATGTCAGGTTCCCTGCTCGGCATGGAGTCTGCTTGAGATTCTCTCTCTCTGCCCCTCCCTCCACTGGTGCTAAATAAATAAATAAAATAAAAAGAAATTAAACTAGACAAGTTTAAATTAGTCATTACATCTCACATTTGATATATGGGAAAGCCTAACAAATTTTGAATGAAAATTACATAGAAAAAGTAAAAATTGTAAACTATTTATATAAAACGTTAGTTCTTACCAGGTATACTGATGTTCACATAGGATAGGATAATATAATGACTTAATCTCACATTTAGTTACACAGTATCATAAGTTACAAAAAATAAAGTGCATTCAGTAGCCACTTCTGGTAATGGTCTCCAAGGGAAGTGTACTGTAGATAAACCAAACCAAGATTAGAAACAGGCATATGTGATAAGCATTGGTATTCACATTATCTACTTTACCAAAGTTGCTGTTAAAAAAATACAGATTGCTTTGTGATTTTAATAAATGTCCAAATGCAACTGAAGAAAATGGCAGGAAAGTTTTAAAGTTTCTTTTCAACCTTGTGCAAAAGGATTAGTGTGGTAAGATGTAGTCTATATATCCACCTAAGGATAATTAGGTACCATTAAATAATGTAGTTTTTGCAAGGCTTTGATACTTTGCAAGTATCTAAGCAACAAACTCATAATTAAAATGATAATGATGTTTATGCTTAAGGTCTAGATAACAAAAGTAATCAGAAGTTGTGGAAATACAATAAATCAGGCCATCAAAATGATATGGTGTATGTGGAAAAGTTGGGTAGGACAATACTAAGTCTTTGAGTAAAGCTCAAAGGCAGGTAAGACATAAAACATGAAAGACAGGTCAAATAAATTGACTATAATCTTTCTTGTGTGTAAAAAAAAAAAAAAGTAAATTAGCAGTAGACCAGCATTAGAGTTTCCTGTTTTTCTTTCAAACCGTTGATTGTTCAAAATGCATCTGTATTCTAGCTTGTTATCACTCCATTCACACTTTGTCCATTGAACTTAATACATTAAAGTTTCCCAGTCATTAATAAACCTGAAAACCCCAACATTTTATTTTGAAAAGTGATTTAGGGATTGATACATGTATTTCTTTGCTGATTCTGTGCTTAGACCATGTAGCTATCAGATTTGTGTTGCTTCCATAGTGGAGACCACTCTGTATTCCAGAAATCATTTGCTTAATAAAATTCACATAGCTACTCACCATATACTAAAACTATATAAGCATGCACTGAGCGACCCAGCAATCAGATGAATTCAATCTATATTACACCATTACTAAAGATTAAATCACAGCTTTGTTAGTGATCTATGAAATTCTACATTACGTACATATGTATTGCTGACATACTCTAGCAAGACTTAAAATATTCATATGGTAAAGCCTTTATTTCATAGAACAAAATGATTTACATGTTGCATGGAAATAAAGAGGTAGCAATGGGAATTTATAATACAGACAGTACCTAGAGATTTATTCTTTTTTAGACCAAATTAGGCTATGAGCACCCATATGAGAATTTTTTTCTTGATTCATGGTAAGACCAAAACTATGTTTGATTTAATTCAAGGCTACTTTTTCATATCCAGCAGCAAATCCATTAAAGTACTATTCTGATTTTAATCTAGACTTGTCACCAATGTCCTGCAACATAGCAACTCAGTATAAACATATTTTCCAAGTGCAGTACAAGTGTACAAAGATCATTTATCTGATCACAGTTGGAATGGGATAATTATATAATGATTCTCCTGCAGAAATAGCCAAAGGCACATCTAAGAACACAAATAGCCTACTGCTCCTATAAAATTTTAGAAGATAAAGAATGGAAGTTGGAACTATTAATTGCAATGAAAATTTCAAGCATATTGGGGCACCTGGATAGTTCAGTCAGTTAGCCTCTGACTCTGGGTTTCGGCTCAGGTCATGATCTTGGGGTTGTGGGACAGAGCCCTGAGTCCAGCTCCACACTCAAGGGGAGTGTGCTTGGGATTCTTTTCCTCTGTCCCTCCCCCCGCTCTCTGTCTCTCAAATAAATATTTAAAAAAGAAAATTTCAAGCCCATATATATATCTGTGTGTGTTTGAAATAGTGTGTGTTTGAAATAATGATAATTTTACTTTATAAATAGTTTGTATATCTACAGTGAAATGACTTATTTTAAAATGTTTTTGTTTCACTCAACAAATTTTCAGGGATTGTTTTTCAGGTGATGAAACATCTTTTTTGGGAATTAATTTTGAACACTCCCTTTTTATTAACCAGTTTTATGATCTTGAAGAAATAATTTCACCTGTCAGAACCTTAGTTTCCTTATTCATCAAGTGAGGAGAGTGAGCAGGTGATCTATGTTTTTTTCAAGTACTATATAGACCTGGATTCACAAAGTGCCTACCATATTTTGTAAAAAACAGTAGAGGTTGCTAGGAAAAATTACAAACTGAATGAAGATTAAATTTCATTTTTACTGACAGAGAAAAAATCATCACTTTTTCAAACACAGAATATCAAAAAATAATCCCTGAGGACTGAATTTGAATATCTAAACACAAACTGCAAACACTAGCATAGGGAACAGATGGTAATAGGCTTCTATCCCAGAACAATTGATTATTTACAGAAAAGAAACTGATGCATTGTTTAGAATAAATTTATAAATAATGTAGCATTCTAAATGGAATGGTTTATATTCTCAAATGTTCATAAATATAGCTATTACTCATTATAAGCAAACTTAAACTGCAGAAAATTAAAATTTAGAAATTGCTAAATAGAGGAACTAGTTTATTTTAAATTATGTGAGATCTTGAAATTAAGAGCTTTACATTATGTGCCAGTATATAGTAACCCTTGGAGAGAAACAGAAATCAAGGAATGTCTAATGGTGGAAGACATCTCTGTGATCCTGGGGATGGGAAAAAAGATATATGAAGTGT
>CM053618.1:24963801-25036290 GCA_028646535.1 Procyon lotor
GAAACCCTTCTGTTCTCACAGATTTAACTATTTAACTACTTATGTATCTCCTTACTAAGTTAGCTTTTGAATTACTGTCTCCATAATATCACAAAAGCATTTTGAGAAGCTCCCTTCTTCCAATCAATTTTTAGGTTATCTTTCATTTCTAGGCCGACCTGGCTTTACATAATAAAATAACTCAAGCACACATGTGTCTAAAAAAGCCATTCTCCCTGAAGCTGTATTATGATGATCAACAGAAATTTCTTTGCCAGGAAAGACAGTTTTTATCATCATATTTTGAGTTATTCTGTTAAGAGAAAATTGCATTGGGCAAAAATTCTACTGGAATTATATAGTTTATACTGTTATAACAAGAACTTAAAATGTTTTGCACAAAATGTTAGTGTGCTTCAAAACACAAGAAATGTCATTGGCTATTTTTCTCACTTCCAGTATTATATAGATGACTTTCTATGTAGTTTTAATATTTAAGCCATGATGTTTATATAGATGGCCAATCAAATATTCACCAAGTACCTACTTGTTCTTTGAAAAAAGAAAAGGTCGGGAAGACTTTATTTTCTTTCTTTTAAATAGTAAGGATAAATACAGTCCCAAAAGCAAGCTCTAGGATTTATGTCCTTTCCAGGAACATTAATCGTTTGCAAATGATCTATGTATTCATTAAAAAATATATTCTGAATGCCTTCTATGTATCAGGGATATTTTTCTTCTTTCAGTTTCAAGTTTTCCATTTTAATATTTATGCCTATTTTATCAGAATATAAAATTGTATTATCTTAAAAATTTTAGTGAGCATATGTAACAAATTTATTGTCCTCTATACACGACATGTATAATCAAAAGAATCAGAAGACTGAGCTGCTAAAATTTAATCATGTTTTCACCTTGTTCTATTATCTCTTATTCTGGAAGATTTTACCCTTGTTTTAAAATTCTCACTAGATATAGTTTTTATTTTCATTGTAAGAAAAAAAGTTTTTTTCTGTATCTACCTCCAATTAGCTGTTCAAATGACTCTAATCTAGCTTTCCTACATTTCCTTTGAAACTGCTCTTAAGGTCAATGGCCACCATCTTGCCAAATTCTAAGAACACTTTTCCATCTCATTTTCTTTTTGAGACACTTCTTTCTCTTGTCTTCCATGACACCAAAATCTCCTGTTTTTACCTTATCTCACTGGCTACTCCTTCCCATCAGTTTAGCTGGTCCTCTTCTACCTAAAATCTATGCATTAGCATGTCAGAGCAGTGTCCCAGGCCCTCTTCTCTTCCTGGCTATGCCATTTCCTGGATGATCTTATCTAGTAATATGTCAAACATAACATTTATACCAGTGGATCTCATTCCTACTGGACCTAATGCTTTCTATATGAGGAAGTATTATATAACATTGCCTTCTCTACTATCCCCCTATAAAATTTATAGATAATATAAATGGCCCACGGGCATGATTACAAAAAAATTGATATACCGACTAACTCAAAGATACAGAAAAAGTAAAAGGAAATTAATTTAAAATAAAATAATTCACTTTAACAAGTAAATGTTTAAGAATTTCTTTATTAGAAGATATAACATAGGTAATTCTCATGCCTATTTATAATAAATATATTTAGATTTAGGAGGACTGATAAAATCAGAACCCTTGACAGAAGAAAATAAAAGAACAGAGAGGTAGAAATGGGCATGAGAGTAAAAAATAGTTTAGAATAAGTTATAATAAACACAATTCATTTGTATATGATAGGAAGAGGTAAATGAGCCCAATGGAAGTAAGAGAATTGGACAAGATAAATTTCAGACTGTTGAAGTGAAAGCAATAAGATAGTTTGATATTCTATAAAGGAGCTGTGCCTTTTTTCTAAGTATAGTATCAAAATAATTCCCATGTTATTGCATGAAATGAGGTAGTGATAAAGTATCTCAAGATCTCAAATATATTTTCTATCTTGAAATTCCACCACAAATTGAGGCATACATTTTGTCTCTAGCACTAAAAGAAACACACACACACACACACACACACACACACACACACACACACACAGAACCCAAGCTCTACTTCAATAGGCAACAGGGACTAGAGGAAAGATTGGAAAAAGAAGCAATAATATAAGAGGCAATAGAGAACTTGTATGTTAGACCTCTGGGGACAGAATCACAGCAAAGCTGGAAAACAATAGACAACCAGAAACAAATATAACACTTCCACGTGGAATTTTTGCTATAGGAGATTTCTTATCTTGGCAGTGATATGAATTATCTTTTAAAAAAATCTTTTATTAACTAAATACCTTAATACAGCTGCACTCAAATAATATTCAGTCATCTGTTAACATAGATGAAATTGATCTCATTGATTTTAAATTGCTGCACTGCCACACTGAAACCCTTTATCAGATGTATGCCTGACATAAAATAATGCATTGAGTAGAGAGATGAACAGTGAATAGACTTGTTCTGTGATTTTCAAATACTGTGTTTATTTAAATTTCCCTCTCTCTAACAGGCTTCTCATAAATTACTGGTCCTTTTATGTAACTTCTGTTAAAAAAATTAGGATTATCATGTGCTTAATTACTACCGATTTATCTTTTTAGGGTGTTTAGTAGAGGGGAACATTGAAAAGTTGTGCAGGACATGGGATAATAATTTGTTTTGCCAAACTGTCAGACCCACTGCAGATCATCTAACATTCCCAGCCATTGCCAAGCAAATATCGGTAGCACCTCCCAATCATTGTGACATCCAAGACATGCTCCCATAAAATTTCCAAACGTTCTAGGATGGCAATATAAAGCTTGCTGTGAACCATGGATCTATATGCTGACACTCTTGTGCCTGAGCTAGACTTATATCCTACTGCCTACTTAACAATTACTTTAGTATTATATTTGATATTTCCCTTTCCTGTATCTTTTACTTGTAATCTGCATTCACTCTACTTTCAACAGATTTTTAAGATAAATTTATTTCCAGTCTCGACTTTAGTCCGAGCCTTGATTGGTTTTCCTTTTGACCGGCACAGTAGCTCTTTAATTGTTCTCTAGTATATCCTTGTTTACACCCAGCAGCCCCTGAACTTTTTTAAAGATTTTATTTTTAAGAGCACGGTTAGTTTCATAGCAAAACTGACTGAAAGGTATAGAGATTTCCCATAGACTCCCTATCCTCACACATGCATAACATCCCCCATAATCAATATCCCCCACCAGAGTGGTATATTGGTTACAATTTATGAACCTACACTGACACATTATAATCACCCAAAGTGCATACTTTACATTAGGGTTCATTCTTGGTGTAAATTCTATGGATTTGGACAAATGTGTAATGACATACACACATCATTATAGGATCATGCAGAGTATTTTCATAGATCTAAAAATTCTCTGTGTTCTACCTATTTATTGCTCCCCACAACACCCTTCCTACCTCTAGCATTTACTGATCTTTTATTGTCTCTAGTTTTGCCATTCCAGAAAATCATATATTCAGAATCATACTGTGTGTAGTTTTTTCACGTTGGCTTCTTTCACTTAGTAATGTGCATTGAAGGTTCCTCATGTCTTTTCTTGGCTTCATAAATCATTTTTTTTTTAGTACTAAATAGTACTCCATTGCCTGGAGGTACCACAGTTTATTTACCCACTCACATACTGAAAGACATCATGGTTGCTTCCAAGTTGGGCAATTACGAATAAAAGTTATATAAAATTCCTGAGCTGGTTTTAGTGTGGACCTAAATTTTCGGCTCCTTTGAGTAAACATCAAGGAGTATGATTGCTGGGTTTTATGGTAAAAAGTATGTTTAGTTTTGTAAGAAACAACCAAACTGTCTTCCAAATTGGCTATACCATTTTGCATCCCTACCACCAATGAATGAGGATCCCTCTTGCTTCACATCCTTGCCAGCATTTGGTGTTATCAGTAATCCAGATTTTGGCGATTCTAATAGGTGTGTTGTGGTATCTCATTGTTTTAATATGTAGTGACTTATTGACATATGATGTGGAGTATCTTTTAATATAACTAATTGCCATCTGTATATCTTTTTTCATGAGATGTCTGCTTAGATCTTTTCCCCATTTTTAAATTAGGTTGTTCATTTTCTTATTGTTGAGTTGTAACTATTATATGTATATATTGAATAACAGTACTTTATTAGGGAAAAAATTCAGTATTTCTTTTGAATATGTCCTTGCAAATATTTTCTCACTGATTATGGCTTGTCTTCTCATTCTCTTGACAGTGTCTCTTCCAGAACAGAAGTTTTAATTTTTAATTAAATCTGGCTTACCAATTATTTCTTTCATGGATTATGCCTTTGGTGTTGTATCTAAAAACTCATTATCATGTCCAAGGTCATCTAGGTTTTCTCCTATGTTATCTTCTAGGAATTTTATGCTTTTAGATTTTACATTTAGATATATGATTCATCTTGAGTCAGTTTTTGTGAAGGGTGTAATCTCCATTTCTACACTCATTTTTTTTGCATATGCATGTCCAGTTGTTCCAACATCATTTGTTGAAGACTGTTTTTGCTCCATTGTATTACTGTGCTCCTTTGTTGAAGATCAATTGACTATAATTATGTGGATCTATGTCTCTCTAATCTTTTCCATTGGGTTACTTATCTATTCTTTCACCAGTACCTTACCATTCTGATGACTGGCTTTAAAATAAGTCTTTTTTTCCCTAAGATTTTATTTATTTATCTGACAGAGAGAGACAGTGAGAGAGGAAACACAAGCAGGGGGGTTGGGAGAGGGAGAAGCAGACTCCTTGTTGAGCAGGGAGTCCGATGTGGGGCTCCATCCTAGGACCCGGGATCATGACCTCAGCCAGAGGCAGATGCTTAACGACTGAGCCACCCAGGCACCCCTAAAATAAATCTTAAAGTTGGGTGTTAGTCTTCCAACTTTGCTACTCTTCTTTAATATTGCGTTCGCTATTCCACATAAATTTTAGAAACCGATACTCCATTTTTTTTTTAACCACACCTTTGAATGTCGTGACACTGGATCTATGGATGTGAAAATACACTTACATATGTATATGATGGATATCCTCACAAAATCACTATGAAGTAAGTTTTATTAATACAGAATACATTTTAAACATCAAGGTGAAGGACTTCAGAGAGTAAGCTCTCAATAATTACTAGCCTGTCATCATCACCATTATCATCCTCATCAACAGCAAAAACCTTTTTCACAGAGTTTCACAGAACGTGAAAACTGATTAAATGACTTGCTCAGTATTATTAACTGATAAGTATAGGAGAGCTCAAATTCAGGCCACCTGACTTTAAGGTTATTATTCTTTCCACTAGTGGTGCTATGGATATGGAAACAGTAAATGAACTCTAAAACTATTTTTCTCATCTTTTTTTCACCTAGAGAAACTTTTATGATACCATGTAGAATACAGTAGAAGATGGATTTTGCAATTAACTTAAACCCAACTCCTAGAGGTGGTATTATTTAGCTCTACCCTTTCTCAAATCCATAAAACTTCTTGTTTAGCCAAGTGAAAGAAGAAAGTATTGCCTAAATAACATTGTCTAGCTAGAAGATTACATATATAAAATGTTCTAGAAACTTTTGTGTTTTTAATAGAAAACCTAGCATTATGTGCTAGAGAAAAGAATCATAGATTGGGTACCAGAAATTTTTTTTAAGGAATTCAGTTGTTTTTTTCTGAGACTCAAATAAGATACTGTACATGAAAATTCTCAGATTCCTATAAAATACAACTATGCTACATGGTAATTATCAACATATCATTTTCTAAATTATCACCGTATAATACTTGGAACATAATGGGCTGTCAATATTATATTTGACGAGTAAATAAATGTGATAAATTTTGTAATAGTTCTTTTAATAGTTTTTATTAATATTATGTAATTATATTACATTATGTAATATTGTACAATATTATTGTATTGTACAATTGTACAATAATATTATGTAATTAATATTATGTAAATAGGTCATTCAAACTATAAAAATAAAAGATGAGAAAGTGGTTCCTATAGGGAATTTAATAACTAACCCGTAATTATTCTATATTAAATAAACTATAAATTTAGTTTTTATTAGATCATGTAATAGGAGGCTATTCTCATTTCATTGACTATATTTGTAAATGTTTTCAGTGTTTATGATATACTTAAAGTGAGCATTTTGCATTAAATTTTATAGTAAGATAATTTCAAATCAATAGGTTAATAATGAAAAGCTTGGAACTAAGAGAGATGTTTAGGTTTTTACTTGAGTATCTTTAGGTTTTTTACTAGAGTGTCTAGTATTAATAGCTTTTCTTGACCTCAACCACATGAAAACAGACCTAATGAATAAACACTTTTTAGTGTAGTCCTTTTATTCCACATTGAATTTTGCTAGAATCAAACATTAAAATTTGGTATAAGGAAAGAAGAATAAGCAAACATACTGCAAATTAATTAAAAAGGTTATTTGAATAATTTTTTATATTAAATATCTTATTGTTCACAAGTTAAATTATAATAAATCTCAAAATAATAAATCTAGAAATCTATAGGGGAAAAAATAAAAGTTGAAAATAAATTATAAGGTGAAGTTTCCACAAGTGAACTATACAATTTTAGAATAAAATCATGAAATGTATAAGAGAACCTTTATAAAGAAATGTATGTATGTCAGACAAATGTTGAGTTGATTTATTTGCAGATGACATTCTACCTAATTTTGTCTTAGCTGTGCAGGTTCCCAGGAAACTTTTAAACTATAACCTGCATTTCTTAAACTTTTCCTATCACCATGGCCTGCCCAAAGCAAGGATGAGCTCACTGAACCATAAGCAGCAAAACCTCCCTATTGACTTTGCTTGCCTTTGAGATTTCAAAGTCCTATAGAAGGCAATCTGAGAAGTTCTGGCTGTTACTCTAACCTTGTGAAATGCCTCCAGGGGACACATTTTTCTCTTCCATCATAAAAAGGGAAAATAATTCAAAGAGAAATGTTTGACTTTGGGGGAGAGCTTGCACCATGATGGAAGGGAATAAAGAATGTCTTTGAGTGAGAGTTGATGCTCTCACTCTAACTGCTGATTCCTAATCTAGAAAATTCCCATTGTACCTTTATTTCTTAAGACAAGAAGCATTCAACTCCTGGGAGGAAGTATATAGATGTGTGTGGATTCATATAGAGATTGATGTATAAATATATAGATGTGCACACATATACCCTATATATGTGAGTAATTACAAATACTTACATATTGAAAATTACTTTAGGTCATTTTCCCATAGCTATAAACCTATGGAGAACTTTCTTGAAGCAGTCTAATTTCTATCTTTTTCCCAAAGGCATAAGACCATTGCTTATTCTGTTGGAGAAGAGAAAAAATAACTATGATTTGCCAATATCATGTTTCTTCTTACTTTTTCCTCTCCTTTCTTTTTTTAATGCTTAATGGTGACAAATGTTTTTTAAATGTTTTATTTATTTATTTATTTATTTATTTATTTATTTATTTATTTGAGAGAGAGATTGTGAGCACAAGTTGGGGAGAGAGCCAGAAGGAGACACAAACTCCCCACCCAGCAGGGACCCCAGCGTGGGGCTCGATCCCAGGACCTTGGAATCACGACCTAAGCCGAAGGCAGATGCTTAACCAACTGAGCCACTCAGGTGCCCCAGTGATGATAGATATTATTAAAATAAACTCCTAAACACCATGAAGCATATATCCTACATATACATATACATATACATATCCTACATATACAGATCCACATTAAAATGTTGCCAATAGTAGCAGACAATGTTAGTGCTCACGAGTAGCCATGTTTTTCCTTGTCTTCCTGAGCACACTGCAAGACAGATCTCAAGAGCTTTTGCAGATACATGGGGTCTACTGCCCAATGGAGTGAGTGAAGCTGATGTACTCCATTTCTAGATCTGACCCCTCAACACTTTCATGCTGTGTCCCATGTTTGTTCTCTTGGCTTGTTACCCAGCTAAGTGAAAAGGATTCCAGTGAGAACATCAAAAGCGTTAGAGGAGAGCTATGTATAAGTCTGGGTCCTGAATAGCAGTATGGAAGGTGGAAGAGAGACTTCCACCCCAAAGCAGGTGGAAGAGAGACTTCCACCCCAAAGACCTTCATTGGACCATGAGAGGATCAAGAAATAAATCTTTACTGTGTTAAACTAAGATTCCTAACTAGTACCAAAATTCGGAAAGAACCGATGTTTGTTATGGTCCTTGCAGCACGGTCTCTGATGCAACTCAGAAAAAGAAAATTCCTTTTTTTTTTTTTTTAAGATTTTATTTATTTATTTGAGAGAGAGAAAGAGAGAGAGAGAGAGTGTGTGTGTGTGTGTGTGTGTGTGTGTGTGTGTGTGAAATGGAAGGAGGGGTAGAAGGAGAGGCAGAGAATCTCAAGCAGACTCCACGCTGATCACAGAGCCTGGTGCAGGGCTTGATCTCACAATCCTGAGATTATGACCTGATCTGAAACCAACAGTCCAGCACTTAACTGACTAAGCCACCCAGGCACCCCCCCCCAAAGAAAAATTCTTTTAAATGAGGGACAGAGACTTGTATACAAAGCACAGCATCTCTCCCCGTGCCATCCAGATGTGGGATGAGGGATGAGGGGTACATGCAGCTATGCACAAGTTCTCTTGAAGTCCAAAGTCACTTATTAGTAGCAGCTTAGCAGCCGTCATTGTTCAAATCTACAAACCAGGACATGTAATTAGGTAACTCAGAATTCAGAGAACATGTCTGTTCCTTCTGTCTAATTTCTTGTTTCATCTCTTATTTGTTTATATCTTCTTCAATAAATGTTATTTTTTTTGAGTTCTATGTGCTAGGTACTAAGTACAAAGGGATACAATGGGGATATAGGCTCTTGCATCAGACATGGTATTGTTTAGACAGTAGGCACTCAACAAATAATTTAGTGGTGTGAAACACACAGATTTACAGAAAATTAATTCAATATGCTGTGGGAAACAGAGGGCAGTGCTCCCCATCCCCCTTGGCATAGAAAGGGAACTGAGGCATAAGAAACACAGAAAACTTACTATAAGCAGTGCTCTGGGAGAATTTAATGGTTCTGTTACCATGTAGATGCTTTCCCATATGAGACATTTTCTGTTGATTGAATGATAAGAGCCACAAACAATCAGCAAATACGTTAATTGACCTGGTCTTTCCATTTCTGATTAGCCACTTAAGATACACACATACACACACATACATACACACACACACTCACATATGTTTATATGATTGACTGTAAATTAATAATCAGTCCATCTAAACCGTTAATCTTTTATCATCCTGATATTAGTATAGTGAACTCCTACAAATTCTTCTAGGTTTGAAAGAAATATTTTTAAAAAGGTCTAAAAATTATGAATTTATTAAATTCTAATTTTTAATTTTATTTTTACAAAATATGTTTTTTAACAATTATAGGAGACTGAAATTCTCTGACATTGTTTCTATTTTCAGATGATGAGACATCTAAACAGTGTTTCATTGTATTTAAATGACTTAAGAGTCAACAACTACCAAGCTTTTGAGAAGGGAAGAGAATGTGTTCTAAGCAAAGCTCAGCAATAAGAAAGTGCTACTGCATTTTTTTACAGGATAATTTCAATTCCTGCTTTTCATCCTCTAAAAAAAGGAAATGATTCTTTGGATAAACATTTTCCACAATATAACTTCAGAATATTTATTAAGATATATATTTGGACATTTTCTTTTGACATATATATGCATATTTACTGATGTAAATATCATTAAAAACCACAGTATGAAATTTGATTGTAATTAGAGGAGATCTAGAAGTAAGGAGTAATAAAAATATAGAATTTATAATTTATTTATTTGTATATGTCTTTTCAATATCCCCAAATATTTGAAACACATCCTACCATGTAACAAATATATATTATATAATATTTTTGTATGTATGTATTTTTTTGTATGTATAAAGATGACTATAGGAAATATTAACTTAGGAATATATACACAAAGGCCATCCTAACTTTCTCACATTATCTCACGCCTCCTCAAATACACAAATGCTCAACCATATTTATAGTTACTGTCATGAAACATTTTTGTATATTTAAGAGTGCCTTTAGGTCTTTAACTGTAGGAAGTCTTTGATTGCCAAAAGTACTTTCATCAACAGTGGAAATTAAAAGTAACCTTCAAGAACCTTTTAGACATGAGTAGGCTTTCTGGGGGCAGCTCTGTAGGAAAATTAGCTGAAAAAGATGGACTATTCACCAGATACCGAACTGAATAATTTAAGTGTGGTGAGTTCAATCTCCTTTTATACTACTTTCCTCCTTACACATTGATTAAAATGTCATTAAAAGTAATGAGTGGCTAAATATATGAATGTTACCCAAATTATTTCAATCTTTATTATCCTAAAAAATCAAATGATTTTCATAGCGGATGCCATTGTGAAAGACTCCGTTTCTTTTGTTGCCTATTCATGCTGTTCCTGTTGTGATAACTCAAGGCACACTCATCAGCCTCCATGAGAACTGGCTGGAGTGACAGTTGGTGAATCAGCAGTTGGCCAAATGATGAACTAGAGCGTAGTCTGTCATTCACATGTTTCTCTAGTGAATCTTGCTCTTATCCCAGAAGTGATATAAACTTTTCTAATCAGGAAATGCCCCGTGCTTTATAATTTGGCATTCTGAAAAGTGGGTTCCAGTCTTTGTGTAATTTACCTTTAGATATTTTGGCAATGAAAAAATTTATTTTTCAAGTTCTTCTCTCTTTCTCTCTCCCTCACCAGAAAACCATTCATCACACATTACAAACCAGAAACCCTGGAATAATTTGGCTCACTTATACTGTTTCAGTGCTTCTCTCTACAGTGGCATATTCAGATGATCTCAGCAGATTCATAGGACTTTCCATTAGTGTCCACCTCAACTACATGGATGATCCATCAATTCTGTTTTCTAATGAGGTATATGCAATGGCACTCATTTCTATGGTAAGGGCTGCAAAGTGTAGAATTTCTCCCATCTAGTTCAGTACCCTTATCCTCTGTTCCAAAATTTTTAATTTCAAGTGCTTTGGCCAACAAATGAAAATTGAGTTCAGTAGAGCCATTTCTTTAATAAAACTAATCATGTTATTTCTTCTTGGCCATGTAATTTAAAAACCTGGAATCATCATTATCATCAAAAGCAGTAACAACAGCATAACCACAATTTACACAAAAACAATAATTAGATTCAGTCATATTTTATATTGGACCTAAGTCAGTTAGAATCCTACCTATTAATTTCTTGATAGAGATCTCCTTACAATGTATTCATTTGTATATTTTGGGATGTAATAGATTAAAAAGCAGTTACTATAATCTCAAACCACATGGTGTACTTCCTTACAAAGGCACATTCACATTTCCTATTTCTACCACTAGGTGAAAAGTGATTCGTATCCCAGTGACAACTAATTGGTTATATCACAGTAATTAGAAATATGAACAAATAGTAGTCTACCTTTTGAAATAAAAAGAATCTTTTTGAAAATGATATTTTTACTAAACACAGCTTTTAAAAATAAATATTAAAAGTTTATGTAATTGATATAGTAAAATCATATGAACACTTGGCACTGTTTGAAATATAACCCCATCCCATAAGTAGCATACAAACCCAAAATAAACATAAAAGGGAGACCAAGATTTTAAGAATATAACATTTTAAGATAAAACAGTTTTTAAAAAATTTTAGTAATTTCAAGACAAGTGGGAACAGAAAAACACATGTAGAGGTTTTTACTTAGAGTAGCTGTTATTTCTCTTTTATGATTGCTAGATGACTTGCATATATAATCTCACTAACTTGGCCAAAATACTTCAAAGTTGGTATTATAACTTCCCTTTCAAAACTAATAGACATGGGGCGCCTGGTGGCTCAGTGGTTTAAAGCCTCTGCCTTTGGCTCAGATCATGATCTCAGGGTCCTGGGATCAAGTCCTGCATCAGGCTCTCTGATCAGCCTGCTTCCCCCCCTCTCTCTGCCTGCCTCTCTGCCTACTTGTGCTCTCTTTGTCAAGTAAATAAATAAAATCTAAAAAAAAAAAAACCTAATAGATGCTCAGTGATGTTCATAAACTGCCTCAAATTCTGAGAGATAATAAATGTGGACATCAACTGCAGTCTTCCGATGAGTAGGGGGCTATGCTTTTTCTACTAACCATGATCTACTGTATAACTTAAAATTGGACATGATTTAATGTAGTGGGTTTAAAAAAAAAACTTAACTTAAATACTTTAAAAATAACCATAGAGGGAAAAAAAGCACAGATCAAAATTGGTTTTGAATGTTAGCAGGTCTTGTTGAGCTGTTTACACTTGATAGCCCATCTGTAAGTTAACTTCTGAAATTAGATCATATTAAGTAAAAATCAGAAATTAAAACCTAAGCATAACAAATTTCACAATTTTAGACCAGTGGATGAGTTTAGAGATTATTAACTTCCTTATTTTAGAAATGAGGTCCATTATGAGTTAAAGTGACTGCTTTAGAATATCTCCTCCTCTTCTCTCCCCGCCTTCCTTTCTTCTTCCCATCATCATCATCATCATTCAGATTATGAAAAAACAGCCAGCTGCCAGAGAAATGGAAACTAAAAATTAATTTAGGTAGTTTAAACATCTAACGTATTAAACTAAATGCTAAAAATTCTCTTCCATTCACAGAGAAGGTGTTTGTGAGGCAAAACTGGGATTTAAACAACAATTTGATGTTTTCTTTGATAAATATTCTAGGTATTTTTTGATGAGTATTCTAGGTATTTTTTAAAGTACTTTGTATAATTCTAACAGATATTACAAAGGAGTCAAAAATTCTGCACTTTTAAAGATGTCTGAAGTGTTCACATGATTGTGATTAATGAATGACATCATCCAATAAGTTACACCAATAATGTGATACAAATGTTTTATAAAAGTGAAAGTGAAGAAAAGATGTAGAATTCAATATGAATTATTTTGATTGATACAATAATACCATATTCAGTTTATAAGAAATAATTTGTGTTTAATATGACCAAAAGTAAAAGAAATAACAATAACAATGATGATTATTTCTCATTTCTTCATACAATAATATTTCATACTTGTGGTTTGTTTCCTCTTTCATTATAGATATTGGGGTATACATAGAGATAATTTATTTTGTACTGCCAAGGTAGTTTATTCTGCTTAACTTATTCTTTTTCCAGTATTTTTACATTTTTCCCAACAGACTTATACTTATTTATGTTTTCATTTTCTTCTTACTCGTATTTTGTCCTTTCTCAACTTACGCCTCATATTTTTTAATGAAGAGTAATTCTTTAAATTTAAGAATTTCAAATTCTTTCCTAAATTCTAAAATTTTATTTTAAAAATTCAATAAAATTCTTTCTCTTTACCTATGCTAATCAAACCTACTCTGTCCACAAGATCTAATGATCAATCTCATTCCATCACATTTTAACGTTTATGCTCCAATGTCCCTTTTCTCAGCAGTGGTACCTATAAAACCAGTGAACAATAGCATATTTAGGATAGCTTTCCAGAATTCACATAGACTCCAAGAATGTATGCCTAAAAAGATATAGTACAGAGATTATAATTTGTGCTTATGAATGAGTTTCTAATACAATCAACAACCATAAGTTTGTGTGTATGTGTGTGTATATTTGAGTGTGTCCTATTTTAATTTAATAAGGACTTAATTAAAACTGCCAAGAGGAGCCTGGTTATTTGTTCAGACTGAATCAAGATAAATAACATATACAGTGAAAAACAAAACATCTACCTATGATATGGTAAGGTAGAGAAAGAACATGCAAATATAAGTATCAAAATGAACTGTCTTTACAAACACAGCCCATATCCCTCTGCTTATGATTTTTGAGTTTTATCCCGCTTAATGAAGAGACAACTGCAGGGCAAGAGCTAGTGAACTGCAGGGCAATGAACTACTACTACCTTTTGAATAAAATAAAGACATTTGGTTGAAGGAATTTAACCTACAGAGGAGAAGATTAAAGATGCTTAAAAAATCTGAAATATACAACTAAAGGCTCTTTGCCAGCTCTTCTTCTAGACCAAAGAACTACATTTTCAAATGCAGCATGAGAAATGTTTCTGATGAAAAAACTTAAATGCTATTACAGAAGTCAAGTGTAAGTCCTCAAAGTCACTAATCCTACAGTTTGCACTTACTCATTCACAGCTGTGTGTGTGCAGTCCTAGTAACTTAGGTTGATTCCATTTTAGTAATTTCATGTGGTTCACTCTAAAATAAATTGTCTTAAGGGTACAACTGAACCAAAAGAGTATGATCACTAAATGCTATTGAAGACTTGCACCTTCAAAATCTGAAAGTATGTGAATCAGTTGCCATGAGGACATCCAAATATTACGTCTCATTTTTTCCTCTAAAATAGGAATGTTTGGGCATTGAAAAGGCATCCAGACTATTTTGAACATTTAATTTTAATCTGGCCAGAACCCTTGGCTCAATGCCTTATGGGCTGAAACCAACTGGTAATAATTATATTAAACTAAGTACACAGCATTGGGAATCAGTACATAACTGGATCCCCGATCCAATCTTCAACGAATGTAAAAGGCTAAATCTCACTTTCCTCAACTGTAAAATGAGAGAATTGGACTAGATTACTACAGATGGTCCCCCTCGTTCAAATGATTTAATTTCAAGAATCTATTGTATTTCAAAATCCAAAAGAATTAAAAAAAAAATAATGAGAATGTGACTGTGGACCCTGTCAAGAGTTTTAGACAAGTCCTGAATGCCTACAAGTATAGCCATTTTCCAGCATAAAAGATTGTGTCTCGGAGGGCGATTTATAATCAGTCATTCTTTGGCCTGTCTTGGTTCTCAGGGTAGCCCTGAATGAGCCTCGCTAAGCATCACCAATGAGTTGTAAACACTTGTAAAACACACAAATATGTGTTATGAGAAACTAGTCATTAAGCAAAATAGAAAATCAGTGAAATAGTCTTGTAATTATATTTTAGGCTGATGTAAGTTCAATTAGAATACGATACAGAAATATATAGTGACATTGGGAAAAGTACTAAAGAAGTCTTCTACATACTTTAAACGAGAGAGATTAACTCTCCATATGTTCAAGGAGTAATCAGAAGGGGGTGGAAATTAAAAGAGTACTTGGAAATGGGATGAACTAGGCAATAGGTACGTGAAACATGGAATCATGAATAAAACAAAACAGTTGTACAGATCAAATCTCATCTTTCTGAAGTGTTTAAATCAGGGTAAAGAAGAAAGAGGCTAGTGTGCAATATTTTTGCTTAGATCTTAGATGCAAAGTGAAAAGGAAACTGGAGGTAGCTTTCTTACTAAACTAGAGCACCTACAAAAAGGGGATTCACGAAATAGCCAAGACGATAGAAAGAATATGCACTGCAGCTATTTGTATGTGCAGATGGTCTCAAATTAGAGATTACTATATCAGGGTGTTTGTTCTTGAGATTTCCCCCCAATAATAGTACTAGAGTTGCTTAAACAAATCACCAAAATAAATATGAACTATTATAAATTCATTGGATGAATAGAACATTATGATAGACCACTGCATCAAGTTGTTAGAGTTTAGTTTCTAGGTCATTTTCTGCTTTATGCTTCTTTTATCCATAAGTATTTCATAATTATTTACATGTGAGTGATAATTTGACTTACAGTCACAATATTACTGTTGAAGCATATCTCAAAGTGTTTGAAATATCTCTGGTGAAAAGTCAGATTATTGGGGAAGAAGAATAATTAAAAAAAAAAACAACAGAATAATGAACAAAAACAGCAGCCATAAAGGAAACCGTTCTGAGAAAACATTTCTAAAATTTGCTCTAAGGATAAAATATGCGGATATATGTGGAGATACATGAAATGCTGGGAGAGAAAAAAATAACTGAAAATAGAAGAGAGAACTAAACAAAAATGGAAAGTAATTATTTTGATTATGGTTCAAAATAGTCTGGTGGAGGTTGCACAGCATGTTTTAACAAGCTACAAGCTATGGAGTTCAACACACTGATGTTCAAACTCTGCATCCTGTGATCTTGATCAAGAGCCTCAACCACTCCGGGTCTCAATTTACTCATCTATAATATGCGGAGAGTAGTTCCAAGCTCATACACTTTTCAGGCCAATTCAGTGAAATCACGACAACGAAGCAGTTCCTAAGCAGTGAGCAAAAAATGGCAAACTTTGTTGTTATTGTCATTTTACATACTTATTAGAAATAATATTTATTGTATGTTCAACATCTATAAACAGAAAATATAAATATTCCAATTTCAAGGCATTTAAGAATGGTTATATTAAACTATAAAATGATTAAGTTTTTGCTTTATAAACTTTTTGTTTGTTTTAACCTTTATTGAAATTCATCTAATTTTTTTTTAATATGGAGACATGTAGGTCTTTATTTTGAACATCTTTTCTGGGAAGATAGGTAGTTATGTGATTTGTAAAATGCACGGTGAATATCGGTGACTAGCTCTTGCAACTTTGAAACATTTTTGTTCCACTCCCCCTCCCCCTGCAGCCCTTCACCGCCCCCTTTCTTGGTCACCAGTTGAGTACGTAAAAGCTCTCTGGCTTTAAAATGTTATCTATGTAAATTCTTCTGCCACAGCTGGACAAGATGCTTTCAAGAGTTTTTCTGTTTCCTGTGTGGTGAAGCAGCTTTCCCCTAACGTCTATTTCCCATCAGTACCCACAAAGACCTACCTTCTTAACCACTGTTTCAACGGTTTCTTACCACTTCCACCTTTCTATAGAACATTTCATTTGGAAGGAGGTTCACAAATATTTGTTCACTGGGCTGTTCAGACTGATAACATCTCTTGGGACTTGAACTTTGATGCACAACTCTCATCTGGAAAAAAAAAAAAGTAACTGTCACACATCAGCAGATAATACCAAAAATGAAAACAAATTCTTTTCTGTCTCAAAGTCACAACATGATAGTTATTTGTTTCTCTGTTTTGGAAAATATAAGTCTTCATTTTTCAAAAAATCAAAATGAAGACATTTCATTACTTATCTATTTGTTAGCTTTTGTAAAGTGTCAATACAATTAGATTATAAATCATTCATTCTTTTAGTAGCAACTGTAGAACTAAGAAAATAGAATTAGATTGACAGACATGAAGACATAGATTTATATGTTTTATAAAAAATGAGAAAATTCTGGTATCTTTATTCTAGTAAAATAAGTCATCTCAAAGCATTTTTAACATGCCTCCAAATTTTCATCTAAAACTAAAATTACCCCATATTAATTATTAACTGAAAAAATAATTAACATCATGTTCATGTTCTTTATAAAAAGTGTTTTAATACAGTGCTTACGATCCATAATTATTTTACTTGCTTCTACTGATTTTTAAAATGCTAAATTTATTTGATTTACTTTTCATGAATCTAGTAATTATAAAAGTTTTGTTCTCTGTGTAAGGTTTTTGTTTGTTTTATAGTCTTTGTTCTTACGGTTTTGTCTCTGAATTTCCAAGATATTTTCAAGTAGATGATTTTCACCTGAATGAAGCTAGAGTGGAAAATCTTCTATTTCAAAATATTTGATGATTCTGAAATCTGTATAACCCAAAATTACCTCCTCTTCCCAATATGTATAGGGTAAACAATGATATATGTGAAATAAAAACGATAAGCAAATATGGCTTTGTCACAACAAAAGTCAGAATTGTGAGTCTTATTCATTATTGCTATAAGAATTAGAAAGTGTGTACTAAGGAATACTTAGGTTTTTTAGAATATTAATAGAGGCTTCACACATAATTGCTGAAATAAAGTTAAGTGGAGCTTCTGGTAGCCTTTAATTTGTTGGCACTATGAACATTCCAGAGCATAATATAGTTCAGACCCCTTGAAACTCCTTCTAAAACTACGAAGCATGCTTTGTGCTCTATCGAAATGTAAAGCAACTGCAACAAATTGTGAATTAAGGGTCTGCTTATATTTATATTTGCATGCATTTAAACAGCCTCAAATTGAGTTTTTCTTTTACAATTTGCCTCCTTCCTTTCCTTTCTTAATGTTACAACCCTATTTTGGACTTTTATCTTTCTCTGCTCACCTCTAGTTTTTGTGTTGCATTCTATGAATTTCATCATATTAATCTTTCCGGTGCCCCTCTAAATAAAGTCACATTTTTTTTGGGTATTTGCCAATGGCTTCCTTTACCAACAGTAAGGTGTTTTGTTTTTAAAGATTTTATTTATTTATTTGACAGAGAGAGAGAGATCACAACTAGGCAGAGAGGCAGGCAGAGAGAGAGGGGGGAAGCAGGCTCCCCACTGAGCAGAGAGCCCAAGGCAGGGCTCGATCCCAGGACCCCGAGATCATGACCTGAGCTGAAGGCAGAGGCTCAACCCACTGCACCACCCAGGCTCCCCAACAATAAGGTGTTTTTAAATGTAATCTGATATGCAATACAATCCTAATCAACTTTCCAACATTCTTCCAAATCACTGTTTCCCAGCTAATCTATTTGAGGAATTGAGCCGATCACCAAACATGCTGGAGATTTGTTTTCTCTGATCTTGTCTTCACATTAGCTCCCCTGTCTGGAATATACTCAACTAGTCTGTTTCTTCTTAAATCCAGTATATTCTTTGGTTCTAATATAAATAAAATCTCCAGCATGGAACTTTCAGAACCTGTCAATATATAACCATCCCCTCACCTAAACAACCTTAAAAGTTCCTTGCAAACCTTTTGAGGCACATGTCACATTCGTGTGTATTTGCCTCAACTACTTGACTAAAATATTTTAGGATGAGGACTGTAGCACTGAGGAGAGGTTTCTTCTCGGAAGCTCATAGATTGGCTTCAGGCAGTCGTCAAATATATGTGAAATGGGTGAAGGGGCGTTTATCTGGTAAGAGAGTTCATTACTGTGATGAAATCTTCAGTGACCACAACACAAAAAATTCAAAGAATCACTGTTTTAGGGGAAGAATCCTAACATGCTCACGTATTTTCTTCAGCAGAGCAGCTTGTATCATTTTAACCTTTTATGTTTTGTTGCAATATGTCAAATTTTAGAGTGTGTATCTTCAAATATTTTATATATCTTTATATTTGTTTTTTTTTAATTTTTAACAGAAAATGGGGGGGAAATCCTATGCCCTAAAGGAGTACATATTCCTTTTTTTTTCTTTCTTTAGTGCTAAATCATCATAGCCCTGTATGTACCTTAATCTTAAAGACAACTTCTGAGAGACCTCTTGAATATTTTACATCTAAAAATCTCTATTTATGACCATTAGATAGCACTGTGATTTTTTTTTAAAGATTTATTTATTTATATTAGAGAGAGTGCACAGTGGGGAGGGACAGAGAAAGAGGGAGAAGGAGAATTTGAGAATCTCAAGCAGACTCCCTACAGAGCCTAAGTTGGGGCAATCTCAGGACCCTGAGATCATGACCTGAGGTGAAGTCAAGAGTCAAATGCTTGGGGTGCCTGGGTAGCTCAGTGGGTTAAAGCTTCTGCCTTCAGCTCAGGTCATGATCTCAGCGTCCTGGGATCAAGCCCCACATGGAGCTCTCTGCTCAGCGGAGAGCTCTGCCTGCCTCTCTGCCTACTTGTGATCTCTCTCTGTGTCAAATAAATAAATAAAATCTTTTTTAAAAAAAGTTAAATGCTTAACTGACTGAGCCCCCCAAGCACCCCGATATTACTCTGATGTAAAATTCTCCCCATGACAGTGTTAACTCAGGCAAACAATGGGAAGTACACTAGTCTGCACTAATGTACCTCTATTCATTGGAGTGGGGGATAGGGATTTACAAACATAAATCAAGATTTCCAAAACATTATACTTAATGCTATGGAACAACTCTTCAAAACAATCTATATTCTATCCAAAAGAAGAGACATAGACATACCAGGAACATCCCCAAATTATTCTTGAGAAACCTTCAGGAAATGAATTACACTAGGTTCCCAACAGTTAAAATCCCCTGTTGGAATAAATAATGGAAAGCAAAGACTCACTTTTTAATATACCTCTCAGATTTTACCTTAGGTTAATAATAGACATGATTTTAATGGAATTAATGTGTTCACGTCCAAGGTTTTTCCTCCTTTCCTTAGTTCAAAGCAATTTTGATAAAAGTAAAGGTGAGTTAGCTGTATGGATTTTGGCTCATATTAGAAGATTGGCTTCAGAGCTATAGATTACAGCTATTAAGATTTTATTACTCCTGATCCTGTTCTACTCTCCTGATGTAATTGGCAGGTGGTAGGTTAATGTATATACAGCATACATATACATTTGGTATACCTCCTGCTAATGCGAATGCAGATTATTTAGACATCTGGAATCAATTTAACAACCTTCTGAACTTTACATAAATAGCCATTATCTGACTTAATGATTTTAGTGGTTTTGGATGCCACGATTGTCAATGTTCCTGGCATAGGAAATTTGGATTGAGAAGATTACTTCCCTATGGGCTATTTCTCTAGGGAGAACAGTTTGAATCGAAGAGAAAAATACCTGGTCAAATTCATTTTCAAAACTGGATAATGGTAAATGGCAGACTATGGGAAACCCAAGGAGAATTTACTTTATTTCTCTAATGAAAGGGCCTATGTCATTATTTAAATAAGTCCTTTCTTATGCCTTGTCTTGAGGCAAATGTTTTAGAATGGGTTATTAGTGATTTCTTTGTTTTTAAACCTACTATCTCACTATTACTACCCTGAGTAATTTGGACATTATAACAATTAAAAGGTAAAATCCGGAATGAGATGGTAGGCTCTAATTTTAATAAAAATCAAAAAAAGATGTATAACACTCTGTACAAACAAAGCAAAGAGAAATATTGCCTCTCTGTCTATTATAGCCTTAACAGATTACAGAAGGATGACTAGCAAGCTTGATTAGTCCACTCTTGGATAATTAAATGCCATTTAATCTCTGTGTTTTATAAGGAGAGCCAGGGAGAAAAAGAATAGTGAGAAAATGAATGAGTTAAAACCTCAAATGGAATTTTGATTTTAAAAAAATGAATAAGCTTTAATTACATTTAAACAAATTTAAACACTTCAAAATTTAGAAAATGCAAATAATTTGGGAGTAAAAGACAACAATGAGTCTCAAAAATGGTGTTTCTTTCAGCCATTAGGGGTAATGATAACTACAAAATTTGTAAATACCATTAGGCTTCTGTAAGAAAAATTATGGGAGCATAAATCTATTGATTACTGAATATCTTACTCCATGTGGATCCTATGAAAAATCCACATTATGGAATATAAGGGTATTTTGTTTGTTTGTTTTTGTTGAGGGGGTGATCCTGTTATACCACTATCCTGTAACACAACTAATCACTTAAAAGTAACACTGATAAATGACCTCTAGCTGCCAAAATTATTTAGATGCTTTCATTGAATGACCTTCTCTTTTTATGCCAAATTATTTACTTAATTAAAATTTTAGATAATGTGTCAGAATGAACTCCTAACTACTCCATTTTCCAAAATGGAAATCCAAATGATAGCCTTCTTTTGCTATCCCTCAAATACTGTCTTTTAGCTTTTGAAAGAAATTGCTGCCCAGGATTCTCAATCTAGCACCTTCTGGGAGAAATGGATAATATCTTTTTTGTAGAAATAAACTACTGAAATCTAAGGAAAAGAGTAAGCAATGAATAAATATTTCTTTTGAAAGTCTTTATTTATCTCTCACTAGTATATGATTCCATAGTTAGGATCTGCCTTTGGTTTAAGCTACTCTTTTAATTTTAGGTCCCAGGTCATTAATATTTCTTCAAGTCTTATGTCACAACGTACTGCCAAAGTCAGAGTGAATAAGAACAATTCAGAAGGAACACACTTCAATTTAAATAGTATAAATTAATATACTATCCTGGAACTTACTCTTGTCTTCTTATTTACTTGAAATACCAATTAGATCAGATAAAATGGACTAAAGAATATGAATTTCCCTATCCACTAACACTGTTCATTGTCAGTTTTAGAAAGTGGCCTTAAGAAGATGCGACACTTGCTGCATAATTAATATTTTAAAACACGGAGGGATTCTTTGCTACTTAAATTAACATGAATTTTATAGCCAGTATATAAAAAAATGTATACAGCTTTGTTCAAAATCGGCCTTTCTACATATGAGGTAATAATAGACAATATTACTGAATAGCACCTGTGTGGCAGTCAACAATGAATATATTATATATGTAATATAATATAACATGTATTTCCATTGCTTTACATACTTGGTAATCTCCTGTGCTGGATGCATTGCTTTAAATCTTTGGTAGTTTAACATTTAAAGGAAACAGAATCAGAGAAGTTAGATAACTTGAATAAAGGTCAGACTTTTTACATTAGACCCACCCCTTCCTGCTCTGTGAAGTTGCATGACAAGTTGGACAGAAGGAGGGGGCTGCTCTTTGGTGGAGGTGCTCGCCAAGGGGCCCCTGCCACCGTGAGCACTAAGGGCATCGATGCCTGGCCCCGATGGACCCATGCACGGTGAACCAGCGCGCTGCAGGACGTGGCTTACAATTCCCTTAACCTCCATTCTCCCTACACAGCGGTCACATTTTAGATCTTCGTCAGAGTTCAACCATAAAATGACTCAAGCTATCTAACATTTCAAAGATGCAATGTAAAAATGAACCTATTTCTCATTTTGAAATTATGAATGCTTTAGCCCTGTTTTAAGATAGAGTTCTAAGTCACTTGATTTACTTCCAGGCCCACGATGAACCACAGTGCTAAACCTGAGGGTGCTTTCAATCTAGATACAGGACCCATATTCCTCCAAACATCCAAGCCGGATTTATTGAGCACTTGCTGTGTATCCTGACCTTCTCCAGAGTTACGCAAGTAAACTCTGTCCTTATGGAACTACATTCTTGTCAGAGACATCAGGCTTTCTCTCCACATAGGCCCTCGGCTTTCTTTAATAAATCAGTAAGCACTATAGTGATCGTATAACGAACAGAATTATGAAGTATAATGTGACCTATCCATCCTCCCCCTTCACACACACATTTTCTTCCAGTGCAGTGATGCCTCTCCCCTCTGTCCTGTGACAGGATTGACAATCCCATTCTGCAAGAGAGAGTTGTTATAACAGAACCGGAAAATAATAGTGGCAGCAGACTGGGCTTTATGGAAAAAAAAAAATGGGTTTGGGAGAGAAAGAACTGGAAAAGTACTTAGGCATTTCTTTTGCTCCAAATGGAGAAGAGATTAAGGTTTTTACATCTTTGAAGACTTGAGGAAATAAAGAATGGGAAGAGGAAGCAAGAGAGTCAGGCTGTGGTGAGGATCTCTTCAATGAGCTACAGCACCACGGATTAAATGGTAGAATCCCAAGAGGAAGCTAGCGAATTCAAAGAAGACTTTGACATTTTCCAGGTGGGGCCAGGTATGTGGGAGAAGTTCTAGACAGAACTGTAGCAACAGTTGATCTGAAATCAACATGCTGAACCTAGGTAGATAGGATATGATCCAGCTTCCTGGACTTCGGTTTTGCAGAGTGCTGAGGAAGAGCACTGCAAATTTCCTCTGCCTTTGAGAAGAATAAGAAATGGTAGAGATAAAGAAATTAGACTGAGAAGGAGAGAGAAAGTGTGGAATAGTAGCTTGGCTAACTCAGTGGATGCAGGAAGGGAAGGGAGACTGAGGACCAGCCAAGAATACACCAATCCTATGGATACCAGCAGATGATTGGTGACTCAGGCAGGACCTAATTTCTCTTACACATCCCTCAACAATAACCCTAAAGCCTTAGGACTCAATCTCCCTAAATTAATTGCATCGAAGGGAGAAGGAGGGTTTAAGGAAAACGTGAAATAACTGGGTTTGAACTTTACTAAATTTACTAAAAATCAACAATTACTACATTTTGTGATATAAGATAGGGTCTTCAAACAGCAGTTTGGTTGAATTGTATAAAAATAAAGAAATTTACTTTTTTCTTTTTTTTTAAGATTTTATTTATTTATTTGTCAGAGAGGGAGAGAGAAAGAGAGAGAGCACAAGGAGTGGGAGTGGCAGGCAGAGGGAGAAGCAGGCTCCCCACTGAGCAAGGAGCCTGATGTGGAGCTTGATCCCAGGACCCTGGATCATGACCTGAGCTGAAGGCAGACATTTAACCAACTGAGCCACCCAGGTGTCCCAAGAAATTTACATTTTTTTATACCTAAATTCTTCATTGAGCATATTGTCATGTTACAAATATAAAGCACTTGGACATAGTTTCCACACATAGTATTATTGTTATTAAAGTTCAGATAGCAGAGTCAAAGGTCATCAGTGTTTATGCTGTGTTTTCTTTTTTTAAATTAACTCTTTTAACTGTCTTCTCTTATTTCACTGACAAAAATCAGTGTGAGTCATTATATTTTTTATTCCAATCTTAGTTGTATTAGAGAAATTTGCTTTCTAGATGGTTCCTAAAAGTACTTTAAATTTCCCACTTTTGGAAAGGTTGATCAAAGTTTTCTTTATTAGCAAATCATATAGTCTCTGACTGCTTTAATGAAGAAAATATTTTCAACTCCTATTTTTCTAAAGTGGGACATTTCAAAGAATAAAGAGAAAATGCACACTTTATTTTCAATGTCTTTTTGAGCTACCTCCTAACACCATGTGGAAATAAGATATTACTTATCAATTAAATAAATTATGCTTTGAAATAAAATCCTTTCACAGATTTAAAACAAGCCCATGACTACAATGGGGCAACTCATAAATCTATAGACATTCAGGCTGGGTTAACTGAGAAATATTCAAATAAAATTTCTACTGCAGATTGGTTATATAGCCTAACAGCCAAAGGAATAAAAGTGCTCTAGGGTTTGTATCTTTTGGCTCAGTGGGTAACATATTCAGGTACTAAACAAAGAAATGTAACTCTTTGTGGTTTCAAAGAAAAGAAAAGAAAAGAAAAAAGACATCGGATCATTTTAGATTAATAAAAGCAAAGAGGATTAATGGTATTTTTAATCAGAAAATTCAGCCTTTCCAAAGTCTCTTTACTATAGAAAATTTGGATCATTTTGGACAGAACTGAACATGAGTAAAAGAAATCACTCAGTCATTTTATGGCTATTTATAAAAGTCTTTTTTTTTTTTTTTGATTATTTATTTATTTATTTGTCAGAGAGAGAGAGAGAGAGAGAGAGGGAAAGCACAAGCAGGGAGAGCAGTAGGCAGAGGGTGAAGCAGGCTCCTTGCCCAGCAAGGAGCCCGAAGCAGGACTCCATCCCAGGACCCTGGGATCATAACCTGAGGCAGATGCTTAACCGACTGAGCCACCCAGGTGCCCCAAATGTCTTCTTATACCAAGAAAACAGACAAGCACATGCATAACTAAAATACCCATTTCCCCTAGGTAAAATGTCACATTGTCTGTTTTAACGAATATTCAGTTTCTGTCATGATTTCCAGATTCTCTCCCACAGATGGCCCTCTGATAAATGTTCTTTATTTTGTGAAACTACAGCCCAACACTGGATAGCATGTTATGGAAGCAGCCTGGTCATTGCAGAACAGAATGCAAGAAAAAGCCACTCTCAGTCTGAACGCTTTCTGTCTACTGATGCTGTGTAGGACTGAGTTAGCTTTTTATGAAGTTAAATTACAATTTAGAGACTTACTGTGGTAAAGAAAAAAAAATTGTGTCTTTTTCACATCTGCTTTGTCTCTGCTATACTAATGTAAGCAGTTTTTGTTTGTTTTGGGCAAAATATAAGATTCTACACTGATAAACATAGTTTCTGATATCTATTTGGAATTCAGCACATTGAAAATCAATTTTTGAGAATAATTTTAAGGATATCTAAGAATATTATTAGTGACAAAAATTAAAAATATTATTAAGTGCAGATAGCTCTAGGAAAACAATTCAGAGTGCAAGCCTGACTCTGTCACAAGCAAGCTGAGTAACTCTGGGTAAATCATTTCCCTACTCTAGGTGTCAGTTTCCTTATCCAAAAAATCAGCGGTTTGAACTGCATGGTCTTTTAGCGCATTATAATTCTAGCATAGTGTACGTCTCCAAATTCCATCTTATTCATTTTGTACCATAATTTAAATCTATTTTTAAATCTTAATATTTTTCATCTGCCCCTGCTTTGGTAAGTGTACCTTTATTTTTATCCAAGTCATTGATTAAAATGTTGAGGAAGACAGTACCCAGTGCATGTCACAAAAGACCTAACTCTAGGCTGACAGTGAGTCAGAGCTCAATAAACTTTGGGAATAGTTACTGAAAACCACTATGGTAAGTTTATTATCATTCATCCAACATTCACTCATTTTATCTGCAAGAATATAATGAGAAACCTATTAAATGCCTTTGTGAAATCAATATATATTCTGACAGCTAAGTTTACTGTGCAGTATCAGATCTCTGAAAGTTAACCTTGAAGGAAGCCCAAAGAGTTATGTTTTATTTGTCTAAGGCCTAGATTTATAATGAACTAGGGAGCCAGAAGGTGCTATAAAGAAGGAAAAAAAGACATTTGAGAGAGATTTTTCCACCACCACCTCTCCTGTTCCACTCAAAACACACACACCCGTAACAAACACAATGTACATGCATACACATTATTCTTACTCCTGGTGTGGGTAGAATCACAAACTGTTCAATGAGCCAGTTTGTGGAGAGATGAAATAATTGAAAGCAAGTGGTGTGGTGTCTTACACAGTGGAGTCTGAAACTGGGCAAAACCCAACGGAGTAGAAACAGGCCACCTTAGAAAGCAATCTAAGAGAGTAGAGACTCCCAGGCCAGTGACAAAGCAAGTCTCTAGCAGGTGAGAAGAGGCCACAGTGGTTACAACTCGTGCTAGACCTCTGATGTTCTTCCTTCCAAGTGGGAAAGGTGAATCTTTATGGCTCAGACACAGGGCAGCTAGCTAAATCTTAACCACTCAACACTGGTGAGCTCACATATTTCCAAATTTTAAAATCTTACCTATGATATTCACCTGATATACAGTCTAACTCAGTCTCTACAAACCACAAAGTTCAGGGAAGAATAATCAGGAACACGAGGGCACCTGTCTCAGTAAAGAGTCACAGTCTCTTGCCTACTGCACGACTTGAGGCAGTTTTCAAGCCTGGAATTCGCTGACTAAATGAGAAGCCAGGTCCTCTGAAGGAAATCCCTTGCACTACCATGGCAAGTGAATAGGGAACGATTCCCCGGTCCTTCCCCCAAAAAGTCTGTGACCATTTCCTCAAGTAATCATTCAACGGGAAAAAGGGAACATCCAAATATTTCCAGGACTGGTGGACACAGGACCTGATTTGACATAAATAAATAGAAGAAACTGGAAGCAGTATCATGGCCCTTCCGTTAGAGTGGGAGGCCAATGAGGACTGAGTACTAAATGTAGGTTTAAGCACAGGTCTCAGTTCACAGTGTGTACTAGGCTCATGGATTCACCTTGGGACATTACCTTGGTCTCAAATATATTAGAGTAGACACACTTTGTGATTGGAAGAAATTCCACATTGGCTCTTTGGCCTATGGGCTAATAAATATTAAAAAAGACTAAATGAAAACCTCTGAAAAGTCCCATTACCCTCCAGTAAGATGGTATATCCAAAATAATACTCCATCCTATGAAATGGCAACAATTATTGCCGCTATTAAAGACCTAAGAACATATAAAAAGTAGTCCCATGATATCTTCCTTTTTTTGCCAACCTACAAAAGTCAGGTGGATCTTTGAGCATGACAGTGGACTACTACAACTTAGTAAGCTTATGACTCACCTGCAGACAACATGCCATGTATAATATCTTTGCTAGAGTAGATGAGCAAGTCCTCATGCACATAGCATATGCAGTCATTGATTTGACAAGTGTAATATTTTTCATCTCTACAGTTTGCATTCACCAGGAGAGAAAACAGTGTACATTTATCTTGCCCCAGGGCTATACCAATTGTTGTGACCCACTGTCACAACATAGTCCAAAGTTAAATCTTAGAACCTGAGCTATCTTCGTACTCTTCAGAATATTACCTTGATCCACCATATTAATGGCATCATTTTAATGTGACAAGATGTACATGAAGGAGCAGATATGCTAGAAGATTTTCTCAGATATATACCTGATACTCAGAAGGTGGAGACAAAACCTACAAAGATGGAGGAGGCTTCCATAACAGTGAAGTTTTTTAGGGATCCAATAGCCTAACGCATCTCAGGAAATTTTTTCAAAGATAAGGGAAGATTATTGAATGGAGCAGCTTCCATCCAACTACTAAGAAAGAAGCATATTCCACACCTGAAAGTATTACTCAATCCCTACAATTCTGAATGACACTGAAGACTCTGAGTAGGGCTCAGTGTAAATGATTCTATAGCAAGTCCAGTCTGCAGTGCAATCAACTCTGCTACTAGAGCCATTAGATCTGGTAGACATTATTTTGGAGGAAACTACTCTATAAAAATATACTGTGGAGGAATTATGGCAACCCCTAACTATGGAATCATATTGTTAATTCCCACAGTTTAATAGGGAAAAAAACCCAAAAGCAAAAACCACGATACCTTTTGAGAGATAGGTCTAGGCATGCACCCTGAACATAGAACCTCAAATGACCATGGCAGAAATGCCCTCCATGAGCTGGTTTCTGACAGATCTACAAATTCGTAGAATCTGGCAAATCCCACTGCAATATATCTTAAGATAGAAGTGGTACATTTGGGAGCAGAGTCACTAAAAAATAAAATAGAATGACTCAGCCCCTTGACTTTAGCCAGCCTTCGTCATCAGCCACATTGGTGCTAACACATAGGCTCATAAATAGAGTAGCTGTGTTGACAGTGAGGAAGGCTATTCATTGGCCCAACAGCATTGACTCTCACTCACTAAGGATGATCTAGCAACTGCTGCTGCCCAATGTTCAGCCTGGTGGCAGCAGAACCAATGCAGAGCTCTAATATGACATCACCCTTAAAGGAAACCAGTTACTTGGTAGCAGATGGATTGCATTGGACCTCTTCCACCCTGGAAAGGACAGCATATTTTCTTGGCTGGAAGTGATACATATTCTGGGTATGGGTTGCCTTTCCTGCCTGCAGAGCCTCAGCCAGCACTACTACAGGCTTATAGACTGATTCATCAACATAAGATCCCATATAATACTACATTATAGAAAAGGGGGTCTGCCAAAAAGTGCATGCCATGAAATTCACTGCTCCTGTAATATGCTGCACCACTCAGAAGCTGCTGGCCTGATGAAAAGTTGGAATAGCAGACTAAAGATGCATCTGAGACATCAGCCAAATAATTGACTTCTCTCATTTCTGTAGTTATTTTATCCAGTATTTCCTTAGACTTCATCAGCAGATTTCAAGTCTCTTGAGGACAAGAATTTTATCTTACTCGTATCTTTATCTCTCAAGTAACTTAGCACAAAAATGTTTCCATAATTGACTGTAATTTGTTGAACTGAATGGGAATATAATTAACTTGAATTAAAAAAAACTCCTAAAAGCCTCCTAAATATTTTTTATATTTAGCATTATTTAGCATATATTTAGCATTATTAAAATGTGACACACTTTATCCTCTATTAATGGTGTTTGTGCTCTGTTTTTATGTTAGAAAGACAATCTGTTATGTAATAATCATTTTACTTTTTCATTAAATCTATTACAGACTTCTGAAACGCAACGAGAATTCCTGCCTTAAGAGGTACTAAATAATTATTCTTAAGTCTTTCACCCTTTTGGAAGAAGTGGTGAATTTGGAAGACAGGGATCTTTAGGTCTATATACAGAGCAAATACACCTTTAAATTTTATATCTCAATTGAAAGCTTTCAGAACTGTGTCCCTGAGATATTATTCTGAGTTGACCAATAGTAATTCTACTTTGGTTAGTCTTTTAACTACCTTCTGGACTAGACTTTTCTTGGATTATAAGTTTCAAAATTACCAAAGTTTGGACCACACTTTCCTATGGGATGCTGTATTCTGGTCCAAGCTGATAATTTCCAAAATGAATTTTTTTTTCTTTTCTAAATGTCTTTAAGGAATTTGTCAAACTAAATAAAAGTAGGGGGCGGACTGAGGCATGGCCCATATTTTAGGCTTTCTTTTATGAAATACTATCTAGGATAACTTCAGTGTGAAGTTTAAATTCACAGCATGATACAATGTTAATGTAGTGAGGAGAAGGAAGGAGGGCAGGTGTAATGGATGAGGAAGAAATGGTTAATGGATAAGAGATCCATATTCTACTCTTTTTGGGAATAAGGTGGAATTTGTTGGTGTCAAAATATGGTAGAAAAAAAATGGTAGAATCTAGCGTAGACGTAATAGCAACCACAAAATTAATTATGTAATTTCTACTTCTATTTGTTAGGAAATAATGTTTGGTTGAATCATGCGAGTTTGTTTGTAGATGAAAATAGTCAAATGTCAAAAAAAAATAGTCAAATATCAATAATTTCATAATACCCAACAAAACTAAAATATATATAAGTATTTGACAAGGGTAGAAGATGAAGTTTTAAAAACATCTACTTAAGTGATTACCAACTTCCAAAATTGAGAGTAAATTTAAGATACTTTAACAGTACTTCTGGTGCTTAAATTTCCGTTCTAATCAGAAACCCAAACCACACAGGGATCACAAATTATATCATTCAGTTACCGACTGGAACACTTTGAGTGACAGGAAATTCACTTCTGAGTGAATCTTCTGAGGATATCCCATGCAAATTTTGGATCGTTTCTATGGTTAAACCTACTGGTACTGGTTCTTGCCTTCCTAGGATATTGAATAAGTCTAATTTCTCCTCTATTTGATAGACTCCACATGAGCCATTTGATTAAGTTGGCTAAATCATGCCAGGTCTGGCAAGCATTTCTCATTTGACTTGGATTTGAGTTTGAAAACCTGAGGATATGCTTCTTTAAATGTGAGAACTGCCATCATCTCTCAATGTAGATATTTGCCTTTACCTTGCCGCCTAACAGCAAATTCGGGTACTTTGTTGGCTTGCTTGCCTGATGGCCAGTGACATAATTGCTTCATTTTGAATTTCTGTATCTTCAAACTAATTTCCACCAGCACCCCCAACTCCACAAAGATTTTTCCCTCAAAGCCACACCTAAAAGTAACCTTATGAATCATATATTAAGCCATTGTTGGAAAAAATTGAACTGAACAGAACTGAAGAAAGTTATATGGTATTATGTTTATGATCTCATTGTGTGTAATCAAAGATATCTTTCTAACTCCATAATAACTTGAAACCATCAAGTGTTTGAATGCTCTAACTTCAGTGGAATAGAGGTCATAAATTTGGTCACAACAGCTTTGTATTTATTAGTGATATAGCAGGTTACTAACAAGTTAAATTATCATAGCAGGGGGCGCCTGGGTGGCTCAGTGGGCTAAAGCCCCTGCCTTCAGCTCAGGTCATGATCTCAAGGTCCTGGGATCGAGCCTCACATTGGGCTCTCTGCTCAGTGGGGAGCCTGCTTCCCCCTTTCTCTCTGCCTGCCTCTCTGCCTTCTTGTGATCTTTCTCTGTCAAATAAATAAATAAATAACTAAATAAATAAATAAATAATCATAGCATGATTCTCTGATTCTTAACATATTGTGGTGGATTAAGGACAGAACTTGAATTTGAAAGATATATTCCATATCAAAATGTTATATTTTGAAAAAAATTAAAAAGCAAACCTCAACCAAGTTCAAGAAAAAAATTTGGGATACATTTTCAGTGGGCAATGTCTTGAAAGCTTTTATGAAGTTGAATATAAAGTGTTAATTTTTGTGGTGGATAGGTTAAAAATGTTCAGGAACACTGTAATAAGTTAGTTCTGCTTTGCCCATGAATGACTGCACTGTAAAAACACCTTCTTATTGTTCTGGACTGGGTTATAATTGTTTTCTCTTTAATTAGTGTAAATGTCTAGCTTCTCCAGCTCACTGACTTCACTGTAAATCTGTACATGAGAAAAATGCATTTAGAAGAATCACAGGGCAGCTCAACTATTTGCTATCCACTACTCAACCACAAAAAAGTATCACTGATGCTGTGATCAAAATTTATACTCTTATACCCATCTTCCCTGAACATACATGTTAGTTGAGAGAAAAATTTTAGTGGCATGGTTTCCTGGTATCATAGCAGATAGTCAGAAGTTTCCTGAATGAGTTAACATGGTATTTGGCCACTCACTCTATGTGTTACAGAAAATGGGTACCAAGAGGAGGGATTCTGGCAGAAAGGCTACCTGCTCTTTTCTATCAACTCCTCTTCCAAGCTATTTGACTCTTATCAAAAAGATTCTGGAACACATGGGCAACCTACATAATTGGGATCTGGCATCTAGGATCCCAGCAGGAAGAACTGGGGCAGGGTAAGTTACTGGAGAAAATGATTATTGCCTAGGGGGAAAGGAGCATAAGAAGTAGGTCCCAGGATGATGCTGGCTTTCAGATATCTGTGGAAAGGTTGACAACCTTATAACTTCTGGACTTGTCCTACAATTCATTAATTTTTTTCCCTCAAGATTGGTATTTTTTATATTTTTGGAACCCATAAGAAGGTTGGTATCATTCCAAATTCATAGAATTAGAATTTCATAGGATGGAGTATTATTTTGGATATACCATCTTAACTGGAGGGTAATGGGACTTTTCAGAGGTTTTCATTTAGTCTTTTTTAATATTTATTAGTCCATAGGCCAAAGAGCCAATGTGGAATTTCTTCCAATCACAAAGTGTGTCTACTCTAATATATTTGAGACCAAGGTAATGTCCCAAGGTGAATCCATGAGCCTAGTACACACTGTGAACTGAGACCTGTGCTTAAACCTACATTTAGTACTCAGTCCTCATTGGCCTCCCACTCTAACGGAAGGGCCATGATACTGCTTCCAGTTTCTTCTATTTATTTATGTCAACTCAGGTCCTGGGTCCACCAGTCCTGGAAATATTTGGATGTTCCCTTTTTCCCGTTGAATGATTACTTGAGGAAATGGTCACAGACTTTTTGGGGAAGGACCGGGGAATCGTTCCCTATTCACTTGCCATGGTAGTGCAAGGGACTTCCTTCAGAGGACCTGGCTTCTCATTTAGTCAGCGAATTCCAGGCTTGAAAAGAATTCAGCTGACTTGATGAAATGTTTAAGGCAGCGAAGTAAGTTACTTTAACTGGTCTGCTCACTGGCTGCACACAACCATGGAATAAAAACATGTCTTAGAAAACTCCTATTTACGCATGTCTGATTGAGGCATGCTCAAAGAAAATGGGTCATAAAAATCTAAGAAGGAAGACCATTCACTCATGTGAAGGGCCAACCTTAGGCAAAATAGTACAACTGGTAATTTCTTTTCTGTCTCTTCTGCCTCCTCTACTTCAGTACTTCTACCCCCACTCAGATGCTCAGTAAACCACCACCTCAAAAGGTCAGCCCGGAGCTTTCTGAATGCCATTCTGAAAATAATCTTGTCTTCATTCCATTTATTAGAAACGTCAGAGAGAATGGGCCCTATTTGATTAAGGAAATCATAGTTTATAGTGCTAATTTATCCTAATTCTTATGAGTAATTATATAATATAATATAATTGCAATTGTCTTTTTACTTAGAGAGCCAACCTATTCGAACTGAAGAGGAACCATCAGTTCTCTTTTCTTCTTTAGAGTTAACCTCTCTAAAACAAAACCATCTTCATCCATTCAGTTAATTGCTTGATGTAAGTGATGATTTACTAATTGATTTTGTTAAGAAAGAAAGCCTTGAGGATTAAAAATGGAAAAGAAAACCAACCTGATTTATTTGGAACATAACAACTGACTGGTGGGATGGGGAGGGGGGAAGAGAGAAAGAAAAAAAGAGAGAATGGATGGATAGATGATAGAACAACTTCTGTTTTGGCTAATTTATGAGATAGTGTGTTTATGCAAAATGGATATATTTATCTTTATGTAACTATTAAAAATCATATTTAAAGTAGATCCAGTTGCCAGGTACCTGAGGGGAGATATGGGAAGAAAGAACGTAGTACTTGCTTAATTATTCACATGATTTTAATTATGAATTTTACCTAAAAAAATTGAAGTGTCACAAAAATACAAGTTGGCAACAGTGTCACTTTGTAACTATGTTTCTGAGATACTCGTTTATTATTGGCTATAACATTTGCATGAAAGCAAAAAAATGGAGTGGATTTTCAGGAGGGGAAATGAATTCTTACAGTCAGAGTCTACATGTAATAGAAAGCAAAAGTTAATCCAGATAGGCTTTATGGCCCCTTTCATTGTAATTCTTCAAAGCTATCTTCCCAAAGAAAAGAAAGAAAAAGTAAATGTGAATAACTTTTGACCCCATCACGCTGCTGCCTGCTGATATTACCCCTGCCATCCCTTCCCTGCCCATTTGGACCACCCATCCTCTGAGGCCTAGGCGTGGCCTCCTAGTTCAAGGTGGCCCAGCAGCCCCCCGTGACTCACCCTGCCACCTGCCCATGTGAGCAGGAGGCTGGGTTGTGGGGACAGTGGGCAGCCTACATGTCTCCCCTTCTCTTGCTTCGCCATCCTGCCCCTCCTCCATATCCCCCTCAACAAGTATTTATTGAGCACCAAAAAGAAAACAACAACAAAAAGCCATTTCATTATAAGGAGAGGTCAAGCAGTTGAGGGCAAGGGTATTCTTCTGAGAGGCAGGACATGTGGATTTCATTCCCTCTTCCGTTGCCAACTTGCCAAGTGGCCTTGGGCGAACAAATTCATCTAATTGAGCCTCAGTTTCTTCAACTGTTAAATAATAGGGTTGGACTGGGGAAAAACTATAGTTCTTTTTAGTCCTAAAATAATTATGGTTACAGTACCATAGCTAAGTAGAGACACTGTATAGTCTTTAATTATCGGTGGTGTTACTACTACTCCAGCCATACGGAACTTCTTTAGTCTTGCCATATCCATAATAGGACAATAGCCTGTCATTTCAGAGAAAAACTCTCTAAAATATTTCTCATACTTACGATTCAAAGTTGTTTCCAAAATGGGCTGGAAGCCAATTTCCATCATTTTATTACTAACAAGCAATATATTCCCTTCTTGAATATGCAAATAAACAAATATAGAGAATATTCTATATATTTATTGTTTTAATATTTTAAAATAACGCTGATGGAATGCAAGTTCGAATGTGAAAAAATTCTGTATTGTACAACTTAGTTCTACTATTCATTTAACTTGATACTTTTGAAATATCTCACTGTGATCCAAATGTTATGAACAGAACACTCTTCTTTAAACTTTGTGAAAAGAAAGAAAAAAATTATTAGAAATCATGACAAAAATTACAACAAATTGGATTTGTTCTTCATTTTGATCTTCTTTTTGATACAACCTTTCATGTTGCATTTGGTGGGAGAGGAGAGAAGGATGCCAAAACCCCTGTGGTTACCCCTTTAGTCTAACATATACTTTTCTAAAATAACAAATGTAACTAAGAACTTTTTTTCTGAGTGGTATAAAAGAGTCAGTTAATTGGTATCAGTCTTTCTTTTTATAGTTGTCACTCTACATTTTTCCCAGTTTATTTCCCAGAAAAATAATTGACATATATCACTATATAAGTTGAAGGCATACAGCATAACCATTTTATTAACAGGTATTGTGAGATGATTGCAACAATTGGTTAAGCTAATGTCCATCTTCTCCTACAGATAAAATAAAAAAAAAGAGGGGCGCCTGGGTGGCTCAGTGGGTTAAAGCCTCTGCCTTCAGCTCAGGTCATGATCCCAGGGTCCTGAGATTGAGCCCCGCATTGGGAGCTCTGCTCAGCAGGGAGCCTGCTTCCCGCCTCTCTCTCTGCCTGCCTCTCTGCCTACCTGTGATCTCCCTCTCTCTCAAATAAATAAAATCTTTAAAAAAAATAAAGTAAAATAAATTTTAAAAAAAGGAAAGTAAAGGAGGAAAAAATGTTTCTCCTTGTGATCAGAACTCTTAGGATTTGTTCTCTTAACTTCTTGTGTCCCATACAGCAGTGTTAGCTATAAGTCAACCTGTTGTACATTATATCCCTCTACTTATCTTATGACTGGAAGTTTGTACCTATTAACCACTTTCCTACATTTTTCCCTCTCTCCATCCCTAGCCTCTGATAACTGCATTTCTAACCTCTTTTTCTAAGAATTTGGTTGCATTTTTTTTTAGACTTCACATGTAAGTGGGATCATTTGGTATTTGTCTTTCTCTGTCTGATTTATTTCACTTAGCATATGCTTTCAGTGTCCATGCATGTTGTCACAAATTATAGGAATTCCTTGTTTTTTTATGGCTGAATAATATTTCATTGCACATGTACTGTACATATCATATATACATCATGATTCTTTATCCATTCATCCATCGATGGACACTCAGGCATTGTTTCCATGCCTTGAGTATTGTAAATAATGCTGCTAGGAACACAAAGGTGCAGGTATGTTTTCAAGTTAATGTTTTCACCTTTTGATATATTTCCAGAAATAGAATTGCTGGATCATAATGATACTTCAATTTTTAATTTTTTGAGAATCCTCTACATTGTTTTCCATAGTGATGGTACCAATTTAGAATCTCACTAACACTGCACAAGGGTCCCCTTTTCTCCACATTCACTAACTAGCATTTGTTAGTTCTTGTCTTTTGGTGATGGCCATTCTAATAGCTGTGGGGTGATATCTTATTGTAGTTTTAATTTGCCTTTCCCTAATGACTAGTGATGTTGACCATCTTTTCGTGTGCCCATAGGGCATTTGTAAATCTTCTTTGCAGAAATGTCTATTCATGTCCTTTGCCCGTTAATTGGGTTATTGAGTTGTATGACTTTTTAATATGATAACTTTTTAGATATATGGTTTGTAAATATATTTTCCCATTCCATAGGTTATCTTTTCACTTTGTTGCTGGTTTTGTTGTTGTTGTTGTGCAGAAGCTTTTTAGCTTGATATGGCCCCACTGGCTTATTTTTTATTTTGTTGCTTGTGCTTTAGATGTTATATGCAAAAAATCATTACCAAGGCCTATGTCATGGAACTTTGTTCTTACACTTTCTTCTAGGAGTTCGTAGTTTCTGGTCTTACATTTGAGTCCTTCATCCATTTTGAGTTAATTTTTGTGAGTGATAAGATATGAGTCCAGTTTCATTCTTCTAAGTGTGAATATTCAATTATCCCAGCACCATTTACTGAAGAGACTCTCTTTTCCCCATCGAGTGTTCTTGGCTCCCTTGTCAAATATTAGTCGATCATATATATTTGGGTTTATTTCTGGGCTCTCAATTCTGTTCCACTGGTCTATTTGTCTATTTTTATGCCAGCACCATATTATTTTGTGACTATAGCTTTAAAGGATAGGACTGAAAAACTATTCATTTGAGGATTCAAACCAAGCACATCTTCCCCTGCTGAATTCCCCCATTAAACTGTGCTCCTGACTTTGTTCTACAGATGAACCAAACCGCTGCTTGGGATTACTAGTTGGGTACTGCAGGCATTAATTTAGTCTACCAAGATCCATGTGCTAGTTGTTGTAAGCAACTCCCAGCTGTGACTCTGTCACAATCAGATTCTCAGTGGATGGGGCCTTTAGAGTTCCCTTTAATCCCCATGGTGTGAGATCTTGCTACGGGCTCCCACAGTGTGACCTACTGTGCTGGGGAAGGTCGATTTCCCTCCCTGGGTTCTCTTTTTCCTCTGGAGAAACCAGAGGCTCAGTGGGGACCTCTCCATGTGGTGCTGTGCTATTCTGGGAAGAGGCAATACAGTCAACACAGGATGGCTGCTTCTCTTACTCTTCTAATGAGATCTGTCTTTGTCTCTGAGGTGAGCCTCACCCTAGTGTTCCCTCAGTCATATCTAGTTCTTCTTCTTTTTCTTTTTTTTTTTTTAGATTTATTTATTTATTTATTTGACAGGGAGAGAGAGAGATCACAAGTAGGCAGAGAGGCAGGCAGAGAGAGGGGGGGAAGCAGGCTCCCCGCTGAGCAGAGAGCCCGATGTAGGGCTCGATCCCAGGACCCTGAGATCATGATAGGAGCCGAAGGCAGAGGCTTTAACCCACTGAGCCACCCAGGTGCCCTGTATCTTGTTCTTCTTGCGAGGGGGAGTTAAGTCAGACACAACCTATGTTGCCATCTTCATGACATCACTCTCTGTCCCTCTTCATTTATACTAAAGAAAACCATATATGATTTAGAAATGTGATGTCTTTGATTTTTAAAAATACCCGTAAACCCCTCCTATCTTCTCCTAAAATTTCAGATTGCCACGTGACTGGTTAGTGTGTAAGACTCTTGCTTTCATACTATATCTCCTAGGTCAACTTTTAGACACTGACCCACACAGATTAGCACAGTTTGGGCCTTGGTAAGGGAGCCTGTCATTTTCTGTCTCAGAATATTACAAATTCATTTATTCTTATAAATTTTCTTCTCCTGACAATTCCAGGTCTTTATAAAAGCCCCACACTTTCTTTTAGATTTTTGTAATTTTAAAATTAACATTTTATTTTTTTATTTTTAAATTTTTTTTTAATTTTTAGAGATTTTATTTTTAAATAATTTTTACACCCAGTGTGGGGCTCAAACTTACAACCTCAAGATCAAGAGTTGCATGTTCCCGGACACCTGGGTGACTCAGTCAGTTAATCGGCTGCCTTCGGCTCAGGTCATGGTCCCAGGGTCCTGGGATCAAGCCCTGTATCAGGCTCCTTGCTCGGCAGGGAGCCTGCTTCTCTCTCTGCCTCTGCCTGCCACCCTGCCTGCTTGTGCTTTCTCTCTGACAAATAAATTTTTAAAAAAAAATTAAAAAAAAAAAAAGAATTGCATGTTACACCAACTGAGCCAGACAGGCACCCCTAAAATCAACATTTTAAGTGAAGGTTTAAATGTATTCATTTTCAATAATATTACAAACCTGAAGCCTCTTTTACAAGCATAGCAAATTCTGAATTTGAAATAATTAAATTTTCTGGAGAAATGAAAACTAAACATATTTTATCAAAATATAAATTCTCACTTCAGTCATATCTTAAAACATTTAAAAATATTTTCTTTTATAAAATAACATTTATTGTCTGTCACCACGTCTTCATTTTTAAAATTATGTTAATCATCAATACCCTGTGAAATAATAAATACAGTAGAGTATTTGAATCAGCATGCTTTCATAAAAATATAGACAATATAAAATGAAGCTAAAAATTATGTAATTGAGGTGGTAATGAGGTAATTTTGAAAGTATATTTTATGTAGTTCTGCATAATTTGATTTTTTTACTTTTTTTACATTTTATTTATTCATAATAAAAATATATACAAAGTTTAAAGAGAAAAATGGCCAGAATTACTTTTAACTTCAAATATAGCTTTTAATGTTTCTTCTATCCATCAAAACTTTATGGTATTTTATAAATATTAACTCGTCTCTTTTTAAAAAATTTTTATAAATGACTTACAAAATCAGCTTTAGATGACAGTTTATTATCTTGAGGATGAGTCTCTGGTTCTGTCTCTATGTATATAATACCAAAATGTATGCATATATTGTATATAATAAATATTTACCAATTTTTTACTTCTTTCTGTGTGCTGAATATTGAATGTATGTTATTTATTTCTCAAATATCCTTATGAGATATTACAAGATTCATTTCTTTAGCAAGAAATAGATTTAGCAAGATTCATTTCTGCTGGTGAGAAATGGCTTAGAGAATTTGAGTACTTGTCTAAGGTTACTTAGCAAATGAAAAAGAAAGCCAAACTTTTAAAGTCAGGTATAACTCTACATCAAGGTCTATTTATCCCAATGCTTCATTCCTTCCTTCAAAACACCTGCTCTGTGCCGGGCACTATGTCTATGCTGCTCATTTCTGGTTGGCTGTGACTCACAATAAATACATATACACCCACACATACAAATGGGCACAGCTAAGATGCAAATTAAACAGGTTGACATTCTGGGCTGGGTGATGGTAGCTACGTTTGGACTGGTGACCCACAAGACTTTTCTGGGGGGGTGACATTTAAACTGGGATTTGCATGCCAAGGAGGAAATAAGCGTAAGAAAATAAAGGGGGAGCAGCTGTGACCGTAATGCAGAGGTAAATTTTGGGATATTCAAAGACCAGAACATAAACTCCAGTGACTATTGCACTCTGAACTGGGAAAGAATGCTAGGAAATGAGATGACTGAGGTCCAGTGAGGGACCAATTATACCCGGTGTTGTTAAGCAGCCAAGCCATTTGGATTTATCCTCAGTGTTTTGGAAGATATTGGAATATTTTAAGTAGAAGAATGGGATAATCTAGGTTTCATTTTAAATGGAATCCTCTAGCTGTTCTTCAGGAAAAAGGATTGTAGGAGGGGAAAGCAGATAAAATACATATTCATAAGGATTATGAGTGGATATATATTTGTGTGTGTAGATTCACAATGATAGCATATTGACTTTAAGACATTTATATTTTAAAGAATGTATTTGTTAAAATCTTGAAATTATCGCCTTGCAGAAAAGCACAAATTTAGAGTACATACTTTAAAAATCTCAATGAAAACTGTTGAAAAATAAAATAGAAGATACTTTAGAAGTATTTTAGCAAACAGCATCATGAAAAGCATATTTACAGTAACATAGAATTTAATGTGTTCTTTTAAATAACATGTTATGACTTTTGTGACAATAGTCACAAAATAGTCACTTTTGTGACAATAGTCACAATAGTCACTTTTGTGACAAACTTCACATGCTATAGGATGCATGCTTTAAAGTAATTTTCCAAAATGACAACACAAATTCTAGCAAGTGAACATGCTTTTGATGTAGACTGATTTGATAGCAGTTACTGAATGCTAACCATATTTTTCAGGCTAGAAAGAAGCATATTAAAGACTAAGGCATCAATTTGTTGGGAGGCTTTTATTCATTTTATTTATTGTAGAGATTTTTGAGATACAGAGTACCACTTTTAAATCTCTGATTGTAAAGGATCATTTCCATTCTATTGTTAGCAATTTAGAGTTGTATATAAAACAAATTTGCTGTGATACTACTCCTTCCTGGTTCATGCAGTGCAGATCTAAAAATGTTCTTTTGTTAAACCACAGTCCTGCAATTGAATAATTTTTAAATCAGTGAATATTTAGGAAAGTGTTCTGAATCTAAACTACATTTAAACAGTTTTTAGAACAATTTAGTATCTCTGAATATACTGACACTTGCTACTATTAGAGAATTAGCCAATTCGTATGGAATATAGATATAATAATTATGCATTCTCAATAAGCTAGCACATGAAGTTACATTCCCATCAGAATACATTTCCAAATCCCCTTTTATTATAATAGCATTACCATATGTAATATTAAACATTATTACAATTTTCTTTAATGTTTAGCAATTCTTATGAAAGCATAAATCCCTTTCACATATGATGTGGCTGTTTTACAAGCACACACACTGTCCTAGACTATCTTCGTGTTAAATAGATCATTCCTTTTTTGCATTTTGTTTCACATAATTGAAAAAGGTTAAATCATCAATCTATGTACCTGTCTTTGCTAATCAGTCACCCTACCAATACAGACAATAGTTTTGATTGAAGCAGATAGAAAGTTCATTATCATTAGAAAACTGAAAAATCGTGGACCATGAGGAAACGAAGTTAAGCTTCTTTACTTTTATTTATTATTTAAGACCTTGTGACACTTTCAGGAAAACTGTCACCATTTATGTAAAAGGTAATTTCTAAATACTCTCATATGTTTTCTCTAATGCTGTACATTTCTATCATTCTTTTAAAAGCTTATGTTTCACAGTGCAGTTAGAGCAGATCAAAAAAAATAAATAATTGGAAATGGGTGTCTATTTCTCTGCAATATCTTCTAGTCTAATCAGACTAAGCTTTGTCACTTTTTTTGAAACAGAAAGTTAAGCACATATTTTAATCTTCCCAGTACCTAAATATTTAGGCTCAAATATTTTGTGAAGTTTTATCAACTTATTAAAAATATTTGTTGAGCTATTAACACATGCAATGCAATGTGCTAGGTCCCTTGATACTAAAGATGAATCAAACACAAATTCTGCCTTTTAAGAGGTTATGGTCTAAAAGATATACATCCACAATAAAAATTGGAGGAAAATGTTCCTTAGTGCAGATTTGGTCAGCTGTTGTAGTAGAGAAATGAGAAGGATTGCTTTCTAGGATCAGGAATTTTTATATCCCTTTACTTATCTTATGACTGGAAGTTTGTACCTATTAACCACTTTCCTACATTTTTCCCTCTCTCCATCCCTCGCCTCTGATAACTGCATTTCTAACCTCTTTTTCTGAGAATTTGGTTGCATTTTTTTTAGACTTCACATGTAAGTGGGATCATTTGGTATTTGTCTTTCTCTGTCTGATTTATTTCACTTAGCATATGCTTTCAGTGTCCATGCATGTTGTCACAAATTATAGGAATTCCTTGTTTTTTTATGGCTGAATAATATTTCATTGCACATGTACTGTACATATCATATATACATCATGATTCTTTATCCTAGGAATTTCTCAAGATAAATAACATTGAGATATAAGATATGGTATAATTAAAATCCCTGGTCATATAGAAAAAGACCTTTTCAGGCATGAGATAAAGTAAAGGATGTGTATTGGTTTTCTGTTGCTGTTTAGAAATTACCACTCATTTGCCACTTAATACATATTATCTCACAGATCTATAAGTCTGGAATCCTGGAATGGCTTAGTTGAGTCCTCTCTTTAGGGTCTGAAGATTACAACCTTTTAAGGAATGCAGTCTCATCTGAGATTTTACTAAGAATCCATTTCGGTTGGCAGAATTCACTTCTCTGAAGGCGAAGAACTGAGTACTTCTATTTGCTTTTGGTATTAAGCTTGGAGAGGCTACCCTCTGTTCCTTGCCAGATGGGCTTTCCAGTACGAAACCCACAACATGGAAGTGTAGTTCTTTAAACCCAGTCAGGGAAAGATAGACTTTAGCAAGATGGTCACACAATCTTCTATAGGCAATCATTGACATGTAATTACAGACCTCTTATCCCATTTGCTGTATTGTGTTTGTTAGAAGTAGATCATTGGTCATGCCCCTGCTCATGGGACAGAACTGAGCAAGACCGTGAATACGAGATGATGGGGATTGTGGGAAACCACTCTAGAGTCTGTCCACCACAGGGTCGAAGGATGAAAGTTTTGATTTGGCTGTGAAGTTTGACACATGACAATCAATGCAACAGCTTGGGGAAGAAGCTTGGATTCAAATCATGGATGGAATTGAATTCCCTACTCTGGAACTGGATGTTATTTTAGGTACGAAAGGAGACCACTGTAATACTTTTGAACAAAGGAGGAAAATTAAAGGAACGAGGCCTCAGAAAGTTTAATCTGGAAACGGCTTCTAAAATGGATAGAGATGGAAAATAATTGGTTTAGGGGAAAAGTGAATAATTTATTAACTTGTTGAAAGAATGAATTAAATAATGAGTATTGTTGTAGGAAAAATGGTCAGATTCAGAATTTAAAACAAAACTCTTGTCTGTTAAACTGCATTACAAAAGTAAGGGTGATCAGTCACTTGACAGTTCCTTAATAGATCAAAATTACAGATTTCCTTTTATCCATGAATACAGTGTAAGATTCTTTTTGGAAATGCCTATGCAAGAAGAAAGGTGGGGCTACGAGATACTCAGGTATGGATCAGCCCTCTTGATACTCGAGAAGGGAAGGGAAGGTGAGCTTTGTACATGTAAGTTAGTATCTTCAAAAGGGTGTACATTTAAAAAGATCAACGGTAGTTTGTCTAAAAAAATATTATGTATGCATTATATTGTGGAGACTTTAAAGTTGTTCTCTATTGACAAATAGCACTAATAATCAAGAAAAGGCTGATTATTCATAAATATCATATGAGAGAAGTGGAGATCAGATCAGCAAGAGTGACAGATGGAAACAGAACTTAACAATAAAGGGATGTCACAGAAAGATAAAAATAATAGGTATTTTGAATCCAGGTGATTAGGAGATTAGTGGTTAACTACAGGGATAAGGAATGTTGGTAAGGCACTAAGTTTTAAGGCCAAGAGAAAAAAATTAATTTGTACATACTGAATGTAAAGGATTTCCAGAAGTGTTAGTGAAGCTATATAGTTCACACTTTGAAAAGCACACTAGAACCCATAGGTCAGCCAGGGGTGGGTGTGTAGACTCTTCATAGTCACTAGGTAAGGGTGTCAATGAGTGTGTAAGACTGGGTGAGAGCACCAAGGGAGCCGGTATGGTGAGAGAAGGGGTAGGAGCTCATCTTTATAAAGTATCAATATTTCAAAGATGGAATGAGGAAGCAGAATTGGAAGAACCTGAGGGAGCAGGAACAGAGAGTGGTCATAAAAGTAATTCAACAAACAAATAACAAACAAAAACAAGAGTAGTGCCCAAATTGGAAATATATCTGAAAGGAGAGCCTATTCTAAATAGGAGTTGCTTATTTCATTCCCTTGAAAAGTCAGGCAAGTATCATTGGAGCAAGCCAAGTATAAAGTAATAAGAAGGGGTGGGGCAGAGGCAAATAAAATGTGTGTGGCTCCTACTAAATTTATTATTTATTATTTATTTTTATTTTAAGTAGGCTCCACACCCAATGTGGGGCTTGAACTCACAACCCTGAGATTAAGAGTTGCACACTCTACCAACTAAGCCAGCCAGATGCCCCTTAAAGTAATTTACTTTAAAAGAAATAGATTTTTAAAAACAATGTCCGTATAGAAAATACACTTATAATCTTCATTTGGTCTGCAATATGACAGTGTGTGATCTCTGGTCTAGCATTTTTAAAAAATAATTCAGAGAGGGGAATTATTATTATTATCATCATCATTATTATTTGAAGATTTTATTTATTTATTTATTTGACAGAGAAAGAGAGTACAAGCAGAGAGAGCAGAATGGAGAGGGAGAAGGAGACTCCTGCTGAGCAGAGAGCCCAACATGGGGCTCAATCCCAGGACCCTGGGATCATGACCTGAGCCAAAGACAGACGCTTAACCTACTGAGCCACTCAAGCACCCCAGAAAGAATTATGATTAAGTTGAAAAATACCCTTGATTTTGCAAAGAAGAGGTCCTTAGAGATATTTAAGTGGTGAAGACAGAATCCAAAGTATAAAATTTAAGGAGAAAGTGGGTAATCAGGAAACAAAAACCTTATCCTATTTTCTTGGCAACCTAAAACTGGGGAAAACTGTCTCAGGTAGTTGTGAAGGCAGACAGAGAAGGTCATAGCTGGTCATGGACAAGTAAACAAAACAAGGCTAATTACTGAGTGTTCCAATTAAAGATGACTAAGAGCTGCATGAGGCAAATACAATAATCAGAATTGGGAATTGGGAATTCAAGTAATTAATTGGCCATAGTACCAAGGGAGCAGAAGTCTAGCCAAACCTAGAAGTCCAGCCTTGCTGGTTTGTAGCCTTCTTCAAAATTTGCTATTCACCCCACCCTGCCAATCTCTGGAGAGGCTTCAAGTCCACCCAGATTACCAGCGAATAACTTACTTTTGGAAGATGGAGGGAAGATGGAGGGAAGTTGCTCAATGGGCAATAGTTGGATCAACTCTTTGGGTGCTGTGAGTTTGGGTTTTTATTTTAAGGAGACATTAGTCATGCATGTTTGTGGACTGAATGACAGCAGTCATAGGGAAAGAGCTGCGTTGCAGAAACAAAAGGGATGCTTGATAACCATTGGGCACTGAAATAAGAAGTTAGAGGATGGAATCAGGGTCATGGGTGAAGGTTAACTTTGGAGACAGAAAATAGCACTTTCTCTCACTCTGGAGGGAAAGGGGAAAGAATGCATGGGGATAAAGATATATTTGAAGGGGAGCAGAGATGTACTAAATAAAATCATACTGGAAAGCTCTGGTCTCTTAAGTACTAGGATTAAGTCCATAAAATATCAGGAAGGGCAGGATCACAGATTACCTGCTCATGCCCAAGTTAGGTTTGCAGTTTTATTCTGATGAAATGTGTGGTTTTCATTCAGTGATTCATGTTTCCCAGTTTGTGTGGCTGATTTCATGCTCTCTGCCTGGATTCAGTCATTCAACAAAGATTTATGGAGGTCCTACAGTGTGCCATGTGGCATAGTTGTTTTTTCAACCTTTATTGTTTATTTTTATGACTAGAAATGTAATATTTGCTCCTTGTGAAAACCTAGTGAAAAATGAATAAAATATCATTCAGTCAGTTAAGTGTTTCTTGAGCCTGTACCATTTGTCTACTGAAAGTTAGGTATAGGGGCAAACAAATAGATACGACTCTAGCCCCGTTAAATTTATAATTTAGCGGAAGAAACTAATTCTCTCCAGACATTTCCCTTTCACACTTCTCCCCAGGTAAACACTCAATAGTTTTGTGACTATTTTGCTCATTGCTTTTCAGATTTAATATAATTTGGATGGTTTTATCACATCCTGACAGTTACATTTTTCATCTTTGCTAAGTAGAGATTAGGATTGCTTCTTGCCATATTCAGAGACTAATTTTGACATTTTAGACAAAGATGACCTAAAGAGGGTGGCAGACAAGGAGATTGGAACTGGGATGGATTGCAAATATGGTCCCTCTCTTTGCAATCTCTCCTGAAAATCTTCTTACCCCAGGCTGTATAATCAGGTTGATTTACGTGAAGTAAAACACATGAATTTATTCCATCAAATTTTGAGTGCCTACTTTGAGGAAGAATATGTTCTTTTTTTTATTTTTTAAGATTTTATTTTATTTTTAAATAGAGAGAGCACAAGCAGGGTGGGGGAGAGGGAGAGGGAGAGAGAAAGAATTCCAAGCTGGCTCCCCACTGAGCACAGACCCAGACTGGACTGGGGGCTTGATCTCACAACTCTGAGATCATGACCCGAGCCAAAATCAAGAGCCAGACTGAGCCACCCATGCACTCCCAGGAAGATGATTTTTCTAAATGCTGTTTATTCACCAAAGCAAATTTCCATGAAAATCTAATTTTTTAGGAACAAACAAAAACCTGTAGAGAGGAACTAATAATACAGGCTGTTGTGAAATCAGTATGTTCCAGGTTAAAAAAGGAAAATTAGGATTCAGAAAGGGAAAAGGAAGAGAAGGGGAAAGGAAATTTCAGCTAATTTAAAGGGTAGGTAGGCAACTTTCTGGATTTCCTTCTGGCCGCAGTCATACACTAACTTCTTAGCTTCATTCTTCTCTTAAATTGGGGTTGTGACACTATCTGTCAGCTATCGCTGTGGGTAAAAAGGGATTTGTGCATTGGAGCGCATAAAAAAACAGATGCAAGATGATAGAGTTTTACAGACTTGTTTATTTTGGGTTGTTCTAATCCTTGTACCCTTTATTCCCATTCAAACCACTGTTATGTTTTTTCAAAATCCCACCTATAGGAAACTGCCAGAGAATGTGACATGGATAATTTTGTTTACTCTGCTACAGAGGAATATAAGAAAGAAAGTGTATGTCCCCATAATTTACGACCCAACAGTGACAATAACTTAAAGATACAGGATAGAACCCATCTACTTAAATAGTGGATGAACTAGGAGTTCATCCTTTTGTTGATATTTCTATCTCCAATACTCAAAAAATTATTGCTCCTGCAATTTTTGCAATTTTTTTACTTCCTAGAAATGTCAAGGATAATCCAGCATAAAGTGGAGACAATTCATGCACTTTTCACTCAGGTTGTTACTACGAGAACGATGTTCCAAGGTCATCAAAGTTAAGTGCTTAAATATTCCATGCATCTCAGCTCGGCAAACATTTACTGAGTACCCAGTATTATGGCTTACACTTCAAGAAGTTCTGGTAAGTACCATAAGAGGGAGATTAAATCAAAAAGGCTGAAGAGATGACCTCTTTGCTGGGCAGGTCTGGTTGATGTTGAGCAATTTCTTTACAATGGGCTGACAAATCTCTTTCTCTCCCTCATTCTTATGAAAGAAAAATAAGACTAAAAAACTAGACTTCAATAACACATGAAAACGTGATTTAGGAAATTTTATATGTGAAGTTCACACTGAAGCAGTAAACATAGCTAAGTGTTCTGTCTCATTTGCTGCTGATGAAAGGCTCATAAGTAGTGGGGATTTTTATCCCAGAGTGTTTTCAGAAGGGATCTCAGTGACATTTCAGTCTGATCCTCTTATTTCTCCAGGGGACCACTCTGAACTTTTTTTTTTTTTTTTTTTTTTTTTTGGTAAGATAGGCAGTAAGCACAGAGGAAGAAAAAAACCAAAAAAACAATTACTCTATCCTACCTCTCAAGTTTTTGGCTATTCTTAGGCTAAGGAAGAGTTAATCTGTCTTCAGGAGTATGCCCACAAAATATCCTCTCACCAGTTTGTGTTAAAAACAATAAGATCTCAGGGACAGTGAAATGTGGCTCTCTATGCTCCAGTAATTCCTTCCTCCATTCATTTATTCAACACTAGTGTTTATTGAAATGTACTATGTATGAGGCCTTTGGGAAAAGATAACAAGTTATATAGGGAAATAGAGAATGTTAGGACTAAGATATAAATTTAGAATGCCCAGTCCAGACTTGAGCCAGCAAGGAAAGGGAAGGGATCCTGAGGCTGAAAAATGAAAAAAATTGGGGTGTCTGGGTGGTTCAGTCTGTTAAGCGTCTGCCTTGGGTTCGGGTCATGATTTCAGGTTCCTGAGATGGAACCCCATGGTGGGCCCCCAGCTCATTGAGGAGTCTTCTCCTTCCGCCTCTCCCCCACTTGTGTTTTCTCTCTTTTTCTCTCAAATAAATAAATAAAATCTTTTTTTAAAAAAGAAAAATAGGGGCGCCTGGGTGGCTCAGTCGTTGGGCGTCTGCCTGCGGCTCAGGTCACGATCGATCCCAGGGTCCTGGGGTCGAGCCCGGCATCAGGCTCCCTGCTTGGCAGGAAGCCTGCTTCTCCCGCTACCATTCCCTCTGTTTGTGTTCCCTCTCTCGCTGTGTTTCTTGCTGTCGAATAAATAAAAAATCTAAAAAAAAAAATAATGAATTTTAAAAGAAGAAAGGAAATGCAAGGAATCATGTGTGTGTGTGTGTGTGTGTGTGTGTGTGTGTGTGTGTGTGTGTGTGTATGTGTTCCCCGGGAGTACCAAGCAGATGAACAGAACATGCAAAGTTTTTGAGACAAGCAAGGTCTGCTTTGAAAACTTGCAGGGGTTTGCCACCTCTTTTTAAATTACAATTGGAATGTCAGGTGTGGTGGGATTTACATAAGCGTGTGCGCCTGGAGAATGAGTGTACAAGTTGGGAAAACAAACCTTGCTATATAAATACAGGCTCATTTGTTTGATGAGGACACACCGCGGGGGATCTTGAATCCCCCAAGCGTTGTGGTTTTTAAACTGAGTCCAGCTCTCTGAGGTACTGCACACTAACTGCACAGTAGGGGTTAATAGGATGGGTTCTGGGGACAAATGGCTCTGGTGGTGACCCTGGCTCTACCACTTACTAGCTCTATAGCATTTAGAAAGTTGATTCACCACTCAGCCTCAGCCTCGTGATCTGCGAATTCCAGATAATAGTGTGTATTTGAAAGATGGTTACATCAGGGGTGCCAACATGGCTCAGTTTGTTAAATGTCAGACCCTTGATTTCAACTCAGGGCATGATCTCAGACTGAGCCCTGCCTCAGATCGACACTGAGTGTAGAGCCTACTTAAGATTCTCTCTCTTCCTCTACCCCCCCTTCCAGCCCCCCAGCTTATGTGCGTGTTTTCTCTCTCTCTCTCTTAAAAAAAAAATGGTTATGTTATATGAATTAGTGTATACAAAAAGCTTGGGACTTTGCCTGATATATCTCTTATGTAAGTAAATGTTATTTTTTATTAACATTACACATAGTTGTAGCAAAAATATGACGAGAAAAATAAACCCATCTGACTGAGACATGTACACCCTGATTATATGGAGAGGAGTTCATTTTTAAAGAAAAAATAGTTCGACATGGTTCTTTTTAGTAAAACAAAACAAATGGTAACCTAGTAGACAGATTTTGCTGTAACTCATGGAACCAAGTTAAAGAAAGTACAAAATAACTAAAATGGGCCTTTTTTTTTTTTTTTAAGAATACCATGCCCTAGACCCAAGGGCCCAATTCTTCTTGAGAACTGTTTTAAAATATGGCCCATTTTTAAAAGTTTCATATTTTATTATTTATCCCCTTGGAGCTCCCAACTTTCAAATAAAAGTGAATGTATTTCTTTTAAATAAGAGGAGGTCTGTGCTGCGCACACATCTAGATCCTGAGAGCACCAAGGGAATTTTTTTCAAAGCAGCAGTTCAATTTCAGCCAGTGCCAAACGGAACTTAAAGCTCAAAGGGTTTGACTAAATTTAGAAACCACAATGTTCAAGTGGTTCTAAATTTGACAAAGCAAACTAGAAGCTAACCAAAATCCTATGTAAAATGATCTTTTCCATTATGACAACAGATAGGACAAGATGTTGTGATCCTGCATTTAGGAAAATCAGACCAACAACAAAATATGATTAAATTAAGCTCGAAAGAGAAAACAAACGTGTTGATAGTCGAGAATTCAGAATTATCCTCATGAAAATTCTCAGTGATTTCTGTAGTAAGTCATAAAGTTGAAAATATTGAAAATACTAATCAAATCCAAGGGAGAAAAAGAAAACTATTCCGTCCAAGTCTCTACAACGGTGCTTCAGATCTGAGTTTCAGAATTGTCAAGAACAGCAGAGGTCTGCGACACTTCATGATATAAAAATTCAGTTGTCCCCCTGGCTCCCCATCTCAGGGTTACATATTCACATGCTATATTACACAGTGACATGTTATCAAAATTGATTTGGGCATTCATTTGCTTTTTTCATATTTTAAAAGTTTAGTCAAAAAATTTCAATTCTTAAAAGATAGCGTTGCTCTTTATTCCCAGAACACATTCTTGCTGTATTCATAAAGCTGCCATCTAGGCCAGAGATGAAAATCTACCAATTTTCCTTCCCAGGGTAAAAATTCCAGGCTAAATCAGGGAAGGTTCAGATTAACTGCTAATACTAGGGAGGCACCTTTAATGATTGTGATACAATTACCTTTAAGATAGAGTGACCTATGCAAATGCAAATAAGGCAATTTTCAATTTAATCACAAAGGAAAATATAGGATATAGCATCCATTAAATTTTCCAACAGATGGGGCTTTAAAGACCATAACAGTACTGGATTTTACTAATGTGGAAGGTACAAAGGCAAGTTAATTCACAGTCAAGTCAAAGGTGAAAGTAATGTATTTTGTGAGAGGAAGAAAGTGGCCCTTTTTTTAAAACTACTTTATGGTCTGAACCAACCTTTAAAAGAATCTATTTAGCTTCCTGGTATGTCCCTCACTCTTACCCTAGCATGAAGTACAACTACCTAATCTTCCTAAGAGAATCGATTGAAGTAAGAACTTTGTCAGTTCAGAGTTCTTATGATCTGATACAAAAACAAATATCATCAATTTTTAAACAAGGGTCCTTTTCAAAATTAGATTATTTCTGATGAGTGCAACTTTTGATTTTCATAACATGCCTACTAAAGTTCAAATGGAGATGTCAAAGGCTTAAAACTCCCCTGCAGCCTCCCTAGGAATATGTTAGACATTGAGTCCAGTCAAGTTTTAGACCAGAAAGATTTAGTTTTATTCCACATAATGGGAAAGCTGAAACCCAAATGTTTCTAATTGTGTGTCTATTTTACTTCTGAAGATAATTTGTTACAGTGTCCCTTGAACATTAATATATCAATAAATTAATTTATGATCATGAGTCTGTATTGGAAACAGGACCCAGTCTGTGCATTTTCTGGTGATTGTTTATCTTTAAGTGTATCATGCAATATTTGAACCTGGTACAAAGAGCTTACATTAAATCATACTGAATAAATTGGAGGTAATTGCAGATCATTATTTTCTGCCTATAGGTGAGTAAAAACATTTTATTTTAGAGTGAAGAAAAGTATATTGAATATTTTTCTCACCACAATCATAATTCATTTTCATTATATGGACTTAGAATATGCAGATAAGGGGCGCCTTGGTGGCTCAGTTGTTAAGCGTCTGCCTTCGGCCCAGGTCAGATCCCAAGGTCTTGGGATCGAGCCCCGCATCGGGCTCCCTGCTCCGAAGGAAGCCTGCTTCTCCCGCTACCATTCCCTCTGCTTGTGTCCCCTCTCTTGCTGTGTTTCTCGCTGTCAAATAAATAAAAAATCTTAAAAAAAAAAATATGCAGATAAGCAAAATAATGACAATATGTCCTGAAGCAACTCACAGTAATATAAGTGGGGGGGATAATTTTATTCATGTTTATAATTTGATTTTTATTGGATCTAATCAAGAGAGGGAAATCATGCAGTGATTTAAACAGGAAATGTTTAAAATAAATGGATTTTAATTGTAACAGAGGATTGGAGTAATGAGAGATTTGTTAATAGGCAATAGAAGAATTCTAAAGAATATAGGAATAACAGATACAGGGGATAGCCAGTACCCTTGGGGCTGAGATAGAGCTGGGACAAGTGAACACACCATGACCACAAGCACCCTGCTCAGCTCAAGGGAGGGAGCAAGGGGAAACTGCTGACTTCCTTTCACTAGAGGATCCAGCTGTGCTGAAGAATGAGGTTTGTTGAGTGACTAAATGAGTGAATGAATGGGTCTCATCTTAACCAATCTGACATTTCTTATTAGCCTCTATCAGATGTTCTTTCATTCTCTTGGCATTGCCTTCAGACTTTTCTTTATCCCACCCTATCCTTACTCCCTGGGGATTTCTTTATCCCCTATAGCCATAGATCATAAGCAAAATAACACAGGAAATAATTGAGTGGATTTTCCAAGAATTTAAGAATACAGGTCTCTGATTTTCCTCATATCTAGAATAATACATAGCATGCTGACAGCACCCAATGAATATTCTTTGAATAAGAATTGAAAATGTGTGCTGAAAAGCCAACATAATAGATTTAAAAATATTTAAGGACATTATTGTGAAATTTGAGGACATTGAGTATAAAAAGGAGATACTAAAAAATTTCTAGGGAGATAAGCTGGATCACATATAATAGGAGCTAGAATATAACATCTAGACCTCTTTTTTTTAGATTTTATTTATTTATTTGAGAAAGAGAGAGTGAGAGAGAGCACAAGCAGGGGGAGGAGCAGAGGGAGAGGGAAAAGCAGGCTCCCCGTTGAGTAGGGAGCCTGACATGGGACTCCATCCCAGGACCTTGGGATCATGACCTGAGCCAAAGGCAGGTGCTTAACCAACTGAGCCACCCAGGCACTCCTAACATCTAGACTTCTGAAGGGAACTTAATTTTAATCTAGAATTCTATGCTCTATTAAAAATAATCAGAGGAGAAATATTAAATAATGCCAACTTCAGGTATATGAGATCTCAAAATATGTATTTGTGATACAGTCTTCTGTGGGCAGATAAAATCATCAAAATAATGGAGTAAATACATAAAGATATACAATAATAGAAGATTTTTGTTATCCCTTTCTCCAATCTCCTTATTACTAAATAATATATATTACTACCATTAATGACTTCCTATTATGTAACATTATTTAGTCTTTTCACACTGTGATACCAAATGCCCACCTCTCCTTTCTCTCTCCCCTCAGTAAAATTATATCACAATTTTTATTTAAACCACACTTGGGTATTTCCTTTTGATTTAACCTCTTAGGGCTACTGCTTTTTGTTACAATCTGAGTAATTGAATTTTTTTTAAAACTCTAAGATATATTAATCTTTTTTATAATTGAAAAAGGGGTTTTGTTGTTATTATTGTTTCATTTTTAATGAAAGCAGTGGGGCTAAAAGGAGAAGGTTTTCTATCTGAGAAGATGACATGAACAGATACAAAGAAATGTTGAAGTACACGATTGCCGGTTTCTGTGACTCCATCACTCAACCGAACTGTTTCAGTACGGTTTCTGTTGACTTCTCGACATCTTTCCCTTTAATCCTGTCTTTCACAGAACTTCCAAAATTATCTCCTCATCACAGATCTATAATTCTATTTATTATATTAATAATTCTATTAGAATAATAGAATAATAATTTATTATTATTTTGTCTATTTTTCACTCCCTTGCTCAAAAGCCCAGAACAACTCCTAACTAACCACATTGAACTCCTCTGTGTGAGATGTCATAAGCCCCGAATCAGCCCAACTCCAGCCAAACCGCCCACATTTATTTCTTACTAATCGGTGTATTAAGCCTCCATTCTAGTTATGAATGATCATTTTCTCAACTCTAAGTAAGACCATCCTTTCCCATTTCTGTCAATTTCCATGCTGATTTCCAGGCCTGACGTGCCTCCCTGGCACTAGCCCCTTCAGCCTACTTATTCCCCATTCCCCAGACATGAAAATCCCACAGCCTGAGGAAATCTTCTCCAGTCAGCCGAATAGACATATTCCTATTTTTTCCTTCCACGTTCCCACTGTGCACTGAACCTCCATGATAGCACTTACAACATTCTGTTTTCATGTACCATATGCCAAACTGATCCCCAAGGAAGCACTTTTTTCCTTGAGGGGAGAAGCTTTGTCTTTTTCAGAGTTTGCCCTTCTGTGAATGTTTATCACAGTGCGAGCAGGGATCCAACAATTGTTGAGCTATACACAGAAGATTGAAACAGTGTAAAAATTCACCTGCCCATTCATTGTTAATACTCATGATGAGTCTGTCAAAGGTACATAGTGTTCTAACTATAAAGGTTTTTTTGTTTTCCCATTTGTTAGGAGAAATTCAAGATGCAGCAACGAATTATTTAAGGCTTCAAACTACTCATAAAACTATTCCAAAAGTTCTAATAAAATGTATATTTGAGTAATTATCCCTAAATAGAATTTCCAAAATTGATCAGAATGAAAAATTAAGTACATTACAAAAATGCAAGGTCTTGTTGGCCATGCTGCTAGCAGCCTTTTTATTAGCAAGATAATCTGCTGGATCCAGTGTGGGATACAAGAGTGAGCAATCTTTCTAATTTTAAAATGGAGATCTTTCAATTTTAAAGTTTAATTAATTTTTTTTGGTCTTAACTCTCATCTATTATTATTATTATTTTGTTTTTTTAACTCTGCTGAACTTTCTACATGTAGTTCAGGTGACATTTTGTCACATTTTTTTGCCTTATCCACTCATTGTCTTTGTTCTCCAATTTGAATTTACCAGTTAGCCAAATAAATCAACTTTCAGGTTTGAGTAAGAGTATTTTTCGGGACACCTGGGTGGCTCAGTCGGTTAAGCTGCTGCCTTCGGCTCAGGTCATGATCCCAGGGTCCTGGGATCGAGTCCTGTATCAGGCCTGTATCAGTCCTTTGTTGGGCTCCTTGCTCGGCAGGGAGCCTGCTTCTCTGCCTGCTTGTGCTCTCTCTGTCTCTCTCTCTGACAAATAAATAAATAAAATCTTTAAAAAAAAAGGCCAAGTTCACTTGGCCTTTTAATGTAACACATGTAAATAAGAGAAAACTGAATGTCTTTTACAATGAGCTTTTAAGCATTTCCCTCCTTAGCTGTGTTTAGTACAGTCAGAATGGTTAGGACCAATGCATGTCATGCTATTTCCTGAAGTCCTATCTGCAAACCAAAAATGGTTATTACAGGGGAGGAGAGAATTTTCTCTCCACTTATTTTATTTTTTCTCTCCCCTCATTTTAAAATCTTCTCCCTTGAAAACTGAAGGAACCCAGGCCAACTTTGATAAGTCAGTGTTGAAAGGAGAAATCAAATGTGCTGTTAAGTGTTGCTTTTAAAAATTAGGAGCACCACAGATTATATGTAACTCGACATTTCCCGAAATGATTTTTACTACTCTGCTCTGGATGAGTAAATTAGGGCAACCCTTTCATATATACCAGATTGGAAACTATTTGAGATGTAAAAACATTTGAATTACAGAAATTAAGAAATGAGTAACAAGTAAATATCAATATAAATTATTTATCAATAGACATTTCAAATATTTCTGCAACAATTTCCTATTTTATAAACATCTATACTGCATACCATCTGCTGGGACTTATTTTAATTCATAAAAAGACTATATTTAAATCAAAATGTAAGTGACAGAATCAGAACAAAAGAGAAAGGGCAGGAGAATAAGCTGAGTAAGTTCCAAATATGACTTCTAAAGGCAGACAATATAAAAGCTATAATCTTAGTTTAAGCCTTACACTCTTTAAACACAGTAATTATAGGACATCTGCTGGGAACACAGCTTTGCTATTGGATAACATTAATTGCCCTGTAATATTTCCTGACACTCCCCAAAATATGCCCCATTGCTAATAATTCATTCACATTTCAGTACCATTATTAGCTACTAATTCAAACAATCAAGACAAAGACAACGAATGGATGACCTTGAACAATTACCCACTCAGTGAACAGAATTTATTTTGTGCTTTTCAAAGACGTAACTGCTTTACTGAGACTGTGAATAGCACTCCCAAATCAGGCAAATGCAAACAAGGGCGGGGGGAGAAACTGTGGCATAAGCCTGAGGTTCTTAGAGTTCTTAGAATTTTGATAAAATTCATCCATATAGTATGCTTTCTATAAGGAAAAATAAAATAGTATGAAGTTCAAGCAAAAACCAAATTCTTTTTATAATTGAGAGACCGTTCAGTCACGGATAGTCAAGTATACAAATGGTTATATATTTTTTATTTCAACCTGTGAGAACATTTAAGAATCACATAAATTTAGAGCCAGAAAAAACATTCACTTCTCACAGCAAAATGGTGGGAGTTTAATGGACAGCTCCTCAGGGGGCTCCTTGTGCAAAATATTTTAAACATAGTCTGCCAAGTTAACACTCCCTCCTCTTCACCACCTCCTTGTTTCTCAAGAAATTTGAATTTTTTAAGAAATGTTGTACTCTTGGCCTTTTTCTAATATGGAATGCATTAAGAGAAAACCCATAAATAAATGCTTACATATGCTCGTGAGAAAGAAAGCAGACACCTCAAATTGATCTATTTGCCAACAAAGGCGAAAAGGAGCAGGCACAACTGAAAACTAAGGCAGAGGAAGTAATAAATGATATGGGCCAGCTGACATTCCCACCGTATTTCCTTGATGGGTTGGGGACCATTTTCTGGTCTGGTGTATCCCAGTTAAAAATGCAGGGAGAATGGGGAAAAATGGATTAAGCATGAGCAATTCCTGCTGAGAAAAGGGTGTTGGCATTTTTTCCACTGTCTAAAAATCCCAGCAAAGAAAGTGAAAATGTACACTGATCTAATATAAAATCCCAAAAAGAAAAGGCAAAATTTGAATTCCTTCACTGATAAGAGACCCTAGAAAACAGTTCCCGCAACACTAAAAAAATGAGGATATTTTCATCTGCATCTGACTAAAGAGCTTTCTTATACTGGAGCCTCTGATTCTTTTTCTTTCTTCTTCTCCTCTTCTTTTAATTCTTCTTATGAAATTTATTATCATCAAAATTGATAATACAATTATGTTATTCAATGTTTAGAGAAAAAAATATTAGGAGATAATTTTTTCTAATTGTGTCCTGTTCCCACCCACCCCCAGTGTAAGTTTAAAGCATTGCAAAAGTTTTTTCTATTGTTTTATTTTTTCACATGGGAAAACCCAAAAATATAAATTACATAAGCACTCCTTTGTGTATCTTGCACTCGAGATTTTACCCTTAACTATTTCACCTTACTAAAAATAAGATAGAAGTCATCCATACAACCCTCACCTCACCATGTATTTTTTTTTAATTTCTTTTTTCTTTGCAGATGTTTACTGCCTTCAGGGATATTTTGCACAGCATCAAAGAAGCTTATGTTAGAACACATGTTCTACAATAGAGGAAAAACTTTTGTAAGATTGCAAAAAGATAAAGCAAAAGAACTCTACCTAAATGATATAGAAACAGAAGTGTTAGGAAGCTGAGAGTGAGAGGCTGAGAAGAAACTTGAGAACATTCACTCCCCAACACTTGATCAGAGGTACATAAAATAAACAGAAAAAATAAAAAAAGCTCTAAATCAGCTCTGATAGAGCCTAAGTCGATAACTTATCACTGTGAGGTTTCTCTAAGTATTGTTCTAAGATCACCCTGAGTTTACTAACCTCCAAGTAGTTATTAATAGGGTTACTCTCTATTTGTTTGCAACATGTAAAATTCTCAGCTTGCTCTCCTCGAGGTTTCATCTTGATATTTTTAGAAAAGTCAGAGGAGGGTTTTCTCTGTTCTTTGCACTGTCCTCACAAGTCCTGGAATTCCTCTCCTCCCTTCCTCCACATTTCTCCATTGCCTAAATGTCCCTGTAGGGTAGAGTTTCCCCATGACCACCAGCCTCTGCCCCCATGAGAAAATCCAATGTCTATTCCAAGGGCATGATCTCTCAATGTTTCCCAGGTTTCTCAGCTTTGAGGTTACCAAGAGATTCTGGAACTCCTATTGCTCTTCCTGTTCTAAAGCAATAAGGGAAACAACCTGTCCTTCCCTCTGTGTAACACATTACCTCACAGAAGATTATCCCCATTTTACAGATGAGAAACTTTGGTTTAGCAAAGTTGAATGACTTGACCCAAACCAGCCAGGTGGCAAATATTTATTCACTTGTCTTAAATATTATGCAAATTGCATACTCTCTCAATAGACAGTCCTAAAATTGTCTGGATTCCAAGAAGAGCAAAATTTGGGGTAATTTGAGACATCTGCTATGCATCCCAAAGTATGGAAAGCAATGTAAAAGTCTGTATTGAGAACAGGCACCCACCGAACAAGATGTCAGTAGGAGGGAAATGCAGATCTAGAGGGATTCTTGAGTCCTGGATTTATTGAATCCAAGCTACTTGTTTTCCCTGGAATTGCTGTCCACTTTGAGCATGACTCAGGTCAGACGAGCACCTTCACATTGCTGAATAAAATCCATGAGCGTCCCATGGTAACCCCTTCACTGCAGAAGCAAATGTGGGCATCACTGTCTAAACTACAAACTTGAGACAACAGTGGCATAGCAAAATGACTAGAAGCACAACTCTAGGAGGTGGCTCTACCACTTCAGATCTATATGGCCATGAGCAAGACTTTACCACTTCATCTGTGAAAGGGTCATGTAATGGTAACTCCGTCACAGATTTGGTAGGAAAATTCAATAAATTAGCATGAAGTGTATCTGGCCCGTAGTAAAGGCTTAAGTATTATTAAAATTAATGTTATAGGACACAATGAGAATGGGGAATGGAAATGACTTTCAGACCACAACTGTCTTTTATTTATATGCCTTTGGAACCCACAAAATCTCATTCCGAACCCATGTATTCTTATTTGGTTTCTATTTGCTCTTAGCAAAATATGCATTTTCACATGTAAAGAAAAAGGTCCAGAATAAGTAACTGGATATCAAGTATCCAACTTTTACAAAATAGCATTCTGATGAGAGGAAGATAAATTAATCAGACTCCTGGTGATTAACTCTCTTTGAAAATGCACTAAACAAAAACAAAAAGACAAAAACAAACAAAAACCGGGAAAAATGAACCAGGGCTTTGCAGAAACACGTTTGCAGCCAAATCCTAAACATCAGTCCACAAGCTCGTGAAATGCATTGGACCTGTTTAAATGGAAGCTTGGTTGAGCTGCACAACTCTTTATCATTTTAGGGACACTCAAATACATTTCTATGTAATTTGCTTTTGCATTATTTTATTAAAAGAAGAAACCCTAAGTGAGTTTTTCATATTTGCATAATAAAAATATTAATATTTATTTAAAGGTCAATTCTAGATATGCATTTGCCTATTTTGAATATATGTATGCTAAGCATTTAACATGCCTAATATGTTTTCTGATAGAAGAACTGAAGCAGTTTCTCTACCAAATTACTCTGAACATGGCCCTTGTTTGGAAATAACCTGAAGTTCATTGTAGAGATTTTAGGATGTTACTATTTTAGGAAGTAAATGAATGCATTGGTCTATAGCCCACATTCCATTTTGTCTAGAAAATTATATGCTACAGGCCAGGAGGTATATTTTTTCTTAATAAATAGTTCTGCAATGTCATGATTAACTGCATGGAAATAAAGACAAGGGGGGTGTTTTCCTGCCAGGAGAAGTAAAATTTCTGGAAAGGTACTTAATAATCTTTCTATTCCTAATTTTTTTAGTTGAAAAAAATTTTTTATTCTTAATTTCTTTAAAGAACTTTCTGTTTAAACTAAAATCGTTTAGATTAAATTACATCTGCTTACTTGCAGTTTTGATATTTCCTTCTCAGAAACCAAAACACTTTTCAGCTAAAGTTCAGGTCCTCGCTTAAACGACATACTTCTGGTGTTCCCACATTTTATTTCAGATGTTGAGCCAACCTCAAATTAGATTCATATTTTCTGTTCTTTTTTTTAAAATCCCACAAACTCTATATGGTTATAGATTATGTCTGTTTAGAAAATTTTGTTGAGACTAGAAAGATAAGCCATACAATATGAACTTCATAATTTAGCCTACAAAATTCTCTTTAAATCAGTGCCTTTCAAAAAAAGTAAAAATTAAATGAATCAAGGCTAGTTTGTGGATAAAGCGAATGTATTTAAATAAGAACGGACTTTAAAGGAAACATGACTTGAAGCAAAATTGCCATTTTGTATCACAGGCCTCACTATTGCTGAATATTCAGCATGTTTGACCGACATTCAGTAGCATTTAATGCAAAGGAAGTCTTGTGCAATTGTTTTATGAAGTATTTATTTAGGAAATAAAAACATAGTTCCATTTGCTAATTATATTCTTCAGGGAAGTCATTTGGAAATATTCAAATTTTATTATCTTACCCAACAAGGAATGCTGTTCTTCGATCTCACATCTTGAACTATGCCCATATGAATTACACAATGCATTTGATACTACGGCCTCACGAGGCTGGTTCTCAAAGGATAATCTGCATAGATCTTAGAGATCTCAGATTTCTGTTTCTCATCTTGAACCAAAGGTTGCCAGATACCAGATGAGTAAGCTCATGCAATACTATTCACAGGAACTTGTTGCCAATAATGTAAGACAGTCATAAACAGATCAAATGGGTCAGCTGAAAGAACAACCAGAAAAAGCAAGTCTATGAAGTCAGAAAGTATGACCTAGGCTCAAGTCGCTGCTTGAACATTGATTGCTTTAACCACATTATGGAGCATTGGGAATTATTGTCATTTTAAGACCATACTAAAGTAAAATTTGTTAAAAGGACTCTACATGTGGAGTAAATCTATAAGAATCTGCATGAGGGATGACAGGGCCAAGTGAGGCTGGGTCTCATGATAGGCCTTAGGAATCATCCGGTCTGGATGCCATCAAAAAATGGGAAGTGAATGCAGGGATCCTGACGAAACAACAGAGTTGAGAGAATGGGATTGATAGCAGGGGATGAGAAACTAGCAAGTTTGTCTTGAAATTGAACTCAGTCAAGTTTTGACAAAGTCTACAAAGAAGACAGATAGAAACTTCTCAAAGTATCTAAAAGTAATAATGAGTTCTAACTTCTAAAGCAATATAAGAATTCTCATCAAATTAAAATGTTGGCAGGGAAAAATCTTATAAACTATTATTGATGCATAAATTTAAAAAGCAGTAAATTTTATCATAGGATGAATCTGTTTCCTGTGTATTAGAGACAAGTATACTCATCCCAGGGTGTTAAAATTTGAAGAAAAAAAAAAAAGTGTATAATGTGTGTGCATATGGTTTTATTTTATTTTTCTAAAGTTATTTACAATTGTGTTAATGTTTCACATACTTATTCACTATATTTACTGTAATAAATATCTATTCAGTTGATACTCTAGACCAAGCACCATATTAAGTAATAAGGATGAAAAAACATGTGAGTGTCTTCTCTTGAGGTGCCCATAATATGTTTAACAGAGAGCCTAAACATACATAAATTTACACACACGATTTACCAAATACTCTAATAGATTTATAAACAAAATACTATAGGAACAGAAATGAGGAAATAATCCTGACTGGGCAAGAAGGGAAGGAGTTTTAGAAAAATACACAGAGATCTTTGGTGTGAACATCAAAGAGTAGATAGTATTCTATGCATTGTAGAGTCACAAAATATTGTTACTAAAAAGGTTTATCAATTATTTAGTTCAAGTTCCTCATTTTAAAGATGGGGACTTAGAGCTGTTAAGTGATTTACTAAAAGGCACCAAATAAACAAACAACAAATAAACAAATAAATAAAAGGAAAAGAGGAGTAAGAATCCAGGGGTCTTGGTTTCCAGGTTACTGGACTTTCTATTTCATATGGGACTCTCTCCAAATCAATGTCTCCTTTGCAAATCCTTCCCCTATGTCCACATCAAGCCACTTAACATATGTTCATTATTGAATAAGAAAATACTTAAACTAAATCTCTATTTAAAGGAGGCAATGATTAAGTAAAAATCTGGAAGTAATATTTTTAATCATTGTTTCAAGATATTCCCATTTATTTACTTCACTTGCTAGGAAATATGATATTGTTTAGATACTATTTAGTTTGAAACAAAAAGAAATATAATACTATTTACCTTATTATTGAATGCCAGAAATCCTTAAATGACAAGTATTATTTATTATTTAAAACATCCCTTGAAACCCATAACCATCTGATGCCTACTTGCTAGGTCTGGCAACTTTGAATTGGGCCTCTTGCCATTTTGACAGATGTTCAGAAATATAAGTAGCCAAAATACCATATATGTGCACTGATTGTGAACGTTTTGGGTGTGATTCTAAGCTTAATCGCCCACATGGTTTTCAGTGCTGATTTACACAATCATGATTAAAGAGAGGAGCATGGTAAAAATGTCTCTTCACTTGGTGGCTATATATAGATGTTCAAAATCTTCTGCTACTTTGTAGTTCTCTTTCTGGATAATCCCATTCATTTTTAAAACTACAGAAAATTGCATTTTGAATATTTGTAGACTTCCATTTATTTTAAGCATATGCTTCTCTTTGGATGTACCTTAATCCCAGAGCAGCCAGACAACAAATTTGGCACTCAAGTATGGAATGTAGCCATGTTGTGCTCTCAGAGAGAATTAGCAGAACATTTACATCATTTAGATTTAATATTTTATTTTTCTTACAAAAAAATAGGTATTATTGCAAGCTTGAATTTGAAGCGTAAGATCCGGCTGATTGCATTATTGATCAAATATATACATCAGGTTTTAACAGATTAACATTATTTTGACCATTTTAAATGATGAAATTAGTTTGGTCATATGGTGACCAAATGGCAATTATTAACTTCTCATTAATTAGCTGTTATAATAGCATAAATATAACCATATATGGGTCAATTTGGTTAAGCTGTTGAGACTGCTTCTTTATAAGAAGTCACTTATACAGTCTTTTTAAAGAAGCCAGCAATTGAACACTATTTCATCATCACTTCCAATATAACTAATATGAATATAGTTAGTCTATTAACTAAATGATAATATAGTTACTGGTATCAGTGGATACATTTTAATGTATATTAATCATGTAATGCACACTAATAGAATTTTAATACATGTAAAAATATATATTTGTATCATGCAAATTGTCAGTTTTACGAATTCTTCTTCTGGGTTCTATTAAGTATGATTTTTTTTTCCTTTTCAACCATTAATGAAAAATGGTTTAACATTTCACAATTATTCTGACAGCACAACAAAATATCTTTTTTTCCTACTTAATTCTAGTGCATTGATTATGATTAAATGTTAAATTTTAATGTTAATGTTTGAAATGTTAGGGGATCCAATGGGAAATAAAACAGTGTCTTTTATATTTTCTTATTAAACAAGAATTATATAGTTTTATGATGGATAGTACTGTGGAATCTTCTGGGATTATATGTGGTACATACTTAAACAAATAACATGAATCATTAATACTTTCTGTAAAATTACCATACACCAAAAAAAAATAACCATACTAATTGATCTTTCCCTTCAGGGAAATGAAGTAGGAAAGATGATTGGCATGGCTATTTCCTTGTCTTCCAAATGCAAGGACAATAATAATCACTCAATTCCTCTATTCTTTCCCTAGTTTGAAAAATAGTATGTGGGGAAAGATCTGGCACATCATGTGGAATATAAATTATATTTACTCATCTTTCTTCCCACCCACCTGCCCTTCAAAATGAGACATTTTTTGATTGGTTATTTGAGTATAGAAGCAATTCAAATGCAAATAGAGACCCTCTTTTGCACTTGAACTCACCGTGACCCTCCTCAAAGCTCTTAATAAATAGATCATAATGTAAATTCTTTAGAACCAAACAAAGAAAAGCATAGACAATCTAGATTTTCGTACACAGCTCAAGTCTTTGCAAGTATATAACAATTCAGCCTCCCACTAGGTAGGTGAGAAACAGGACTAGAGAAAGACTATTTCATTTTTCAATCTTTTTGCCTTTGGTTCAGTAGAGGCTACATTGAAAGGAACATTGGAAGAAAGCAGTTTTTATGTTTGTTTTCCTACTGGTGTGTTTTTCTTGATCGACACCCTACATCAACTGTGGATTATAACATGACGTATACTAAGAGTTTCAAAGATTGACTGGGTTCTCTGGAGAGGAAGAAAATGATTTCTCACAAGAGATATATATAATACTAATGTATACATTAATATTAATTATATATACATAGCATATCAATTTATAAGAACATTTTCTCTATAGTTTGATCATTTTACTGTTTGGGGTTATAAAATGTAAAAAATAAATAAGTAAAAAATAAAATAAAATCATAAAGGATAGGGGCTTCTGGATGGTTTAGTCCATTAAACAGCCTTCACCTCAGATCATGATCTCAGGATCCTGGGCTCTAGCCAAGATTTGGCCTCCCTGCTCAGTGGAGAATCTGCTTCTCTCTCTCCGTCTGCCCTCCCCCTACTACCCCAACTCATGCTGTTTCTTTCTCAAATAAATAAATAAAATTAAAAAAAAATAAAGGATATAGAAGTACTTGAGAAAGTTTTAAATCTGATCAAAGATGGGGCACCTGGGTGGCTCAGTCGTTAAGCATCTGCCTTCAGCTCAGGTCATGATCCCAGGGCCCTGGGATCGAGCCCTGCATCAGGATCCCTGCTCTGCGGGAAGCCTGCTTCTCCCGCTACCATTCCCTCTGCTTGTGTCCCCACTCTTGCTGTGTTTCTCTCTCTCAAATAAATAAAACCTTTAAAAATATAAATCTGATCAAAGAAACTTTTTTTTTTTTTTTTTTTTTAGAGAGAGAGAGCACAAAAGAGCAAGCACAGGGCAGGAGGGACAGAGAGAGAGAGTTTGAGAATCTTCAGCAATCTCCATGACCAGCACAGAGCCAGATGTGGGACTCAATCTCATGACCCTGAGATCATGACTTGAGCTGAAATTAAATAAGAGTCTGGCACTTAATGGATTGAGCCACCCAGGCACCCCTGATCAAGAAAACTTAAAAGGATTTTTCATAATAAATTTTGGAGTAGAATTGGTGATATAACCTTGTGGGAAAGCTTATGCATATAAAAAACAAGATAAATATTAAAAAAATTATGCTAGACCACAATGATACAGTTTTCAAGTGAGGATCTTCATCTAGTTAGTTTTTAGACAAATGAGAAAGTAAAGACCTTCTATTAGATACTGGATAAAAACAGAAAAGAAAATGGTTAATATGAACATCTTCTATTGATTTTTCAGATGATCTTTTTTGTGCTAAACTTGACTCTTTTCTTTATAATGAAAAAGAATAAAAGTAGGGATTTTCAAAAGCCATGGTTTATATCAGCACAACAACTAACATAGCTCTAATAACTACATACAAAGTTTGTGTCTGTGAGATGTTACCTCAGAGTAAAAAGAGAAAATGGAGTATTAATTGATGGTCTTTTTTTTTTTTTTAAAGATTTTATTTATTTGACAGAGAGAAACACAGTGAGAGAGGGAACACAAGCAGAGGGAATGGTAGTGGGAGAAGCAGGCTTCCTGCAGAGCAAGGAGCCCGATGCAGGGCTCGATCCCAGGACTCTGGGATCATGACCTGAGCTGAAGGCAGCCGCTTAATGACTGAGCCACCCAGGCGCCCCTAATTGATGGTCTTTTAAAAAATCTTCCAATTATAGCCTCGTATTCACTCACATTACAAAAATACCAGTCTTGGTAATTTTACCAAGAAAAAAAATTTTAAACTTAAAAATATTTTTCTTAGCTGGTAAACTGGATTTTTTTCTCTATTTCCCTATGCTAGGGAAAGCCTTAGATTACTAACATTAACGTATAACATAGGGTAATATTATTACCAACATCCAAATAGCTGATCTTCGAGACAAAAGGCTTATGGTATTTCCATTATATATTCCCAAGAATGAATAAAACACACACACACTTTAAGGAGACATGCTAGTAGGCTCTCTAAGTTTTTTGTTTTAGTTTTGTAGATTATTATTTATTTATTTGAGAGAGTGAGCGAGTGAGTGAGAGAGAGAGGAGCACGAGTCGGGAGGAGAAGCAAACTCCTTGCTGAGCAGAGAGCCAGATTCAGGGCTGGATCCCTGGGACTCCAGGATCACCGACTGAGCCACCAAGTGCCCCAAATCTCTAAGTTTTATCACTACTCTAGTTGACTATCAACAGAAAAGCAAGTGTAGGGGCGGAGGACACAAAAATCCTGAAAGCAAAACCACCTGTCACCTTTAATATTTATATAAATATTTAATTAATTATATATTTATAATTATATAATTATATAATTAAATCTGATGATTTATGAGCTTCATGGAAAACATACGTAATGCTATATTGGTATGGACAAATTTGACGTGAATATTTATATATTTATTTATAATTATATATAATTAAATATTTATATATTTATATATATTTATATAAATATTTATATAATAAATATGCTGTCACCTCATGTATTTTATTCCTGGATACTCACGTTTTGTAACTTGCCCAGCAGATCTGCCTCTGCTGTCTCAATAAAAGAACAAGAAGGGAAACCAAATTTTAAAATAAATGAATGAATAAATCGATGATTCTTATAACAACTTAAATTTATCAATATCCTATTCTACTCTCCTAAAGTCAAGATATGTGTCATTTTTCATGTTATTGGGTCCCATCTGATAGAGTAACACAATGTCGGGACATCTCATTGTATATTTAGCCTGTCCTTGTTTATAACCCTCTGTATCTGTCTGATCTTGTGTTAGGTCATGCAGTTCTCTGGTCATGGCACCGTATTTTCTATTGATTGGTTAGAGCTCACTGTCACATGTGACTGGTTGTTAACCCTCTAATAATTAACATCTCATTGGAGTCCGGTGAGGTCACTGATGGACCTTAAGCTCTAGATTTTGTGAATTTGCTCCTTAGAAAGTATTTATTTTCATTTGTTTGTGATTCCATCATCTTTTTCTTGCTTAGCTTGTGTGTCTCCTGAGTACCAATACCACCACCCCCTGCATTTGTTTTCTTAATATGTCACTTTGAGTAAAATATATTTGTGTTAGATTTTGAACATCCTCAGCACATGGATTGTTTGCAGATTATTGTTGCTTGAATTCTCTGTGAAAGTATAACTCCATTCATACTTTAGTTTATTAATTATTTACTATACTCCCTAATGGGTCTATTATTCCAAATTTTATCATATATTTATGCAGTGATAAAGCTCTTTATAGACCACTAAGGTGCAATAGTACAAATTAATGATCAATTTAGCTGTTGATTTCCCCTTTCCCAAATTTCATATAAATCAAGAGTATGTGTATTAATAGTCTGTCATCGCTTTTAAATAGTTTTTTTTTTTAATTTGTATCATGGTTCCCGGATGAATTTTATTTCTTCTTTCATTCTTTACTGTGTCCTGTGCCTCATATGATTATTCCATAAGCAAAACTTCTTAAGTTTACTTTTAAATAGGTTCTGATATTTAAACATTTAGATGCAGGAAAAATCCTGATGTCCTTGAAACCGTTGTGAGAATTGGCAGGCATAATTTATACATCTAATTAATTTTTAACAAATGCAGTTTGAAAATAAGTACAAGTAAATTAACTTCTCTCTAGTACATACTTACCATGTACTAGACATTTCTACTACAATGAGATCTTTTAACTTGAACTCCAAACATTAAACTACGTTTTCTTCTTTTATCATTGTCATGCTCTTCATTGGATGTTAAGAGGGCAAATAGAAACTTCCCTACAGATTCTGGTATAATGTTTGTGTCAACCTGTAGATTTAATAAATTAAGAAATGTTTTAAATTTTACATAACATTTCAGGGATGTATTTGCAGTTCTAAATTGGAGAGTTGGTTTCAAAATCATGTTGAGAATTAGCGAAACTGCTCTGTCTCTTCCTCATTGCCAGCTTTGCCACATGTGGTGGCAAAGTTGCCACATGTGGTTCTTTCTAATTGTCCTTGAGGAACATGCACAAACAATGTCCTGTCTGATGATTTATGAGCTTCATGGAAAACATACATAATGCTATATTGGTATGGACAAATTTGACATGAATATTTACATGTACACATAAAGACACACATTTGTAGTTTAACCTTCATGACCACAACTGTAAAACATGAAAAATCATACTCCTGTAAGATTGAACTTGAAGCTGAAACAGCTTCATATTTTAATACTTGTTTTTCTCTCAGAAGAACCCATGTGCAGAGAATTAAACTGCAGAAAGGATTCACATTAATACCAAATTTAATCTTTTAAAAGTAACGAGGGCACTGAAAAAATTAAATTAAATTAAGATGTTAAAAAATAAATAATTGCATATATAAAAGTAAATAAAAAAAAAAGTAATGATGGGAGTAAAGGATGGTCATAGAAAAAGAGGGAATAATATGATAGAGCAGGAAGCATGTAAAGAGCTTTATAGGCCTTCCAGAAAACCCTTGACTTTATTTCTTTTATTTTTTTATTTTTATTTTTTAAAAAAGGTTTTATTTATTTGAGAGAGAGAGAGAGAGAGCATGAGCATAGAGAGGCCGAGGGAGAGGGAGAAGCAAACTCCCCACTGAGCAGGGAGCCAATGAGGGGCTTGATCCCAGGACCCCGAGATCATGACCTGAGTTGAAGGTGGATGTTTCAGCCAACAGAGCCACTCAGGCGCCCCAGCTTTATTTATTTTAAAGAATTAAAGGCAATAGTTAAGTTTTCTAATGCCCATGCAATACTTACAAGAACAGTTTTTTGAGCACCTGTCATATAATCCTTATCACCAGTGTGCAGGGAAAATGTGGTTATCCCTATTTCACAGATGAAAAAACTCAAGCTTGGAGATTTGTCGTGATTTGCAGATATAGTACATTAAATAACGGACATCTCCAGGAACCAAAGCCAGTTTAACTTGGTTTCAAAGCACAAGCAGAGGGAGCAGCAGAGGGAGAAGCAGGATCTGAGCTAAGCAGGAAGCCTGACTTAGGACTCAATTCCAGGACCCTGGGATCATGACCTGAGCGGGAGGCCCGTGTTTAACCAGCTGAGCCACCCAGGCATCCACCATGATGATTTTCTAAACCAGATAGTTTTTCTCCTTTGGAATCTCCTAAGACATTACTCATTCAACAAATAATGATGGATCACCTGATGTATGCCGTGCTAGACCTGTTCTTCTGGCCTGAAAAATAAATTCCCTATTTAATTCTCACATTGGAAAACACTAAACTTAACTATTTTAGGCCACAAATTCCTGTTCTTAAAATATTTTCTGAAATACGGCAATACAAGATAATGAACATAATCTGAGAACACTCTGCATATCTATGACAAAGTCTGAAGAGTACATTTTACATTCCTAGCTTGCCCAATTGAGAGGCCATAAATCACAATTATATCAAATATTTTAGCCATAAAAAGGGATATATTTGTGTCTATAAGAAGGTAGCTTGTTTCTTCTAATAGAATGATCCTGACAATTTTATTATAAGCTTAGTTACATAAATGACTTTTTCCTCCCTTTTTCTGCTAATAAAGTGCTTTTAGAAATAAATTACTTCAATTTGTGTGTAATGGATGAGGACATTAAGCACAATCTTGTGAACTGTTAATCATGCCTGCAAGTCACTTATTTTTACCTAGGAATTATCTCATAAATTTTGAAATTGGGCACTGGCTACTAAATTTAACTATATTTCTCACTGTAAACCCTTAATAAATGGATGTATTATACTAAGTTAAATGAAGAAGAATTGATGCTTCTAAGGATCTCCTCTATCAACAGTTTTATAGTGTTTAATTCCAGTTGATACCTTGCTTACCCCAGACTTGAATTAGATTCAGTGAAGGAGACAGGGGTGGTCGTAGGTATTTTTGTGTAGACAGAGGTTTAGAAAGAAGTGTCTTTCAAGTCTATGGCAAGTACCGGAGTAATGGGTTTTATGGTGGCCGTCTCAGAATGATTGACAGAATACTGTGACACTGATTTATCAGATGAACTACTTCCAACACAGCCAGGAAGGTGGGGAATGAGGAGGCTGTGGACTACAGCTATTGAGTCTGAGAACATGTAGACTTGGCTGTGATGTGGGGATTGGATACCCAGAATCAGACCCCACCCCCCACAACTGTATAGAGATTGGAAGCAGAGTCTGGCCATCACTGCTAAGCTACTGTTAATATCCAAGAAACTAGGCACTAGATTGGCATGCCGAAAATCCTGAGTACAACCATGGTTTCTCAACTTCTGCAAAACTGATGTTGGCATCTCCATGATTTGGCAACAGGAAAGAACCAAAACCATCAGTAAGTTGATTTCAGCCTCTTGGTGCATGTGATTGAACACTCTGTTTTTCACTGCTAATCCTGTTTTCAAGGGAGATGGGAACTGTAGTCTTTAAACTTTACATATTTTACAGAAGAGGCAGATATACGGAGGGAGTGTTGAATGCTAATTAACCCCATCTAGTAGAGATCCTGGTAACTGGTGAATCCTTGTAAGTAGTAAATGGAATAATTTTTAAAGTAGTAATTAGAATAGTGTCCTTATTGAGAAACACTGTTATAAAGTAACAGACTATGTCAGTGATCCAGACTCTGGAAAGTAACCAAAAGTTTCCAAAATGTTATATATGATTTGAAGAGTGCATGTTTTCACACACATAAACTGGAGCATATTTAAACACCTTAGAGTTCATTTGACAATTTCTCTATGATACATCAATGCTAGAATAGAAAGAAGATATTTTAACTACAAAATATGCTACTGTCTTGCTACCAGGTTCTCTTCTGTCTCTCCATTCATTCCCCTGGCTTTAAATAATATTTATACGTTTTGATTCCAAAATTAATATCTCCAGCCCAGCTCTCTTCTTTGAATCTCAAACTGACAGGCCCAAATTCATACTCAGCATCTCCTCTTAAATGTCTCATAGGCATGCTCTGAAAATAGAGATCAGGTAATTTCACCAATTTAGGGTAAGAACCAAACCTATTTCTTTCTTATTCTCCATCTCAGTAAATGCTACCGCCTTCCATCCAATTAGAAAAGAGAAACCTGAATTTCTCTCTTGTACCCTCCATTAAGCTCATCCCCACTGCAAAGGGTAATCTTGATTATGCATTTTCCCAAATATTCCTCATCCCAATGAATGTAGATGCCATCTACATCTATCTGATTATTCAGGTCAAAAGCTTAGGGGTCATCCTTGATACCTCTCTTTTTCTTATATCACACATCTAATCCATCAACAAAACTAAACTGTTCTATCCACAGACTATACTTCAAATCCATCCCCTACTACATCCCCAATTTTATGTCTTAATCCAGGCATTCATCATCTCTCCTGTGATCTAAAGAAATAGCCTCCAAACTTGTTTTCCATCTTCTACTTTTGACCCCTCCAAACCATTCTTCAGGCAGCTGGTGTACCTGAACATTAAATTTAAAATCCATTAAATGGCCTTCAAAGCCTGGTATAATTCATCCTTGCCTACCTCTCTCACCCCTTCTCAGTACACTCTTCTCTTTCTCTACACCACAGTCATATTGGATTTAGAAAATTCTTAAAATGCATCCTTCTCTTTTCCAACTCCCTCTGTTCCCTTGACTTATGGCATCTAATCTTGCAGGGCTCAGCCTTAAAACTAGCTCCTCTTTGAGAACTTTCTTGACCATTATGTCTAAATAAGTTTCCATCCCTTATTATATCCTTCTGTATCTTTCTACTTAACTGTTCGCCATCTACTTTCCTCATCTGATTATATAACTACGTATGGACAACTGCATAGTATTACTCTTCTATCATTT
>CM053618.1:25036790-25148238 GCA_028646535.1 Procyon lotor
AAGGGTGTACTTCATGCCATCATTCACAGTTAATATGCTGTGGTAACTGAAATTCGAACCATGTCATTTGGAGGTGTGTGTTACATCATTAAACCATGGGAACTAAGACCAGTGTATGTTGGAATCTTGACAAATGACTGCCTAGCTCAGTTTGAATTTTGGTAGAGACTCTGTCATTATGTAACGTTTTTTTAAGTCCCTGATACCGACCAGCCACAGATTAATACCAAAGTCACAATGATTTGTGATTTCAAAGATAATTTGTTTTGGAATGAAAACTAATTAATATATTTTTCCTTCCTCAAACCACAGATTTTGGCAGGCTACACAATAGCTATTCCAACAAATATTATCAATACCAGAACAAAACCCTGGCAGCATTTCCTCAATCATTTGTTTTGGACAATAATAAAAATTTTATGTGAAAACTAGGTTTAAAAATTGCAAGTAGTTTGGGGTCTACTCTCCAAGCCTACTTTATTCTGCTCCATAATAATAAACTCAGACTAAAGTTGGAATTCTCAAGTCACTTGTGAGAATACAGAGAACAATGACTTTCTAAATTCTGAATGGAGTAGAGAAATTTAGTAAGTTGTGAAATGAGAATCACATTCAGTCTAGAGTAAGCAAATTAGTTATTCTTTATTGGTTGGACATAAATTGTGAAAAATAAAAGCAGATTTCTAAATCAATTAAAGTATAAATGTATTAATTATACTCCCAAACATAATTTAAAACCTAGAATAACGCAAAAAAATAACTAAATCAAGTATCAAAAACATTAAAATCCAGGAACAGATGTTGTAATGACATTTTACTTATTGGAGTAGGACAATTACATTTCGTAGTTTCACACGCTGCAGAGAGAAGTTGATTGTCTGAACCCTACAATTGTTGCTGGTGGCTTGTGTTCATGCACTAAAAAGCCAGATGTTAATGAGAACATTTCTTCCTTCATTTATTAATTCATTCACTTGCTCTCTCATTCATTCATTTATTCATATATTTATTCATTCCTTTATTAAATATTGCTGATGTTAATATTCCACATGCTAAATACTGGGGATACAGTGATTTATTAAAAATCTACAATTCTTGCCCTTAATGCAGTGAATAGTCTAAAGAACAGGCAGGCATCTAGCAAGCAAATGCACAGTAGTAAATATGTAATTTCTAATTCATGTGGGGAAAGAAAGAAATGAAATGAGAGAATAAAAGAGAGGAACTATTTTAAATATGATATTCAGCAAGATCCTTTGAGAAAGAGACATGCTGAAACCATGGAGGAATGGGACCTGCCTTAACAGTAGGGCAGGGTGCGTTCTGTGCAACAAGAACTAAGTAAAATTACTAAGGTAAGACTTCAGCACATCTAAAAGTATGAAAGGCCAGTTGGCCATAAGGTAATAAGTAAGAGGTAGACTGCTCTAATATGAGGAGGGAAAGTGGGTCAGGAATCTGAACATTAAGAACCCTTGAAGTCAAGGATTTAATTATATGAACAAAAGGAAGCCCTTGGTGGGGTCTCATAAGGAGAATTACATGAACCGATTTACATTTCAGTTACTAACTTGAGTTCTTTGTAGGGGTGATCGAGAAGTGTAACAAGCATGACCATGGTGAGGAAAGAGAAGACAGTGGGGCACATGGGGATGTGATGTTCACTTTGGCAAATGTTGAGTTCCACCTGCCAGTGTGATTTTAGTAGGGAGAGCGGCAGTATTTATAATCTTAGAGTTCAAAACCGGTGACAGTGACGCTGTGCTGAGTTTCTGGGTACAGCTTACATTCTTGCTAGTAGGGAGGCTCCCTCAAGGTTTGGTTCCTCCTAGTCATCTCTAGGTGTGCCTGGGCCATCAAATGTAACATTTTCTAGCTGTGCTGTACTAATTACCAGCTATTACTGATCTCTGTTTGTGACATCCCTGACCCTGATATGTTGGCCTGTTCTTGTTTGTACGCATGGATGTGTGGGGCTCTTGGACTACAGTTCTTGCTTCCTGTGGCTGGGTCCTGACTCCCAGTGCTGAGGCCACCTCGTGGACTATATTGCATTCCCACCTAGTCTTCTTAAGTCTTCAATCTGTCAATCTTGCCAAGCTATGTCCTTAACATTAGAATTAACTTCTTTTCCTGGATCCATTTAGAAGTGTCTCTTGCCATTGGATGCCTGGGCACATTTAATTAAACCCCTTTAGGAACAGTGTATATTAACCCTGTCTATCTACCTTTTTATAGGTCAGCCTCCATTTCTCTCTCTTTCTCTCTGAACTCTCCTTGATGATCCTATACTTTTCTGTAGCTTCAAATAACACATAAATATAGATTCTTCAATTTGTTATCTCCAGCCGAGATAATTCTCCTAAGTGCCAGACTCATGTACCTCACTTGACATACCATCATAAATGCCTCGTAAGCATCTAAAACTTCACATGTTTATATTTGATCCTGCTCTCCCTCTAGTCTCCCACTCAAAAAGCAACTTGTTCCCTCCTCAATTTTCTGTTTCAGAACATGACATCAACCCAAGCTTAGATGTTCAGAACTCAATTCTGACTCTTTCTCGCCTTTAGATCCATCAAAGAAAAATCTGAAAAATCTTTTGATAGTATCACCAGAAATTATCTAGAATTGGTCTCTTTTTCTCCTTCTCGAACTGGTGTCCTCATTATCTTCCATGGCATCTTACTTTGTCACTACAATAACTTACTGATCGATTACCTGATCCCACAGTTGCTTCCCTCCACCATAAGCCAAAAAGAGAGTGTGCCTCCGGTGCCTTATCTGCAGAGGCTCCAGCAATCAAACACAGCAGGATTTCTATTTACATGTAATGCTTTCCTGTAGTTGATTCAAAATGTATTCAATGCTACAATTAATTCAGAGAGGAAGGAGCCACAAGGACCCAAACTTGAAATTTCAACCATGTGGTCAGACATCCTGTAAGCCTATGAACATATAAACATTTTTACTTTTTTTTTTTTCTCTTGAGTCTATCCAATACTGGCTGAAAGAGTTTCAAACCCAAGCATAAAAATATTCTTATAATTATTGCATTTCAATTCTCACATTTCTTACATTTTTGTGTGCTCTCAGAGAAGAAAGTGATAAAGTTGAGTATTTTTATTTCCGATGTTCATAGTTTTTGAGTGAAGCAACATGAAATCTCTACATAAATAGCCAATGACAAAAAAGAGAGAGAGAGGGAGAGAAAGAGAGAGAATTTTCTTTTTGGAAGCATTATTTGTGAAGATACAAAATTCCAATTATTTATCCTTTACCTGCTAAGTCACAATCTAAACTGAATAAACTTAAAACCTTGCCATCAAAGCCAAGTTACTATAAATAAAATTTTAAGGAACAAATTATAATTGGTAAGAAAGTGGGATGAAAATATTTTAAGAAGATGGAAGAAGCTGACGTGAATTCAAATAAGAATGACTAGAAGTTATCTCCCTCATCTGACACAATAAAGAAGTTTTTTTTTCCCCCCCTGGGGGAGGAGGTTATTTTATTATTTTAAAACATAAGCAGTAGTTCTCCAACTTCTCCTTAAACTCCAAGTGACTGGGTAATCATTACTTTTTTTTTTAAGATTTTATTTATTTATTTGACAGAGAGATCACAAGTAGGCAGAGAGGCAAGCAGGAAGAAAGGGGGAAGCAGGCTCCCTGCTGAGCAGAGAGCCATATGTGGGGCTCGATCCCAGGACCCGGGGATCATGACCTGAGCCAAAGGGAGCAGCTTAACCAACTGAGCCACCCAGGCACCCCGGTAACCATTACTCTTATAGCCCATTGCATTTACATATTGCTCCAATTACTGGAAAATCTCTCACTCTTTTTCCCATTAAAAGTTTGGCCAGTGATCTGCCCTCTGGAACCATGTTGCAGTCTGAATCCTGTCCCACAAGATTTTTGGGGAGAAAGCTCTTACTCTGTGTCCTATTGGACAACTAATTTATTTCAACCTAAGTTTTTAAGGTTCTTTTCGATCATTCCTTGTATGATTCTTCATTGCTCTGTTCAACTTTTGCTAGGTATTTACTCTTGGCTACTATCAGAAGTTCACGTCAAATTTGCAAGCCTATAATTTCCAGAATCATTTCATTATTTACCCTTCAAAATATCTGTACAATAACATTTCTTAATTTGTATGGAAACATTTCCACTTTCTCTAAATTTTTCCAAAGTCTATAGAGTGTTTGAAAGTTATTTCAAAGCTTTTGTATATAATTCTTTTTTTATTTATAATTCTTTTCATTGTAACAATTTGAACTAATTTAAAGCAAGAAATTTCTTATTTCTGTCATGATGCAATGTGAGTTCCAATTCTTCTTTAATGATACACATCAGCCCTTTCCAGATTAAAAATGAATTTAGATGGATGAAAATCTGAAAGCACACTGAAAACACACACACACACACACACACACACACACACACACACCCCAAACCTTTCAACAAGATCACTGTCATTGTGCCTTTTGCCCAGCTGAAATTTAAAATGCCAGGCAATCCTTTTTTTTTCTTTTCATTTATAAGATGTTTTGCTCATTTGTCTGGTGTAAAAATTATACAAGGATGCTGGAGTATTCCAAGTAAAGCTAATTCCATTATCATACATTGTTTTCTCTCCAAAAACAAGTGTATGATTTCATAAAATGCATAACCAGATTTTCAAGTAGTTTAAATTAATCCATATTTGCATGGCCTCAACTGTATCCCATTAACAGAGGAAAAGGGGAAAGGCTATGAAATACATATTAATCTGTAATTTATGACCCTTTCCCATCCTCCATATAATGAAAACCTGAGATTTATTTTCTTACATAGTTGCAAGAGGTAAGGAAAGTGGCACCCCACAAGTGCAGACTCCTAGTGAATGTTTCACATCACTGGTTAGTAATGCTACATATTAAATTTAACCACCTCATCTTCTTGGTACAGTTACTACGTGATAGTTTCAACAGTTTCTTTTTTCTTCCCTGTGCTCATTATGGAACAGATATTACAAGGGCTAAAAGGGGTCATACATTAACTGGATGAGATCCAATTATGGGAAAAACCAGAGCAGTACTCTTGGGCAAACTGAAAGCTGTACTAAAGTGATCACATGACTACACATTAAAAAGCATGAAAATGTTCACTTTTTTCCAAGATAATTTAATATATGTATGTCAGTAAAATTATGATTAAAGAATCCACTCAGTCAGCGGTAGATACCAGGTGACTAAAATTCCTAGAAAAAGGAATTCTTGCAATTAAAAAAAACCCTTTTAATATTCAATATTTGCTATAGAAATATACATTTGGGAAATATGTAATTATTTGAAAATAATTGAAGGATGGTTTTTGGCTTTCCAACTATTTTAAAGTATTTTAAAATTGAAGTTACTATTGCTGGATTTATAGGAGAACCACATTGTCACACAAGCTGTTAGACAACCTGAATTCATAGAATTTGAGTTTAAAAATTATATATTGTTCTGGATAATTACCAATAACCGAATAGGAAAGGAGATGCCCAAAAGTATATTAATATAAAGATGTATGCACTTTTGGTAGCAGAGAGCAAACATTGTTTATATTTTAGCTTGGAAGATAATATATGTAGAATATATTATTTCAAGTATAACATTTCAGACGTAAAATATTATTTGAAAAAAAATCTCAGCAAGAGGTAAGTTGTGCTTTACAAACATTGTTGGAATCCTTTTATTATCTTTGACATTTCAGAATTGTTTTCCAGAGTTTTATATTAAAATAAATAAAACAAGTAGATATTTTCTGGCAGCTAAAAAATAACACCTTTATTTTCAGTACTGATTTTGTTATATATCAGAGTACTATAAATAATACCAAAAAGTGTCATGAAATTTACCTCCAAATTATTTCATTATACAAGGAAATCAGAAAGTATTAAGTTGCAACTCCCAAACTATTGGAAATCCTACCTGATGTCATAAGTGAATACCCATAGCCAGATGCACCAAAGCACTTGAATAAAGCATCTTCTTAGAAGATGGACCTGGAAAATAGCCAAATAACAAGTCAAATTCTCAGGCAACAGTAAGGAAATAGGAAACTAAACATGGATCTGGTAGACTTGGTAACCACAAATTCATCCGAAGCTAGTCAGAAAAGATAAAGATACTTGATTACAAATGAAAATCATATTGGATACATCTGGATACAGCTAGGTATCCTGGCGGAGCCACACAAACTAGATGGTAAGATCTCTATTCTTGGAGAATGCAAAATCTGTTTTTAAGTCTGCTGGTTAACCTGAATCGTTTTGCATGAAGAAGAGCTCTTCTCGGTCTGAGGACTTTGTCATATTCTTCAGTGGGAAGTACATGGGGTGGGGAGGACACCTGCTTAGCCATTCAGTTTTAGTGAAATCACCTGTGACAATATACAGCCACATTTCCCCCACATCTGTCGTTTTAGCTAAAATTAAACACGAGTACCTGGAGAACATTGCAGTATGCTTCGAATTAGAGCAATATTATGATTTCTAGATAAAAGTGGTCCCAGTTGGGCAGTATCCTCACCTGGGTCATTGGGTTTCTTCCTAGTGGCAGTTGTCATCACCTTTTAAAGTTTGGATTTAAGATCCAAAGATGGGGATGGGGTGATGAGGGCAGTAGATCTTGATTTTTCCCCTCTTCATTTTCTCTTGGTTTTTCCTAAATGGGATCTCTGTGGGGTTAAGGTCAATTTCAGCTTTTTGAGCTCATGTTTTAAAAGCCGGATAATTCTAAACCCTTCCTCTTGTGCTTTGTTATATTCTCACCATTCTTTTTGGTTATGAATGAGCTTGAATCCCTGGGGTCTCTCCTGTGTTCCTCCTTCAGGTATCTTTGTTTTGTTACTGTGATAAATTAAATCTACCAAGTCTTTTTAGATGTTATTCAGAGTTTTTAAGAACAGCTTTACAAGGGGGTGCTGTAATACAGGAACCCCAACAGTTTCTCATTTACACTAGCACCCATCACAACAAAGTAGAGCAAAGAGACTTTCGGGCCATCATATTTACATCCTTTACAAATTCTGTGCCACTGAGCCTCTTGCCACTGCTGTGTGTGAACTTCTGGTTTCTGGTTCTTCATGTGAGGAGCTTGGGAGTCACCACTCTATCCAAGCAAGGAGTAGAAAGCTGAAGAGACTGAAAAATCAACAATTCTTCTTGGTCCCATAAGAACAAGGAGGACACAGGGTGAACCACTGCCTCAGAGTTTGGAAAGACAGGTGAATACAGGGAGTTGCAGCTTGTGGAAGCAGCTGCTCATCCCCCAGAAACCACCAGGGAACTAGAGCTGGGGTAGGAAACCCTGAACTATAATTGGTGAATTGCTGGAGGAGCCGCATATTACTGCGCATACAACCCTGAGAAGCAAAACTCCAGGGGGACCTAGTCATGGGCAGGGCCCTCGAAATATTATGTGCTTTAACTCCTTGACTTCCACCAGGTTCCCACAGTGAATCTGGAACAGAAATCTCCTTGGACTTCTGGCAGAGGGAAGGGGAGAGGGAACCATTTAAAATATACATCAGTGTGCCCTGTTCTTAACAAAGACTACCCTTAGGGGAGACTACTCATTTAGAGTTTAACCTGCTGGGGATGATAGGTGCTGAACTGACCCAGGAAGTGAAATAAACAACTCCAGTCCACTCTAGCCATCCTCTTTTGCCTAAGGGAGGGGCAGAGAGGAGAAAAGACAGGAGAAACTCTTGTGAAGCGCACAGTCCGGAAGTGTAGGTTCACTAAAAGGCTGAAACCTAATCATAGGACCCTGGGAAGTTATCTCTCCTCTCATACCCCACCACCACCTTACTATGGGCCTATTTACAGTATTTCTTTTTACCCTGTATATTATGGCTGGCTATCAAGGAAAACGAAATTACAAGGCATACCAAAGGCAAAAAGAACAACTTGAAGAAACAGAGCAAACATCAGAAACAGGCATGGCCGGGATGTTAAAATCAGACCAGGAACTGAAAAACTATGATTAACATGCCAAGAGTTCTAATGAATAAGATAGACTGCATGCAAGAACAGATGGATGATGTAGGCAGAGAGGTGGGAATCCTAAGAAAGAACCAAAAAGAAATGCAAGAGACAAAAACACTGTTACACAAATAAAGAATGCTTCTGATGGGCTTGTTAGTAGATTGGACACAGGTGAGGAAGGAATCACTGGTTTGAAGATATATCAATAAAAAACACCAAAATTAAAAAGCAAAGAGAACGATTGAGGAAAACAGAACAGAATCCTCAAGGACTGTGAGACAACCACAAAAGGTATAACATATGCATAAGGGGGACACTGGGGGGTGGAGAAAGACAGAAAAGAACAGAAGAAATATTTGAAACAATAACTGAAAATTTCCCCAAATTAATGTTAGACACCAAACCACAGATGTAGAAAGCTCACGGAACACGAAGCAGGATTATTGCAAAAAACAAAACAAAACAGAAACAAACTCTACCTCAGCATATTATCTAAGAGTTACAGAATATCAAAGAGGCAGAAAAAAAATAAAACCTGAAAGAAGGCAGAGGGAAAAACCCGCCTCACTTCTAGGAGGGTGAGAATTACAGCTAACATCTACTCGGAAATCTTGTAGTCAAGGGGCAGCTGGGTGGCTCAGTTGGTTAAGTGGCTGCCTTTGGCTCAGGTCATGATTCCAAGGTCCTGGGTTTGAGCCCCGTATCTGGCTCCCTGCTCAGCAGTGTGTCTGTTTCTCTCTCTCCCTCTGCCTACTTGTGCTCTCTATCTATCTCTCTGTCAAATAAATAATATCTTAAAAAAAAATCTTGCAGTCAAGAAAAGAGTGCAGTGAAATATTTAAAGCTTTGAGGGAACAAATCCATCCAATTAGAATTCTGTATGCTGCAAAATTATCTTTCAAAAGTGAAGGAAAAATGAAGACTTACTCAGACAAACAAAAATTGAGAGTATTTGCTGCCAGTAGATCTGCCTTATGAGAAATGGTAAAAGAAGTTCCTTGGACCAAGGAAAATAAAATGAGCCCAGAAACTTAGATCTTCAAAAAGAAAGGAAGAACATTGAAAAAGGAACAAGTGAAAGTAAAATAAACCTTCATTTTTCTTATTTTTAAGTAATCTAACATATAACAGTGTGTTCAGAATAATTGCAACAATGTGTTCAGTTATGTATGCTTACCTATACATCTTATATATGTGTGTATATCCATGCTTTGTGTACTTCCCTGTGAGTGAAATGGATGAGAGCAGTGATACAAGAGGAGAGGAGTAAGGCACTAGGACGGCTTTGTTGTTATAATGTAGTCACCCTACCCCGTAAAGTAGTACAGTGTTATTGGGAAGTGGACTTGGATTAGTTGTAATTGCATATTGAAAGCTCTGAGGTAACCACTAAAAAAAAAAAGTTTTTAAAAAAGTATTCCAGATATGCTAAGAAAGGAGGAAAAAAAGGAAACAGAAAATGCCCAATTAAAGCCACAGAAGAGAAAGAGTGAGAGAAGCCATGTTGGCAGTGTTGGGTTATTCCTCAGCCGCCAGAAATGCACAGATTTGGGGGTTCAGGTGACTATCCGAGGTATCTGGAAGTAATGAAAGGGGGAACCCAAAATGAAACTGTGAGGGGTGCACCTCCTCTGTCTTTCCTGTCTATGTCTTCCGTAGCCCAGTGCTGAGGGGTACTTAACGCTTGTTGAAAGTACTGTTCCTGAAACTGGCCCAAGCCCTTCCCTGAGTGAATCTGCAACTTCTGTCTCTACTGCAGGATGACCGGACCATGTGTGTGGACTTCTGCTTCACCCCGGGACGGGACCATCCCCTCTTATGTAAGGAGGGTTGGGCCCCCTCCCTGGATGGAAGAGGGACGTGTGACTCCTTCCCCTTGGAAACAAGTGACTAGGACTTTACAGGGAGCAGCTTCACAAGTGGCCTCATCCCTTTCTTGTTGGTATAGTTTTCTTTCCTCATTTTTCCCTAGAATGGCTCACACATCTCTGCTCAGGGACTTGGGCCTTCCTCGCATCATCTTTAGGGCACTTGAGAGCGTGGCCAGTGCCTTACCCACTCCTGTTCTATACCATCACCCTCTTCCTCAAGAAAGAATTTCCTCTGCTGCCTTCTCGAGTGGAGTAAACAAAAGCCAGCCTTCTACCACTCCCTCCCGTTCTCCACCCTCCTGATCCGCCTTTGATTCACTTGATAAACCTGCTTTATTTTATGCATCCCCAAGTCTCCTACATCACTGTAAACCCCGGAGCAGATAAAGCAGTTCCTATCTTTTTGTTTTTCCTTACCCAGCCACTGGACTTTTTGCCTCACCAATTCAAAAGACAGGCTGTAATGTCACACACTCACCTTGTTTGTATAAAGAGACTTATCACAGAAAAGAGAAGAATTCAAGCAGTTGAGACAATGTATTTATTACATAAAAGCAGAGTTTCACGTGGGCTTATGCAGGCAGTGGGGGGTGTTTACCAGCTCAGAGGATCTCCAAGAATCCTTAAAATTTTTATTTGAAACTAATTCCAGGGGCCATGTAGTCAACATTTAATATATGAAGTGTTCACCATGTCACAATACATAAGAACTCTCCAACTTAAGGCTCCTAATCAGAAATAGAGTTTTCCAAGGAGTAGAGACTACTGCTCTTCAAAGTAAGCCTAATGGTGTCTATAATGCCCTCACAAGAACTCAGCCTAATACAAAGCTTCTCCCTACACCAGTTTAATCCTCACATTGCCACCAGAGCTAGCTCCCTAAAAATAAATCATTGTTTGAATGTCTCAAAGCTCCATGCCCTTCATTTATAAACTTTTTTTTTTTAAAGATTTTATTTATTTGACAGTGAGAAACATAGCGAGAGAGGGAACACAAGCAGAGGGAATAGTAGCGGGAGAAGCAGGCTTCCCACGGAGCAGGGAGCCCGATGTGGGGCTCGATCCCAGGACCCTGGGATCTGACCTGGGCCGAAGGCAGACGCTTAACGACTGAGCCACCCAGGTGCCCCTATAAACCTTTTATAAGTTGTTATCACCTTTTCTCTCTTCTTCTCTTGGAGTTTTCTTTATTCTATAGACCTAGCTCAAGGATGCCACTTACACAAAGCCTTCTGTTAGCCTGCCTGGAAACTAGTCATTTCTCCCTCTGTGGTGTTTTTTCAGAAAAAAAAAAAAATTAAAAAAGAATACAAAGTTTAGTTATTGAGTTGTTTTGACATTTAACTCTCTCTGCAAAGCTATATTTGGTCATATGCATTGCTGGAAATTTTTATAGCACATAGATAATTACTCATAAAAACAGATAACTTGTATGAAAATAAACCCTGAATGTAAGCAACCACAGTAAGCACATTTGCAGAAATCTGTTTTGAAAGTCTAGTGTAAAAGTGAAAAATATCTCATGGTTGGAATTGAAATCCAGCTGCATAGGCTTGCAAGAGCCAATTGCACACATCTTTTCCCCACGTGTTCAGTGATGTCACATCAGCCCCATTAGGAGTATTTACATCACGGAAATCAGCGAATGTTCCCAATCAGGACTCTTCCCTACTTCTTCTTCACCACCTCCCAAAGTTAAACATTCACCAGCACTCCACTGAAAACTTTTTTTTTTTAGACCATCCTGCATCTGTAGTTTGTAATTAAACCTCCTTTATTATCCTCATTTAAAAATTTTTAGTCTTGGGGGGCCTGGGTGGCTCAGTGGGTTAAAGCCTCCGCCTTTGGCTCAGGTCATGATCTCAGGGTCCTGGGATCAAGCCCAGCATCAGGCTCCCCGCTCAGCGGGGAAACTGCTTCCCCCTGTCCTTCTGCCTGTTTGTCTGCCTACTTGTGATCTCTCTCTTTCTGTCAAATAAATAAATAGATAAAGAAATAATCTTTAAAAATAAAATAAAATAAAATTCTTAATCTTATCATCAGAGTTATTATGTAAAAAATTACAAATGATGTCACCAAAGCTAAAAATTATTTCTAAGTATGAATGATTTAAATAAACTAGGAAATATAATGTAAGCCTTCTATTATTTTTGACTTGTTTTAATTTTTTCTTGATACTTACATTCTGTTCCTTGCCTTTTCCTGACTCTTGTGTCTGCTGGCATTCCTTGAATTGTGGCCACATGACTCCATTCTCTACCTCCATCTTTATCTTGCCTTCTTTTCTCTCTCTCTCTGAGTGTGTATATTCTCCTCTGTGTTGAATCTCCCTCACCTCCGTCTTACCAGGTGACTCATTCATGTGATAATGTTTCACTCACATGGATAATCTCTAGAGATTCCCCATCTCCAAATATTCAATTACATCTTTTACTAGTTAAGGTAATATTTACAGGTTCCAGAGATCAGAACTCAATATTGGCCCACTATTCCACCAATCATATTTTTTAAAAAGCTACTAAGTATTTGCAAAAATCTATTCCAAGGGAGCCTAGATATTTCAACCACTTTTCAAATGCTTGAACAAAGTTGTCTAGTATTGCTAAGCATTCAGTGAACACTCAGGAGTGGCTAAAAGAAAGATACAAACTATCTACCTTATTTATATATGGATTATTTTGCTTGTTTTTGAACTTCAACTTATGCATCTGTCATCTTGAAGTTTGTTATATGTGAAATATCTTGTCTTTTTCCTTTCAGAGGTATAGTATAACCCCATATTCATTTTTAAAGTTTGGTTATTTATTCATGAACAAATGCTTTTCAATACTCATCTTGTATTAAGTACTTTTTTCATTTATTACCTGAAGATTTTTATGACGGGTGTTACCAATTATGTATTTTTTATAAGTTCCATATACATAAATCAAATTGATTTGTCAAAATTCCTTATAATCAGGATTTGGAATTACAACATCCCCACTGAAAATGTTTTCACTGAATACCAAGTATGTCTTCGCTGTTCTATCATCTTCTCAGAAAATAAAGAACCACAAGCTACTGTTAAGGAATTACAAAGTTTCAAGGAAACAGAGGAGTGATCTAGTTCAGGAAGATTTAGACCCTCAGTCAGCATGGCGAGTTTAAAACAAGCTATGAGCTTATTGGTTCATAGTGTTTCATGTTTACTACCTCATTTAATACATGGAATTTAACACGTATTACATGGAGAAACTATTCGTGTGATATAAGCAGCTTCGTAGGGTGAGGGGGAGTGCTTTTTGATTCAGACATAAGTTGACTTCTTGTTTCTGGCTCATATGTAAGAGGGGAAAAATCATTACCTTGTTGTATTCATTTATTCCAAATGACTAGACCTAGCGAACTTCACAATATATGATAATGGCTATTAGAATAAATAGAGCTATATTATGTGGTTAGAGACTAAGTGTGCTTGTGTGTTCAGGAATTTTTTTTAAGTGACAATTATTTTTAAAGTAGTAAGAGAAGGCTTTAGGAAGGAGGGTTTTCAACCTTTAAGGACTGAAGAAAGGGATGAGGAGAAAAGGCTAAAGTACACACGCGTGAGCACACATACACACACACAAACACACACACACACACACACAGGCACTCACCCACACACAAAGGAGGCAGAAGAGGATCAGGAGGAAGAAGATAAAGTTATGGTGGATGAAACTAGTGTGGTATTTTTATCTGACACTGAGAAGCAGCCTGAGTGCATTAGAAAGAATGTTGGCTAATGCTAGAAAATAATGTTGCACAATTAGAAGGTACAGATACTGTAGATCTTGAAAATCAGGAAAAAATGATTACATGTGATGAGACAAGAGATAGAGAACCATTGAAGGTTTTTGAGCAGAAGAGTGACATAATGGAAATAGTTGATAATTTGCATATATAGTGAAAGAGTTTAAAGAATGCTAATCAAATGAAATTGGGAACTGAGAAAAATATTTCTTCTGAAATAGACAATTTAATGGAAAATAGTGACAGTATCCAAGTAAATAACATAACAAGAAAAAGACTTTGCAGAATATTGATTTAATGCATCACTTAAGCAAGAGAATATCTCAAACCTGCATTATCTATGCTCTATTTCCTTGTACCTTGGACAGCTTATCTATTTACATCCCTCCAAAGAACAGGCACATTTTTCTACATGAATTGTTTGCTTATGATGTATAGTATTTAACAGTATGATAAACTGCATCTCAAAGAGAATTCAGCACTTTTAGAAGTCATGTATTTGCTAATATGCCATGGGTTAGACTATCAAAATAAAAATGACTAAAATTAAATTCAGACCAGCAGAGGATAACTGCCATCATCATCATCTGTTGAAAACACATCACTGCCAAAGAAATCACTTTCAACATGCACAAAAGTTTGTAAATTGCAATTTGACCCCATTGTATAAATTTCAATAGTCATCTGAAACATCAAAAGAACCCATTTAAAATAATTATGTTGATTCTAAATTGTACATTCAAATGATATGTTCAGTTCACAGATTGGGGATATGACAAGAACATATGCCATAAAACCAAGATGAAAAGTTGAAGTTAGTTATCAAGCCTATTGTTAATTTTTAGATGCAGGTATGGAAAATCTACCTCTTTAAGAGGACTGATTTGGAGAAAAAACCAACAAACAGAACTTGTGTGCTTATATCTATGTAGTTACCATATTAGAGATAAAATTAGCCTTTATTACAAGGAAAGCTCTGTGGAATTCTTTTAGAATAGGAAAATAAATGTCATCCCCCATTAAAATGAAGCAAATGCCTTATTTGGTCAAGGCAGCATGCATAATTTAATTAGATGCCTTAATATTCTAGAAAATGGCATGAAAGGGCAGCTCAAATATATTTAGCAGTTCTGAATTTGAGAGATACTATAGCTAAAAGATGTGTCTTCGTTTCCTTACAAACACTTTATGATAGCATCACTTCTGCTCATGACTACAAAGGGGTCTTAGCAAATTTCTGTTTCCCTGAAACGGCAGAGCACAATAAGAACAGGAATGAATGGATGTGAAAGTTGAGAGGCAGAGAGCTTCATGAATTTCATAACAAGGATCTGAAGAGATCAAGGTTTGCAGCAATCTGGAACTGGTAAGAGCTACAAAGGATGTGGCTTTAGGGAGCAGAGGGTAGAGAGCAAAAACCCCTTGTAATTGAAATTCTTTGGGGGGGATGAGAAGTTTGATCTCACTTTTGTTTTCATGAGTATAAGCAAATAAGAAAAGTGATATGTTATTATTTATAAAACCCCGACTATTTTGACAAACCCCTAATTTGGGGTTGGAAGTCAAAATCAAATGAAATACATCAGTGTCATTTGAGTTTCCCTCCCCTGGGAGTTGATTTGACTCTAGTTCAAGGAGAGAATTAGTAAATGTGAAGTGATGGAGATGAACTCAAAACATCGATAAAAAGCTCCCCCAAAGAACTTAATGAAAATCATACCCTTTACAGGCACCAGAGACCATCAAAAACCAAAAGGAAACAGTTGTAAGAGAGATTGGCAGAGCAATGTTCTCGACAGCTCGAGAACATTAGGGTTAGTGTTGACTGGACTTTTACTTCCTTAATGTCAAGATTATTTTCTTTTCAATGGTTCTAATTTTTAGATTATATATATAACACATAATGTATAACGCAATATATTAAAAGAAGCCTAAAATTCAATGCCATGCTTATTATCTTAGATACATTTCAATGATTCTGTATCTTATTCTGTATCTTATTAGCTCTCCCTGTGAGGTAGGGAGAGCTAAAGTTCCTACAGTTCCTCAGTTTCATTGTCTCAACTGATGGCAGTGCTGGAAAATAGTACATTCTCAATGAATATTTATTGGCCAACTGAGTCAATCTTACTATACCTATTTTAAGTGAAGAAAACATTTAGTCCTCATAGGATGCTTGAGGCAAACTTAAGGACCACTTTGCTGTTGTTCCATGAGTCTGGAAGTGACTCTAATAAAAGGGATAGATCTGTTTCTATTAAAATGCGATTGATTAAACGGGTCAGAGGGAAAGTGAGGTTTATTTACACATTATACGATGGTTATGCTCAGAAGTTGCACCAAACCCTGTCTAGAATGGATATGTTTCTGAGACCAGCCCATGTCTGATCTGAGTCAAAGGAACATAGGTCCTTGGGAATTGAAGGAAAGATGTCAGGAAACCCAAGGACTAGAACATAACCAACTGTTAAGACTGAGACCAGACTCTGGCGTTGTAGAAAATTCAAGAAGTGGACCATCCACATCTGTTAGGCTCTTCTGTATCACTCTTCATTCTTGCTGAAGTCTTTCCTTACTTTCTAGTCTATAGTTTTGCAGAAAATTGACAGTCAGTCCTCCTTAGTCTATTGACTGGAGCTAAAAGCTTTCAGTCGCAAGTTCAAATTCCTAAGAAAAAGGACTGAAATTAACTGGGCTTAGATGAAGTCCCATATCTGGGCTAACACATTGTGGGCTAAGTAATAGGACACAACCCCTCCAGTTGCAGTATGTAGATGGAAAGCTGCAATGGGACTTCTTAGAATTCTGGGGAAACTATGCACTAGGCATCAATCCTATTCCTGTCTACCTGTAGCTGCTGGCAGGAGTTCTGCTCTCAACAAGAAAATACCTTAGATGCCTTTCCTCCCTGCCATGCCTCCATATCCTCTCAAGTGTGCTTGGCTAGATTTAGCCACTGGATTTTTATTTGATCTAGTAATTGTCAACCTAAGGACCAGTCTACAGTTATTTTAGTGTGCTCCATCCATTCCTGCTTTTCTTTTGCTCCTACCCAGACCTGCAGCTCAGATTTCAGCATACTTCACAAGTGATCGCACCCACTATTTAGTCCTTTTTGTCGCCATTAAGAAGCATATTTTTGTCATTTGCTTTTCATTCCCTGAGCCCATCTCTAGTGCTAAAGCTTAACCTGGAAATTTCCAATATGACAATCATCTTTTAGACAGCCCACTGATGTCACTATTCCCCTCACTCCCCAAACCAGTATGAGTGGAAAAAATAATCTGATTGGGGGAGGGAGCAGAATGATTTCATTTTCTTTTTAACCTTTCTTTCAGTCATTTTATTGCTCCCATTATAGACAAGTCTGTTAGAAGGATTTTTTTCCTTATTTTTTAACGTCTTTTAAAACAACATTTAAAAAAGTACATCCAACAACCCATTTTTCTAACTGATATTTTCACTGCTTATTCTGAAACTTTACAATTTTAAGCTTCACTGGTAAAACTTTCAACATAAATTATTAACTCAATTTAATTTAAATTTTCATAAGTTATTAAAGAGGATTGCATGTGAGTAACCAATTTTCAGATTTGGTAAATTCTAATTCAAGACCACACTAATGTGCAGCCTTTGGGTATTAACTTTCCTTAAGGAAAGCATGAAATAATTTCTTTCATCCAAGACAAAATGTGGATGGCAGATGCTTTTCAAAGGGTTTAATTAATTATCTCAATTTTAGACCACCCAAGAGTTGGAAGTAGACTTGGAATTGAATATATAGATACAGCTCAAAAGTAATGTGATGTCTGGTCGGCCTAACAATTTTCATAATTGAAGATCTTAATAGATAATCTGGTGTGTCTGTGAAAGCCATGTACTTACCTCTGTTAAGAAACTAGAGTTGTGGAATGAATTATTCTGCTTTGTGCCTTCTTTTTTTTTTTTTTTTTAAGGTAAATAAGGTAATTTCTCCAAGTTAATTGCCTGTAAGATACTTGCTTTCATAAAATTATCAACTCAATCATTATCATGGTGTGAAGATTATCTTTGAAAATAAGTAAGAAATAACAGAAAAGAAACCTTCATAAAAGAGTCCTAGGAAGACTAAATGAACATTCCGCAGAAGTTTCCATAAATATTTACAACTCCCTAAATAGGGGTAAAAGTACTTCAGCCTTGACATTTCACTGTGTTACAACCATATGGATACTCAATTTATACCAAGGAAGCTAGAACAGCTTAATTTAAGTTAATCATACGTGTGATATTAGAAAAAACAAATGCCAAACCGAGAATGCAGTAGATAACACATCAGTCAATGGTGTTATTTGAGGATCATGAGATAATCTCACCTTTTACCAAAATGTTTCCTTTCCAAATAGTCATTGCCTAAAATATTCACCACTGGGCTCCCAAATGGATAAGTGTCTTACCTAATTCTACTTATTCACACTCGTGCTGTCTAGTGGAACAGTGCCATTGGGGAATGTTCTTTAACAAAATCAGTCTAGCAAAATGCTGAGCAAAGATTTTAGAAAAACAGTAGATTATTTTTGAATTTATTTTGTCAGAAAAACAGCAAACACTAGGCAAAAATTAGTTATCATATTTTTAAGCCAAAAAAAAAATCCAAGAGCTAAGTGAAATCATACCAAAGTTCAAGTTGTGGATGAAAGATGAATGTAATAGCTTGAATGGGTAAATAAGGTAGCAGGACTTTGAGTAGGAGCTGTGGCATGGTTCAACAGACTTTTTATAAATTCTGTTTTGCTGGCGTGTGGCTGAGGATCAGAGAAGGATTGCTGTGCCCCTTTGTAAAGGTATCACTTGCAGTTCGGCAACTGCCCAAAACATCATATGCCCACAAGTGATAGCAAGGTATGACGAAATGTGGAGAGTTAGGGAGAGAATGGACAAAAGAGGAAAAAAAAGGGAAATAGGAAATGAGAGAAACTTTCATTGGAGATAATCAGTAAGTCCTATTGAGTGGCTGGCCTCTAATGCTATGTTCTAATCTCATGCTTCTAAGTGTGGCTTCTGGAGCCTGGCCAGTAAAAGTGTCCTCAGCCCACCAGCAACATCAGCCTCACAAGGGAGATTGTCAGAGGGACAGGCTGAATCTGAAGCCATGCCTCGCACCTACAGAACCAGCTTCTGCCTTTGAACCAAGTCCCAGATAATTCACATGCATATTAATGTTAGAAAACATTGCTGTTCAGTAGGTAGATAGAAACACTCAAAAGATGTACTGATAAGTGAAATCCAAACTCTAATGAAATCATTGTTCTTCTACATAAATGTAATTGTGTTATTTTAATCTGAGACAAGGTAATAATGATACCGTGTTTCGGTGAATTTCATTTTACAAATTAGTCTCTGTTCACAGGTTGTATGACGTCCACGTAGCTTGTTTCTCTGTGATTGGAAGAAACAGAAAATACACTGCCTTTTATTATCGAAAACATTAGACATTGGGAGACTTAAGAAAACAGTAGGTCAGCCTACTTCTCCCACTTGCTCACATGATGCCAAAACAGCCATGTGAAAGATGACAGACCGAAATAGTGGGGGAGGGGGTTTACTTTGTTGCACATTAATCACGTGCATATTTGGGAAATTCTCTATGTCTGAGTGTTAGTTTTTACTTACTTGTAGGAAAGGCGAACATCACACTCAAGCGAGGATGATAAGCAGAGGCAAATCAAAAGCCTTTCGGTCACTTAAAGGTAAACATCTAAAGTTCATAAAAGGTTTGTCTTTTACAGGGTTCAAAAAAGAAAATGGAAAAAAAAAAGGAGGAGGAACCTCTTCAGCATGTTTGTTTGGCCCATCTCCCTAAGATCTGACCACACATCCCAGTGTGTGCACATTATAAATTCAGAACAGTTGAGAAACTTCCTCCTCAGTTATCATTTTCATCTGATCCCAGTTTTCCCACCCAAGTCTTGGACCACCCATGACAAACAAAATTACGACCAAGAGCTAATTTTATAACAAAAACAGTTTGTATGTAAATGTGTGAAGAGCAGAAATTTCTGTGTATCCATTCTTTTAGAATACAAGTTTGAGGCCGAGTTAGAAGTCTTAACATAATCCAATAATTCAGTACTTGCATGTCTGAGCTACAGAAGTCTTAATATTTTCCCTGTCGTAGCTGTAAGTGTTGCAAGTTGCAAAGACATGGTGCTTTTTCTATGTTATTATGTTTCTACAAATCAAGTAATTTCCCATATCTCAGTTTCTCTCTCTGTAGTAAAGGAGATCACGATATTTTAGCACCTGCCTCGTTGAGTTATGGTAAATATCAAATATAACAGTGGATCTTTGAGATGTGAGATAGATGTGTCAAGTATTGTATAAATATAAAAGAGTTACTAGTAAGCGGGTTTCTTAAAGACATTTTAGGATTTATAATATGGTATGTATTCTGAGCTTATTTAATAATATGCAATTGAGAAGATCCAATTCTGCCAGTAATGACATTCATCGATGATGATGATATTCATTCTTCAATAGATTTTCCTTCAGAAAGTTGAAAGTAGAAATTGACCTCTCTAATATAGAAAGAATATCTCTATGTGACAAAAACAGAGATATACTTTTTTTTACTTTATTGACTGGACTTGAATAGTTATAAAAGCACATATATACAAATTTGAAAGAATGAGCACAATATATAACAAAACTAATTTATTGGTGTTATTTTTATTTTATTTTCCTCACCATTGCATTTCAGCATTTTATTTAATTTCATTTTCTCACTCAATGCCTTATAACTGAATATACTGAATTTATACTATATTTATACTGTATTTAGAATTTTTATACTATATACTATTTACACCAAACTTAGAATTTTTTTAGCTCAAATTTTGAACAATAAGCACAGCAAATTTCAGGAAATTAGGCTCATATTCAGGCGGGGAGAGACATATACCAGAGAATTGCATTTGAAAATGAGGTGTTTTCTTATAGTAATAACTTCAATGGGCAAAACCTAAAACCAGACAACAAATTAGATAGGATAATAGGTGGGTGTCTTCCTAGAAGAGAAGGTGACGGGAAGGAGCCAGCAGGCGAAGACCTAGAATAAGGGTATTCTCAGCAATGGGCACAACTAATCAAAGAGCTTGAGGAAAGTCTGAGACGAGGCAAGTGTGATTGTAGCGCAGTGAAAGAGGGCGGATACAAGATGAGATCAGAGCGTTAAGTAGGGACCACAGTAAGATGATGTTGGGTCTTATAGGTCATAGTAATGGAGGAGGAGGCTATTTTAAGTGTAGTGGGAAGCAATTACAGAAGTCTAAGCAAGAAAGTGGCATGATATATTTTATATTTTAAAAGCTAGCTGCTCTGTGGAGAACAGACTGTGGTGTGAGTACAAGTGTAGAGGCAGACGGACCAGATACAAGATGATTACAATAATGCACGTGAGAGATAATAATAGTGGTTTGGATGCACATAGCAGCAGAAGGCATGGTGAGAGGTAATTGCATTTACAGTCTAGTTCCAAGATAAGCCCCATAATATTCACTTATCTGTGGGCATATAAAGGAGAAAAAGGGGATTCAAGAATGGTAGCTAGGTTTCAGACTCAGCAGTTTTTTTGATGGATGTGTTACTCATTGATTTAGAGAAAGTTGGGGAATGTGCAGCATGTGGAAAAAAAAAAGAGGGAAGGATTCAAGAAAATTAGAAAGTATATGACTTGCCCAACCTCATAGTTGCTATTAGTTCTTTTATGTTTAGGAAGCCCTCACTTCTACAGATCCCCAGAAGAGGAGAGAGATGTGTGATAGTACTTAAGATTTACTAAAACTCTACTGGAGTTTCAAGACAGATTTTAGGCCAGGGGAAAGGAAACCAAGTCCCTCTGAGTGTTAGAGTGGGTTTTGAATCTTCTCGAAGAGGAAAGGTATTGAATCCACTCTGCCTTTATAATTTAGGACTGCAATGTTAGTTTCCTCTGGGAATTCTCCAAATCACTAAACAAATGTGGTACTTCACTGATTGCATCAATTTTACTTGAAGATTTCAAGGGCTTGGGAGGCCAAGTTTAAGAGGCTTAATTCTATGTAACATATAATACCATTTATAAATTATGAAATAGAATTAAATATTTCCATGCATTTTTCTAGATAAGACATGAGATAATAAAAGCAGGCACCTAAGCACCTTTTAGGTTTTGCCTTATGGACAATGGAGGTCACTTGAGACTTGTAAGCAGAGGAGTGAAAGAATCAGCTTCCCTTTTGAAGACCCATTTGGCTGCAGGTTTGAGAGAGGATCGTTACAGTAGTGAAGGTGGTAGAGTATGGGTAAGCAAGACTGGAGACAAAGGAGACCCCTAACTTGAACTATCATGCATACTGAAGCATATACACCAGGAATGAGATGGAGTGAAATTGACAGATTCAAGAGCTCTGTGGGGGTGACAATTAGTTGGATATGAAAGCTCAATAAAGGAAAGGAAGATTTAAATATCAGGTCCAAGTTTCCTGTCTTTGGTCCCTGGTATACTATTCAGTGACACAGGCAACAATGAAAGATGCACAGATTAGAGGAAGAGATGATGACTTAAGTGTTGTATCTATTGGGTTGAGGTATTAGTGAGACATCTAATGGGAAAGGTACAGGGGGATCTACAGTTCTGGTGCTCAGGAAAAAGGCCAGGGTTTCAGACAGAAATAATCTGAGCTAAGTTGTCATTGAACTCAAAAAAGGTGATTTAGAATCTATTGAGTGAGAAGAGAAAAGGGTCTGAGAAGGAATCTGAAAAATACAAATATATTAAAAACAAGAAGAGATAAACCAGTTTTTATAAAAAAGAACGAGAGGCATAAGAAAGACAAAGAAAACCAGGAATAAATGAAGCCAAAAGAAAAGAACACTCCAAGAAAGAGAAAGTGATCAAATGCCTAAATATTTTAGAGAACACTGGAAATTGTTCATGAGATTAAGCAACACAAAGGTATTTGGTGGTCTTGCTAAAAATAAATTTTTTAATTTAAAAAGATGGCAAGGACACAAGCCCGATTATAGTAGGTAGAAAAGAAAGTAGAAATAGTCAATGTCACTAAATTATCAAAGGCAGGAATTTTTAAATATTGAAGAAACTTGAGCTTCCTAAAATGCTAATAAAAAGACTTTGTAGGCTCCTTGCCTACAAAGTAGGTAGAAACATCTAAGAAAAAATTTCTGAAACGGCAGAAGTTATCATCTATGCACTCTGTAATTGCACTCTGATTTGCCTTAGACAGGTTGAAAAACTTTTCCATTGTAATGGGAAGGAATGAGAAAAGGATAAATCTACATTTTGGCAAGTTTGTTGGTTCCCCCTGAGAATGGGAAGGCAATCCAATCTAGAAAGAACAATAGAGTAGAGAGAGAGAAAAAAAATATTGGATAACATCGTGAAAAATGAGAAAAAGCTAAGTGGGCAAACAGTTTTATACAGCGTTGAGTGACTAGTCAAGTTTGGAGACTATGAGCTTATAGTAACATATTTTATAGACAGATTAAATGTTTATCTAGCCACTCTTGGAAGCCCAGAATAGCCTAGAGGAGATTATCAGTTGGATGAATCCAAAATTGGGTTTTGCCTCGTGGGACTGATGGGACATTAGAAAGAAAACAGGGCAAGAAAAGTACATATCTTGACTAGATGCTGTATGACATCGTGAAATACGGACTATAATAGGACAGGAAGTATGAAAGGAAAAAGAATGGAACAAGAAATAGAAAGATAGATAAAGAGACAATGGAGGAGCCAAAGAATTGGAAATCTCAAAAAGGTTGAAAAGAGGTGTAATAATAGAGGTGGAAGGGTTGAAAATGGTAGACAGAGAGTAGGTGGCTTGATTTTACAATATTAACAGTAAAGCTTTTCTAATGTACATTTTGGGTCCAAGTGATTATGGTGGGACTGGAGGTGTCCACATCATCAGAAATGATATCAGTAAAGTGAGATATTAGAATATTGAGTGGATTGCCCTTATGAGCATTGAACTAAACCAGGGTGATGGCAGAAATAGAGATGAAGGGGAAATCTGAGACCTAGATGCTTGGTGTCCAGTGAATGAGAAGGACAGAAGAAAAAGTTGGTAGGAATTATGTAAATGTGTGCCAAGCCTATGACCATTAGTTTGGTCAGTGTAAGTATCCTATATGATTAATTTAGACCAATATTGCGGAGAATCTGTGGTCTCACAATAATTTCCCCATTTGTCCTCCAGTGTCTGATTCATTTATTTGGACTCTATTTTAAAATATTCTTTTTAACATGCATTTTTATTCTTTTAAACAAACATTATCTACCAGATATTTTGTGATCTGTTGGCTACTAGTGTATAGGTCTCTGCAAGACAGAAAAAAAATTCAGCAAAAATTAATCTCATCTCTCATTATGAGAGCCATTATGAGGGATTAAAAATAGTGAAATACAATTCAACCCTTGAAATATTTACACTCTAGTAAAGAAATTTAATGAAAATAGGATAACATAATACTGTCACATGGGTGTTGCAGAGGCAGAACTAGAAAAATTCTGGACAGCATGGTGTGATGACAATTTAGGGGAAACTAAGCACCACTCAATGAAGGAGAAATATTCAAAAGGAGAGAACTAAAAAGTATCTTCTCATTCTACCTCAGATCTGCTTAACCTATCCTAGCTATAGCATACTCTAAGAGATAGCAGTGTGTACTTTAGATCGGATGCAATCATATTTCCTTCAGAAATTACCTCCAGTCTACAGAAAGATCACACAGAGGTAGGAGGAGTGAATGAGAGTTCCCTTTAATTTGTATGATTTAGACCACAGGAGGGACACATCCAGGAAACTCCATGAGGGCTCTTGATATTTCCCTAACAGAAATGGAATTTTTGATGCCATTTTGGAAAGGATTCATGACTTGTCTGATCCTATTATTCCATGGATTTCAAGCTCTGAAACAGTCGTAGGGCTCCTTAAGCCCCACACTAATGTTCTGGGAAAAGCACATTCCTTCAACAAACATGGAAGTTTCTATTGTTTCAAGATTCTGTGCAAGGGCTCTTGTGGTGCCCAGAGAAAAATATGGCTTCATGCCTGCTACTCTAATGCCTATTTATAGTCACATGTGGGTCACTTTTAATGCTATGGTCTGGGTCTGAACTGAACACACTGACATGACTGAAGTGAATATTCTCCATTTATGCTGAAATATTCAAATATATTATACTGGAAAAAAGGAAAAAAAAGAAAGGAAAAAAAAACCTATGCAGCATCATGATGAGAATGTATATGGTGTGTAAAATGGATGAGGGTTGGTTTGAATCAAGTACCATCAACTACCAACTCTATGACACTGGGTAGTATAAGCTCCATTTTCCCATCTACAAAGCAAGGATAACAGAATAATTTATTAGTAGTTGTAAAGATTAAACAAGATGATGTGAAGTGCACATGACTTGGCATACTCCATAAGAAGGTACTTGTATTAATGATAACCATTATTATTTTAGAAGGAAACATATCTGGGTGAAAAAAAGGACATGCGGTCAGTCATATATAGGTTAAAACCATGGTAGTAAATTACCCGTTTTGCCAACAAGAAACAAAAGTAATGCAATGGACTCTATGGGTTGTTACAATGATTAAATTAAACAAGACTGAGGAGGTGTTAGCAGGTACACAAGAAAGAGCAAACTACTACGCATTTAGAAATCCCTTCACTTATTTTGCATAACTCTGTGGATCAGTATAAATGAGCAGAGTTCTTATTTGCCAGAGTCCACCTTCTTCACCTTCAACCCTGGAAACATGGGATTTGATGATCTCTAAGATAACTTGTACTTCTAAATCTTTACATATTCACCAGAGATTTTTAGGAATCAGGTGAATGAAATCATCCTGAAATAGCTGAAATATAACTTCTGGCTGCCAGTTTTATGAAATTTTTGCATTACCAGAAGAGGTAAATTAAAAACGACTTTGGAAAAATTATACTTCCTCTTCATCCCTGCTTAGCTGAAGCTCTTTCTTTAATTTCCTTGACATTGTCCCTTTTCATGTTTTCCAGAGTTATTTTACCCCCTGCTTTCTCCAAAACCTGATAGCTACTCAAAAAAGTTAATTCTATTTCTGTGTCACGATTGACTAATTTAGCCTGCTAGTTTAGAACTGCAATAAAGCTTCTTTATCAGAATAAAATCTGTGAATTCATCACTGGGGAAAAAAAAATGATTTTGTGCTTCAAAACGTGATTGAGTTCCACAAAGGAATGAGATGATAATTTACTTTCTGTCACCTCCAAAGTTAACCGGGAAAACAAACAAATAAACACGTTTTTCTGACAGGCAAACAGGCAAATCACAGACAAAACTGCAGGGCACGGGGATCAAAAGGAAAAAAAAAAAAAATCTTGAAAAAGCCGAGCTTCCAATCTCCTCCCACCGGTCTCCGTGAAGGATGACTTCAGTCCCTTTCTTAACTAATTCTGTCACTGTAAAATCCTACAGTCATTCTTCCACACATAAAGGACAAATAAGCTCAAGAGGAGGCTCTCGATGCTTTCAGTTTTAACTATTCACCAATGGTGGAGAAGGCAGAATGCCTGAGCTGTGTCCCGGTGGCCAATGGGACGGCGGTGTGTCTCCCACATGACTCGCTGCCCCTGTCTTTCACATGGGCTGTAATTTAGTTCAATTCAGAACTGCAGATAGTACAGCTTTCACAGGAGCAAGGGATGCCTGAGCACAAGTGGCTGAGTTCCGCGTGACTTTATGAAGCGCTTTCCTACCTCCCTCCTTCAGGAAAACGGGGGATTCTGCACCTGCCTCAGGGACAGTCTGGCAAAAGCCTCTGCTCTGCCTCCGGGGACAAGGAACTGGCACAAATAACCATTTTGAAATTGTGAGTATACATTTCTTTCCGTCAAGTGTGCCGATGAAAATAGTTTTATGTCAGAAGCATCAACAATTTGAAGGTTTTTTAGGGCACTTCTTTTATGTGGGTACGGAAGGCAGGAATATGTTTCGGGGACAATTGTTGCATGCTTTGTTATGTTAAAGAAAAAGAATTAAAAATAAAAGTCAGGCATTCCAAAGAGTAGCTGCAGGAGGACTGCACCCCGGAACCTTGCTCCTGTAGGCTGCTTTGTTCATAAGAAAAAAATGAAGGCACACTCATAGGTACTTAGTTCACTTCTTCTCGTTCTTTATGTCTAATCAGATCCGATCTGTCCCCAAGAAAAATAAAAGACAAACTTTGCTGACTCCACTGACAAGGGTACCGTAGACTTTCCAGACATCTGACAGTTATTATAATTAGCTATGAAAGACTGCTAAGGCACTTGGGGGCAAATAGCTCTTAAATTCTGAACAATGGCTTCAAGCCAGGGCTTTCTTTTTATTTATTTTTTAACCACCACTGTTCATTTCATAATAATGATAGAGACCGAGCTGGTTTCGGTGTTTTCGTCTACAAAATGCGAAATAAAGTCCCGGCAGAAGTGAAAGGTGACTGGGTATAAAGTGGTCAGTGTAAAGATAGAAGGAAAAGACAGCTCTTTCTGTATCAGGATCCAGCCTTCCATGTATAAAGATTTTTTTTTTTTTTTTTTAAATTCCTAATAGGGTGGAGTGAGGATGTGGGGGTGGGGAGGAAGCATGCGGAAGCTTCTTTATAGAATGCTTGAAGAATAAAAGAATTTGGGATTTCTTCTTACTAGAAGGCAGAAGATACACTGAGCATCTAACTTACATGCTTGGTAAGGGTTTTTGATGGAGTTTCAAACAGAAGCGACATACAAACCAGTTTTTTTTTTTTTTTAATTTATAAAATAATTGGAAACAAATGGGGGAAGAATGATCCTGTATTATTGCTTTCTTTTTACATTGAGCTGGGGTAACCTAGCAATGCATTATGCCTTTACTTCTAGAATCATCCAAATTCTTAAAAAGTTATAAGCTAAGTCTCGTAGGAAATTAAAAGGCAAATCAAATCGACGTGATTGTGACTGATGAAGATTTTGAACGACAAAGCCTCCAACAAAAAGAGAGTTTGTAAGGAAACATTGCCCTCCTTATTTTTAAAAGAGAGTATCAACTCCATCAATTATTGAAAGGAATTATTCAAAGGCTCCAGACATAACTAATTATGGCTTAAAGAGATCTGCCAGAGCAGGGCTTGTGTTCTAATTATAAAAGTCCAAGACGGTAGGATTCATTTTTTAAAGAGGACTTGGACACAAATTTTCGCATAATCTTTTTAAAATACACCATTTTTTTTCTTTGTCTGCTCTCATGTTATCTACACCTCCCCCACCGCCGCCCACTGTGTGCTGAGACACCTGAAGGCTAGACATAATGATCAACAGAGCTCCAGCCTGTCTGGACTCCAGCCAGGTTTTTTTCCCCCCTCTACAATCAAGGAGCTTGCACGCAATGCATGCCGAGCCTATTCCGCTGCTATGTGCAGATCCGGGATGGAAGTCTTACACATACTGCGGAAAGATTAAAGACAACAATATCCCCTTTCTTTTACCCCAGACAGCCTCAATTTTTAACCCTTTCATTACCTTTAAAACCAAGATGTCTTATCCGTTCAAATGCAGGTCTCAAGGGACCCTGCGGCTCCTACATCATATTATACAGCTACACATGCCTCATTTGGTATAGAAATCTCATCTCGACAGACTCATCAGGGGGATATTTTAGGATTACCAGTGTGCTAACTAAACAAAACACAATTTACTCGTGCAGGAAATGCATTTTTGAATGAACTTAAGCTGTGTGAAATCTAGAAAAAGTCAAAGGTCTGTGGAAAGATTCTTGCAAACCTTGCAGAAGGTTATAGCATTTCTGATGATGCTGTTCTTTAACCGTCTCTCTCTCTTTCCTTCTCTCTCTCTCTCTCTCACACACACACACACACACACACACACACACACACACACACACACTCAAGAGACACATTCAGCCAGGCAATTATATCATTATATCACAGAGAAACCCTGGTTTGGTGGTGATGTCATCACATATAAAATTTCGCCTTTGTGGGCAACATTTGCAATCACCTAATCACCAATGTCTGTTGGGTGTGTGCCCATAGGAAGTTCACATGTTTGTGGGATTAACCAACACCCACAGGAAAGGACTATTTTATTTGTAGCTATCTCTTTCTTGAAGATGTGTTTATGGGGCAGTATGGACATGTTTATCAAGGTATCTGTATAGTCAGGCAGAGTTTCTGGTTCTACGAAACCTTACTAATGTGCTGGTTGAACATTTTAGAGGTGGCTGAATGTCTATGCTATGAATAGGATGTAGAAATGGTGAACATTTTGCAATCACTTGGATAAAAATGCTTCAATACTGATAGGTGTTATGACTTGGTGATTCTTATTTGGCATTTAAATTTTTGCAAACATTAAACCATTTCATTCTTATTGGTTAAAGAAAGAATATATACAAATGATTTTAAAGTAGTTCTCATTTCATGCGCTCTGGGTTAGAGGATAATTGGGTTAAAATTTTGTGGGCTGGTGCAGTCATTGTATTTATTTTCAAGTTTATTTTGTGTGTCTTACACTAAACAGTTATCCACCAAACAAGTTGTCTAGATTTTTAGTAATGTGTGTATTTAAGTGTACTGTTTTATTTTACTTAACTCAAATAGAACAAAGTTTAATAATTTTATGGAAACAAATTGCCACATCTGAGATATGAATATAGAACAACCGTGCATACATAATGTCTTTTAATTACTAAGTTTTGATTTGTAATTTAATCTTCATTAATATAGAATGGCCAGGTGTACTTACCAGTTCCTATATACCAAGTATTTGATACATTATTTTTTTGAATTTTGGAATTTGCTCTGAATACTTCTTTCTTGCATACTTAGAAAAGGATAAATTTTGAAAGGATTTGCAAGACATATGTATATGAACAGCCCGATTTATATACCAACAAATTAATGAGATTAATTTTACTAAGGTATTTATTGTATGCTTGTTTTAAAACAAGAAAAAGTGTTTTGTTCTTTTTTGCTTTCATGTTACTTTTGCTGAGAAAAGTATATAGCTCAAAGAACAGACACATTTTGTACTTAGAAAAAACAAGCTACACAAGTTAGGTGACATTCTGTGGGGTAAGACTCCAGTGCGAACTAATAAATAACTTTTTTGAGAAATTTTTGGGCTTGACTCCATAATTTTTACATAAATAGTTCTTCCAGCATATAGTGGAGTGCTTGCCCGAGGATGAATTATATAATTGTTTTGCCAGACATAAAAAATGAACAAATAGTTGTTGGATTTAAATTTCACCTACTTTCTAAAAACAAAACATGACATTGCCCACTGGGGATACAGGTTACTAAAAAGCCATCTTTCAAAGAAAAGAAGATAATGGACTTGATTGAAATAGTTGAACTACGTAACGCCAATTGAAGAACAAATGGTTTTTCAGAGCATAAAGGAGAAAGAACAATTTACTATGGTACAGTTTATTCTTCTCACACAATAGTAATGATTTATTTGAAATGGCAGAACAAACATAGTAAATACACAAAAACAACCAATGATATCTTATGTCAGAGATATGTCAAGATTCTTGTTTCATATATTAGAATATCCTTAATTCAATTATTTATCTGAAGACTTTAGTGAAAACCTACACTCTTGCCAAGCATATATGTTGATATTATAATCATGTGTTCTTGCACATATGTATAGATTGGGTATATATAAAATACATTTGAATGTAGTTTTATGACCAAAAATAATTGTTAGTATTTTATTATAATCAAAGTTTTTTTTTAATGATCTTGAGTTAGAATATTAACATATTTTAACACAATGAAATTTAGATGGGGAGGTCAACATAGCTATGTCTATGCTAGCGGGGGGACAGACTCAGATAATGGCTAAATTGATGTATTGATGATGTAGTTATTGCAAATGCCTCATATCAAAACATATTTTAATCATTTCAGAAGATCTGACTCTAATGTGGCAAATAGTATAAAATGTTCTTTTTTAGAAAAACTTTGTTTCTTAACATTATGAAGATGACTTCTAAAAGTCGGCTAACACTCCTTATTTCTCTTTTTGAAAGGACAGATTGGGATTTTTAAAAAAACTTGCCTTTAGGCTTGAGACCTGAAATTATTTTGAGTAGATGCCCGAGCACTGCACAGAGAATCCTCAAGTCACAATGAGAAAAGAAGGAAAATTGGTTTGGTTGCTTCATGCCTCAGATTTTATTCTTTCAAGCCTACATGCAGACAGAACTCAAAATTAATTTGAGTGAAAACTATCCAAGTTATTTTCACAATTTTCAAAAGACCCACGGTCCTGTTGATATCCCATTAAGGAGTAGTGTTCTAAGAGTGATTGAATGTTCCCCTGCCTGAAACTCAGTCAAGCTCAGTGAGGCGCTGGGGTCAAATGGGCTCATGAATCACAGATAGGAAATGAACTGTGTATTGCATATTTGGAGGTTGAAAAAGAAACATTTGGGATATTTTACCGTAAACAGATTTTGGGTTGAGTTTTGGCACATCTTTTTAAACATCAAGCCTGCAGCTCAGCTGAAATAACTTTTTATATGTATAGCTAAGACCAGATGGCCACGTGCTCCTTTCTTATTTAGATGAGACTTTTCCTTTCAATAACATCTTTCTTCCTGACCTGCTTAAAAATTCCAGCGAATGAAATCAGCACAGGATTTTCAATTCTAATTGACCATGTGCAGAGGAAGGGCCAGTGGAGAAATCAGTGGAGGCATTGTAAGGCTCACTGCCTCAGTTTTGTCTTTGTGTTTTTCCCTTACTAGCCAATCTAAACTAATTGAAAACATTTAATTTTTATTAAAATTAATATAGCTGCGAGATTAATCCTCTATGCAAATTGTGTGAGTTGGCTGTTTCTGCCATTTCATCTTAAGTAATCCAAAGAAAGTTATCATGCACCTGCATAGTCTCTCGACTAGCTGGTAAGCAAGTGATTGGTTTAAAAAAGCATTAAAATACGGCATAATGATTGAGTTAAGAAAGAATGATGATACAAAATTTATTTTAAGCAAATCATCATTATTGGAACATGCATATACTTTTAAATTTACCTTGAAAATATCCACTATATAAAATCCTTGGTCCATGATGTGTGTAGTCATTATAGTAAAAGGAAAAAAAAATCTGGAGATTTCATTTGGATTTAGATTGCTAAAAAGATAGCAAGCATTGAAGATGATCTATATAGTCAGTGGCTCACTTAGCAAATCATACATGCGGTGAAAGTGGGCATGTGAGTTTTCAGGTTCTTCTGGACAAGTTCATGACTCAAATAATTTTCTTCATAGTTCATTTGTTACTTCGAAGAATCAAAGATGTTCTCTTTTTTAAAATTTAATTTTCAAATGGTAAAAGTGTTAGATGAAAAAAGTTATCCTTCTGATCCTGACATTATTTTGGCTAAGAAAGATAGAAACATGCACCAGAGGTGCGTATTTTTAAAATATATAATAGAGTTTAGAAAAACCCTAAATTAAACATCAGTGTCATTGAAAAATATTGGCCTCACAGTAACACTGTCTCTGATTTGGAATTCTTTGCTCATTCTTCTGCAGGTAACCTTTTAACTCCAGCAAATCTACTAGTTGTCAAAATTGGGATGCCTCATCAAAAGCCACACTAGTGCAATTGTTTGAAAAATACATCTTATGGCTGATCAGATCAATTAGGATTTCTTTGCATCAAAATTTCACAAAAACTGAAATGCAATTGCCCCATGGGATTCACACCTATGAAGGCATGTTCTAAGCCACCAACATATAAAGTCAATTGTTTATGAACCTTGTAAACAGTCAATTTGTATGACCAAAATATTTAAACTCTCATTATATCAAGTATATGTATTAATTATGATGTCTCATATTTGATCATTTTCCTCCTGATTCATGTATTTAAAAAATCCATTAGAAAAAAATACACTTGGCCCATATATATTATGGCCCATTTGATTTAACCCATTTTTGTTCTATTACCCTACATGCATAAAATATATTTAGAAACTTGAGACATCAAAATATAAACAGAAAACCTAGGCATAAAACAAAGTCTAAAAATTATACACATTTTAAGCTAAGTTTTACTTTTAAAACAGCACATTCTAATTGACAGTGAATCTAGCCGTTTGTGTAGGAGATAATGGATAACGGGATCTTGGGAAAAATAATTAAAATTATATTGGTGCTGTAATTTCAGATGATTGAAGCTAAGATGTTCAAAATAGAGAGGTATAAACAAGGAATACAGCTGAGTTACTCCACTTTCTTTTCTTCCATGTTATTCTGAAAACTAGACGGGTCTTGATTCTGTAGGATCATAGATAATCACAAATAATACTAAATGAATTTTAGTATATTTATTTATATGGGGTCATGGTTGAGATTTGCTAGTCTGTTTTCCTGTATATCCGAACTCTTTAGATGAACAGCACAGGAGAAATTGTGATCAGTTTGGGGAGCTTTGCAGCTGTGTAAAATGTCTGCCCCTCACTCTATCTCCTTTTCTGCTCTGTAAGAGTGGGATCATCAGTTAGAGACAGAGCTAGCTCCTTCAGAAACCCAGGCCCCTTTTAACTCTCCACGGACACCATTTGTATCTGTTTTCACGTTCCTCCAAAAGAACTTTCTCCAGACTAGAGCGCACACCTGAACATTTGAGGCTTCTTCCCCAGTTTGCTATGTTCTCAGCCATTCCTGCTTAGGTAAGACTTTGCCTCACCCTGAATTATGCGGCTACGGTTCACAGTCAAAGCTGGGCTTTTTTCTTAATTTTATATTTTTAAACTGTGAAGGAAGTGGGGGCAAACAGGGCATATGTGACATCAAAAGGATAACTGTAGGGGCAGATGCAGATGTCTTTGGCATTCTGAAAATCTGCAGGGTTGTAAACAGACTAACAGGATGACACTGAATGTGATTGGATAGCCCTCACTTCCAGCACGTGGACTATACCCACGTTGGAGTGTGAGTTTTCTCTCAAGTAATGCACTTGAGGTGGACTCTTCATTCTCACAGTTCATACTTGATTTGGTGTATTTCCTGCAGGGAAATTTGCTTTTTTAACTTAAAGAGCTTAACCTCTCCTTCGGCAAATGTGGAATAGAACAAAAGTATGAGAAGGGGTTATGTCCATGAGACTATGAGAGTGGGAACTGTACCAGAGAATCCAAAATGAGGCAAATATATCAAAAAGTCGATTCTAGTTGGTTATATTTTTATCATCCACATGGATTATCTAGAAATCTCTGTCGAAGTGTCACCTCTGTGTGGTGGGAAACCAGAACTAAACCAAAATTCCACTTACGGTTTTAAGTATCATGTTTATTGCTTAGAAACATTCATGAAAGAGACATATTTCACGGAATTGTAGAGTTGTCTGATCACCTTGTTGCCATTAGCCATCTCTGGGATATCTGTCAATGTTTAAGGGATAAAATGCCACTGCCCTGCTTGTTGTAAGCATTTCACAGAGTGCCCCCCAACCCCCGCCCTCCTCCAGCCCTGAAAAGACGGAAAGATTTAAGCTGACAACAGTGACCAGGAAGAAATTCATTCTTTGGTTAGTCTGAGGACAGAAAAGGGTTAATTTTTCAAATCTCTGTGAAGAGGGGGGAAAAAAACCCTGGAAGATAAAAACCCAACCAAAGCCTAAGCTGCTAGTGATTTGGTTGTATTTATGGATTATACTACATCTTGAAAAGAAGAAAATCAGAGCTGTAAGATGACGCTCCAGGGGTCGTCTGGACTTTTCACTGAGTCTAAAGTCTGTTTAGTCAATGCTTATTAAGGCCTGAATTTGACCTTTGCTCTCCTCACTCCTCCCTGTTCCAGGTGCAACATTTTTGCAAGTGCTTTACCATTATTGGACACTATGTACAAGCTTCAAATTGTGAATGAATAGAGTGTCCTTAGCATAAAAAGCAATCAGTATTTATGATGTCCGCATTAAAAAAGAGAGAGAGAGAAAGGTTAAAAAGATCTATAAACTTATATCTACTTCCCTTTATAATTAATACACGGCGACTATAGGTGTTCTTCAAGATGTAACTAAGGCAATTCCATTGCAGCTTACATTAAAACCAGTGTGGTACGTTATGATGAGTTTTGTAAGAATATTTAGGGTAATGATTTCTGTCTAAACAAATTATCCTTGAAGTTAAGAGAGAAAATCATCTATAATAATTTTGCTTAAATTTTTACGTATACACATTTAGTAATACCTGAAGCTCTTATGTTCTAGGTTTTGTTTTTGTTTTCTAAAGGATTAATCTTACTTCTAAAAATTGCATCCACTAAGAGAAGAAAACATAAAATACCCTAGTATTTGATCCTGGAATATAGTCACACTTGTTTACTTCAACAATTCTATAAAGTATATTTCTTATTTACATAGTGTTTGGTAACTCTAAGAGAAAGTCCATTTATACATATGCATTAATTGATATTTTGAATAAAATAACCATGTTTATGCCTCTGAAATGTTAGATAACAAGCATAAAGCATATAATATGACTTAAAAGTAATTATAAAACATAAGAGGATAATAAAGCTATTACGTATAGAATACATTAAAAGCTTTAAAAATTTATCTTTCTGCTGAAAGTTTTGTTCTATTGACAGTTCTGTAAATTACATAAATTTACTCAATTTAAATATATAGTTTTGAACTTTGAAGAAATGGAAATCTCTAACTTACAAAGAAAATGAAGGTTTTAGGATTTCACAAAAGGAGTCATGTATAAACTTGTCTTTGTAAGCTAGAATACAAAAAGTAGGAAAAAATCGTTTTTAATTTAGAAATATTCCAAACTGCACACAATGTATAAGCAATGTAAATATATTTTCATGTTTCTACCACCAAGATGGACAACTTTTAACATTTTTCTTCATTTACTCCAAGCCATTAAGAAATAAACTATATTCAGTTGAAGATCCCAACCCCCTTTCTATTTCCTGATGTCTATTTCTATTTCCTTCGGCTTTAGGAGTAATCACTACCTTTTACTTACTAGATCACCCTTCATCTCTCCGTTTTTAATCACCTAGTTATGTATTACAAACAGTAAAAAACGAAGGAAGTATTAAGTATGAAGTTCTTATATTCGCTGCTTCTTAATTTACCTTAAAATTATTGAAAATTTTTCAAGTGGACATATCCATTGGAAACTATATTTATTTCAAGTTAAAATACCATAATGATGATTTAATATAAAGATTTAGGTTAAAAGATTTCTTTACCCTACCTCTACTAACTCCCTTGGTTACAGAAATTGTGACAATGTCTCCTGTCTCCTTTTTATTCAAATTTTTAGAATTGAGCCTTTTACATTTTACTATTTTCATGTTACATAAGGGATTGGTAATATGATTAAAGCATTATACTTTAACATGATCCCCATTGCCCTCATTTTATTTTTTTTAATAAAGGAGCAAGTATTGTAGGTAGCTTTATGGATATTAGTTTTCATATTTTTACACTCAGAGTATCTCATATGGACCCTTATTTTAAAATATTCTAAGGAGCCACAGAGTTATGTTTGGTTTGATTTGATGAGAAAATGCCAGCAATATCATAATTAAAGAAGTGAGCATTGACTTTAGGATTGTTTTTTGCCTCTTCGTGTGGAGTCAGATTTCCCTTTAAAGAGGAGCAAATGCATTTCTGAAAAAATGTATTGAAACCAAGATCCTTATTTGAGCACAATATTGCTACGGATTTGCATAAGCTATGTGGTAATTCACTGCCATATACACCTCTTAATGTTATGTACCCTCTGTGAGGGCATCAGAGTGGAAATCTGCATCAGAACCTTTACGGTTATGGGTTACCTTTAACATAATCTTCAGAGAGAATATTTTAGAATTACCTGAAGGTGAGTTTGAATTTATTTTTTCCTATAAATCCCTTACTAATTATTTGGGTAGCAATCTGTCAGGAGATACCTAAAGTTAATTTAAAACTTAAGAAGACTGTGGACTCTGAGAAACCAACTGAGGGTTTTGGAGGGGAGGGGGTTGGGAGGATGGGTGAGCCTGGTGGTGGGTATCAAGGGGGGCACGTATTGCATGGAGCACTGGGTGTGGTGCATAAACAATGAATCTTGGAACACTGAAAAAAAGTAAGATGTTAAAAAAATAAAATAAAACTTAAGATCTTAATGCCTCAGAAAAGATGTTACCTAAAATACCTAGGTCACACGCTTGAGCTCGCTCTCCAACAAAACTGTATTTTCAGCTTTCATTTATGAACTACCTGGTACTTCAAGACTGGATAATAGTAACCACTAGTAAATATTGACTCCAGGCAATATGTATGCTGACACAGTTTAAAGATGATAATATATGAGTATGCATGACTCCATCTTTTTTTCAGGTTCAAACCAGAGTATGTGGTAGCTCTCAATAAATGTGACCCCTGATCTTTTAGGCTAGGTGTAAATAATAATAATAATACAATGATCTTGACTGTACCATTTCTTCAAAGAATAAATTGCTATACAACATATTTAAAATTTATCTCTTCAATAATTTTTGTATACCAAATCATTTATTCAAAGATATCACCTTTTTACTATAAAATGAATTCAAAAGTATGGAAAACTGGTATTTAAAGGCTCTTCTCTTATAACATGACCAAAAGAATTGCAAACATATTTACTAAATATTTATGGAACTTTTTATTTCTATTTTTTCTCATCCATCTATCATCTTCCTTACCCTTTAAGCTACCAATATGCTTTCCCTTAAGGTAATTTCATAGTCAGTGTCACTCATTGGGGGTTTTTTAATTCTCATTTCTCCAAAACTCTGGTCAATTCATTAACATCTCTCAGTATTTTTATGTCTGTTTCTCATTATAGTCACATAGCAAATAAGAAGAATACTGGGTAAAGAATAAGAAGATATGTTACTAAGCAACTGGGTGGCTCTTTTGGGACCTCAACTTCCCTGTCGGTAGTTTAGGAAATTAGGGCTACTGGATCTTCAAGGTCCCGGGACATACCTCTGCATGATTAGCTGAAATTGAGACTATTAACAGATTAATGAATTCTGTGCTTTTAGAATAATCTCAATATGTTACACATGTGCCAGATGGTCCAGCCTATTGGAAATCTAGTCATATTTATAATTTTTCAAAAACAATTCCTTTTAAATGTCTAATTTTTCACTGGTTAAATCCCTTTGTCCATAAACTTTGAATCCTGTATGTGCCTTCTGAAGGATATTCTTCATCTGAATCTGCTGATTTCCTGCATGAAATATCATCTGTGAAACCATATAGTTTAAGGAGAAGTAGATAATTCAGACAATGCATTTTACTGATGAACTAAGTCAGGTCAGGAAACAGCATGGTCACTTCACAAAGATTGTGTGTGTGTGTGTGTGTGTGTGTGTGTGTGTGTGTGTGTGTGTGTGTAGGATATTCTTTGCAAACTCCATAATAATCTGCAACCACTGGGTTGTGCAATAGAAGGGATTCACTAGATCTTAACTGTTATTATTTCAATCATATGATACGACTGTGGGGGTTTCCCAGATGCTGATCTGGACATTAATTCTAAGAGTTACAAAATAGACATCTTCAAGGTATTACCAAAGTCGTATTTCAAGTTAGCACTATCCCTATTTTTATTATTGAGAAGTTGATCACTGAAACACTGTTGAGAAACTCTGAGAACGTTTTTACCCTGAATTTTAGCAATGCAAATTTACTCAGATTTCTTGTTTATGAACAACTTAGGAAAGTTATAAATTCTCTTGCTAATTCAGGCTATGCTTTAGGTTTAAACTAGTTTATAACTGTGGTATATGTAGATACAACTTCCACAGGGAATAAATGCAAGGAGTTGAATTTTTCAGTTTCAGATATCAGAAGCAGGGCTCATACAAAAGTCCAAAAATCGGGAGTGCATCATGAATGATGGGAATCCATGGAGGAAAATATCATGTCAAGTGAGTTAAATAATAAGTGTAAAATGAATTATAAAAATACACATGAAATATGAGTAGTTATAACTATACTGGGATTTTTTTTCTACTAAAGTTGATATAAGATATTTAATTTATCCTTTAAGGAAATTGTGATAAACCATTTAACAATTATTCAGATTATATCATAAATCAGACAATTAGAAAGTGATTTCTTACACCTTTTGGTCCACCAAAATTATCTCTGCATCCGGAATATGGTAGAAACACAGAATAGATCCAAATTAAATGCCTTTGTAGATATTCACAGTATACCAAAATCAGGTGTTATAAAATTATCTATAATATGAAATTGTGGAAATGCCTATGATTTTCTTTGTCCCTCTTTTTTAAAAAAGTTACTTTATTCAAATAATTATATAAACCTAATCTTTAGAAAGGGAGAATGAAGAAGAAAAATAAAAGTATCATATTAAGTCTAGAAAGTAGTTCCTTAACTGAAAATGTGAATTATTTAATGAAAATCATGGATCCTTTCAGAAATATTTACCTATATCATATTAGAATTTTGTCTGTCATTCTGTAAAGCTGTGATAAATTATACCATATGCACAGAGTAACAAACAATAGATTATAAATGGTCACATTTGAACTTGGTAGAGAAAACTTTAATTCCATAATTGCTATCAATGCTGAGTTGAATTTATGCATCTGAATTTCCATTATAACTTTTGAAATGGAATGCTAAACCAAAGGAAGTTGTGAGCTAGGAAATATCAGTGCCTAAATAATATGCATAAAATGAAATGCAACATTTTTCATGGCCACAATATGGATTTCTTCTAATTTAGGAAACTTAATTATTAGAGTCAAACTTCAGTGTTCAAGAGTTTGATGATCTAGTTTGTGAAATAATATTATTTTCACTCAGAAAAGGGCCTTGGAGGTTACTTGTAGACAAAGAAACTGAGCCCTGAAAAGAGAAGTGAGTCATCCAAATTCATAGAGTAAATTATCTAGCATGATAAGAGAGAATTCTTTCCATTTCTCAGGTGTCTCTCTCAAAATGACTGGATAAAAGAAAACATAGAGATGAAAGGACAACATTTCCATTTGCTTAATAACATTAGTTCTGATAAAAGCCCTGCTACAGATAAAGCTGAGTCAATTTGTTTTAATAAGAAGCATCAAACCTCCTACAGAAGCACTTAACCCCTTTGTTAATGCAGTTTCTCATTTGTGAATAATCTCCCACATACCCTATATATCCCATGGCACTAGAGATGTGTATTAAGTGTTTACTGTCAGTAAATCATAGTGCTGTGTACAGTGCATCTAATTCTCATTAAAATCTCTATGATGTAAGCCTCATTATTCCTTTTTTTGGAAATGAAGAAATTTAGAAAGAGGGTAGCTAAGTAATAAATCCATGCTGCCACAATGCCTATATACTAGACTAGCATTTGGACCCAAAGACCAGACACTTCACCTGTGCATTAACTGCTTTTCTTCATGGCTTTTCTTCTATTATTGTCCTAAAATATGGGATAATAGGTGGGTGGGGAGGGAACATCAATGTAATAAAGCATTTTATAAATGCAAGATGGTATTAATTCTAGAAAGGATGCCTGCCCAATCTCACATTATCATGGGTAATCAATTCTTAGATGTGCAGGTCAAATCTCTCTAATGAGTTCCATTACAAGGAAGATTGAGAGAGAACATATATAAGCACGATGGAAAAGCCCATTTATTTTACTTATTTATTAAAATTCCTATATACTGAGTTCTCTTGAAAGTCACTCTGATAAGGTTTGACTTGTGTAGTTAATTCACCTTTTATTGTTACACCAATTATATTTGTTTTACGAAATCAATTTGTTCTCAGTCATATTTCCCTATGGCTCATCAGTTTCCCGTTTTTATCTCCTTTACCTCATCAACATATTGTGCTAATCCATCTAAATAGCAGTAGTGCTGCAAAAAAGTGTGTATTAGTATTGGTTGCAAATTTAAAAAATTAATCTCATAGCATTTTAGTAAATGCACTGAACTCAGCTTTAAGATAATTTACAGTAGCACAGAAGTCTACCTCTAATGGCCTCTGTCCAAATGAATGCAGTCACCCGTGATCCTTATGACAGGATAAAATTATACCCACAGACCATGCTATCAAATTGTTACAATGTGGCCATTTCATAATCAATCTATAATGTTTACTGAATGTTAGCTCTAGAAATGGTATTGGACTTCAACATACTTTGTGTTCTCATTGTTTTAAAAAGAAAATCTGTAAACAATCTTAATCTTGGATCAGGGTTAATGGAGTCAGTCAAGAAATAAAAATATGTACTTAGAAATTCTAAATTCTCACACTGCTCAATTTTTTTTCTGGCATTTTCTAAAATTTATATAAACAACTAAAATTTGATTTAGTTGGAGGCTTGGTTGGACTCACAAGACTTTCTCTCTCGTGATTTCTTAAGTGTTATTTAACTGGATGTTTCTAGATGTGAAACTCTGACTCAAATCAACTTCTCTTCTTGGAGAAGAAATGTCAGTCATTGCCCGAAAATTTTCTTTTTGCTTCTCAGCTTTCTAAAAAAAAACATAGTTCTTGATTTCATGGCAGGTAGTGAAACTCATTACAGAAACTCATTCATTCCACAAACAACAGTAGAACATTTTTAAAATATACTATATCTGAAAGAATTCTTATATATGTATTTTTCATTCACTTGAAAATATCTTTGAAGGTATTCACTATTTTAAAACGTGTAAGTAGTGTGGCTATGTACAATCTCAGCCTACTGTGGTAAAACTTATTAAAGCCCAAGAATAATAGCAAGGGACTGGAAGCTAGTTTGGCAGTTTCCTGTCTGCAGTGTTGCTCTAAATTCTGAGAAATTCTATAGTAAATTTGAAATTGTCTTCTAAATCTATGTTGACCATTCTAAAGAAGTTCCATTATTTATCTCTGAAAACTAACTACTCTAACCAGTCTTTCAAATGTTACTGAGTAGTTATTGCAATAGTCTTTCAAAAAACTCTTTTTATTAGAAAGTTTATATTTAAATACTTGTTCATAATTTGTCTCTAATTTTCTCTTAAACCTTCATAAGTGATTTTCAAATCATTCAATAAGAAATTCGTGTTTTATCATGAGTTTGTTACCATATACATAAAGAGTAAAGTTAAACTAACTTGGTGTCCCTGAAGAGTAGAAAGCAAACGAGATGTTCACCAAATTACATAGTTTCTGGTCACAGAGAAAAGGTAGAGACTGCATCGCTGTACTACTTTAATTCAATGCCTATTTATGGGACTCTTGTTTATTCTAAATACTGGTCTATGCAGGTGGGAAGATATCAAAAACATGAGAAAAACTTATTCTACATCCTCAAAGTGTTCATAACCAAATTGGTTCAAAATAAAATAAAAGTAATCAAAGTGATTAACTTTTATTCAAAATACAGGCTGAAGTTAAAAGACAACTCTTTTTCTGTGTGGTTGTAGAAAAATTTACCAAAAAAATCTTAAACTTAAGGATAGCAACTCCTAAGTATGCAGAATCCAAAGTAAGCAGAAATGTCAAGGAATCCTATTTTCAAAATTATCCTAATTTCAATAATTTTCAAATAATCCTCATAATAAAGACCAGAAGAAATATAAACTCAGAATTATAAAAGTAAACCTTGGATTATATACTGTGTAATTTTTGGATAAAATCTATTTTTTGCTTCCTTAGTATCTGAAAATGGGAATTCAAGGATTAATCAAATGTATCAGTTCATTTTAAGAAAAAATGTTAATATTAATATTAATGTTCTTGTTTCATGTAATTTGAAGGAGTATTTTTAATCAGATAATTACCGCTTGTTTCAATACTGCATAAAAAAGTGCTGTCAAATCATTATTAGTTGACTATAATCACATTCTCCCCAATTCTGAGAGCATGTACATGAAAGGAAACACCAAGCGTGCTACCTTCAGTGTGATCAAACAAGTAGCTTCTGCTGTAGGATATTTGTTCTAATAAATCTACAGGCATTTGGAAGAACTCAGATACATTTCAAATAACACTTGGGATCTTAACATTCATTCATGTCACTCTCTTTGTTCCAGGATTCATATTCATCAAACCAGTGATATCATTGAGAATGTAGATGGCACAGCATTAGCACAGTTAGCATAAGCATTGAACACATGGTCTGGGTCAACTCAGTCCTACAGGTCACTGCTTCAGTAATCTTCAGAATTAAAGCTGCCCTATTCTTGGATCTTCAATGTGTGATTCCAATATAATCTTTTCAGCAGACCTGGAAACCAAAAAAAGTTGTGGTCTCAAAATCATTTCAAAGCAGTAGAATTGATGGAACACCATAGTGCTTGTGGAATTAGATGGAAACAAAATACTCAAATTAAACTGCAATTTCTGGAATAATTTGGAGTTTCATAGCAAGAGTAGCTCACGGGAACATTGATTTTAGAGCCATTGGTCCAATTGACAGGTGAGTTCTTGTCACTTGTCACCTTGAACTTTGGGCCTACATTTCTTAGATCCTTTATCCTACCAATGAATTCTCAGTTAATTCTGTCCCATTCATCAGTGTCACCATGATGATCTTTCTATTCCCTTCTCCATGCAGAGCAGATGAGAAGGGGCTTATTTTGACTTTGACTCATCCACAATTGACCTTAAAGATATTTGAGCCAGATGACAGAATCATACTTTCTAGAAATTACCATATCAATATCAGGGATCCGATTCATTCTGGAGATGGATTGGAGGGGTACATGCTGAATGGAACTGCTGAAAAGATTTTCAAAGTTATGATAATTTGTGAGACAACATAGAATAGTTTTAAAAAGAACACAAAATTTCAGAGAGATAATAAGGGAACACACCATGAAGACTAAATGGAGGCCAAGGGACACCATGACCAGGCAATCAGGATGAACTCTGTGAGGCATTCAGAAACAATAGCCACTTTTCTAGTTTGGTCTTAGAGACTCAGGTGTGCAGTGCTACCTCCAAAGAGATTTCCAAGTGTCCTGAATCGTAGCCCCTGGCCTTCTGTTCCCATCTCTTATTTTTGTGGAAGCCACACCTCCTTGTAGGATTCCCAGCAGCTATGATAACAGCTACCATGGTGCTCCCTCAGGAGTGCCCTTTCTTTCTGCTGACTCAGCTCATTATCTCAGCGAGCCTGTCAGGATGAATATTGTACTTTATAAGCTACCTCTGAAGCGTTGACTGTGACACACAGATAGTCTCAGATTATGTCCTTTAGAATACTGCTATGTCTCTTTGTCCCCAATACAGCCAGTTTCAAGAGTTTTGACTAATTTGTCATAACTTTTATATGGTTAACATTATGATGCTAGCGTAGCATCCAGCCTCTATCGAAACCCCTATGGTTCTAATTGTTAAGAAAGTAACTGAAAAGAGAGATTTTTACTTAGCTCTTGGTTTTAATAGGTTTTATCATTGGAGAGAAATGCCACCTCTAAATTAATGGGAACACCCAAGGAAAGAATAAAGAAATCATAATACAGAAACAGGGCTGTCATCAACCTCTATCTTGGTTCCTAGTAATTTCTAAAAGGAATAAAGAATTAAAAGGTTTGTAATGGCAGTGCATGTCAGTTTTACAAAATAGCACAATCTGTGGTAAAACATTAAAAAAATTATTAGAGCTGTTTGCTTTGTTTTGGGTCAAATTTATATACTCTAATAGAGTAAAGGAAGTTATAATACAGGTGTTTGCCATCAAAAGTCTTCATCTGTATTCATTTAATTTATCCTAATTTAGGTACAGATTATCATTCACCTTAGAGAAAATGAAGTGTCAGGACTACTACCCGAAGAAACTGCATTAGGTTTTTGAAGAGAAAAATAAGAATATGGTCAAATTGGGCCCTATTACCCACACACAATTCTGAGTCACGACTAAAAAAACAAAGAAGCTAAAATAACAGTATGAAATATAGGTAAACGTATGTTGGTGTTGCTTCATTTTCACACAGAAGACAAGGATTTTTTTGTTTCAAACAATGTTTGCATCATCTGGATTCTTGAGGCACTCGATAAATAGCACCTTTCTTCCTTGCTCAAGTTCCGAAATAAAAAATAAGACAGATGGAGACAGGCTATCACCTTTATTTCTGCTGCAGCTAATCATTTTGAAATATATGGCTTACACCTTTGAGCGTGCAGACTGAAAATTATGGTATGGAGAAGGTCATCCAAGAGTATACATATTCTGCAGGCAGGCCAGTTCTTCAGGGAGAGAAACAGAGAGAATGAAAGACACACACCTACACACACACACACACACACACACACACACACACACACACACACACAAAGAGAGATGGATATATGCTGGCTCACATGCACAATTTTTCCTTCCAAACTTTCCAATTAAAAACCTGTCTGGAGTAGAATGAATAAGAGAGAAGAGTATTATGCTAGTTTGCGAGTGGAGTCGCTACATCTGACAAGTCAGGAGCAAGAGAAGGAACTTTTCCCCATAAAGAGAGGCATAAAAGAAATAAAAGGCAGTTGGATATACAGCAGAGAAAATAATAAAGTACAGCTCTAGAGTGAAAAAAATCCCATCCTTGATTCTTTATCTAAATTAATATTCTTAAAGATATCTAACAAATAACCTATGCATATATGGTAAAAAGGAGAGAGTTCTCCACAGGGAACATTCATGACCAAAGATTGCTGTGATTGCCAGAAGTTTCCATTTAGAACCATGGGTAGAGAGCCGTTGGAGGTTTGCACAAGAGGCAAATTCCCTTTATTCTCCCTAGGACTGAGATACAGTTTCCGAATTGTAAAGAGTAAAGTAAATTCATCCTTCACCTGAGCCATTCCCTGCAAAATTGTTTCTCAACCTTCTGCCCACCATTCTACCAACCCTTCAACTTTGATTTCACCGTCAAATTAAACATGTCCTTTTTAATGAAGGCTTCCAGTCCCTGTTTCTAAAAGGCTCCTTCTAAAACTCCCTCACTAACCTAATAGTTAAAATAACAGGGCATGGCAAATACCTAGAAAAAAAAATATTTCATCATATGAAAAGTTTTGTTATCTGAGGTTTATATTTGATGAAATTCTTCCACAAATACTTAAAATTGTAACGGGGAAGAAGACATCTCTAGCCAAGTCATTTCACCCTGTAGTATTAATTAATTTTTGCAGATATTGGAAACAATTTTGCCCAAAGTGTTGATGGAGGTGTGGAATTCTCTCCTATTTCTCCCCCATTGTCTTCTGTTCTCAGCCCTTCCGCTGATATCAACCCTTTGCCTCCTGGGGCAGCTAACAGCAGGATGTGGCATAGCAGAAATAACCTTCAAAGTTGCTGCTTTTCATCACAGACATTCTAGAGATGTAATAGTGACTACTGGGGTAGCCAGCCCTGCGTGTTGGAATAATTCGAGTACAAAGGTGAAGCCAATGCTTCCAACAGATCTCTACTGACCTAGTTTTAAAATAATTCTAAGAGGGAGTCTGTGACAGGATTTGACAAGGACTTATATGGCAAAACCTACCTGAAGAGGCTGGTTGGTATTCAGAGAGCCATCTTTAAGACATCCAACCTTCCTGTAGCAGTTAGTGTTCTCTGTAAAAACAGAACCAATGGTGCGCCTGTGCACTTGTGTGCATGTGTATGAGTGTGAGTGTGTGTGGACATTAAAGAAGAGAGAGGGAGAAAGATTGATTTTAACAAACTGCTCCTGCAACTGAGGAGGCTGACAAGTCTGAACTCTAATATAAGCCAGGAGGCTGAAGACCCAGGGAAGAGTTGCAGTCTGGATCTGAAGGCAGTCAGCTCCGGAATTCCCACAAAACACCTCGGGTTTACAGAAGCATTTACTCAATATACACATTGGGAGTACTCTCTTCTGGGAATCCCATATAGCTCATTCATAAACACATGGCTGCTTCCCACAGCCATGAAGTGCTTGCTACGTATCAGGTAATCGGGGGTCATTTGGTCATTGGAGGATTACAAACAGAAAGTACGGCAGGCTCAGATTTGCATTTTGGAAGGTTAACTCAGGCGTCGGTTCAGATGAGGTAACGTTGTATTTGCCAAAAATTAAATAATGACCGAGCATGAACTATAACTTGTTTTTTTCCCAGACAGTTTACTCTCAAAACAAAACACTAAAACATGCAGACATTTATTTTCCTCTTTATTTTGTCCTCATTTACACATTTGGAGCACATGCTTAAGTCAGTGTAGGTAGTTTCAGGCTAAATATAATTTTATTCTTGAAAATAAAAAAGCAAATGCAGCCCCCATAAGGAAGAACTCTAGGTTGTTATTCCTAAGAACATGTGCTTGGTCACTAAGGGGCTGATGGTGGCTTTGGCCTCCCAACACCCATAGAATGGTTCTGCCTTGCTCAGTATCCACTGTGCACAGGAACATTGACATTTTTCATTTGAAAATGATGCTATATAAAGTGTAAGATGCTTTCAGACATGGAAAATGCACAATGCTGACATTCTCACGCAAAGTAATATTCCTTTCCTTTGCGACGTATTTGCTAGTAATGCAGCAGATCATGAAAGCTATAGTGAAATTATAAGTTGCACATAGAAGATAAAACGTTGACACTCACTAGAAATACAAAAATGGAAGAACAGTATTACCCTAAGGTTTCTCAGCAAGTTTGCCATGTTTATATTCACTGCTTGCACAAAACATGAAAACCGTCTCAATGTGCATATGTAGGCATGCATCGTGCCACATAAGCAACGATTTGATCGTGTTAACACACTTACAATGTGACCTAATGTATATGGCACATTTCCCAATTACACTGCATATAAAGAATGGTTTAAAAATTTATGTAATTTTTTTCTTCAAGTGCTCAAAGCTAGATAAGAGGACATTACCTGTGATAATATGTGATTATGACTTATGAATTTTCTAATCCATTGTGATCATTGAAAATTTCTTTTTGTTTCAAAATGTAAAGCTAGGGAAAACAATGGAAATTTTTAGTTTTTTTAAATGCATATTTTCAATTGTATACACAAGTGCATTTAAATGTGGCCTTACTATGTATTAGAGTTAGTATACTCATACAGAGAGCTTAAGTATATAAACAGTCGTAGCTCAAGTTTTCCCATTATTATGTGAATCTATTGTTTTGTTTTCCATATACCTCCTTAGTTTGCTTATGCTATTTCCTCCTATTGAAATGATTTTTTCCCTACTCCTCTCCAAATGTCCAAATGTAACCCAACTCACCACCTTCTCCAATACACCTCCCTATGTTTCATTGCTGGGTTTAATCTCTTCTTTAAACCCTGATATCCTTTCAGCTCTATCCCTTTCAGGATATGTAACACTTTGTTCCTTGTGTTATTGTCTTTTCATCCTTAGAAGACCAGTCCTTCCTTGAAGGCAGGATCCCAATCACTCAGTAATGTACCCTTAATATAGTAGGTGCAAAGTGAATATTTATTGAAATACTGAATGGATGGGTAAGGATTTAGAAAAACCCGTGCAGAAATCCAAGAATTGGTCCTAAGAATGCAATAGCTCTACCAATTTTAAGAGTCCTAAATTTTCCCTGTCCAAATTGTAATAAGTAAATGGTCCCAATTTTCTTTATAAGTTGAATACAAAAACCTTAGGAATTGAGGAAATCAGATAGGAGTTGTAGAATTTTATCTTATCAATCACATTTCCTTTAATTCCTATGGCTTTATGAATCTGTGACCCATAAATGGCCAGAACCGAAGACAATGGTTACTTTTATAGATTTTGATGAGACCCTAAGAATTCATCATTAAAAATACAGATAGGGGCACCTGGGTGGCTCAGTGGGTTAAAAGCCTCTGCCTTCAGCTCAGGTCATGATCTCAGGGTCCTGGGATCGAGCCCCGCATCGGGCTCTCTGCTCAGCGGAGAGCCTGTTTCCCCCTCTCTCTCTGCCCGCCTCTCTGCCTACTTGTGATCTCTCTCTCTGTCAAATAAATGAATAAAATCTTTAAAAAAAAATACGGATAAAGAGCTCATGAAAGAATAAACCTGGAGAAACAAATGAACCACATAGAGCGATACCATTGTTCAGATTAGAAAAGGTGACTGTGGAATACAAGAAAAAGATGGAATCTTAAGAGATTTTATGGCTTAGATACCTCTAAGACTGATTGCTATCCATTCATTCTGTTATTCAACACATACTTATTGAGTACCTATATTTTAAGTCTGACACTCTTCTAGTTACTGAAAAGACCATAGTAAACACATTCTCTGTTTATAGTAAATACATCTATAAAACTATATAACTTACTGGCGGGCAGTAAGTGGGGTATGAAATTTTATATGAGGCTCTCAGGAAAGACCTCTATGATAAGGGAGTACTTGAGCTAACTGTTGAATGAAAGGGTGGTGGGAGCAATATGAATATTCAAAAAAAGCTTTTCAGACCTGGGCACAGCAAGAAGGAATGCCCTGGGGAAAGAATGTGATTAAGGTGCTTGAGGAACAATAAGGAAAGCATTAGAGTTAAAACAGAGTGAACGAGGGAACAGTTGGAGACACTGTGTGGGTGTGGGGTGGGGAGTCCTCCTAGGGCTCTTGCAGGACAGGGTTATGATTTGGGATTTTATTCTGAGTGAAATGGGATTTTATTGGGAAGTATGAGCAGTGGACTTAATATGATTTGGCTCTAACCCTAAAAGGACCACTCTGTCTTCTGTGTGAAGAGCATGTTAGACTAGGGTGGTGGTAATGTGTGAGGATGAAGCATGGAGACCAGTTAGGACATGATGGCAATAATCCAGGCAAGAGAGGCAGATGCCTACTATTAGGGTGGTAGCAGTGGAGGTAGTGAGGAATAGCTGTATTTGGGATATATTTTAAGATAGAACCTACAAAAAATTATTCTTTCAGATTTTTACTAAGTAGGGTTCTACTAGATGTCGATGAAAGAAAAGTCTCTAGTCTAAAAGACTCCATGGTATCCTGTTTATCGTGGCAATTATTTTCCCACTTACTCTTTGGGGAGAGCTGATCTGTTCGGCTTAATCCCAGTTCTCAAAGAAGCCTGGGTGACATGCTTTGTGTCAGAAGGGAAGCCAGATCCCTGTGCTCCAAAGCTACTGCTCCTTCCACTGTATTTCAGATTTTCCCAGTTTTCTTCTGCATACCCAAGAAGAGTTTTGATCTAAAGTATTTGTAGCATTAGGAAATATTCTGAATATTGACTACATGGTTCGCTTCATAAAAAAACATTAGCATTTTCTTTTCAAATGATTACTGTATTGAATTTTTTTTATCAATGCTTTAAATTTTGTAGGCCCAAAACAATGATACAATAATTCATATTTGAGTGATTTTTAACAGGCTTTCAATGTGGAAGAATGTTTACATTTGATTAGTGATATTTTCTTTGTTGCCTTATTTTCAAATATGTATGTTTAAAATTTAAATCTTATTGAAAGCAGACCTGAAGATACCACATAACAAACTATTTTTTAAAAAAGTAAAAATGTAAATTTCTTTCTGGTCTTGCCTATTGACATAGTTTTTTTATTGTGTAATGTTAGCCAACAGCCTATTTATTTTAATTCTGAGAAATTTCTCAATCATCTATGCATTTACTTTAAAATAGTAACTAATCAGATAACAGGTTTTATTGTAATGATAGTATTGTGCTAGACAATACTTTTTACTGGACCATTACGGTCCTACCTCATTCTTTTGTTTTTTTTTTCCTCTTCTTGAATAAGAGTTGAAGTATTCTTAGAGAGTCTTAGCTGCTATTATATTTAGACTGCTAGAGCATGATGCAAATGTCCATATTTTAATCAGGAAATATGGACATTGACATTTTTAAAAAGTCTTCCCCCTCACATTCTTGTGAGTCATTTTTCCTCCACAAGATTCTTTTCAGCATATTTCTACTAGACCCACACCTGACTCAAATAAACTCTCAGCCTCTTGAGTCAAGCATTCATTTCTCTTTTTTCTCCATCCTCTTCCTCTAAAAACTCAAATAGAATTTAATGCCATTGTGCATCTATTGATGGTCCCTAAAATGCTTGATATTCAGACCAAGAGATGGGAAGAATAACAGAGAATTGGACACAGCCCTTGCTTTCTCAAGACTTCACTCCTAAATAATCGTTTTAAATGAGCTAAGGAAAATCTTGCCATTTGCCTTCAGAAGCTAGATAATTGATATCTGGTGACTCCTACCAGTTGCTTATTCTTAAAAGGGAAAGAAAAAAAAAAGAAGAGGCATTTTGCCAGTGTCCAAAGAGAATTTTTAACATTTTTCTGTCCCATCAAAGATAAGTTTCATCACTTCTTTTAATATATTTTCCTTTTGGATCCCTCTTTTTATTTTATTTCTCAATGTTGTGCTAACCCTTGATCATAGGAGAATTTGCAGATGTAAGTAAGATAGCTGCAGAGCATAAGAAACAGGAAACATCAACCATCTTCTACCAGGGTTACTCATTCCATGCATAGTTACTGGACTGAGGAAGTCTTAAAATACAGAAACAAGAGTTTGTTTAAAAATGGATAGTCACCAAGGGCATTCAAGATGGCACTATATATTGGTAATATAGAGTATCTTGGTCAGATGGTGTCTAAAGCCCCTTCCAATGAAAATCTTTCACATTCCCATACAGATGTTAAGGGGAACAAATGATTTTTCCTGGTTTAGCAGATGCTATAATGGTTGCATGTGGATACATTATAAGTAGGATAGAATAATTTATCTTCTCAGAGTCACTGATGCTCAACCCTATCTTTCTAAAAATTGGATTGATTGAAAGCCAGGCATGCTTAAACCCTGATTGCCTATTTTAGATATTTTCAAAAGATTATGTAAGAGTAGAAATTGGAGTGTATTATCCTCTGTGCCTTCTATTTAATGTTCTGTTCTGTTTTCAATGAGCATACTAAATATGATGAAAGAGTATAATGAAATAGCTATTTGGTAGTTTTGTTAGGTTCCAGGGCCCCAAATTTTCTAATCCCATTAACAAAAAAGTACATTGCCCCTCAAAGCCACAAATATCTCAAATATTTAAGTTTATGAAACTAATAATTAGCATTAGAAATATTTTCTCATAGAGACTTACAACATAACAATAATTTTTCTTGAAATTATGCATGGAAATTTAGTAACATAATATAAAAAATAAAGAAGTTCTCTATACTGTATGTACAATAAATTTCATAATATACAGTGTTAACTTTGTAAGAGCTAATTATAAAAAATATTGCTGCATTATATATAATTAACATTGTGTGTTATGCTGAAAGAAAAATAAATGTTGAATGGTTTTGCTTAAAAAACATTGTTAAAGGAAGAATTTTTATTATTTGAAATTATAATTTAAACTCGTGTAGCAAGTTTGGCTTGATCGCTATATGCTGCCATAGAATTACAAGAGAAAGTGCAAGGCTTACCAAAAAGAAAAGAAAATCTGTGGTTTTCCTGTTCCATACATTTTTTCCCGAGACTTGTAAATGACTGTTGATTCTTTTCCCACCCTGTGAAATGGGGAAGCCAATGAAAAAATAGGGGCTGCCAAATAAAAGGGCACACACCCTGTTTATATGAGCAATAAATACTTATTTAGGGAATGAAAAAACAACAGAAACAAGCAGAGCTGATTTGTGTCCCATTCTCTATGTACAATTTGACATGCCTATTTATCACACTTCAATAAAAGTGAAGTGAAAACTTAAGGGATATTGTATCCTATGCAGAATGGAAATGTAGCCTTGAACATCAGTCCCTAAAAGTTGCACACACATTGTTCTGGTGCCCTTTCATGGAGAATTTATGTACCATCTTTTTAAAGTTTCAATAAACCTTTTATCTGGAAGCAAATAAAATTCAACAAAATTCATGATGCATGTTTAGGCTTTCTAAGTAATCTATAAGAAAATTCACAGGTTCTTAAAACACCAGGAATTTTCTTAAAGCAATATTAGTCAAGTTTTTCATTTAAATTTTTAAAATGCAAATTATACTTTTAAGTTATTTTTATCCTTAAATATCCACAGATATTGTAAAGCAGAACTGAATCAGCTTCTGAATGTATTATGGATGAAATATATTCTACCTGTTAAGCTACCAAGACAAACTTTATGCTTTTACTTTCTTTTTTTTTTTTTACTTTTTACCTTTTTTTTTTACTTTAAATTAAAATTCATACACATAATTTCCTCTCTAGCAAAGCAAATTTGGTTTTCCTTGAAGGAGTACCGTGTGTAACTGGTAGGAAAAGAAAATGAAGGAAGAATAATATCAATTAAATGGCATAATTTCACCATTTGCCCTTATCGTAAGGCAAAAAATTCAAAAGCTTGATTTTATATCTTAAGCATGTTCTATTGTTTATTACAGAAGAATCAGCATTCCTGGTATTTATAGACTGTGTACGTGTCCAGTCCTGACCTGTATTTATACTACAAATAAAATCTTAATTGTTGCTTCAGTTTAAGTGCCATTGCAACCATCATTTTTGTTCATGCTCTGGCTTTTAAAAACAGCTCTTCAATCTTAATAGTTTCTGCTGCTAGCACATTATTAACAAAATAACATGTTTCCCCTCCATGGGTTCGGTGTATATTGCAGGGTGCATGTTTAGAAAGACACAGCGATAGGAAATATGTTGAGATGTGCTACCTCAAGCACACAAAAATGCAGGACAAAAAGAGAGTCAGAAACTTGGTGAAGTTTGAAAGAATGTTCTTGTTTGAGAAGTATGGGATAGTTTGAGAGTTTTGTTTGATGATAATGATGAGGTTGAAGAGGGAGCAACCAGGAGGGTGTTGAAACTGCTAAATCCTCTGTTAGAGAATTGTACCCATACCCCAACTGTTTCCTGGCTCTTCAGCCAACAGTGTGAATAGAAATTGCCCAGCTCACACCTGACAGTCACAGCAGAAATTTCCTAGCTCCTGTTGGAGATGAGCTGGGTACAGGGTAGACCACAGGAGCTACTAAAGATGTCAAAGGCCCGCGTCACCAAGCAGTCAAGAAATAATTTTGCTGCCTTCCATCATATCCATGTTTTATTTCTTTGAAATACCTTTTAAAGAAAATTTGCAAAGGACTACATATATAAATAAATACACACATAAGTAAAAATAAAAGAGTGAAAGACAGAAGTCAGGAGGTAGATTTTCAGTGTTTCCTAAGGCAGGTCCCTAAAAAGCAAATAAAAGCTAGAAAACGGTGTGACAGAGAAGACATCAAACATACATTTATATGATGAACAAACAGAAGAGTGAAATTCACATACTGTGCATAAACCACTTGAACCAAAAGATGTACTATTAGAAAATTTACACAAGTCTATCTTTGCTTTATCTGTTTTAGCTCTTTGATCAAAATATTCCTCCAAGCCCAGTGTAATACTGAGGTTCATATCTATAATCCATTTTTCCTTCTAAATCGCATTTTCAGGAAATTAATTTTAGTTAGTCCTTTCCTACATAAGCAAGATCATTTACTGACTGTGGCAATTATGTGCTGAGCTCATTGTTGTTCTCTTATTAAATACACCAAGTTTTCCCCATCAGCTTCATCTAAAAACTAGGACATTGTACTCTGATGGAGTCAAAGAAAGGAAGGAAAAGTTATTCTTGCCAGGCACTGGGAATTCTACTCAACCTAACCTACCTGAGAAATAGGTGTTGCCAGATCTTGGGTGGCTCTGGATCATTTTTTTGAACAATGTAGCTCATATCATCTATATGATCTTTAGGAAGAACCATTTCCAAGAACAACCTTAAATGTTGTGATATGAATGTGTACAATAATGAATTTGCCTATGAACATGATTATTTTTATTTTCATTGTTTCCATAAAAATTTATGCTTAATAATTAGAAGTTTGTAGTTTATACTTAAAAGTCTTCCAAGAAGATCCTTACCTAAGAATTTTGGAAAAATATTTTATATTTTTCAAAGCATCAATTTGCAAATGGCATAATCTAGTACTAAACCTGCTTGGCTTTATTTTTCTTTCTCTAAGGATCTAACAAAAGAGAACTGCAATGGCATATCTTGTAATTTAGGATTTATTAATTTACGTTTTCTTACAAAAAATATTCTGAATGACTAGCATACTTCTAATAACTAATATATGTAGTCCACCCTATACGTAACAAAAATCCCAATAAATATGCTTTAAATTTAATCATTTTAAACTTGTACACACTTTTATTACAAACTTTTTACATTTTATAGCTTAGAAAGTATCTTACTTGCCCTTACAATTAACAAAGCTTTACACTGATAACTTTTTCAATTCATTTTTCTTTAAATTCAAGATATTCAAATTCCACAATGAATCTAAGATTATGGAGATAGAATGTAGAATACTTACTTTCCGTCATCCCTGTATATATAAAATATGAAAATTCACATTTATTTTTAATTAAACTCAATCAACTCTGAGTATAACACTTCTGCTTTAAATTTATATTTATTGCAGGGGCGCCTGGGTGGCTCGGTGGGTTAAAGCCTCTGCCTTCGGCTCAGGTTGTGATCTCAGGATCCTGGGATTGAGCCCCACATCAGGCTCTCTGCTCAGCAGGGAGCTTGCTTCCCCCTCTCTCTCTGCCTGCCTCTCTGCCTACTTGTGATCTCTCTCTGTCAAATAAATAAATAATAAAAAAAATCTTTAAAAAAATGTATATTTACTGCAGATTTTGCCAAGAAAAAATTAATTTGGCTTTTAGTTCCTAGTTCAGTTACATGGGTATATATTACACATGGGCAAACACCTCTTACCCTGATACCCAGGGCACTTTCCAGTCTCATTTTTCTAGTGTTAAGATGTCACTCACTGGGTGTTTACCAGGAAAGCACGTAACTCTGGCCATGTAACACAGTTCAGGTTTCTTTTTATTAAACTAGAATAGTCAAAATACATCCTTTAATTTGCATTATAGTAATCAGAAATAAACATTTGATAAAGCTTAATTTTGTATTCAACGGCTCTTGGACGGATAATTCCCTTTAAAATGTGATAAAACATTGTCACTTAAAGGATCACCATTTATATCTAAAAATTAACTGCAAATTAAGTGGCTAATGCTGCTAAAAAAGAAAACAAAAACAAATTCAGAGCGATTTCAACGTTTCTAAGAAGCAGGGAAACCACATATCACATCAGTTTGCTGCTCTCAAGGTCAGTGCTAAGATCAGAGAGTCCCCACTGTATGATACAATTGGAAGATAAAGACACATTACTTCCCTGGGAAGCTTTGTCTGAAGCTTCAAGCACAAGTGGGTCAAGTTCCCAGTGATCCTTTGCGCCTGTCTAATTAATGACTGTTGCATTTAGTTTGCCTGAGACTTTATGATGATATCCCCCCTCCCACTCCAAACAAGACAACCTTACACACACCAAAATTATCCTGTTAGATGTTTTCATTTCCAGAAGTTTGCAGGAAGAACAGCCCTTAAAAATCTCATAACAGTGTTGTTGTTGTTTTTTAAATTATCTTCCTTCCCGTGTACTTGATTGTCTAGAAAATCTGTATTCCAAGTAAGGATGATTTTTCTGCCTAAATGTTAAACATACAAATAACCTGAGATCACTTCAAATACTAATGAGTGGGAGAAATGATTACATTCTACAAGCATGTGTTTAAATGGTCAGAATTCACCTCGAAATGTAAAATTAATGATCATTTACTCTGGAGTTTTATGTGAGTATTGCATAAGTACGTGGAAATGGAGCCACTCTGGTGTAACTGTACAATGCTGCATTGTCTCATTTCCCATGTTTCTGTGTATATGTTACTGTTTCAGTTTCATTTGTCAGCAAGTGTCTGTTTACCCAGCTTCCTGTTATTAATTATGGGAAACAGGTTTTCTTGAAATATATTAGAGACTCTTTTAACTCTTGTCCAGACACTTCAAGGCAAGATATTGATGATTCCTTTAATGTCTGTACAAAGCCGGAAACTGAGTTAAAATACATTGTTGTCTCCCACAGCTTACAACTTCTTATCTCTCACAGAAAAAAAAAAAAGAGGCAGAAATAATTTAAAAAAAAATCACAGCAGCTTCTATTCCTATTACTAGACACCGAGATAACAGAGTTGGATACTTTCTTCATCAGTCACAGCAATTAACTAACATATCACAATGTGAATTCTGAACTCAAAAATGTTTCAAAGATCAACTCAAATAGTAAAGTGCTAGAAGACAATGAGATATATTCTAATGTAAGTGTATCCACAAAGAGACAAAAATACCGACCTTACTGTTGGTGCATTACAAAGCTTTTTATATAGAAACATATGGTCAGTCCATCCAGCCCTCTGTCTTTGAAATAGGAGCAAATATACTTGCATGCATTAAAATCATAAAGGAGCCAAAACATCTGGAAGTTTTAGAAGAAAAGCAAAATAGTTACGGGAGGAAAGTCCAGATTAAAAAATACAGATGTTTAATTGGGCTGTCAGTTATGTTACGAAGAAATGAGGACAGAAATAACCAGAAGCCACTGGTGGAAAATTAAAATAGTTTCATGAACCATTGCCAAGCTAAAAGCAATGAAATCGGTAACATAATATGGACAGGGGCTTTCTCAACTGAGATCTGAAAATGTTACCATGTGCAATTTTATAAATTAGCCATTTCCAAAAAATCTTTTTCATTAAAGCACAATAAAAGTTTTTCAGACTCTCCTCTCTCTCTTCGGTCATTAACATCGGGCAGTTATTCGGAGTTTGGCTTTCATCAATGACAAGCTCTCCCCCCACCCTCCTCACCCGGTTTCTAAGACCCTCTAATACTGCTGAGTGGCCAGAAATTACAGATGCAAGGAAAGCTGACAAATGCCTGCCAGGCCCCTCCCCCATTGCCTCGATAGTCAAAGCCCCCGCCAGAACATGCCTGAGAGCAGCGCACCGAGAGACAAAGACACAAAGATTCCATTTTCTCAGGGAAAATAGATTTCATGTGTAAAACACTAGTGAGAAAAAATTGAAAGCTGACACATATGTGCAATTTTAGAGAAGCAGGGCTGAATATTTCAAGAAGATTGAAATTGCATTTGATTGCATCAAAGCCTAACAAATGTTGTTTAACCTAAAAGTCTTTTCAGTCTGTAAAAAGACATTCAGTGGCAAGATATTTTATTTTTTTTTAAGCACATGGTTAAAAAGAAAAAAGAATCTTGAGCTCAGTGGAGAGATGTTGATTACACACTACTGTTGCATAAAGAATTAACACTAGCTCACATCACAGGGTCTACAAAATAAAGGGGGAAAGTTAAAAAAAATAACATTGAATCAAAGGGTTCAGAAAGATAATATTAAATCCTTATGAGTATGTTTCCTATAAAAAGAATCCCCTCCCAGCAGCCCCAGGGTATCATTACTGGAAAGGCAGCGAGTGGTTTATTAGAGATTCAAACCTTGGCATCTGAGCCTTGCCAAGCATGCAAGTTTTAGCTTGTGAGCCCAGGGCCCTTGGCTTGCACAGTCCCTTCTGGCATCTAACAGTGAGGGCCGTCTGGTTGGTCTCCACACGCCAGGCAGTGTGTGGGTGCAAAGGCTCAGACTGGGAGACAAAGGAAGATCATCATTTGCTATGGAAGGTCATGCTTCATGCTTTTCTTCCTACCTAAATTCATATATGCCAGCAAAATATTTAGGGACGAAAGGAGAAATGTGTGAAAAAAAAAAAAGACATAACAAAATGAATCAGGGAATTAATCTATAATATATCTTCAAGTGATATAAATAAATATACAGAGAGAAAGAAGGCAAAAGAGAGAAAGGAGAGAGAGAGAAAGAGGAAAAGAGAAAGTTCAAAGTGACTTAAAATGATCTTTTCATTGAAGGGAAGAAACTTCTTCCCCCTGCCTTCTTAGATTTTTAACTTTGGTGGGTGGGTTTTTTTTTGTCTGTTTGTTTTTTATTTATTCATTTATTTATTTGACAGAGAGACACAGAGAGAGAGGGAACCAAGCAGGAGGACTGGGAGAGGGGGAAGCAGGCTTCCTGCTGAGCAAGAAGCCTGATGCAGGGCTCTATCCCAGAGCCCTGGGATCATGACCTGAGCTGAAGGCAGACGCTTCACGTCTGAGCCACCCAGGCACCCCATTTGGTGGGTATTTGTATTTAACTTCATATACCATGCAAAGCCAATTCAGTTGTATATGAAAAGAAACTGTGAGGTCACTTTTATTTATTTAAAAAAATATATTATTTAAGTATAATTAACGTACAATACTCTATTAGTTTCAGGTGTATGTCATAGTGGTTTGATATTTTTATGCATTATGAAATGATCCCCACAATAAGTTTAGTTACCATCTGTCACCATAGAAAATTATTACAACATTATTGACTATATTCCCTATGCTGTACATCACATCCCCATGACTTATTAATTTTGTAACTGTCAATTTGTATCTCTTAATCCTGGTCACCTATTTTGAGAACCTCCTAAACACTCCTCACTCTGGTAACCAACAGCTTATTTCCTATATCAATGAGTCCGTTTCTGTTTTACTTTGTTTTGTTTTTTGGATTCCACATGTAAGTGAATTCATACAGTATTTGTCTTTCTCTGTCTGACTTATTTCACTTAGCATAATATCCTGAAGGTCCATCCATGTTGTCTCAAACGGCAAGAATTCATTCTTTTTTATGGCCGAGTAATATTCCATTGTAGACATAATCCACATCTTTATCTGTTCATCTGTAGATGGGCACAAGCTGCTTCCATATCTTGACTATTGTAAATAATGCTGCAATGAAAAAGGGGTACATCTCTTTGAATTGGTGCTTTTATTTTCTTCATATTCTTGCCCAGAAGTGGAATTGCTGGATCATATATAATTCTGTTTTCCATTTTTTGAGGAATCTCCATCCTTTGACTACACCAACTGACATTCTCACCAATGAGGATTTCCTTTTCTCCACTCCTTGTCAACATTTGCTATCTTTTGTCTTCTTCATGATCGCCATTCTGACAGGTGTGAGGTGGTGTCTCATTGTAGTTTTGATTTGCATTTCCCTGATAATTAGTGATGGTGAGCATTTTTTCATGTATCTGTTGTGCATTTGCATCTCTTCTTTGGAAAAATGTCTATTCAGGTCCTCCACCTTTTTTTAAATCAGGTTGTAGAGGTTGTTTTTTTTTTAATATTAAGTTGTGCACATTCTTTATAATTTTGGATATTAACCTCTTATCAGATGTATGACTTGCAAATATCTTCTCCCATTCAGTAGGTTGCCCTCTTGTTTTGTTGATGGTTTCCTTAGCTTTGTAAAAAAAAAAATTTTAGTTTGATTTAATCTCATTTGTTTATTTTAGCTTTTGTTGCCCTTACCTGAGGAGACTGCCACCTCTCAAATATTTCTGTGACCAAAAAGCTCACTATGTTTTCTTCTCTCTCAAACTGAGCCTGCTTACATTCCTGTCCCAATCCTTTTAATAGCATGCTGTTCTTAATAGACAGGTTCAGTATTTGCAGAATATTGGGGACAGGCTTAATATATGTTGAAATGTGTTAGACCATTAACAGGTTAAAATGTAATTAATAGTAGCTGTCAAGGGTTAGAGACCAAGAAAGTGCACTGGGAAATTTTAATTAAAAAAAATTATGATAAAGTTTTTAAAAATTGAGAACACATTCTGTACTCTGCCATTCCCTTTCAAGCTCCCACAGTTCTTAAATTCCTTTAGTCAATAGGAATATCAGAGAGAGAAAGAATAGATACTAACAAAGTACTTCATAACCTTATAAGAGATAACTGAGAGGAAAAATGAGAATATTAAGTAAATCCTATGACCTCTAAAATGTTTTACAGAAACTCTTTATTCCCACAACAATATTTATGTCAGGAAACATCCTAGCTATCCTTCCCAATCTAATCAAAATACTATACAGCATTTTGAACAAGACATTCCTAACATTAATTAATAAAACCACTATTTCAGTTAGGTTATTAAAAATAAGCCAAGTGTTCAAAGCCCTCATCTATTTGATATCAAAAGGGAGTGTTCCACATATTTGAGAGTTGGGAGCATAATTACTTATGCGTATTCAGCCACTGTAAGTTTAGTAAGTCTCTGAACCTCAGTTTCCCTTTGTATAATATGAGGAATTTTGTCAATCATAGGAAATGTGGGGGGAGGGGATTAATCCACAAAGGCAGTGTTGGCTCCAAAATGCTAATATACATGTGTGCGCAGTGGGAAGAGAGGGTAAAATTCCTGTTGTGTTTTAAAACTTTAAAGTTTAGTATGAGGAGCAACCCCATGTCCTTAATGGAGATAGAAAGTCTCTGGTGAATTCAGTAAAATAAATCAGGCAAAAGCTATGTAATCACCACACCATGGACCGGTTAATTGATGTATTTGTACACATTTCAGTATGTCTCTGTAACTTTAAATCTGATACGCTGCGATCTCAAATTTCTTAAAGTATATGTGGACATACTTATATTAACTATCTCCCCTCTTAGTCACGTGTCTGCTAAGCGGATGTGCACAGAGTAGCTGAGCGAGCCAAAATGAATCGGCTTCCTGTCCTGAAGTCCACACAGAAAATAAGTTCCCGTAGGCCCGGCCCCTCACTGCCACGCCCACCGCCTTGGCCTCTGAGGACTTGAGAACTGCAGTGGAGGGCGTGTGAAGTTTTCAGTACAGGAACGAGCAGTGCTAGCCAATAGGGTCGTTGGTGCCTTTTCAGTCCTACTTCCTCGGCAGCCCCTAGAGCATCACCTCAGGTGCCGATGCACAGAGAAGAAAATCATGAAAAGAAAGCATATTGTTATATGGAGGATATTGAGGAAAATATTGATAATCTTTTAAAAGATATGTATTCTCGAAGAGAGAACACATATGTCTACCCTAAGAAGATCGACAAACTTACACATTCTAAAAAGTGTTTCTTATAGTAATTTCTTAACCAAACACCAGGATTCCCTGATTTAAGAGTAAAAAGGAAAATAACAATGTGCTTCTCTTTATTTAACCTAATTGAAAGGGAGAAAACCGCATCAATTGGTCACATTCAATATTTTCTCTTTTGAAAATTCAACTGCTGTCATAGACTAGAATAATGATACAGAGATAACATTGTGTTATTTAGATAAATCAGTCTCTATAGAGAAATTAGATGATAAAAACAAAGCAAATATATTTAATATGTCTGGTAATAAAATCTAGATTTATCTATCAATTGTAGTAATGGCAGGTAATATTTTAAAACATTTTTAAACATGGGAAATACATCCAAAGGAAAATGAGTCCTTATAACTAATTAGCATAGCAAAGGTAGCCAAAGATATCTGTTTTATCTTTTCAGGGGTTTCTGGCTGTTACTTGACAAGACATTTTATGGTGGGGAAACCCAGACAGTGTTTTCTAGGGCCAGATTAGTAGCCCTAGAAAAGGAAAAATTTAGGACGTGAGAAGTTGGCAGATCTCTACAGATTGTTGGATTGGAAAACATCCCCGTAAGAGGACAAAAATCAATTTTAGCTAATTTGCTTACCATGGCCTGAGTTTAATTTAATATCTTTTTGTTTCATATAGGGATCTTGGCAAAATTTGCAACAAATCCATAAAGGAAACTGAAGGCAGTTTGATCTTCATCTTCAGTGACAGTTCCACAAAAGTTGAAGAAATATGTTATGTCTCCAAAGAAGAGTGCAGTTGGGCCCTAAAATTAGGACATGATTAAGGTATGACATTTCTTTTAATTCAGTTGCAATGCTTTGTTCTTTCCATTACAGATAATTTCTTCTTCTTTTCCCTCAGTCTCTCCCTCTCTCCCTTTTCTTCCTCTCATTAGCGGATTGTCTTTTATAATTGATGTTGTTTACTGTCCTTTCATCAACTATATGCCACATCACTTAGGCGAGCCATCCGTCAGGGCACCTAAATACACATTAGAAGGTACTGAGTCGCTTTGACCGCCTCATCGGGGAAGTTATAATAAGCATCTTGATGCCACTGAGTGCAATGCCGTATTCAAATAACAGCCTTCATCTTTACCCTCTTTAAATATAAAAGTAAACCTTGAAGCCTTTGAAGGACCTAACCAAACAACACGCATGTGAAAATAGACCAGTGAGCCTTTGGGGGGAAAAAAATCCTTATGTAAAACCTATAAAGAATCTTAGCAGCTTTTCAAGAAAGACCTCCAGATAAATGTTGGCTGTGAATGAGACACATGACTGTCTCAATTCTGAGGAACATTATTGTGGGCCCTCCATGCCATTTTTGCTCCCAGCAGGATATTTCTTTTCTCATCAAGTTTTCAAGGCGATCCACTGTTCTCTGTGTGTAAAGCATATTTAAGTGGTCCCACAGAGCTGCACTAATTAAAAAAAACAAAACACACACACACAAACACCCAACAACAACAACAACAAAAACAACCAAAAACCTTTGTCAAGTGGTCAGACAGACTGGAACTAGAGGATTATAGGTAAGAGGGATAAAATGAAGGGTTGAAAGCTGTAATTTCTATTTCTGTGGTGGCAACCACATCAGCTGTTGGAGGCAGGCAGTTTAAAGAATATGGCTACTTAAGCACAGCGTCTGGGAAGAAGACACTTCAAAATATAGCAGTAAGTCAGCCCTCTAGTCGTAGTAAAGATTAAATGACGGGCATCCCTTTCCTGAATGTCCCGTCGTCCCTCTGTCTTCCACTTCCATTTAATTCCATCCTTGTCTTTGACAAAGCCATCTATTACTTATAAACCTTATAAGTACCTTTAAACCTTTACCTTTAAAGCTTATATTTTAACCCTAGTTGCTTGGCCTCTGACTACCATCGCGTGCTCTGTGCTACTAGAAAACAGAGAACATGCTTTAAAAGGAGACACTACATCTCAAAGGGCTTCTCATTTGGCCGAGAATAGTTCGTTCTTGAACAAGATCTGACTGTCAATTTTCAGAGAAAGCCCCTCCCTGGAAATGGTCTTAAAGAACGTGTATGCACATATGGGTGTTAGACAATCAAATTTGTACATGGAGTAATTAGAAGAATGAATTATTATAGTGACAGGATTGTTTATAAAATGATGAGAAATATTGATGTCTGTCTAGCCTACGTAATATTCACTATGATCTTGGGAATTTCATTCCGTAATTTGCCCTTATCCTTATATTTTTACTGGAGTTAACAGAATCAGAGGGTTGGTAAAAAGCATAGAAATTTTGTAATACAGCTCTCAGATTGAAATGAAGAAAATGAAGCCCAGAAAATAATCTGTTCTAAGTCGTTCTGCTTATCTCTAAATGCTGTTGGTTTAATTTTAGTTTTGCATATATTTAGACAAAGCAAATATTTCCCCAGAAGCTGGTTACAAATGTTTGAGAAGAGATAAAATCATTAAAATATGTATGTAGTAAAATATAACTATTATTCAATAGTTGATAATATATATTGAAATTGCCTTGGGATTTTATTCATCTAGGAAAACTTACTTTCATTGTTGATATATCCTTTGATCTCTATATACGTAAAATATGTAAACCACCTCAAATTATCTTTATAAGTGCATTTTATTTTTGTATATAAGTATGACCCACTTTTGACTTTTTCGTGTTCTAATTATATATTACTCACAGTTCTGTAGTTTTAACCAGAACTAAAAGGATTGCCCAGAAGAAAAAAGGTAAGTTATTTCATAAGTTGGGGTTGGAAATTCAGAAATTGTGTTTTTCCATTACCGACATTGTGTTCTTTAAAAAAAATAACACAAACTCTTATTTTTTCATTTATGAGTATTCCCGTAACAACTGGTGAAAATGGAGGTAGGAAGGAAATCCACCATAGATGCACAGCTAGACCCTATTATTAGAGGCGATTGGTGGCCTCCTATAGGAAATATAGTTTGCTCTTGAAGACAGAATAGGCTTACTGTTAAAAAAAAACACAATAAATGAGATATTATACATACTGAAAAATATGTTTATAAAACAAAGCTTTTAAATTTTTATTTATACTCCTAAGCTGGCTTTTTAGTTTTTCTAGGATTTGAAGGCATTCAAAAAAAAAGAAGAAGAAAGCAAGAAAAGAAAAAAAAAAAAGAAATATTTACTCAGATTAGTGTTGGGAACATCACATAGAAATATTTGTGGTGATGTTACTGGAAATGAGTATTTTTGTAAAGTAAACAAATAGAATGTCTGAACTTTAAAAAGCCTGCCACACTGCCTTCAGGTTAAAAATGCAAGTCTAGATATATCTAAGAAATTGTAATTTGTTTAACTTTTTAGTTCTAAGCATTTTCTGATGCAAATATTTAAAAGATGACTATGTCTTCATAGTCAAACATTTTGATGAAGTGGTAATACTTAGGTTATTTTCAATTTCCTTAATTAAATGCTACTTGCTACCTATTCAGGGCATGCATTTCAGTCCCAAATCGTTGAGGACACATCTAAGTGACATAACATTGTTGTTTTGTTTTGTTTTTAATTAAACAACAATTTTGTGGCAGTTTTCAGGTGTAATTTTAATTTGTGTTTTAGTGGGGAGCCTGGATGGCTCAGTGGGTTAAGCCTCTCTCTGCCTTCGGCTCGGGTCATGATCTCAGGGTCCTGGGATAGAGCCCCACATTGGGCTCTCTGCTCTTCGGGGAGCCTGCTTCCCACCCCCGCCCTGCCTGCCTCTCTGCCTACTTGTGATCTCTCTCTGTCAAATAAATAAATAAATAAAATTAAAAAATTAATTTGTGTTTTAGGGACTTCAAATTTAGTTAAATAGCATCAAGATCTTAATTATGTCTGATTGTTATAATTTAAATAATAATATGTAAAATATGGAACATGATAATACAATGAATGCAGACTAATGGAAAAATCATTCCTTAGTCAAAAAAGTGGGGGAAATCAGAACAAATGAGGATGAACCTAATTATTTTTCCTGATACTTTTATAGACTAATCTATAAAAGTTGGGTTTGATATGCCTTGTCTTAATGGTATATGAAGAAACCCATGGCTGACATCAGAGTTCATAGGTGTGTGGTATGTGTATTCTTAATAAAGATATCTATGATCCAACACTGCAGAGATAATTAGGCTTCACATAAAAATACCTCTTCTAGAAGCTTCAGGGACAAGGAAATACAGCTGTGTATCACCCGCCCCTTCTACAGATTGTGTCAAAGGATCTAACTCAAGGAAAATTCAAATCAAAATGCACAAAACTACAGTATTCCCAACCTGCTGTTTGTATTGCCAGATAAATTATATATGCACAACAATATTTGCCCACTGTTAATTTTTATGTTGCACAATTATACTAAATTTTGAATGTCATCTTTAATAAAGAAGCCTAGAAATATCCTGTGGTTAAAAAAGGAAAAAGTCATCACATATACTTGAGAAAACATTTTCAGAGCTATTGTAGGGATTGCTGAAAGACACACTAAAAGATGTTTATGGCTCAAGAATATATTTCTTTTAAAACTGGGCTCTGCTTTAGTATTTTATCAATGTCATAAAATGATTGATAGTGTTTCAATCATAAAGGAAATTTAGAAAGAGAAGAAATGTAAGTGAAAATCTTTTTAGGAACAGTAATTACATAGCAAAGTGACTGCTTATTTTTTCAAGATTAAGTTTCATTTTAAGTAAATAACTTTTTCGAGAAAAGAAGTTGATTAACAAAACTAAGCATTCACATAAGACAGTGTGCCACGTAACTCAAAACACCAGTGCAAATGTCAGCTGGTAGAAGGGGATTCAATGCTGGACTATAATAATTAACCAAATTTTTTCCATTGAGAAGAAGAGCTCTCTTCAGATCTTGAGGTCTAGTGTGGATGTGGACATTTAGGGAATTTGATTCATGTTCCTTAATTTACGGCCATGATGGAAGGCTTTGATTTCTCTAGTGGGTATTATGGAAATCATAATAACTATGACCAACTTGTATGGACTAAATGGGACTGAATTTTTCTCTAGGCCAGGGTTTCTCAACAGAGGCACTATTGATATTTTGGACCAGATAATTCTTTGGCATAAGAGATTGTCCATTGTAGCATTGTGCTTTGTAACACTTTTAGTCAGTATCCTTGGCCTCTACTCACCAGATGTCAGTAGCATTCCTCTCTCACCACATTGATATTATCAGACATTGCCTTTGGTTGAGAACCATATGTCTAGACATTTTTCATTCCTTCTCTTATCTCAATGGAAAATGAGTTATGTTGGTTTTTTGCATAATCTTTAATAGACATTTTCTATAAAGTACTCTCCTGTACTGAGTGAAGAAGTGGTTTATAATTCCAATGTTTCTGCAGGATACAAAAAATAGGAAACTCAATGGTACATTCATTACTTTAAACATTAAATATTGGATTAAAAATGCACAAACTATAAGGGATATTGAATGTGAACTCATACTTTGTGCCATACCTGAAAACTTGCTGTGTAAGCCAGGTAAACTAATGCATGTTTGCCTCTGGACATGAAAAGTTTCTTCTTGTGTATTAGAGTTAAATATAGCAATACGTTTTCAGAGGTAATTCTGCAGCAGAGAACAAACTAAGACCCTACCAGATAGTTTTTCACGGAACTGATCATAACAGGAGAGTGGCCCTCATTGTGTTCTCCATAAATGTTGGCTTTCTCCATGTACTAAAGCACAATTTCCCTGGAATGGCTCACAAAATACTAAAAACAAAACAGAACAAAATCTGCAGAGAACGTGGGAAATCATCATCAAAATGGACTGATAGCCATGTATGTAAAATGTGGATTATCAATTATTTTTTTGACTAACAATGAATGGTAGAGAATTATTAACTTGATAAGTCTTTGGGATTTGAGGTTTTTTTGGTGGAAATATATTGATAAGAAAGGGAAAAAAATAAGCTGCATGGAAGTCTAAGAAGAAGGCCATCAAAAGAGAAATACATATGCAGGAAACAAGGAATCCTAAGCTGTAGAGCATAGGAAAAAAAATGTGTTGATAGTATTGATCGATTGGTCTTCTAAAAACTGTGAAAGATATTAAGCCAGTACATCTTAGCTTGGTTTAGCTAAGAAAAAGCTATGTGAATGATTTCAATATATTAAATGATGTTTTATTCAGCTTTTGTGTATAATTATAAACGTGTGTGGCTTCCTCAGTGAGTGCCTGGAAAAACTGAGCCAATTTTTTTTTTTTTTTAAAGATTTTACTTATTTGACAGAGAGAAACACAGCGAGAGAGGGAACACAAGCAGAGGGAATGGTAGCGGAAGAAGCAGGCCTCCCCGCAGAGCAGAGAGCCCGATGCGGGGCTCGATCCCAGGCCCCTGGGATCTGACCTAGACCGAAGGCAGACGCTTAACGACTGAGCCACCCAGGCGCCCCTGAGCCAATTTGCCTTTCCTTCTTGATGGCATTCATGTACTTTTTCCAAGCTTTTTAAGATCACCTACTTAAAGACCCTCTACTAATGATATGGAGGCATTAAAATTTAAATGCAACCAATATTTATTTTTTATTATATTTTTCAGATTTGAGATTAAAAAAAATTGCTGGATCTGTGAAAGATAAAATATCAGGTTTGCCTTTTACAAACCTTGTGTTGTACACTAAGAATAGATACAGGCTGAGTTCCTTTCTAGCATGAATTGGATTATCACTGAACATTGAGCCATGAATCTGTAATGCCAGGAGTTAGACATAACACTTGGAAGGCTGATAGCTCCAACTTGTAGTAACTAAATTATAAGATAGAGTTATGCCTATAAAGCTTTTTCTTTCTTTATGAAGAACTCAGAGTAACAGTGTGTTGCTTTTTTTTTTTTTAATCGGCAGCGAAGTCTTTCCCTGGTAACACATAAACAGAAAAGTGGATATGAGCACTTATCATTGTTATGGAATTTTAAAAGCAATAAAGCACTTTTATGGAAAATATGTAGAAATTGAAAATACAATTTCCTTTAGCGATGCACTATGTCACTATTTCTTGCAACTTAATTACTAAAGCATGATTTTGATAATCACACATTTTCTTGGGCAAAATTTCCCAAACTTCTGCTACATCGGAATTACTTGGAAGATGTGTTAAAATATAGATTGCTGGGTTTCAAGCCCAGGGTTTCTAGTTCAATAGGCGAGGCCTGAGGACTGCATTTTTTGCAAGAGCTCAGATAATCCAGGTCCAAAAAAGCCCATGACTCTAGACACATGTTTAATTTGTGATCCAGCTTCTTAGTGTGCTTAGTAACTTCTCTTTATTGAAAATGGGAAAGGCTGCTTAAATATAAATATGTTAAAGGAGTTGTATAAATTTCAGTTTACCCATCTGCTGTAGACCAGATCAGCTTTGTCACAGGGAAGAATGACTTATGACAGTGGATGTTTTTAATAAAAGATTCTTCACACAGCATTGAAATACAGGAAACCTTAAAAGGAAAAGAAAAACTGATAAAACTACACCCAAACAGGGATTTCAATTAGCTAAAAACCTTTAAAAAAAGGTTTTTTTTTAAAAAAAAAAAGACCTGCCTGCTTACAAAGTAAAAGTTCATTTTCCCACACTAGCAAACACATAGTTATCAATATTTTGTTCATATTTTTCCTTAGTCATCCTTTTTCCACTTGCCAGAAAAGTTCTCACCACTCAGTGTCGCCTCCCCCTGAAGTATACAATTGTTCTTGCCCTTATATATTATACAGCTTAAAAATGTACAGCACTACCCTACTAATTCAATACTTTTATTTAAACTTTGGCAAGGTCCCATTAAATTTAAGATGGCATCATACTACAGGCCATTTACTATATTGAATAAATTATTCAGGGTTCAAAACAATCTTTTCAAAGGTATGCAGGACTGTCACCTGTAGTTGTATAGGCTGTGCACTGCACAACTTCTGGAGGCACCCTCGATCTAGATGAAGATGTAGATGGTACTCTGGAATTGCGCAATCAGGGGTTCCTTAGTCAGAAATAATGGGCCATGTTTAATAAGACAGATATAAATTCTTGTCTCAACTCCAAAATTCTTGGAGAATGACAGAAGAATTGCGCATGTGATTTATATCTGATTTAGTTGACTGCTGTTGGCTCAATATGGGTCAATAATAATCTACACCTGCCCACAAAAACTATGAAAAGCTTAGTGTACCAGTGGGTTGGGTTTCTGGTGTGAGGGAAATGAGAAGTCTCTTAGCTTCGTAGCTGGTAGAATGAACCCAGAGTTGACCACTTCTCACCTGCTATTTTCAATCCTGTTTGGAGGTACAGGAAGGTACCAATTATGAATGTCCATTTACAAAGAGCACTAAATAGATATTCCACACTCAGCATAGTAACTGGGAACTTTAGACAGAAAAGCAAGAAAGTGTTGAATTTTTTTTTCCAGTTAATCCCAATGACCTGTGAACAAATATGTACCGGTTTTGCCAGTGAAATATGCCAAAATAGCACCTTGCTTCTGGCTTTGGAATAAAAGTTTATGGAGTTTTTTGATAACTTCTAGCCTTTGACAACACAGCAGGGGAAGCTGAGAAAGGAGTTATTTTTAGCTGGATACTGGAAAATCATTGTCCAGTTTCCTCTGCTCAGTCACTAATAATCGCAGACAGCCTTAAATAGAGTTGTTGATTAATCTGTGTCCAAACATTTAACTTTTTTCTTAATGCTGTCATTCAGGAACACTTACAGTTAAACCTTGTCGTCTGGTTCTTCTCCTTAGAAGACCAACTTCAGCTGATAATGCCCATTAACACTTTACAGATGCTTTATAAAACCAGCAATATAAGGCTTTGAGAGTGCCCACTGTTTCCCACCCATTTTAATAATTCTGGCCCATCCTTTTCCACAGAAGCAAACGGATAAATGTGGAGATACTTCTGCATGAAGACCGAGTTCATAATGTGCATATCCAAAGCACTGACACTGAGGCCGTAGCCATGGTTTTCAAAGGGGAGGGTAATCTGTGATAACAAAATTGTATCCCTTCCTTCCTGCAATTACCTCACTATCCTCACAGCCTTGACATCTGGAAACCCACGGCTACAGTAGCAGCTGTGGTTCCTGGTCTACAACAGGAAGTTGACTACACATTCCAAAGCGCCCTCATTGTTTTGATATTTTCTGACCCCTTAAGGAGCTTGGATATTGGAGAACACACTATTGTGTAACCAATCCAGCTTGGAACCATACACCAAAGTGTATCTTGTCCCAATCTGACCCACTTATATGTATGGAAGTTTGTCTTTTTCTTCATGACAGATGACTGTTCATTGTGGTTATAGTCCAAAATTAGCTGGGTTAGACATTACACACTTTAATAGAGAATTAAACCTGATTTTTCCATAATTGCACTATTTTCCAGAGTTTATTTGGTGGTTTCACCTCTGCCATTATTTTCTCAAGCAATCAGCATGGGAGGAGGCTTATCCAAACACATGCTTCTGTCTAAATACTAGGAAGAGAATTGATTAATTTAAGTTAGAAATTGATTCTCATAGTATTGTGGGAATCACTATGCCTTGCATTTGCTCACATAGGATCTTACTTAACAGAGATTTCTGGGTCCTTATCAATCTGCTAGAAATCAGGAGATCTCCAAAAAGTGTGCAGAATTATTAGTATTGGGCAAACACAATTGTATTTTATCTTCACTAAATGTCTGAAACTATTTTGTTTTCGAGCCTGTAAAATTATAATGTTGTTTATTCATTATTTATTCTTTAAAAAGAATCTAAAGAAATAATTATTGTGTTGTTCTACTGTGAACTTATTTTTAAAATGGCTACAAATAATAGCTATCTTCATTTTAAGAGCATTCGTGCTTTTTTACTCATCAAATTAAGAATGAAATGGATTTTAGTAACACCCTACAATTACCTTATTAATCAAAATTATTACCAGTGATCTCCTTGAAGCTAAACTGGTTTGCTGCTGAACAGGTTGAGGATTGTGATTCAGAGCACAACTCTGCAAAAATATACTGACATATGATTTTCATTTAATTTACACATTTTATTAGGGTTTTTTTCTTTCCTTTATTTCCCCCAAATATAACAATATCCCTCATTGTATATTTTTATTTGCTTTAATCTCTAATGTAATTTAATTTTTATTTTTGCTTAATTACTTCTTCTGGAATTTTATCCTCATAAGTGATGAAATCTCAATCTCTCTTTCATAATTAAATAGTTGATTTAAAATAATTCTTTATTTCCTCTATTCTAGTGACTATAATCTCTGATATTGCCTTCTGGTTAGAAATATTTTTACACTGGATTTATAATAAATATCCTATAATACTGATTCCACATATGCTTAAGCATTTTGTCAGTTTTATCCAACTGTTCCTGTGATAACCAAAAGTTATTGTGCCTTCTTCTAGTATTTTAATACTCCAGTGTATGCTGAGTGTTTAAATAACCATAAAAGCAATATTTGTGTGCATAGTTATTGGTTTGTTTACCTTCACTGCTCCAGAAAATCTTGCTAGGCAATCTGCCTGGGGCTGATACTTATAACCATTAGCAATTACAGATTCCAGAAAGTTGTTGACATGATTTTTTTAAAAAACCATTTCAAAATCAGATACAAAATATACAGTGTATTCCTAGGGTAGTTTTTTGCTGCCATTCATGCTCTTGCCTTTACTTGTTATCTTAACTATAATTCACTTTTCATCAATGTGTACTGTGTAATAGGAAATTCTATATCAACTTTGGGTCCTTCTTAGATATTCATAAACAGATGCATTATTTTCAAAATTAATAAAGCAGGATTATTTTTATTTGATGGTGCTTTTACACATCGTTTATGTTTTGCAGGGGTTTGGGTAATATGCCAGTGATGTACTTTTCATTGTCAAGGAATCCATCTACTACACAAAAGAGGCATGAGTGCACCATCCAGCAGGTGGGGACTTCTGTCATCTGCCATATGTATTGAGCTCTGGGGGAGATAAAGAAGAATGCATAGGACACTGCTCTCAGGGAGGTTATACTCTAGAGTCTGTACTAATAATATGCCACCAATGGCCAACAACAAAAGCTAGGCAAAGACTTTTTAACAGAAACCTCTCCATTCGTCCCCACACTGGGACAGGCAACAAAAGATGCTTCCATTGCTACTGAATACAAACCACTCTCTGAAATAGAAGAACAGCATTAATGAAGAGTTCAGTTATTGTTGTGATTTTGTTTGCTTGTCTATGGGTGTTTTGCAGAAAAGCCTGACGCGTTTGAATTGTCCTTTGAGCATGATCTGCACCAGAAATAGTGCTGAATAAGCTTTTTTCTTTTTCTTTCATTTTTAAAATAACTTAATTTTCTAAAAAAACCATCAATCAGAAAGTTGACTTTTAGAATTTTGTTGTTATTATAGAGCAAAATGTATCGAGGAACAAAAAACAAACAAAAAAATGGTTATGACATTTCACCTTTAAACTATTTCCAACCTGACTTTAGTACTTTATTATCAAAATTTTAGCAGTTCATTGTCAAGGTAATAAAATTTGGCAGAATAAAAATATGATTTTTGGCCTTTAAATATATTACTTCAATCATCCCCAAAATTTCACCTAGAAAAGAAACTGGAAATATTTCTTAAGTGTGAAAATAGAGAATAGAAACAAATGATATTTATATAGTATTAGATTTGATCTTGGCAAAAATATTCTCAACTCAAGATCTGTTTTTTAAAATTATCTCTCATTTTTAAAATTAAAAGAATCAAAATGTAAATGCTTAAGACCTAAGGTTTACCGGATTCTGGAAACTATCACTGGCATACTGTGGTCTAAAAGCAGTATTTGTTTTTGACATAAATTTACAATGAGCTATCAAGACTATGTGCAAATCACAACGAGTGATTCTTATTGCCAGATTTTCCAAAGAACAAGACATAATGAATCTATTATGAACATCTCCAAGATCATGTTCCCTTTAAAATGTAGCATACATGCGTAGAATTTAAAGCTAAAAAATTGTTAACTATCACAGGTTTTCAGTAATTAAGAGACTTGCTCAGGAGAGAATTCACTGTGATTTTGCAAATGACTGTAGCATAAATTTTATTACAGATTATTAGCTCGTGAGGTTCCTCGTTGAGATCAAATGTATGTTTATGTTCTGCTGAGTCTTATAAGCAAAATATGTCCTTACTCTTTAAGAAACATGTATAAAAGAAGAGAAGAAAACAACAGTGTTCTTAATTCCTAAAATACAAATGCCAGTAAACACATCAAGACATTTGGAATTAGAGTCTAGTTACTTTAAACCCAGATGTGTGTATTTTGAGCACATTTTTTTGAGCACTACATAGTCATAAAGTAACCTAAAATAACAATGAAAGAAAACTAAGCTCTGCTGATAAAATACACTTTACTTTTTATGTGGTGTTAACAAAATGACTTAGATGGAAAACGAAATCTGTCTTAGCTTAAGACAGAAGCACAAAGACATTTCCCTTCTGGACAACAGACTTTGGCATTGAAAGATCAAAGGAACAATTTTATCTGCATTGTGACTACAGACCAAAAAATTTTACAGTATTCCTGTCTCCATGCTAGAGCTTATGTGTCTTTAATGGCATTTAAATTATAGCCCTTCTGCAGTCAAGCAGTCAAAACACCACGTCATCTGATGAGACACCATATTATAATCTGTCAGTATGTCTCATTTAAGAATTCTCCTATACTGTACTTGCCCTCATTTTTCTCTTTTGCTGGAAAAATGGAACAAATTGTTTTTTAAACTGGGTTTATGAGTTGACCTAATCAAGCTAGACAAAAGACATACTTTGGTTTATATTATTTTAACTTAATTAATTTAAACCAATTTGTAGATTCTTTTCCTTTTTATTGTGATAACCCCCTCCACATTTTTTGCTTGTTTGTTTTTAGAGTTTTAATCTTTCTTAGATATGAAATGATACATGGTTTATTATAGACAAATACTAAATGAAAATCAAGAATATGTGTCCATTAGAGAATAATAGCTAAAATATTTTGTTCTTAACTTATGTTAATCTAATATATAATAGAGGGATTATTATATATAAATGGAACTGTTCTCTGCATTTTTGTTTATCACACAATATAGATGGTGTTTCAAATGTCAGTGGAGAAACAAGTTTTGAATGGGTTCCTTTAATGTAATGTTTATTGCAGTGATTCAAAACTTTCTGAAAATGAGTATTTCACTTAGAATGTTCCTGCAGATAGAAAAATAAGGTGTTATATTTTCTACAGAAACATTAGTTTTTTTCTCAAAAATATGAAAATTTGGGGATGCCTAGGTGGCTCAGTCAATTAAGCAGCTGCCTTCAGCTCAGGTCATGATCCCAGGGTTCTGGGATCGAGCCCCATATCGGGCTCCTTGCTCAGCGGAGAGCCTGCTTCTCCCTCTCCCTCTGTCTGCCACTCTGCCTGCTTGTGCTCTCGCTCTCTCTCTCTCTTTCTGTCAAATAAATAAATAAAATCTTTAAAATATATATGTATATATAAATTTTAAGAATTGTAATAAAAAGATATCAGCAAGAATATGTAATCAATTATCTTATACCTTAATATATCCAGTATTAAATATATTTATAAATGGTTATAACAGATATTTAAAAAAGCAAAATTTATTTTGTCTAAAAACATGTTAGATTAGTAACTGATGGATAACTTTGTTTCCATGTTTCAAAAATATATCATGGGAATTTCATGAATTTTCAATTAGATTTACTTAAGTTTTTAAAATAATATTTTTAAATCAAATTAAGATTGAGATACAAGATGCTTTTTGCAATAAGTGATTTTAATGTGACCATGGGAGTCATCTATTTTTTTTTTTTTTTAATGAAAGTGACAGTACCTTAGATCAGCTTCAACCAAAAATATTTCTACTAGATTATATCCGTCTGTTTTGGAAAGAGCCAACCATTACAAATAAATTGACTCTTAGATTTTCAAACAATTTTGAACGACTTTTATTGCTAATAATTTTGTGTAGACAATCACAGAAGTGTGTGCTGTGTGCTACATATTGAGTAGGAATGATGGGAATCAGCAGACATATAGTAGGTTTGAGGAATTAGGTCTTTTTCCCAACCTAGATATGCCAGGGATCCTTCAACATATTTTACTTATCTGAGGAACTGCAGAAGATATTTACTGAGCTTGGGACAATTTAATATATCACTTTTTCATGGAATCAGGATTGGGTGTCTCCACACTTAGTTAATATTTGACAAGAAATCATGACAAGTATTTTATTTTCAGAATTTGCTGTAGCTTAGTGGGACCCTATAATGTAATATTTTGATTTAAGATATGTATTTTTTTCTTAGGTAACCAAAAAAATAGTGATTTTTAGGGATGAAAGAATAGAGTAGAATAAAAAATTCTCCATGTACAGAAAATAGTTGATTTTATATCCCCACTCTCATCCATCCTAAAACCCAAGATATATCCTAGAATTATTTCTGGGAAACTATTATTTGTTAAATACAAAAAATTACATGCAATGCAATGAATACTTCTAAATCTACTATCCAGTTTAAGAAGTAGAACAATACGGAAAGTGTTGCTTCTCCCCTCTCTCCCTTCTTCCCCAGAAGTTAGAGTTACCAAGTCCATTACACATGAAGTTGTGCAAAGTGTGTACTTTACAAATGCACAAGATGTGTACTTTCATATCCAGCTGGGCCTGATATGAAGGATGCCCTTTGAAGTGTGCAGTGTAACCTACACAGATTTTCACAGTGGCTCTGCCACTTTGGAGACTTGTTTTGGGATTATCTTTTATGTATGTATGATAGTTTTGCTTTTTTAAAGCTTTGCAAAAATGACGTTTTCTAATAGCCTTACTAGAACTAGCTTTTTTCACTAAACATTATGTTGCTAAGGGTCATGGACATTGTTGCATATAATTATATGTTTGTTTACTTCACCGTTATATAGTATTCAATTGTGCAAATACCCTCAATTTGTTTTTCTATTCTCATCTTTGACATTTGATTTATTGTCTGCTGTGCAGTTAAACATGCTATTGCTAGAAATATCCTTGTATATGTCCTTTGGTGCACATGGGCAAGAAATGTTCTAATGGACTAGAATAGGAATTTTGGAGTCTAAAAGCTAACTGATGGAGTAAGGGTGTATGTAAAAAGTGAAATTTTAAAGCTCTGATGAGGGTATATAAATAATATTATGATATTCAGTTACATAAGACTTCCTTTAAAAGACCCAATTGTAAATCCTTGCAACATTTGTATGAGTACTCTTTGTATATAGACCTCAGTTCCATTTATGGGGAGCTATTTGGGTGGTTCTATAAAATGCCTGCCTTGCTAAATCAATCAATCATTCTAGTCCAAACCCATTAGCTAGAAGAAGAAGCAAACCCAGAAGCCATTTTGGTTATCTCAAGATGGATTAAATGAATTTATTTTAAACTCAGAAAATGGGGATTAAAATGAGATGATTCAGCCAAAGCAAAAATGATCAATTTTACTCCCCTTTCCACATCCCATTCAAATTATTTTTGGACATACTGAATACACACCAAAAACTGAAGATTGTGATTACGACTCTAAGGAGGCAGGAAAGTATACTGATAATTATTAGATAGGAAGATTTTTTTATGATGTAAAAGATATGTATAACTTAAAATTGAGACCATGTTTAAGTGTACAGTTCAGTGGTATCAAATACATTGAAATCATTTTGCAGTCATCACCACCATCCATCTCTGGAACATTTTTTTCATCTTCCTATACTGAAACTTCATGCTCATTAAACAATAACTCTGCATTCCATCCTTCCCCACTCCAGCCCTGGCATTCACCATTCTACCTTCTGTCTCTATGAACTTGACTACTCTAGGTACCTTAGGTACCTCAAGTGGAAGCATATGGTGTTTGTCCTCTTGTGATTGGCTTATTTTACTTAGCGTCTTCAAGGTTCATCAGTGTTGTAACAAAACTTCCTCATCTTTTATGGGTGAATAACAGACCCTTATATATATATATATATACATATATATTGCGGTATTTCATTTCATATAATGCGGTATATTGCATTTCGTTAATTCCTTTATCTGTTGATGGACAGTGGGTTGCTTCCACGTTTTAGTTATTGTCAATAGCGTTGCAATGAACAGGGGTATACAAGTGTCTGTTTGAGTCGCTGCTTTCTCTTTCCTTGAGGTATGAAGATTTTTAAGAACTCCTATAAGTCAGCCTCCTGAGCAGCTACTCCCCGAAGTGTCAAAAGAAAACCTAAAAATACTTTCTTAAGATTGACAGAAGGAAGGATAGAGACAATATACTTTCATACTTTTTCTTTTACAACGTTTCCCTCTTACTTGAATGCATTTATTTCTTTCAGGAATTACAATTAGATACTGATATAATATCCTATTTGTTATTCTCTAACTTAAATAATATGTAATTGCTTAAGAATCTTAACCTTAGACATGCCCTTTAGTTTTTAGTTTAAAGATCACATTTGAGAAATACAATTTTTCTCACACTACTTCCATTAATAATGGGTTATATTTGCATGGAATATTAATCAGAAAAATACTTTCTTCTGCTTTATTAATATTTGCCAGCATTCACAATGGGATGATTACTAGATAGATGATAGAGAGATAGATAACTAGTAGTCTGGCTCAACTTTCTTATACCGATTTTACAGAAGGGGAAACTGAGATTTTGAAAAGTTAACTATATAAGGCCCTTCAGTTAGAAAGTGGCAGAAGTCCTCACTCAAACTTGGTCTTCCTGGTACCCAAACCCATTTTAACCATGATAGATTCTTTACTCCCTTTGCTATGGTAATCCACACCACAGCAACATGAAGTTGATTGGGAAGTTGAGAGCTACTTATTTTCTCTTGAGGAGTAGAGTTCTGAGAGATTAAATCATTTGTTTAAAATTCATAGCTGGTAGGTGGCACAGCAAAAACTCAGGTCTTCTGTTCCATTCTTGGCACTCCCCCTCCACCCCACAGCCTATGCAGTCATGACTGCCATTGGTTTTTGTTGAAGTGAACATATTGTATCCCAAAAGCTAAAGTCTGAACTATCTAAGCATTCCACGCTCATAGATTAGAAGTACCTTAAATATATGTATTTTTCTAAATAGGCAAAGTATGTAACTTGCCTTATGCCATACTTCTTTTATCAACAGAATAAGCATCACATTTTAGATTTATTGAGTTTAAAAATAGTTCTCCATCATCTGAACCTTAATCTCATTACTCTTGGGAAGAATTACTGTGAGAAATTTTCCTGAATATAAACTTAGAGTGCATTTGTGCTTCTGTAGTATTAAAAATACTTTGAAGCTTTGATGCAAATCGTACTAGTCCTGAGATGATGTGACAGGAACTGTGCAGGTACTTAAAACTGGATCCTTAAAAGGGTTCCCACCTAAGCTTGTCTTTACAGCTAACTGGGGACCACTAGCACCATTCAGTATCTCCCAATGTGCTAGTTTTTAATCCATAGAAAAATTCAGTAATCATTGCTAGAACTATTTGTAACCTAGCTGTCTTTGAATTTTAGGAAACACGGACAATATTTGTGCCTTAACATATGGGGAAGAGGGTATCTCCTAAAGGTACTAACTATTTTTTGGATTAATCCAGTTCTGTGTCAAAGAACTGAACTATACTTTCCACACGACTCATATGCAAATGAATAAGTATAAATGTCATGAATTTACCTTTTTTTAATATAGCCTGAAACATTCACCCTCTAGTCACTTCATCAAAATATCTTTGCTCCTTTTATTGTAATGTCTTTTCAAAAAGAAAAGGGAGAAATGCATTGTAATGTCAAAATACAGAACTCTATGAATGGAGTGCTTTTTAAAAATCCAGACCCAAACCCTCTTAGGTTTCTCTTAAGAAACGAGGTATTACATCTTCTTATTACAAGTATATTTGTTCTCACCTCTCCCGCTGCTGGACTTCATTTCCACCTAGAGACATCCGTATACCAATCCCAGTAGCAATGCCCCTATGTTCTAATAAGTCACAGCTCGCATGACTCTTCTCTCCTGGAGAAGGAATAATTAGATAATATCCACTTTTATCCAATTGATTTCACTTCCTCCACATTTCAATTTCATTAGCATAAAATAGAATAGAGCTTAATAATTACTTAAAACTAACCTCAAGGAAAGAAAAAAAATATTTTGTTGGTAAAAGATGGTAATAATACTAGAACATTTTCAGATGCAAGCAAAGTAGAGTTCACTAGAGAAAACTGGAAACATACCTTTGTTTATACTTTTATTATAGGCACTACTTTAAAAAGGCAAACATTCTGAAATATTTGAATTTGTATATTTGTATTGAATATGAATTTGTATAACAATTTCATTTTCACAGGAGAATTGTTATTTGTCCTCATTTTTCCCCATTTAAATGAATAAACTTTGTTTTTCTTATGAGGGATTAGCAAACTGAAGAGATTTTTTTTCCCCCAAAGTATAAATAATTGTTTCCCAGACATCAACTTTGCAAAAAGCCTGCCATTGACAGCTGATGTAGTCATGGATGTTTGGAAGAGCTGTGTTCTGATTCTCAGAAGATACCTTACCAGAGTCCATTTGTTTTCAAGTTTGTGAAGTGGCCCTTCTGTAATACTTTTCCTGTCACTTCCAAATATTCCTGTACTAAGGTACACAAAATGAGACCCAGGATGTTTTTTTAAAACTCTAAATAGTTTGAAGGCTTATTCTTCTATTCTAAAATAATACATGGGGATAGATGAGTAAAAGAAGACATTAACTGAAATAAAATAAAATAAATAAAAATAAAAATAAAATTAAATATGGATGTAGTCAATAAGGCAGAGAAAGGGAAATAATATGGAGAAATAAGGGGGGGTGTTTTGTGGTTGTTTCTGCTTCAGAAATATGAGGAATCTATTGAGAAGGTGAAAATAAAGTTTTAGGTGGTCTATTAATTTACTTCTAAAAACTCACTACTTAAGCAAGGATATTATTTTTTAAAAAATATACACATGTATGTTACTAAAATATAGATATATGTGATACACACACACATCAAAAACAGCAGTACATCAATTCCTTTGTTTCTTAGAAACAACCACTACGATATACATGAATTTCATTTTTTGAGTAAGTGTACTGGTAAGCAGTGTAGCAATTTCTAGAATTTGGTCACTCTTCTTTATGGTGGTAATATGATTTGAATGTGTTAACTTGAATATTTAGACTTGAAAGTGGCTGGAATTTTCTAATATGATCAAAATCCAGAGTATCTATGCTTTTTTTTGTATTTGTGTTTTATATTTATATATAAATATATATATACACATATATACATATATAATTTTTTTTTTTTTTCCTTTTGACTTATCTGTTCAGAAATGGATTTCTACTAAATTTTCTTAGGTGCATCTGACAAGCTATTGATGAAAAATTTTGATTACTTTTTTATTGGCCTATACTGTAGATGTACTCGTGTGCTACTGGCTATGTGAATTTTATACAACTCTAGGAGGCAAACACAATCTCCAGTTACAAATGAAGGGCACACATGGGTTATCCAACATGTGAGTCATCAAGAAATGCAATACTGTGCAAAGACTGGTGAATCACAGTCTGTAAAGGTGGCTTTTTGAGCTTTTCACATAGATGACCACTGCAAAGCATAACAAGGAATAAGGAGCAGGAGGATGTAGGGGAAAGGAAGGGAGGGAAGAATAAATGGTGTTTGGGGGGCTCTCTATAATCTGTTTTCATGATTCCTTACTTTCTTGACCATAGAACCAATGACAGGAAACTTGCAACTCTTTTACAATTACCATTCTCGTATATATAGTGCCAACTGAAAATCCCCAAATTAACCATATTCAATTTAGAATTGTTCTTTAAGTCTTACATTCTATACACTCTAAAGTGACCTGAGCAGTAAGTTTCTGTGTTAATAATGTTGTCTTCCGCTCTGTGATAAGCTACATGGGAGCACGGACCACAGGCCTCACAGTTTACGACGACCTAGCGCAGGAAAGAAAGGAGAAAGGAAGGTCTTCTGTTATTTTAACATCTGTGAAACGTATTCACTTTTTAAAGCTCTTTCTCTTCCCATGGAAGAGAAACAATTCATGTCAGAGAAAGCATCTCGGCACGAAAAAACATTAATTGTTTCTCTAGCCCATAATGCAGATGTATCGCTAACTATATGAAAAATAAACAACAACCCTGGTAATTCTGTGTAGAAACTGTCCACACATTCAATTACCCATCGAATAGTATCCAAATTCCTTACCACAATGCTGAAAACTCTTCATATTCTAAGCTCAGAAACTGAACGTCTTTAGACATCCTCTTTGTGTCTTTCCTCACCCTGTGTTCCAATTTATTGGTCTAATATTTGTATATTATTTCCCTGACACATGAATTGCTGTGCCCTGTTGCTTTCTCTTTAAAACTCTTTCCCCATGGATTGCCTCTGTATGTACATTTCTTCACAGATTTCTACTCATCTCCTAGTGGACAAGAATTGCTCAAAACTTTCCAGAATATTTTCACGGACTTGTATTTAGAGGAAAGAGAACATTAAAACAGAAAAGGATTTAGGGATTGTCTAGCCCAAACTTTCCATCTTGCATCTGAGGAAACTGAGCCACAGAGAGAAGATACAGCCCAAAGTCACCCATGAATCAATGATAAGGCCAAGGCTAACCACCCATCCCTTACTGTTCTCTTCAGTGGTGATCACACCTGCCTTTGATTCAGACAGTTCTGGAATTAACCTTGGGAAATGTGTTAACATTTCTGAGTCTAAACCTAAAACTGGACATAAAAATAAGTAATCTAGAATAGTCTCTTTCTTTCCTTCCTTCTTCTCATAGTCTTTTGTGATTCCCAGTTCAGCCATTTAATCTACATACCGTGTAGACTTTGTTACTTTCAGAAAGAACTGGGATATAGCAGCAGAAGATAGTAGTTAGCACATAGACTACAGGGTTAGATTTTTTTGGTTCAAGTCTTAATCTGCCTGGGTTCCTTGGGCAGGGCACTTAACTGCTGTGCCTCAATTTTATCATTGGTAAACTGAGGATAATTACAGATAGAAGCTCTAACGGAGGTTCCATTCCAGAGGACAGATAATCAACTGATGAACTACACCTGCCCTCCCTTTTCTCCAACCCACAGAAAGTGCTCTTTCTTTTGCCCAGAAGTTTCCTTCCTGCAGTTTTCTTTCTTTTTTTTTTTTTTTAAAGATTTTATTTATTTATTTGACAGAGAGAGATCACAAGTAGGCAGAGAGGCAGGCAGAGGGAGAGGGGGAAGCAGGCTCCCCGCTGAGCGGAGAGCCTGATGTGGGGCTCGATCCCAGGACCCTGAGATCATGACCTGAGCTGAAGGCAGAGGCTTTAACCAACTGAGCCACCCAGGTGCCCCTCCTTCCTGCAGCTTTCTAAAGGGCTGGCTTCTTCCCCGCATTCAGGTTCTTATAATCACCTTCACTGGGCACCTACTTTAAATTTCAGTCCCAGCCTTGTTACAGTTCAATTCCCTTTTCTGCTCCATTTCTAAAAATAATGATTCCTTATTACTATATAACACACCTTATGTTTTTATTAATTTGTCTAGTTTATGTTGCATGCTCCTTACTCAAATGTAAACCCCATGAAGGCAGGAATGTTTGTCTGTTTTGTTTTCTGCTGTATCTAAAGAACCTAGGCCCACTTCAGTATGAGCCTAGTGTAGGCCTGGTATCTATCAGGTACTCATTTTCTATTTATTAAGTGACTGCATTAATATCTAGTGTAATGTCCTATGAAGATATTTGCAATTAAGCAAAATAAAACCGAATTAAGTGTGTAGAGAGAAAGATTTGGCACTATGTTAGATAAAGTGGTGAGGGAAAGCCTTATTAAAAGGTGACCTTTGACTAGAGACCTGAATGAAGTGGGAAAAATAAACTGTAGGGATAACTGATGATTGAAGGGACAGCTTGTGCAAAGGTCCTGAGGCTAATTCATATTTGACATGCTCTATTAATGGCAAGGAGACACAAGTGACTAGAGCAGAGTAAGAAGAGAGATAAGAGACAAAGTGAGAGAAACCATTCAGACCATTCATGTAAACCATGGTGAGGACTGTGGATTTGATAATAAGAGAGCCAACCAAATTGAGGTGTAGGGGGATGTTGAGAGAGTTGAAGCCAAATATCTGACGTGTACACATATTCAATACAAGTTAGTTACTGTATACCAGGGATTGAGTCACAGTTACGTTACTAATGAAGGCAACGAAAGGAACAAACAAATGAACACTGAATTTCCTTCCCAATCTCTGCCCTTTAGGACAACAACAAAATGCACAGAAGGCAACTTAGGATAGAAAGGGACATGTGGAAAGTTTTACTGAAAAAATATATAAAGACTGGGTATATATATATATATATATATATATATATATATGATGGGTTATAGTCGTATTTTTAAAAAGGCATATCACATGTAGCAGTCACACTCATAGAACCTGAAACATTTTAGTCCTAGTCTGTGTTATGGATTTTTCTGCACTTATTTTTACTCTTATAATATACAGCTGTATTTTATCAAATAATCAGTTAATGAAATGATAATAGTTTCCTGTCACAGATTTGTTTATTCCAAACTACTGTTTGATCTCACAAACACAACAAAACATTACCAGCCAGACCATTTAACCTCTTTAAAATATCCTCCCTTGGAGGAAATGAGTTTTTACTATTGATAACGCCAGTCCAAATTCTGTATGTTTATATTCCTCCTAAAGCAAGAAAGTAGATGGTAACATTAAAGATTGTGCTTTACTACATACCTTATTGATCAAGATTTTGTATTAGTTATTTTCTACCTCCAGCACAGTTTCTGGAATTTTCAATAAATATGACGGCATTTCTGAAGAGAAAAATTTCAAATCACCTAGTAATTAATTCACTGTCAAAGTGGCAATAGATTCAGTGTAACACTGAAGCATGTTCTTTCAACCTCACCAGAGAAAGAGAGAACTGCTTTCTTAAAAGACACAAAATAGGAGTCTTTGAGGGTTTTTAAAATTAAGGGCCATGCTTATACTTCATTATTTAGTCCAATTCTTGTGTAATAGTGAGCATCTAATCCGTTTAGCAGATTTTATTTGTCAAGCTAAAAAAGCATATGCTATATTTAGTTCCAGAAAGGGTTGTAGAAATCAGTTGAAAAAATTCACATAGAGTTGGTAGAACATGTAGGCTTTTAATTATTTTACTTGTCCAAAGGGCACAGCAATTGGGCCGACTGCCTACTATACATTATAAATTAATTCCATTTGTCCTGAAAACTTGTTCATTATTTCAGTACTTTGAATTTTGGCTGCCCTAATTAATCTCTGTTTTATAATTCAGGCGCTTGAACCTCTGCGAAGGCTGCATTTTTCCAGCCTGTAATCACACTCTCAACAGACAGCCGAGCTTTGGAGACAATGGCTCCTTCACCCTCTCAGCTATACCTTGGCTTCCGCGGAGACAGACCTTCTGTCTCTGATTTATGTGCTGAGTCCTCCTTGGGAGAACTGCCTCAGTGGGGAAATGCACAGCTCTGAGACAGATTACTTGCCTCAGTCTTTGGCCTTATCACCCGAAGGCTGTTACTTGAGCACTGGTAGAGAGCCAAGAAACACCTTGGAATATTCCCTGGGAGATACGAACCCACCCCGCCACCCCCCTTTGCAGGTTACATCTACTTTCTTTTAAATCCATGCACTGTGAAGGGTGTTGTACCCAGGGGTCTTGATGGTGCCCTTTCTTGCCATGACAGAGGGACCTGGAGCAAAGGTACGCTGGCAGGGGGGGCACCCGGCCAACTCGGGCCTTGCAGCATAAAGGGTCACCATCTTGCACTTAACTCTCAGAGTTCACTTGCTACATGACTGCTCTTTTTGAATGAATGGAAAACTATTTTTAACTTCAGTTATTGTTCATTTAGAATGAAAAAAAAATGTTCATCTGACCTTTTCTGATTATTTTCCTTTTACTTCATATAATGATGCAGAGAAAGTCCTTACAATGACTCTGTGTTCAGACAAATAAACAAACAAACCCCAATTTACTTGTACCTAGTCTTTCATTTGTTTCTGGAAGATCTACTCCCTAAATCTTATCAAGGAATCATAGAGGAAAGCTAGCACATTGTTTTGTTTATTGATTCTTCTGGAAATTGTAGAGGTAAGAATGGGGCCATGACTGTCACAGATAAGGACAGGGGTCCAGGATAGCTCCTGATGCCTGACGTTATACAAGATTGCAGACCTCTGAAACGAGCTTTGTTCCTGCTCAGACAAGTCTTCAGATTTGTTTTTTCCCATTTGTGTGGACTTTCCACTTATTACTTTCTGTTTTTCTATATCTTTAGAATTAGTTTTATATTTTAAAAACCCAATTATCCAAATTTTGGTGTGTTTAGATTGGGTTGGGGTAAAAGGCAAGAGACAAAGCCATAAATAGCAAAATTCAAACTAGTATAATAATTAATCCATAACCTAAATATCTGTATGAATAATACAGGTTGGTAATGTCTCTTACAATGTATTTTTAAATTACTTCTCACATAGATTAGGTAGAAGTTGAGATTTCTAGTATTTTTTTTTTTAAAAATCAATTCAATAATGGGAAGATATATTGAGAAAATTCTGTTTTAAGGTCCAGTGTATAATTTTGTAGGTAGTGTATTCTTTTGTTTATAAGTTATGCTTTACCTTTCTTCATTTCAAATGTTGGAAAATAAGGTGGCTATCTTTGAAGAAGGGGAAGAAGAGAAAGAAGGAGAAAGAGGAGGAGGGGGAAGAGGAGAAGGAGAAGAGGAAGAGGAAGAAGGAGGAGGAGGAGAAGGAGGAGGGAAGGAGGAAGAGAAAAAGAGGAGGGAGGGCAGGAGGAGAAGGAGGAGGAAGAAATAAGACAAAGTATTCAGAGTTTAAGAATTAGATAAAAAGTTTTTGTTTATTGCAAAACATAAAGCGTTCAACTTTATCTTGTCTCAAAGAAAAATAACAAATGAAAAAAATATACTAAACACCCTTGCTCTTCAAAAATAAAATGAATGGAAACTTGCTTTATGACATTTTGAGATAAAGCATATTTCCTAGTGGCTTTTTGGGAGATGGAGGGAGGGGCTGAGTGGAGAGATTGGCTGTCTGTGTGGCACCAGTGTGAGGACACGGATGGGAAGGAACCATGAAATTCTAGATTCTTACATGCATTTAAAAAAAAGGCAGAAAAAATAAAAGAGCTTAAAAAACAATTTGAATAGGAGATAAATGATATTAGAATTAAGGATTATAAAACTCTAGGTGTTATCTTTTGATAAAAAGGTATCTTATGAGAGTGTATGTTTGTGTTTTTAACTGAATGGGAGGTAATCCAAATTAATACTCACTTTCAGCTATAATCTATAATCTATAATCAAAGAAGTAGTGAATATCTGTTTACTTAAGGTATAATACATGCTTGTTTGGTGTCAAGTCCTCTAAATAGTAATATTCTCTGAAATTATGACATAAACTCTTATAATTTTAAATTTTACAAGGGAAAACCAAGATAAAGCACTTTTAAAAGGGTTCTTTGTTTGTTTTCCTTTTTCTTAAGATAAAGCTGTTCAAGCATGCCAGTTAAAAAATCTTTCCTTTTCCTCCCTCCCGCCTTCCTTCCTCTCCTTCTCTTTTTGCTTTTTGTGGTGCACTTTACTAAGAAGAAATGATGGTAGCTTTAAATGGAAAAATATTTTATTTATTTGTATTTGAGGCTTTGATGCGTGATTACTAAATTAGCAATAGAAGTGGAGTGTTTGATTTCCATGTTTGTTTCTAGACATAAGAAAAAATGGATTGTTCCTATTTGAAATTTTGAACTTTAGATTCCTGCAAACTTTCCTTATGTTTGCAAGGTTTCGTAACAACTACCTGAGCACACTCTACTGAGAATTCCAAAACAAACTTTATAAAGTCATAAAATAAGAAAATTGATGCAGCCTCCAAATTCAGCCTTATTCCTGTGGAAAGATATTTGAAAACAGCTCTGGCATGCATTTTTGTGCACCAGTCTCTGAAATCGTTAAAAATATAAAAAGAAAAGGAACGAATACTGAGCAAATGTTTCATAGGGCAATGTACAAAAGCATGAAAATAAGTCAGCTTAGAGCAAATCACCAATCTTAATTCTCTCAAATATTCCTCCAAATGGAAATGTCCCATTGCATGTGGAATAATTGTAAAGACACAACCTCAATAAGTATAGAACTTTGAATAAAATATATTTTTCCTTTCTCACCCCCACCATCTTGTAGACACACAAATTGTCCTAAAGAAGAAATGCCATGTTTTGGAAAAATATATTGTTTATAAGTACGTAAATATACTGAATTTCTGGAGACATCTGAGACATCTGTTATGAATTTCTCAGTGATATATATATATGTGTGTGTATATATATATATATATATTATTCCATTATTTCTTCTAAAGTATTCCAAATTTGTGATAATGGATGTACATCTAATTTTAAATTTTACTATCCATTCCAATAAGATATCTTTAGAAACTATAGAAGCTTATGAAAATTGTACTTTCAATGTAATATTGCTTTTAACTGAAGTAGAAAGTTATATTTAAAGGCAGTAGGAAAATTAAAGCCCTTGCCATTATTTCTGCCTTGTGCCTCAGGCTATTTCCCATAATAGAAGGGAATTATTTGTTGATATCTTTTGTCTCCAACAGGTATTTTTCGCTTTTTGATACTAATTTTGTATCCCAAAGAAAAGATATTTCTCTGGAGTACCTTCGAATGTTTCCCATATAGGATGGGAAAACTTAAAAGTGCTCTTTGAAAGATATTTCATGAAGCTAACCTTGCTTATTAGAGTTACAGTCTTGTAGTTTGTGTCCATAGAACTGTGAGTTTTTATGGTGGTTCTTAAATCAGTATAAGTTAGCAAACTTTTTTATCATTCAGGTGATCCTAACAAAACTGGGCAGAGTGTAGAATTGAGAATGTGAAAGAAACTATTTTGCAATGAGCATTTAGGTCAAAAACTGTTTCAAAAAATATTTTTGTTACCCTAAAACAACAAAAAGAATCTAGGGGACTCTTCGACAAGTTATTGCCAAAATTATTTTTTCTTTTTTTTGCCAGAAAATAAAAGCTGAAAATAGACTGAAGCATAGTATATTTTTATAGTTCTCTCTCCAGAATGACAGAATTTTATGTAAATCTCATTATGTAAAATATGCCTTCCCTGTGGTAAGTATGAAGTATGGGGAGAAACTAATTGGATTGCTCAAATTAGTCAATATGTCTGAAACTATTTTAGGGATGCTTAGCCTTTTGGGTAACTATATGATATAATTTGTTGCTTTCTTGCGCAAACTCCTCTTTTGAGCAACAAGCAGAAATCCAGCATAACATCAAGAGATGCAAGTTTAGACACATACGATGGCCACAGATGACCACCAAGTAAATAGGCATCTCAAAGAGAACGATGTACTGAAAAATAAAGTTAAGAGTGATAGCATGACAATGGAATGATTGTCAACTTTTTGGACACTGATGTAAACTGAATTTAATAAAAACAAAAGAAATGTTAGAGAAAGAAGACTTCAGAATAACTTACTTTATGATTTTGTTAGGGTCTTTCTAATGGTATCTTCTGGGGAAAATATCTTCCAGCTAAAATGATTTTAATTAAAAAAACAAAAACGCAAAAGGCTAGAACATTTTCCTTTAAGAATATTATAACTGACAACTTCTTAACTATTAGTAAATAAGCCCTTGTGTTTCTTTAAATCAGCTGTGGGATCAATATTCCACTTGCTGAGATTGTTTTATAAATATCAATATTTCTGTTAATGTGACTTGATTTTTTGGATAAACATAGTGCAGTATACACATCTGAACTCCGTTGGCTTCTGAGCATTGATTGCTTTGGGAAGGTGGCACCACAGGCCAGGGAATCTGCCATCGGTCAGGTTTTGGGATTGTCTTTAAATCCAACTCCATTTAGCTTTAAACCCCATTTTTAAATTTAATTTAATTTAATTTAAATTCAATTAGCCAACATACAGTTCATCGTTATACTGAAAGAAGACAAGTCTCTAGATCCTTTGAGGGTGATTCAGTTTTCAGGAGTAGCTGGAAAACCCATAATGTTACAAAGTTTGGTGCCTAAAATAGCTGATCATTGATTCCCAACGACTGGAATAAAACAATGAATCAAATTTTCATCCGTGCTGAATGAAATACCTCAGAAGTTCATTCTGGTGAACAGAAACAGATGAGCTGGATATTTGTTATGAACATCCACCTAGAGGGAATACTAAAAAAGTAATGAGTTGGGAAAATAATTTTTACTGGACCTCAAGGAGGGAAGAGTATGTGGTTAATATATTTAGATAGAGGGCGTGAAACTCACTCCTAATGAAAGGTATGTTTCGGTAAGAACAGAAGTAGGTAAGGAAGAACTTTTATCTAACCAGAGCACATCACTGCCTCTCTGTTCTCCTTTATATAGCTTTTTACTAAACAAAACTTGGGGACCGTTAAAGAATATGGTTTTGAATGGGTCCCCAAATTATTAATACCCACATGTCTTGTTCAATCGAGATAATATATAAAAGTTTCCAAAAATGAAATATTATCAGAAGTATGAAGTCTCCCAGGAGGTTTCTTGGGGCTAGACATGTATTTGTGATTGCAAGGTTTAAAAACATTATCTTTGTTCACGTCACCTGAAGAAAATACATAGTCCACAGGACGCCTGGGTGGCTCAGCTGGTTAAGCATCTGTCTTTGGCTTAGGTCATGATCTCAGGGTCCTGGGATCGAGTTCCTCATTGGGCTCCCTGCTAAGTGGGGAGCCTGCTTCTCCCTCTGCCCTGCTGCTCTGACTACTTGTGCTCTCCATCTCTCTGTCATAAATAAATAAAATCTTAAAAAAAAAGAAAAAGAAAATACATGGTCTATTGCACAACAGAGTAAAATTCATAATCTGATAAGATGCTTTATTAAAGAAAAAGAAAGAATTATTTGTCTGAAATTCAACCCCCTGCATTGCCTTATATCAATGATTCGGATTGTGGCCAAGATCTCTGATGAGCATTAACCTGTTTGCACTTTTCCGCGCCAGAACCTCTGATGATTAGCTTCTATGATTTAGACTTGAGATTCCAGGCCATCCAGATGTGTAGGACCCCAACATGGAAGTTAGCTGTTTCTACACTGTTTTATATAAAGTCAGGAAAATGGGAGATAGATGGGACATGGGCTGTATCTGTTGAGCAGTTAGATATAGATGTATGCCAAAGAATTAAGGAAGAGACAACAAGCATACACTGAACACCTACCATATTCAAGGAAATATATCTGGTCCTCAGATGACCAAGAAACAATTCCTGACCTCAAGGATCTCACGGTCTAGTGGGGAAAATAGACAAAGAAAGAGAAGTATATAAAAAAGTACTTTCATGAAATTATTTGTGTATCTATTTTTCATTTTTAGAGTCCACTTCAGAGAGAAAAAATATGTAATATTGAAACTAGAACTCTATATCTTTTTTTTAAGATTTTTATTTATTTATTTGGCAGAGAGAGATTGCAAGTAGGCAGAGAGAAAGGGGGAAGCAGGATCCCTGCTGAGCAGAGAGCCCCATGTGGGGCTCGATCTTAGGATCCTGAGATCACGACTTGAGCCGAAGATAGAGGCTTTAACCCACTGAGCCACCCAGCTGCCCCTAGAATACTATGTCTTATTGGGTACATGTTTTTAATCTATTATATTTCCCTATTCTCCCATCATTTTAAAGTTCAGCAGGTAACATTAAATGGCCATTAAAAGTTTCAGGATATATACGGAACATTATGTTTTCTTCTTACACAATTAAAGATAATTCTTAGCTAATAATAATGCAACAAAAGATATTAAAAATAGATGCTGAGTAATATATAGAGAGAATTTGATAAGGAGGTGAGGTGGGCAGTAACCATAGAATTCTGTCACTCTATGATAGCTTGTCTCAAATTATCCAACACTTTTGAGTCTCCATGTCAATTGAGTATATAATTTAATATTTTTAGAAAATAAATATTTGTCTTTACCCTCTGGCTATATGATATGTTTATTTGTACAATAATCATTATCGTTTCCATGAAGTATTTAAGGTACTTGTGGGCATATCTATAGTCTTACGTCAGAAAGTCTTTGACATGAAATTCTAAATATTTCCCCCCCAAATCTATGCTTTTGAGACCCTCTTGCAGAAGAAATTTAACAGTATTTGTATTTGTGTAATTTACTCATTGTTAGCTTCATGGTTGGAATGTTGCAACTTCTTAACAGCTTCAAGAAAACACTAAAAACCAGTTTTAAGACAGGAAACTGAGGAGAGCCGTGTATTTAATTGGAGTCTAAGAGGAGATATTAAAAAAAAAAAACACCTAAATTGACTTTGATTCAAAATTATCTGATTAATACCTTCCCTGATTAAAAATTATAAGCTATAAAGCCACTCCATCATTAATAGCAGATAACTAATTGCTAAAAACAGTTTTACAGATGTGTCATTGTGTTAGTTTTCCTGAGTATTAATCTCCAATAACCATTTCTGATTAATACAGGAGAGAGGTTGCTCGTACTTTAAGCCCAAAAGGAACAATTTCAAAAAATATAGCACAAATAGTACCTATTTGCTGGAACTGAGTTTGCAAGCTGGATCAGTGGTGACAGGAGGGTGTCTTTCCTGAGTTGCAAATAATAAATTTGTAAAGATAGCTTAAATCAAATCACAATTTCCCACTTTAACCTAAGAACACCAAAGATGGCTTACCTCCATGTCTGATAGACTTTCATATATTTTATTGTACTTGTTGCAAATATAGGCCATCCAATGTTCTGCAAATCTGTAAATATGAAAGGAAAGCAGGCAAAAATGAAGATTTGAAGATTTGGATGGGAAGGAAACTTTCTTACTTATAAAGTCACTTTCTTATTTCTGTCTCTCTCTCTCTCAATCTCAAAACATATTTTAACATACAATAATTTCCATGTAACTTTTCTGAGAAGAAACAGTTATAAAGAATATAATCAGTCATTTAAAATTGTCGATGTATCTGGATTATTGCTACACATTTAATAAGGAACATTCTTACATGGGTACAAACATAAAGTAACCTCTGAATGAGGTCTTTTGTCTTTCCTCTCTTCGATTATGATTTCAATGATTGAGTTGCCACATGGTCTTATTGTTCAAGAAACAAACTGATCTATTAATATTTCTTAGAAGAGAAAAACACTGAATTTTCAACTAAGTATTGGGGTTTTGCCTGTTTATTTTTTTAAAATGCAGAGTGGAGGAAATATTAATGATATCCTATAGGAATTATTCTCTTTGACTAAGAAAGATAAAAAAATAGAATAAAAACTGTAAAAATCACAGAATCTTAGGTCTAGACAAGGTCATTTTTCAAATCAATGCATAAGTCCTACAGACAATTAATCCAGATATGTCATATGGCATGTATTTCATGAATATTGTGCTACGGCATTTCATTTTCATAAAGTTTATTGAGCAATATGATATTTAACTGTAATGGATTCTTGACTAGTGGCTGGAATCCTTTCTCAGTCTAGAAGTCACCTATGGATAGAACATAGCAGCCTGCTGGTTATTATTTTTTTCTTTTTAAAGATTTTACTTATTTATTTGACAGAGAGAGATCACAAGTAGGCAGAGAGGCAGGCAGAGAAAGAGGGGGAAACAGGCCCCTCGCTGAGCAGGGAGCCCAATGCGGGGCTTGATCCCAGGACCCTGATATCAGGACCTGAGCTGAAGGCAGAGGCTTTAACCCACTGAGCCACCCAGGCGCCCCACCTGCTGGTTATCTTAGTAAAGTTCTTGCATGTCCAAGTTTGCTTAGGATTATTCATTCTTAAAGGATGAGTTCTTATAAAGGTGATTTTGATGGAGTAAGACAAAATCCATGTAATGCATATCAGAACTTAATATCAAAAATTTTTATAAACTTCTCTATTTTCTAAATTTAGTATTTATAGAATATTAGAGCCATAAGAAAAAACTCTTTAATTTTTTCTTTTTAACTAATTTAACTAACAAAAAACGCTTTGTAGTTAAAATTGTCAAATTCTGCTAATCTCATGAATCTTAAGTTTTTATGTGGAATAGAAACCTAGAAAGGTATCATAGCCTTAGCTATCATAGCCTTAGCTATGATACCTTTCTAGGTTTCTAGAAAGGTCTCTACCTTAGGTAGAGACAATTAATCTCTACCAAAATTAGAGATTAATTTAGATAATCTCTAAATTAATGAGATTAGATTATATATGGTATAAAAGGGATTTTATATCACAAATTCTCCCTTTTATTTTCTATTTTTAGTCTATTTATCCTAGTCCTATTTTATTTTTTAAAATTTTCATAGACTGTACTTTGTAATACATTTTTGTTTACTATTTTTTGTCCCCTTTCCACCATCCTAATCATTCAGACATATTTTTACTACCAAGTCAGTGCTTACTAAAAGCTCATGGGAAATAAAATAGTATTATATACATTGTTTCACACAGATTGATGTAAAAAACATTTGGTATCCTGTTGATTGAAAGAACAGATGCCCATAATTTATGAAGCCAGAAATACCTTCACAATATCTTCCAAAAATAGTAAGGTATTTAATAACATAGTTAGTGGGGAATGAAGTCAAAAGCTTGGAAGGATTTAAATTGTAGACTGGATTTTGAATGGAACACAATTTGAAAGATGTTATCAATATTCAAAAAATATTATTGTAATCATTCATGTGTAATGTAACATAATAAATCACAACTTAATATTTGATGGTTTCACATGAAAAATTTTTGAAAAGCCTAGGATTTTTTCTTTTGATTATACATTTCTGGTCTCCTCCACAGACAAATTTTAAGCAATCTATATAAGCAAGGTCTGACTTTTTTCAAAAACTGGTATGTTTTTTCTAGAAAAAATACTTTTCTTTAATACATGTGTTACTCTTAATTTTTCACAATTAATTTACCTTTTAAGAATATCAGCAAAATAAGACAAGTTGTGTCATTAATATGGTATGTTTACTGGGGGTTAATTCTCAGATTATTTTAAATGTCAGTCAACATGCCTATTCTTTCCAAACTGAGGGATTAATCAACCACTCCTGCAAAGTCTCAGATCAAGGGCACTGTATTTCCTTGCTAAAAATAAGCACGGCCAACTACAGTTTGTGGAAGTCACGATGGTTACACCATTGGCATGATGAATCTTTGTTACAAAAAGTTTTTAGCTTCAGTTGTGACTTGAATTTTTCATTTTATTCAGCTCACTCTAAACCTCACACTAGCATTGTGCCTTTTGTATAAAAAAAGGTTTTATTCTAGTAAAAGGAAAAGGACTTTTTTTGTAAATTGGTTATTTACATGATTAATTATTCATAAAGGGATAGTTTATAAAAGCCCAGTATAATTTAATTACAAAATATGCTCATGGGTTCTGGAACAATGTAATAATGCGTATATTTTGTTTTCTTTCTTTTTTTTCTCTTTGCTTCAGGAAGAAGTTTAAATTTCAGAGCAAAGAAACAGTGAAATATTTTTCCAGTAGACAAACCTTCAAACATTAAAAACTATGAAGATTTAAAAAAAAAAAAACACACGAAGATTTGCTGAATGTTTTAAAAATACAATGATACTTTAACATTAATCTAATTCTGTGCATAGTCAATTACATACTTATTTGATTTAAAGTAATTTACGACATAACCTCAAACACAAGAAACAATTTAGAAAGATGAAAAATTGTCCTAAATCCACTCTAGCCCCCACACTGTGCTAATGGGGATTAAGACAGGGATGCATTAGGTTAATCAAGGGCTCTTAACTTCAGGAGAGTTTAAGATTAATTGTAACTTTTAAAGTAGACATCAATTCTCTTTAAAACTCCATGTCTTGGAAGAGCTCTCCCTGCCTGTCAGTCAGTACCACCTACCAGGTAAGAAAGAAACACAGCAGAGTGCTGATCTTACTGGGAATGTTATTGTGCTGATTTTTTGTTTCTGTTGGTTTTGTTTTGTTTTGTTTTGTTTTTTAAATAACATATCTTGAGGTTATTTAGAAAAGAAATCTAACATTTCTCTCTCTCTCTCTTTTCATCATAGAAGTGGGAAAGCAGCGGTTTTTAAAGGGAAGAAGCATTATAATCCTGGAAGACCTAGATAAAAACCTCTATCCTTAAAAAAAAAACAAATAAGGGAATATTATGCTATCCTTTGCAGAATATCTAAAAGATTATTTGGAAATAAATAAATTATTTGGAAATAAATTGAGCTAGTGTAGTGAGGATGATTTTATTATCCAGATTTTATCTAGGAAATTAAAGCTCAGAGAAGTTATGTAACCAGGCCAGTGAGTGGCAGATCCTAGTCCATTGACCCAGTTTTCCTGCTTGTTAGTTATCTTCCTGGGCTGCCCCATAGAGAAATTTGAAAGATAGAGAATATCTTTCAAATTGCCGTAATACACTACATGGAAGCCTTTATACATATAAACATAGTTTGTAGACATTCTCTACCAAAAAAGAGTTTTAATCCAGTTTGTGTTAATAAATGATGAATATAAGGAAAGTAAGAAAAGCAAAAAATATCACTAAAGCTAGGCTTTCATTGAAAGTGGCATTCATGTTGCAGTTGTGAGGTTTCTTTTCTTTGACCTCTATTAGATTAAACTTTGATTTGAGATAGTATATGGTTTTTAAACAAACACACCAATATTTTTGTCTATGAACATTTCCAAGAGCAAACAGCACAAAGATGGCTAGTCTGTAGATTTTCCAATCTGTCCAGAAAATGAAATTTCCTTTTAAAATTATAAGGGCTCACTAAGTGTCCAATGGACTGATTTGTCTGTGAAAAGTATTTTAAAATCATTCAGAGTTTGTTTAGGAACATAGACGCCATATGGGTTACTTAGATATAAATTCAGTTAATATGTATATTAAAAGGTAATCATTTTTTTATTCAATTGCTGTTAACATTGCCAAATAGTACAAAGGTTGTGCTGGAAATGCTTCTCTTCTCCAAATCAAATTCATAAGACATTTTACAAAGTGAATAGTGTGGAATTGTTTCCACAGCTTTAGGAGGGAAGGAAAACCAGAAACATTCAGGCCCTCTGCTGTCACCAGGGGTGAAGGGCTATCAGGAATTACAAAGCTGTTGGAAAACAAAATTACAGGCCCCACTGGGGTGTCAGTATTTCAGTAGTAAAAGATGTCTAGTCTGAGCCAAGCTCTGGCATGACTGGCCCTGATTTTTCTGCTTTCTCAGTGAAGAACCAGGTCCAAGTATTCAACTTGGCTCTCTTTGAATTGAGTCAGTTTCTGACCTCTTTGATGCTTTCACTCTTTCTGCTGAAGTAGCCAGAAGTCCCAATAATTGCAATGATAATTACCAAGAATGAGCATTTCTGTAATAGGCAGTTTAACTGTATCATTGGTAAGGTGAAAATGAAAATGTTGCTGCTGAAACATTTTAAGAGATTTCATGTCCTGGGGCACCTGGGTGGCTCAATCCTTAGGCGTCTGCCTTCGGTTCAGGTCATGATTCCAGGGTCCTGGGATCAAGCCCCTTATCAGACTCCCTGCTGGCGGGGGGAGGGCTGCTTCTCCCTCTCCCACTCCCCTTGCTTGCGTTCCCTCTTTCCCCTGTGTCTCTCTCTGTCAAATAAATAAATAAAATATTTTTTAAAAAAGAGAGATTTCATATCCTGAATAGAGGAGGAAATCTTCCAAGAAAATGAGTATGAACCTGAGAAAGGAATCGAGGGGCCCCCAAAATACCACTTAAACTGGCACTTCATTTTTTCTAGGTTTCAGAGATGATGTTGCTTTCTTCTAGGGGAACAGGAAGGGAAATGCAATGGCTGTTTTTCTAACACAACATTGAACACTTTTAATGTTTCGAAACGAAGATTCATTTCCATAAACAGAAAATGAAACTGATTCAAATACAGATCTGTTCATGCATACGTGCTGTCCCTAAAATGTTCAAACCACCTAAAATTAATAAAACTCACATGGCCGCAAAATCTCATTCTCTTTCGTTTGTCCAGATCAATGCCCACATGCTCAATTTAGGTCAAGGCATCAGGCAGAGGAAAGAACTGGAGACTGACATTGAGATGCTCTATTTCACACACTTGCCCTCTGGAAGGACTGGCAGAGGCAGTCACTTAAATTAAATACAGGTCATCAGACAAGATATATAATCTATTCTTAAAAAAGACAACTTCAGCATCCCAAATCCCTATGGCCTTTTACTGAGGCACATCACACTACTTCTTCATGTTCCTCTGTCAATTCACGTTAGGGTGTGCTGTGTTGAAAAGTGGTATTTCATGTATTCTGTGACCCTCTTGCTCAAAGCAAAGAAATTGCTTTGGTTTATTTATGACCTACTAACCTTAAGCAAAACTGAAATATTTAATGTTCTCGCAAGCCCAGAGACGAGAAAGAAAGCCTAAAATAAATCTGGCCTTTTGCAAGTTGGTCTTACTCTGTCCACACAACCCTCCAAAGTTATGAGGAGGTGGAGAGAAAGATATTGATCCATAAATGACCCACTGCTGTGGCTCCTTTCATTTAAGGAAAGCAATGCAATTTGCAGATTGCTACCATCCACTTAAAATTCTGGAATTATGAACAATGTATTTAAAAAAAAAAGATACTGCAAATTTTGGTACTTGTGAATCTCAGTGTTTCAAAGATCAGTGTTTTATAGTCAAGGATTAAGTCATGAAAATAAAGAGGTGGAAGAGAGAGATTTAGAAGATATGTGATAATAATTGAAAGCACACATGAATTGGCAGAAAATTAAGTTGACCAGAAAGTAGAACACTTTTTTCCATATGGAATAAAAATAATCTAAAGTTTATTCTCTTGTCCAGCACAAGGAAACCTGCAAGTAAGAACACAGACATCTTATTTGCAGTTTGGGGACATTTGCACTGCTCAGAGATGAGATTTTACCTTCAACAAACTATAACTATACAAAACATGCATCTAGTTTATTCCAGGGAAAGAAGAAATTAATCTCTGTATTTATCATTGCTATTTTATGTGTGTATGGCAAGACATCTAATGTAATTTCTTATTGTTGTAAGTGAATCATTTTTATAGTTGGGAATTTTAACTTAATTATACTCTATAAAGGACTTGTAGGAAAATATTTTGGAACACAACTAAGAACATGGTTATGCATTGCAATTAATTATAACTGCCCTAGAGTTTTGCTTGTTAATAAGCCAAAAGCATATTTTGTGTTAATGCAAAATACACAAGTTAGAGTCTTTTATCACAGCATCCTTATTATACAAATATTAACACATGTAGCAAGAGAGAAAGAAGCATACTGAAAATGGTGGTATATTGACCTGCCACTAATATCATGTCAGGCAACAGAGCACGAGTGATGTGCCTTCAGTTGTAATTGATAACACAAACAAACAAATCCACAGCCCCTTGATAATACTCTTTCCAGCCGCAGCAGAGAAAGACCTACAGATAAAGCATTCTCCTAAAAAGTTTTATTTTGTAGGAAAAATTTGGTTATTTCAAAAGAATTCAACACTGCAAAATTCAGATTAATCACTATCTTATAGTTTAAGATCGTCACCTCACTACATACTCCCCGTAGATCCCTAAAAAATCAGTTTCCATGTAAACATTTTATCTAGAAGGCACTAAACAATCAGTGGCTTTAAGATATTCTCTATGAGTAGAATATATAACCATTTAGAGTACATATTTCACTAATATTTCAAGAACAATTGCCTTGGTTGAACAGACCACGGTCACCTTCTAAACACTATTCTAAATTGTGGTGGGTCGTCTCCCCCACAGATAATTGTAACCACACCGGGTGCCGCTTAAGTGTATGAAGTACTGACTTTCTATCCTGGTTTTGATACATACAAAGTGACTTTTTTTTTAACTGATGATTAAAAATTATTAAATGGTTTTAAAAATGTATTCAACAGAGTTTGCAGTAATTTAAAAAATAAGTGTAAGTCACAAAGCACTGTTGGATAAAAGGAATATGAAAAGAACCCCCCAAAAGTGTGAGGATTTTTGTATTGAAAATAGTTACAAATGAATGGTGTTGTAGCATACCTAGATTGTTTTTACCTTTCTCCATTTTAATGAAATCTTGGTGTCATAAGCTAAGAAAAAAATGTGTTGAGCTGGTTTCTTCACTTGTTATTTGTTCAGTAGTTTTTAAATAATTTTTTAATGTACTAACTTTTATAGCCTTTTAAACTTTTTCTGTAACCCTATTTTAGAAAAAAATACTAAATACAAAAGGCTAACACTAACATGAATTTGATTTTAGAAAATTTACAAGAATTCTGTTTAATTTGTGTAATCTAGATGTTTCGTGTTTACCTACTGTAGGCATAGCAATATTTAATTATAAAGTATTGTTTTGATTTGATACTTTAAGCTCCTTTGAATAACAAATTCTCCCTGTCATTAAGAGTGAGATAATTTCATCTCTGGAACTAAGCCAAAATAGGCATTTTTTTTTTTTTTTTTTTTAGATTAGTGAAACAGATCCTTTCCTCTCACACAATGTGATGTGGAGGTTTGCCAAACACTTGGTTGGAAGAATCACGTTCTTCTTTCATATTCTTTTGAAATGGCTTAAAATGCATAAATGTATAACTAAAGTTACTCTGTTGTTTCTGTCTCCCACCCCCTTCCAATACTTACAGATACTAGAAAGTCAGCAGAATTCTGAGTTTAGAGGTTGCTTCAGTGAACATTCAACGCTGTCGGTGAGTTTGGAATTAAAATCAAAACCATCGACCGTTGATTGTACCCTATGGCTAACCATCATCTCCCATCATCTACTACTCCACGGCTTACAGAATTTGCAGAAGACGGAGAACCAAACCAGGACACCCCAAAGGATGGTCTCTTTCCCATGCAGAGATTATTTTATAAAAGGTCACAATCAACATTCATTGCTGTCGGTGGGTTGAACTGTGTGGACAAGCTCACTGAACAATGAATGCAACTGTGGCCCCACTTTTTGCAGACACAATCAAGAGATACCCCACCTTTAAAAGATGTATTGAATGTAGTAATGTCGATTTTTAACGTTTCCAATTGGCAGCATCTTCAGGTTTACTTAGTTTTTATCATAATGATTAGATTTAGATGAAAAAGGCACTGGTTTAAGCAAGAATGATACTTCTCTACATTTCTGAATGTACAAAGCACTTTAAAAAAAATGTTACCTGTTTTACTCATGGAATCTATAAGATAGTCATTTAAGTTCGCTCACCTTCCTACTGTCTCAGTGTGGGTGGACAAGAAGACAGAAAGAAATACACCAGTACCCATGCCATCTGGTACCCATGCCCTTAATAACAACAGCACTTAAAAATCTCATTCTATCTTTTATTAGATTTCTTGATCAAATTAGGACAGAAACATCCAGTAATTTTATATTTCTGTTGCTCTGGGTGGGGACTGACTCAAGTAATCCTTCCTCTTGCTATGGTATTTGCTAAGGAGAAAAAAAGTGTATAAATAACTACATAACTATCAGGACACTTGTGAGAGTCATATGGTAGACTGATTTCTCTAATTAAATTCAACTTTAAGATGAAACTTTTCCCACTTTCTTTGCGCTTTGCCTTCCAAGATGCTGCTCTGTGTTATTAGATTTACAACCGCGGTCTATTAATTGCCTCATATTACTCATCTGACTTCTTCACAAAAAGGCTGTGTATGTCACAGTTTTTCTGAATTAGCCTGGCTCTCTGGTTTTATATTAACTGTTGTCACTGCATTCTACCACAGCAGTTTTAAGCTCATCATCTGAAATAATAATTATCGTATTGTTTTGTATGTTAATAGTAATTATAATCACATAAATCCTTCAAGAATGTTTATGTTTGGAATATTTGGAAGACTTGGCTATTCATATTTTAAAATCTATCTAATACATCATTCCTTCCATTCCTTGCCCTTTTCAATTTTATTTTTCTTCAAGTCCCATTGCAGAAAGTCATTCCTGGGACCCGGCTCCAAATCTCTTCATGACCATAATATATTTCACCACATCCAAGATCTAAACTGTGGTATCACACTTTCTGCCTATCATTTCCTACTGTTCTGGTTTCTCACTCTCTCATCCACAAGGTGACTGTCCTTTCAGTTTTGGTGTTTTTGGGAACACCAGTCCCCAAAAGTGTTTTGGGAACACTTTGCTGGGAAAAAAAATGTCGCACAATCATATGGATGCAGGTTAGTTCATATTCGATGCGGGCTTCCAAGTTCCTCAGTTCCTCAGCTCTGACCTAGCATTCTCCTACTCCACTCTCCCATAGCCAGCGCACATGTTTTCCTCCTTTCTCAGCTGCTTCATCATCCCATTTCTAATGGATGAACAAACTCTGGTTTTCACTGAGTAGCGTTAGTCCACCAAATTGCTCTCTCGATTTCCTCAGCTATACATACAGGCTCCTGCCCCAGAGTTATCTTCCTCCTGCTTTGCTCAGGACACATATCCCTCTACTCATTCACTGTACTGGTTCTTTCTATGTAACACAGGACAAGGTTGGAGCACCCGGGTGGCTCAGGTGGTTAAGCATCCACCTCTTGATTTTGGCTCAGGTCATGATCTCAGGGTCATGAGATTGAGCCCCACGTTGGGCTCCATGCTCATTGGGGAGTCTGCTTCTCTCTCTCTCCCCCTCTTCCTCTGCCCCTTCCCCTGCTTGTGCACTCGCACTCTCTCTCTAGCTCTCAAATAAATAAATAAATAAATCTTTAAAAAGAAACTTACAGGGTTTAGCGTTCTCTTTTCTCAAGCAAAAAAAGGAAATTTAAGTAAAATCTTCTCTGTACTTGCTTCATCCCATTTGTTTCTACTCTTTAAAGCTGAGACTTTGAAAATAGTTTACAGCACTGACTAAATTTGGTGGCTTCCTATTTTCACAACTGCCAATAATTTTTCTTCTTCTTCCATTCCTCTCTCCACTCCTGTATGCTATTGTTCTGTTGAAACTGCTCTTGACCAAATCACTAGCAAGCTCCATATTGTCAAGTATATTTCATATTGTCAAATACAAATACTTTCCTGTTTGGACTCCCCTTGATGTCTGTCACTACTGACACTTCTTCCTTCTTTAAAGTCCAGTCTCCACTGACTTTTGTGACCCTAATCTCATTTGAATTTTTCTGTCTTTATAACAATGATGTCCTTTTTCTTTTTTAGAAGCCTGTCTTTATATGTTTAATCTACCATTGTGTTTTCTTGTGAGACACATTGTTGACTGAAATTTCAGAGTAGCTTCTCTTCTCATGCTTCACAATCTTTGAAGGAATCTCCTCACATGTATGATGTTTATATCTACTTAGATTCTGCTGGTACTGAAATCTTTGTCTCCAGTCTTGATATCCCGAATCTGCATATCTAATTGTCTTCTGTTCTTCCCATAGACCCAAGTTCATCCATTACCACAGCAAACTCATCATCTTTTCCCCAAGGAATATCACCTTTCATCTACTTGACAGTCAAAGCTAGAAATCTTCATATCACTGCATCTGCTGCCTCTTGCTTTCTGTTCTCTTCTGTACATATAATCATAATGTCCTAAAGATGCACCCTTCTTGGAACACCTGGCTGGCTCAGTTGAAAGAGCATGTGGGTTTTGATCTCAAGGTTGTGAGTTCAAGCCCCATTTGGGCATAGAGATTACTTGAACAAATAAAACTTAAAAAAAAAAAAAGATCCTCACTTCTTGTGAACTAAAATTCTAATCCTTCTGTGTACTTCTATTACGTAGTTTAGAAACTCAAATGTCTTACTTGGACCATTCCAACAGTCTCCTAATTTATTCCTGTCTACAATCAACCATCTGTTCAATATTTTCTCCACAATGTATTTTTTTTAAATTAGAAACTTTATTATGTTGTAGAACTCTTTAATACTCTCTGAGTAAAGTTTTCTAATATGCTTAACAGATGGATTGTTTTGGTGGGAAAGAATGTGAATATTAGCTAAGTAGGAAAAAAATGAAATTTTACCTGGAATTTCACATAATCCTTTCAGATTTAGTTATAAGGAATTAATTGAAATGTAAAAAATCTTCTAAAGTTAATATAGTTGAAGACTTACTAATCTTGAAATAGTGAAGAACTTTTTTAATAGTAACACAATCAAAGCAAAAAGAAAAAAATCATGGGAAGATCTTAATCTTCAATCTGTAGCATGTTAAAAAATACAATAAAAAGACAAATGTTGAAATGGAAATGAATATGATCAATAAGCAAGACAAATGAAAAATTTAAAAATGTTCTTAGTATAGCAAAAGGAATGAGGGAAAAATTAACACCTCAAGAGATAAATGAACAACAGAACCAAACAGCGAACTCACAGAAGAAATGAGAATGAGTGATGTAAGTTTTACATATTTTATGTAAAATTCTACTTCACTAATGAAAATTCAAACTTAAAACACTGAGAAGTAATTTATCTTTAATAAAGCTAATTGATGAAGAAAATGACACAGAAGCTATTAATGCTGAAATGAATGTTCTCCTATACTAGATATGATTATCTTTGGTTTCTCCTGATACTTACTTCCAAGCTCGATCTTTTTTTGTTTTTGTGGGAACAGAGGCCTTTTATTGGTCGAAGCAGCGTAACGAGTAGTAGGCTTGGGCAGAGCTCCCCTATCTGTCCTGCCCCCATCTTCCCTTTCCTGGGAGTTGGTGACTCACCCCCAGGGGAGACGAGTGTTCTGGGCAGGGGAGGCAGACAGAGCCAGGATAAAAAAATATAGAGTTGGGATCTGGAAGGGGATCAGGGTGAAGTAGAAAATATAGGGTTACCAGATCATCCAAATAAAAAGTCCGTCAGGGTAGGAGAGAGGCTGTTTCCCCACGTGGGCCGCTCTGCCCTTGCCAGGAATGGGACGGGGCAGGAGCCTTCTGCTAGAGATTTCCTACTGTGCCCTTCGTGCCATCAGCATCTCCCGGATGTTGTCCTCAGCTTCCTTCACGCTCCGCTCCAGGTACGATTTTTTTCTGCTCTAATTCTTTAATTTTTTCTTCTGCTATTTTCTGTTTCTCCAACAGTTGATTGTGAATTTCCTCCTTGGACTGAAGAATAAACATTCTTCCTACACCTTCATACATGTTAGTCTCATCTACCAAAGTCATAATCTCTGTATCTATAAGATGGGTGTGCTTTTTTGTTCTGTTTAGCTGTTCAATCTGTATGTCTGCAAGCTTCACCTTCTGTTGAGTGTCAGTAACTTGGCTTGAAGTTCTGTGAAGGCCTTCTTCAACTCCGGATCCATGGGAGCCGCCATCTTGGTTCACTCTCCAAGCTCGATCTTGTTGCCTTTTTTAAACATGTGATCTGGGGCACCTGAGTGGCTCAGTGGGTTAAAGCCTCCACCTTCCGCTCACGTCATGATCTCAGGGTCCTGGGATCGAGTCCCGCATCGGGTTCCCTGCTCAGCGGGCAACCTGCTTCTCCTCTCTCTCTGCCTGCCTCTCTGCCTACCTGTGATCTCTCTCTTTCTGTCAAATAAATGAATAAATAAAATCTTTAAACATGTGATCTCCCCAGCAGAGCCTGATGGGATCAAGGGTATACTCCTGTCCCAAGGAGAACCAATTTATAGGTTTGATAGAAACTTTTATATTTTTTTCTTAGGAATTTGAACTAAAGTACACTAAATCAGTCAGGAAGCAGTAGGTGTGTACAAGATCCATATTGTCCTAAAGATAAGGGGTGGATTGACATTTTACCCTGCTTATATATCAGTAAATCAGATGTAGAAGGTGGCCAATGAATAGCAGCAATAAGAAGCAGGTGTGAGATACTGTACAATTCCCTGAGAGATGGATGAGGCAACTTCAGTCCACAAAGTTCTAGGTCTAGAACTCATTTTCCCAGTGGTCTCTAGCGTTTTTGGGTGGCTTTTAGATGTAGAAAATGCCTGAAGACTTTAAATAAGTCCTAGTTTGTTTGTTAGCTAAGGCTGGTGTCTATCCTTTGCCTTCAGAACCATATAATAATCATAAGAGTCTGAACTGATGCCAAATTTATAGAAACAATTTGGCATTATTTATCAAGAATTGTAAAATGTTCATAAAATTTGAATCAATGGCTATATTTCCAGGATTCTCTTTAATGTATGTACATATGAATACATTCAAAGCAATATTATTTTTAGAAATTTAATAATGGAAGCAAGCTACATGTTCAACCCCAGAGAGCGGGGCAATGAACAAGAACATGATAGGAAATAATAATAATCCCAAAATGTTTTAATGAATGGAGAGCCTGCTTATAATTAAGTAAAACTCAGGCTGAGGATTAAATCCCAACTTACTAACGTAGAACCCATGAAGAAATTAGCCATTTGAGGCCTCAGTTTTCTCAGCTGTATAGTCGGTATAACAACAACCTGTTAGTGTTGTTTTGAGGATAAATAAAGTAATTCATATAATGACTTAAGAATAATTTCTGACAATTAATAAATATTGAGCATTTACAGTGAGTAATAGCAATAAACTCTGTCTTATGTATGACATTTATTATTTTTATGTAATTTTTGGTGATTTTTCTTTTCAGATGCATTATATCTTTTTTTCTCCTTTTTGTGTTTTGTTTTTGTTGTTGTTTGTTTTGTTTTGTTTCAAGCTGATAACACATACTTCTTTACTGTTCTAAAAGACAGTAGGTCTTGGGGCACCTTGGTGGTTCAGTTGGTTAAGCATCCTACTCTTGATTTTGGCTCAGGTCATGATCTCAAGGTAGTGAGATCAAGCCCCAAGCTGGGCTCGTGCTGAGCAAGGAGCCCGCTTAAGATTCTCTCTCTCCCTCTGCCACAATCCCCACTCTTCTCCCCTGCTGCTCAAATGGACATACTCTCTCTAAAACAAAACAAAAACATTAAAAAAAAAAAAAAAAGTAGATCTTGGTCAATTGCAAAAAGAAACAAAGTTAAATAGAATTATTGTTTACTTTATTGAATTTACACAATGACCTAGGTGTCCTTTTATCATCACAAGAGCCATTTGAGGAAGAAAATACTATCTTGAAGATCAGGACAAGACAATAAGTAATTATGGTTCTGTCACAGAACCAGCTGAGGGATGGCTCTAAAATATACTACCTAGTTTAAGTAGAAATTTTGAGAAGCCAGCCTTCAATGAATAACTATTTCTGAGAAAAAAATAGTGTATTCTTTTCAAAACAATAGCTAGGCCAAAATTAACTTTTGTTGAGATTTACATAAAATACAAAGGTATGATCTGAGAATAAGTTATATACTCCCAGACATCATATTTGGAAGAATGGTACTATAATTTAAGTCACTTATGACCTGTTTTTGTTTTTTTTTTATCAGAGAAAATAATCTACAAAAGTCAGAGCCTTTACCCATTTTTTTTTTTTTTTGCTCCAACCTGGCATTGAGAGCAATGTCAAACACATGATCAGAGCTCATTAAATATTAGTTGAACAAATGAGTCTTGAATATGGATACTCAGCAAGTAGTACCTCCAATGACTGACTCATACAGTATAGTACTTTAGATGTTATGAGTCAAAGTTGAATCTCTTTGAAAAGTAGATTTTTCCAAAACTATATACAGAAGTGGAATCCTAACATTTACTTATGTATTTACCATATATGAACTTAACTACTATATTTCTTCCAATATAATAGATAATGACAAGATAAACCATTATTGCCAAAATAATGAGAAGGAAGAAAGGAAGAAAGAAAGAAAAAGAAAAGAGAAGAAAAAAGACCTTATAGAATGTCCTGAGCTGTTTTATCACATGAGGAAACAGTAAGAAGGCACTGGCTTGAACCAGGAAGAGGGCTCTCATCAGAATGCAACTCTGCTGATGCCTTAATCTTGGACTTCCCAGCCTCCAAACTATGTGAAAAAATTTCTGTTGTTTATAAGCAACCCAGTATTTGATATTTTCTTACAGCAACCTAAATGAAGACAGACAGATGATTCAAACTAGATTAATGAAGTAATGGGAGAGAACCCAGTTATCAGGACATAAAATAGAGTAGAACCTAAAATTCAACTAGTTTATCAAAACTATTCTCTGATTCACATGAAAATTCAGAACACCAAAGATAAAGAGAAATCTAAAGTTTGCTAAAGAGAAAAATCAGCTGACCTCTAAGGATCTGGAATTTAAATGACATCAGACTTCACAACAACAATTCTGAAAGTCAAAAAACAATGGAAATTTTTTTCAAAATCTTGAAGGAAATGATCCACAACCTAGAGGGCTGCTGGTCCAGACTGGAGCAAGAGGACAGAAGATTCTAGGAGAGAGAAGTCTGAGAAGGAAATAAAGCTAATAGAATATCTGCTGTATTCACTCATCACTCATCATATAAGATTTAAGTGCCTTCTCTATACTACAAACTATTCTAGACACTGTAAATACAACAGAAAATAAGTGTTCGTTCTCGGAAATTGGCATTTTGGTGGAGGGTGAGACCTAACAAAGGAATAAACTAATACACTTATAAATATATAAAAAAAGAAAGAAGGAAGGAACAAACCCTCATCACGATAATCTTAAAAATGCCTTCAATTTTAAGACACATCTCAATTTCAGATATGTTAAAACATGAAAAAAAAAAAAGATTCATCTTGGAGTCAATGAGATATAGTAACTCTCCTCAGATCCCCACAACTGATGGATTGCATTCCTTATATTAAACAACAAATGCAAATAAATCTGAAAAGATAATGCAAGTAAGAAAAAAATGGTGGAGACGTTTTGGAAATGATGTCAATTTTTTCCCACCATTGATGACAAAGGAAACACATTTTGAACTTCACATGTGTTTTAAGGATTTTCAAGGGTTGCTTTAGTTATACATGATTTTTATTATAGATGCTATGCTAATTTTAAAATCTAACGTTCCCCTTGACCTTAAGGTAAAAGTAAATCTTGGGTATATGAACAGTTTTTTCTTAATTTCTGATGCCATAAATTATAGTCTACTAAGAAGAGACTGCATTTATTTAGCAGCCAAATTTATATTGTACAAATCCTTTCTTTTACTTTACACGATGCCGTCACAATTCAGTACAATTTTAACAGGTCTTAATCAACATTTTCCAAGTCACTCCCCATCCTCTTTAGACAAATTCACTTATTGTTCCTGCTCCCTCTAAGAAAGCAATTGTGAGTACCTTCAGACTCCTTTAAATCACCCCTACCTATGCCAATTTTCCTGAAAAATCAACACCAAATAATAAGAATAAAAGATTCCACTATATTCACTGCCTGAATCTCTCTCAACCTTGGACAGACAGATTGGATCCATGCACGCAAAGCCTTAGCTAGTGGCGCCAAATCACACAAAGCCATTTTTAAGATGCCTGTTCTATGCTATCAATCCTCTTACCTTAGGCAACCCCCTCCTGCTGGTTAAGTGCTAACACATGCTTTACAACTGCAGGGAGGGATATGGTTTACAGATTAAAATTAGATGCAGAATTAAATTGCTTGAACACAGCAAAAACGAAGGGGATAGTGAAAGGGTGGAGAAGACAATTTGGGCATGCCAATACTCACACACACTTAATTCCAAGACTTGTATTTCCATGAATTTCCATTAGAATTCTTGGGTTCAGGTCCTACTTTCATTACTGAGAGTCACTTTCAGAGCAATAATACATAGAATCTGTCAAAGAATATGCAGCCTTATGAAAATTAATGTTCAAAATGTGGAATTTACAGTCATAAGAGATCTCTGAGTCAAATACCAGAGCTCCTTTTAGAAAGCCAAGTAGAGTAATTTAATGACTACTAATGACATTTGTAACTTTTCAAGCTACTATAATAAGAGTAATCAGATCTCAGGCTTCAGGGTGTAACATGATCACCTGTGCTTTTCAGAAAGGAATTTCTGTACACATGGATAGTGCTGCACAGCTGGCCAAGCACATTATTGGTAATGTCAGAAGGAAGGGGAAGAGAGATCACCTCCTCCAAATCATTACATGCCTTTTGCAACTGGTAAACACAAACTAACAAGCAGTTAAGATAGAGTGTCTTTATTAAATTTTTTTTAAAATGCCAGTTGTTGCCTGAAAACCTCAGACCTAAACAACTAGAAAGAAAGAAAGAAAGAGAGAGAGAGAGAGAGAGAGAGAGAAAGAAAGAAAGAAAGAAAGAAAGAAAGAAAGAAAGAAAGAAAGAAAAAGAAAAAGGAAAGAAAAGGAAAGGAAGGGAAGGGAAAGGAAGGGAGGGGAGGGGGGGAGGGGAGGGAAGGAAAGGAAAAGAAAAAGAGTTCACACTATGTACTTTCTTGGTTTAGAATATAAGGCCATAAAATGAAAGCTATTTCCTCATCCACTAAATATGTATTTATTTATTGGCATTTTGCTAAGTGCTGAGGGATACCGTGGTAAGCACAGTTACTACTCCCTAGGAATCTACAGTCTAGTGGCAGAGAAAGATATTCATCACATAGTTGCATCATTAGAGAGCTCTAAAGTAAAGGGCTAGAGAATAAAAGGAAAACCATCAGAATTAAAGAAAGAAAGAAAGAAAGAGAGAGAGAGAGAGAGAGAGAGAGAGAAAGAAAGAAAGAAAGAAAGAAAGAAAGAAAGAGAGAAAGAAAGAGAGAAAGAATCAAAGTTGTATCTTATTTAACTTATGAAGCAAGAAAAGATATACCAGTGAAGAAATTCGCTGGGTCATTCACCAACATGGAAAAGTTACAGATTTTTAAGTGCTAGACAGGCATATTCTTAGTTATGTGCTAAGTAAGTCTTGAAAACTAGCTCTCTGGTTAAGAAGATGAATGAATGCAAGGTCTATACATGGTTGGAGAAAAAAAAATCTCATAGTTTGTTGGTCAATAATGGGTCTTCAGTTAGGTCAAGTAAGGGTTTGTTGTACCAAGGTCACTCAAAGTTTTATCATTTTTATAAGTTTCAGCTGGTTTGAGCTCTTATGATGAAATTTAATTTTTATGTCATTCAGGCAAGTGTTGCTCTGGTGGAAAAATTTCCATTTACAGATGTAAAAGATAACTGGTAAAGGAGTTGGAGTTGGGGGGGGGTGGTCAGGGAAGGAAGACAGAGCATCCCAGGCAGACATGTGAGAATGACATGTGCAGACATCAATTGTGGGATAAGAAAGTTCAAGGAAAGTTTAGAGGCCTGTACTGGGTGGCTGGAGCAGAGCCTATGGGGAGACTGCTGCCATTTGAGGTTGAGGAAGTGGGCTAAGGAAAAGCCCTATAAAATATAGAAGCCATGTTAAAAATTTTGGTCTACTGTCCTAAAAACAATTGGAGTCTACTGGAGGATCTTTAAAACAAAGGAGGCTGGAAGGTAGTGGGTGATCTGATTTGTGTTTCCAAAACAAAATCCCTAGTTACAGTGTGAAAGATGAACTAAAGTTTTTGCTAGTTGAGTTCCTTCTATAGCACTTAGGAAGCAGTCAACATCGTCTACAACAGAGATGACAGAATTGAAAACAGAGAGGGTTCTGGTAAATAGGGATGATTTCAACAGTGAAAGAGAGGGATGGTGTCAAGCGAATGATAACTAGGGCACCCAAATTTCAAACTGCCCTGTTATTCATCAATGTAATACCTAATTCCTGATCCAGCCATCCCTGTCTTAGAGACCGTGCTTGGCAACTTCTGAAAATGGG